>JAHLSL010000017.1:8292533-8346655 GCA_025920805.1 Petroica traversi
CTTTCCTTTCCTTTCCTTTCCTTTCCTTTCCTTTCCTTTCCTTTCCTACCAAGAAGAAACCTTTATTCTCAATCTAACTTGTAGTTGTAATTTCCTAAGAGGCAGATAAACAATTCTGAAATCATATTTAACAGGCAGTGTTGCCTGGCTCCTCATGTCGTGGATAAGCACACAAACTGTTCATCATTTTCATCAATAACAGCAATTTTTCCCCTTTTGCATTCTCAAGAAAGCTCTTACAACACATGATTTCAGGAAAAGTTATTATGTACCCCAGCCTGAAGTTGCTATGAATCCCCAGAACAGGAAGAGATCTAAGAAAACACTGGGGATAAAACTGTGCTACTGGAAAACTAGTAGGGAAGTCACCTGAATAAGTAATATGTGCCACTCAGACTTACCAACACTGAATTCTAGTATTTAAGGCCTTCTGTTACACTGTCTTTTGTTCCTGGATGTGGGCACAATGCACCAACTTAATTCCGAAGTCAATATTTCCTGCCTTTTTTTCCCCCTTTTTCTTTTTCCGCTGTGCTTTTTTTCCTGTTGCAAGATGGTTTTTTGTTTTCTGTGAATTTTTTTGCCTGTACAGTACAGCTACATGATGTATTAGGAGTTAGATAGAAGTTGCTCTATTGCACAGCTTCCTTTCTTCTCCTCCTAGCCCCGCAAGGATAACTGTCACCCTCACCAGCTGGAATTATCTAGATTAAAAATAGACATCAGCTGCAGAATTACAAATTTCTCCTGAGGACACCAGCAGCAAGAGAGTTGACTATAATTCTTCACACAGACAGTATCTAAAAACACATTAGAAATGGCATCTTTCTCATCTTCTAAAGCTCTTAACACCACTCACTCTGGCCTTGCCCTCAGTATCTATTTCCACCAACTCTTCAGGATAATCAGCTGCCTGCTACCAATTAGTCTTGATGAACTAGCAAGGATATAGCCCCACTAAATTGCTAGCAATAGTTGTAAGGATTTTAACTGCTCAAAAGCAAATTATTGACCTCTGGTTCACCAGGACTCTGAGTTGGACTCATTTTCCTTTTCACTCTTTTGTAAGAGAGAATGTCAAAGTACTGAAGGTGTACATTTCTGTGTTACCTGTAAAAGATTATGGAAAAGATGACCAACTGGTAAAATTTGTTAGGAAAAAAAACCCCCTATTCTCATTTCATAGAAAATTCCATCTGCTTAATTATACCTTTAAAACACTAGCTATATTAAAACAACATTTTGTCTTCACTACAGTATTTAAGTGGAAACAAGATGGCTTTAAGCATGGAGGGTAGTATTGAATGTCTGGTTCAGAAGCAAATTCCCAATTCTTTTGCTGACTTTCTGGGTAAACTTAGCTAAAGCATTCTTGTGTTTCAAATGGGGACTCTTTGTTTTTCTCACTTTGTCCTTATATTATTGACATTTTTAATATGGTTTTTGCAATTTTTTTAAAGGTATATTTCATCTATAAGATGGGAACTCAGTGGAGGGTGAGGTGTAGGAGCTGTTTTAACAATGCTGGGATGTTACTCACCATTTTATCCTGTAATGAAACAAGATGGAAGGCTGTGCCTTCCACGTAAGATAAGAAATACATCCCTCAAAGTCTGAAATCCTGTGTTACAGAGATATTTATGGGATATTTATATCGTGTTTTAGCTCCATGTAGTACCTATAGGAATTCCTGTAGGCTAAGGCTCATAGATGCTATTATAACACAATAAAATTAAAATAGATGAGAATAATGTTATCCATTTTTCTTTGTTATAAAAAAGGATGTAACAAAAAAATCAAAATCAGAAACACAGAGGTGGATAAAGAAGGAAATCAGGAACCAGGAGAATCTCCTCATGCCCTAACATGCGGGTCTGTGCTTTTCATTCACACTGATGTAAACCTGAGCAGTGCTGACCCATTAGTTCACATGGATTCAAGGGACTGAAATTATTTTCTCCATCCTGATCTTCCTGGAGCCGGAGTGCACAGCCAGTGCTGTGCTCTCGTTAGACACTGTCAACTGCTGTTAAAGAAAATTAGCTGGATGTGGGGTGGGGAAGCTGCTGCCCAGATCCTGTTCAGCAGGGATTTCCAGTAAAGCTGACTGCAATACTGATCCTCAGCTAACTGTGAAGATCTGTTCTGGGTCAACAGGACATAGATAAATCAGCCTGACAGCAATACAGTTGAGTGTGTCTCCTTTCAGCATCTTGAAATGGTCAGTGAGAGGACTCCTAGCTTTCCTTCTTGAAGTTATTTAAAATAATCACCCTGCATGTTCTGTATATCTGCACAAGACCCGAGGTCTAGAGACATTTGCATCAAGCAGTATCCATGTTTAAGGAAATACTTATCTATTCAAAACCCAAGCAGCACAAGAAGAAAGATAATTTTTCATGTCTCCCTAATAATTAAAGAAAATAAACAATGAAATACAGCTTTTAAAATGAATACTCCCTTACAATAATTTAATAAACTGTGCTGTCATCTCATAAAGGATCTGGATGGTTGCTGTGGTGACAAAAATTATCCTTGCTGCTGCTTGATTCTGCCATTTTTCTAAACATGAATTCGTAATATTTAGGATTTATTAACAATGTGTCACATTGATAGAGATAAATTACATGCTTTAAACTGGCCATGTAAGTCTTCTATGATATTACAACCACTTTGTCAACTCAGCAATAAGATATGATGTGATTACTAGAAAATTAAAACTATTTGTCATAAAAGATGAAGCAGAGAGTATCAAAACTCTCATAAAACAACAACAAAATCTCCAATAATCTAATGTGTTTCCTGATTTTAAATACTCAGAAGTTACCAAACAGTTACTATTTTCTCTTTCCTGCATTCATCCAGATTAGTTTATATCGAGAATAGATTTATTCGTGCTGGGAAAATTTGGGTTGAAATGTATCAGAATTGAGGTGATCCAGGCTGCAATTTTTAATGATGATTCAGACTGTAACAGGAAGTTTGTGAAGAGACTTTAATGATGGGACACTTTGCAGTATATAAAAACACATATGCACACGCTGTGTGTTAAGATGTATGTCAATTCTAGGAATTTGTGTGTGTTTCTTTGTGATGTGTGGTAACCGAACTGTAGCAGAAAATTATATGATATTGTCAGTGTGACTGTCTAAAAACCATCTTTTTGTGTACCTTAATGGAAGATTTGTTTGAAGCAAGCACACTGCTGATACAGTGTGAGCCTGATTTAAATACCCTGCTCTGCAGTCATTGCTCCATATTTTGCAGTCAAACTTTCAGTAAATTCCCTAAATCAATAGTAATTTTAAAGCCTTTTTTTAATAACAGAGGTTTATTCTTACTTTATACTTATTTTTTCATGAAAAATAGGCTTGTTTTCTGTAGTGAGACACGTAATAGATGGTAGAAATGCAGCAGAGCTGAGGCATTTTTAAAGCAAGCGAGGAATCTGTGTGACTCTGCCTGAAGAATATGATTTATTCATATTAATCTCTGTATTTAGGGTGACCTCTTGAATTGGGTGAGATATGTCTCCACTTTATGTTACAATGCAGAGGAAGTGACTCAGCTTTCTCTAAGTCCCCTGAGTCAGAGTTTGGTGGCAGTCTGGAGCAGTGGCATGATAAACTGCTCAGATGTGCCCAGAATTAGGGAGCAACCCTCCATCTGTTCCTGTCTTGCACCATTCCTACCACTTTTGCTACCTATACTAGACCATGCATCCAATCAAGCAAAACAAGTGTGAAAAGATTGAAAATCCAGTAACAGGATTCTCTCAGTGGATAGAAATAGAATATCCTCACATATCTGAAAGAAAAATATTCCAGGCTCAGCTGAAATACAGTGAATCAGTGTATTTCTTTCTATTCTCACCCTTTGCAGTTTATAGAACAATGAATGAACTGCACACCCAGGCTGAAAAGAGCTAGATGAAAACTGAATTAAATCTCCTTTTAGCTTAATGGCATCGTATAATCAGCTTAGTTAAGTTTTCATACATTAGTGGCTAGCAGTGATGTATTTTACCCTTTGTTACTCTTTATCTCAGTGAAATTATATTTAATCTGAAGACAACATAGGCTGATGTCATAGAAGAGTTATATTTTTGCCAACCACAAACAATAGTTATTTCAGATACCAAATCCACACAATAAAAATATTCTACATTACTTTCAAGGACTTGTGTAAATATCTGGGGAGGGAAAATCCTGTTTCCTACTGGATTCTTTGGCAATGTGTATCTTGAAAAAAATAACTAAGGCTGTAAGTGAAATATTTCAGTTGTCTTCAATAGGCATTAGACTATCTTCTTTGAGCTGAGATGCAATATGCATAACTTTTTCTTCGGTGAATTAATTTTGAGGTCAGTGTCCTTGTTGTTTCGACCCTGCAGACTACAGGTAACACTGAAATACAAGAAGGCATTTCCCACAGAGTCTAGTGAGATTTGCATTTACTTTTGTCAGAAACAAATTTGATACAATATTTTAGAGAGGTTTCCTACTGCAGGAAATATGTGCACAATGTGATAAACCAGGCACTTTGTTTAGTCTTAATTACTTGATTGCACTGTAATAAATGTCCTTTAAATTTCTACAACTGTGTGCAAAGAGGGCTACACACACTTGATTTAATTCTGATTTGCTTTACCAAAATTTCAACATTTTATCTTTTTTATATTATCCTGATTTTGACACAATAAGGACAGTAGAAAAAAGATTTATATGGAGGTATATAGCAGTAATTTAATATCAATATTAAAGCTGAAAAATTTTATTCAAAGGGAATGGCATAAAAGGGGCAGATAAGTAGTGTACCACTGCCACCTCTAAGAAGGCAGTTCTCAGTTTTTGGTGTACAGCATGATCAAAATAAGTAATTCTCCGAGACAACAGTCCCTAACCTGGGAGTTTTTATCTCTGTAGTTTGCTTAGGGCACTGAGTCTATCTTTTATTGTGTCTTAGAGATACCAATTCAGAATGGGAGCTTTAAAATTTTTAGAAAATGTAGTAAAGAGAACATCTCTTCCTTCCAAAGGTAATTTGGAAAACACAAAATTCTAATCTTGGTAGACAACTCAAAACACATGATGTTTAGTAAAAACATGTTTTTCTGATCCATGACAAACACCTGTTACTGTATAGCTATTACAGATCAACAAAACTTATTTTTGCCTTTAAAAGCACCTGTGTGGCTCAATTAAAAATGGAATAATTATTAAAGAAACTTAATATTCTGTTTTTTATCCATATATATTGTCTATGTATATATGTAAAACTGAACTATATTGTTTTGACTATACAGGTGATAAAGCCATGGTGGCACTTTTTCATTTTAATATGAGCATTCACCTGATAATTTTGTGTGTGAATTTTATTTTAATATTGATAAATCTTTATTGCATTTTTTTCAGAAATTCAAAAACAGAAAACAGAGAGACCAGAAAAACGAACACCGGTGAAGGGTAACTTTTTTTCTTGTCAGTTTGCCCACATATATTTGTGTAACATACAGTGTCTTTGTAAACTACATAATTTTTTTTAACTTATTAACTACTGCTGTTGTATCATAGAAGCATCCAAAGATCAGTTGGCACAGACTGCAAGTGATCAAAAATTCATTTATACCTTAGCATTAATTAAAAAAATGTAATTTTATCCTTGTGTAGCTAGATTAAAAATGCATATTCATAATAAGATTCTCCTGCCCAAACTTTTCCAGAAATCTTTTTTCTAGCAAAAGTGCAAGAAAGTTGAGTGTCGATGAACTTCCTCTAGCATAGAAGGCATGAAGTGTGTTAGGCAAGGAAGAAAGCAAATTTATAGGCCAGTAGGTGCCATCCAAGTTAGGAAGTCATAGTTAAGAGTGAGCCAGGTGTGTAACAGAGATAAGAAAAACTTCCATTTTAAGAACCTGCTCTTTTTCAGACTGTTTAATCTCCTATAACTGGCCCTTTGCAAAAGTCCACAGAGGAGCTGGTTTAGACTGGTTTTCAGAGGTCATATAAATCAAGATGTTTCCTGGGATATCTGCAGGTTTTTTACCTAACAAAGCTCCTCCATAAAAGCTAGGCCACATAAAGCCTGATGAGCATCCCTCTAATGCACCTCTAGTGCTCAGCTTGATAATGGTAGGCAGAAAGAAGAAGGAAGCTTATTAAAAATAGTGCATATACACATACACCCTCCCTCATGCAATTATATTCATTTCGATATATATTCTTAGTGTGGTTTTATAGTATTTTATGCCTCTGTAAAATGTTTTTATGGTATTTTTCACCTCCAGTTCTGTGCTAATCAGGGTCATCTGGACTGCCTAAAACTGTTTCCCAAGTACTTAATAAATCATGCTGTATCAAAATGAATTTTTTAGGGTACCAGTGGGTAAGCCAGGCTATAATGAACTCAGATCCATTAGCAAGGATCCCAGTTAAGGTTTTTTCAAGCAAAGTAATCTGAAAACACAAATAATGGTGCAATTTTGACCAAAACAGCCTCTTGTGTACCATTCCGTCTATACAAAAGTGTGTTTCTTTACACAGAACAATATTAACATTGCAGAAATTATTACAGAGAAACTTCAAGATGCCCCGAAAAAATAATTGTTCAGGTATCATTAGTTAATGCCCATTATTCATGTGCCTGATAACGCAGTCTCTAGTTACACAATCAGTTGCTGAAGCAAAAACAAAATATTTTTCTATATTTTATTTTCATGTTTAGTCCCAACTACACAACATGTATATAGGAGGAACAATTAGAAGAAAACATTCTGTGTGGCTTCATAATCTAGTGTGATAAAGGCATGAATCCTGAGGGAATTTTACTATTACCCTCCAAAGTACCTTCAGTAAATAGGTACAAATATGGTCTTTTATTGCTTTTAATAGGAAAAATCCAGAAGTAACATTAATATTTTCAACAGCAGCAAATGGAAAAAACCTTTCGTCCTCTGCCCAACATGTGGGAACATTACAGTTTTAAAAGTAATTTAACTATATTTTTTTGAATAGTCAAATCCCCTGAGTAAAAATCCCACAACTTACAAGGGAGTTAAAACTATAAGCCTCATTTTTGAAAAATTGAACTCCAATATGAGGAGTAATTATAATGAATAAAAATCCCAGATGGAGGTGGCTGAAATTAAAATATTCAAACAGTATTGAGAGCCAGGCAAACTGGTGCCCTAACATTTGCTTTTAATTAAATATTTTGATAAACTACTAGCAGTAATGTCTATTTCAATTATTGTAGTCAAATTAATCCTGGAAAGAAGAAATACTCTGATAAATAATTTCATGGAACTGTTGGTCGTGCTTAAGAGCCCTGAAATAAAATTATTTCACGATAACATTGCACATAATCATAAATTCACTACAAAGTAGGGTCTTTCCAATTTGTTATTTGCGGTATTAGTAATTTCACAAGTGCAATGGCACTGGGAGTGTATGACCAGGAGCTTGATCATCCAGCAGAGGCACAGGGATTGATTATTCCCCTGTACCCAACTCCCCTGAGACCACGTCTAGATATTGTGTTCTAGATACACTGTGCAGGACTCTGAGCTGCTGCTGGAGCCTGTTTAGGAAACAGGTGACATAATTATCATTACTGTTACTACCAATTAGAGTCAACTACAGGTTATTTTAGGGAAAAAGTGAGAAGAATAATAAGAAATATTGAGATAAAAGTATATCTAAGTATGGAAGTTCTGCCTAATGGAAGGGCCAATGACAATTTCTGATTTTTATGGAAAACTGATCTTACCAGAGAAATTAATTGTCCTGCATTTTTGGGAAATAGCTCTAATTAAAACAGGCACTGAGAACGAATGGGAAAAAGTTGATTTACTGTGTGTGGCTTTTCCCAAAAAATCACTTCACTAATACATTACTGTTGGAGTGAGGTATGGAAGAAAACAATATAATGATGGTCAATTTGCTGTAGCTGGAAGACAAAATATTTGAGACAGCTAAATAGATAAGTAGAGCTAGATAATATAAATCCATAGAATGACAGAAACCCACACAATTTTAGCCAGTTAACAAATTAAAAAGCATAATTCTGACACAGGGTCTGTCTAGCCTGATTTCTCAAGGTACAGCTACAAACATGCCTGCTTTAACTTTAAACTGGAGAACATGGTACAGATGACAACATAACTGTAGCTTCCTTAAATTATGAATTTGGACCTTGGAGTCTAAACTCCTCTCCAGACCAACAACTCCCCTTTTTTCTTGGGTGTTCTTTCAAGAGGAATTAAGTTGTAGCCATCTCTAGTTGCTTTACTTTGGAATGAAAGCATCTACACAGAGGTTTAATGCTCTCTGACTAATGCACTCTAACTTCACTGTATTAGTTCATTTATCTTAACTTTCATGAGAGTGCTGCTCTGTAGACAAGCACTTAGTCTGGTAGCTGGAGTGAGCAATCTCTGCTTCATGCTTACTGCACTCGTCACCTGGCTTTGTGCTAAGCAGCAGACTTAAGACTTACTCAGCTGGAAACTATTTTTACTTCTCTTAGGTGTGGAAGTGGTGTCTTACTACGTATCTTCTTTTTGCACTTTCTGTTTTGGAGTGTGGAATGTCTTCATTGGAGAACTTTATCGGAAAAAAACTAAATCACGTCCCCCTTCACTGTGTCTCCAATTTGATGCAAATAAAATCCACAATGGTGATTGAAATTAGGAAAATCCTCTCCCATATATGTGATGGTTCTTCTTTTTATTTTTCTGATAAGTAGACAGCAATATTAAGTTCAGAATATGTTGTTAAATTACCTTAAAATTTTCCATTATAAGCTTCTATTTTAGATTATTTATAAATTTATCATACTCCAGTCATTTAGGATGAGATTTCCCATGTTCATCTTTTTGCCTCAGGCTGAATTTTCATTCAAAGACATGCAAAAATGTTTCAGCAATTTCCAAAATCTAGGTTAGTTAAAATTAGGTTGGAGTGGTATGTTTTTTTCCAATGCTAATAACACTTCAGTCTGAGCTTATGACTTTTTGGTATTTGCAAGGAAGTCCAAGCAAATTTCTTTTAATTTGTGGAAAAAATGTTAACTTTCACAATTGCCATAAATCTACTTGGATTTTAAGTCTAGTTATTATTTTTTTTCTAATGGATGTCACCAATATCCTAGTAGCAAAAGTAACAAGAGGTGATATTTTAATTACAAGATGTGTCATAAAGCAAATAAAATGGTTGAATTCAAGTTAAATTAACAGTTTTAGTGTCAGCATTTTTTCAGTTGCAGAGTGTGTAATTAAGTAGCCTTAAAAACACTTATATATGCTTGTGATTTTTAATTTTTTTTAATATGTAAAATATGTAATCCAATCCACTCTAATTTGTTTTCACAGAAACGTGGCAGTATGGCCAGCCTTGCTTGCACCTTGAATTGTGAGCTTGAAAAAGGCCATGTATTAAGCCCTTTATAGAGAAAAAGAGGCAAAATATGGAAAATATCTGTAGAGAGTGATGTATTTCCTATGATAGAGCTTTTATAACTACATATGAAGTTGAACATGAAAACATTTCAGGGGGAGTTAATATGTTAAGGAATATCAGATTTAAATTTGTCAGATCAAAAGCTTCAGTGGATTTTGTTGGTCTTGTGATTAAAGAGTCAAAAATGTCAAGGGATCACAGCCCTGAAACACGAACACTTTAATTTTTGGCAGCACCTGCCCTTCCCGAATAAGGGAAGCCATTGCTCCGACAGTGCCCATAAGAGGTAATGATAAACATTACAATCTGAGATTAGCAACCTCTGAGGCTATGGGGATATCAACACACAGGATAAGGCTCTCAAACTAACCAGAGATCACCTTCAGACTATAATTGGGAAGAGAAAAATAGCTTATGCTTATGCCAGCCTGGTCTCTGCTTATCCACATTCCAGGCTCCCTGCCCAGATACATCAAGTTACTTTTCTTTCTCAAGAAGGGGCCAACTGCTCCCTTTTTCATGTTTTCCACACAAATATTATTATTTACTTGCATTTTTGCTGTTTGTGTCATTTTGAGGATGTGAAACAAACATAAATTAGGCTTTTCTGTCCAATTTCAGGTCTGCTGTCATTCAAATCAGTTAGTGTTGTTCAAGGCTCATTTTATGGGTTTGTTGTATGGGTGTGGGTTTTGTTTGTTTTGTTTTCTTTTGGGTATTTTGGTTTGTTTTTCTGTTGTTGTGTGGGTGTTTCTCAAATCATGAAATAAGAGAATGCTATGGAAAAAATACAATAAATTTTTAAAAACCCACAATAATCTCTCTTACACAAGGAAGATGTCCTGTGGATAAAAATGAGCTTTCTGATTATCAGTCTGTTTTGCATAGTTCAGCTGCATTTTTTGGCTTAGAGGCTGCAAGAGCTTTTGTTTGAATGTGCAGAAGCTCATGTTTCACTCACAGTGACCATCACAGAATTATTGTTTGCAAAACTGTGTTCTTGGTCCAGGCAAAACTGCAAAAGTGTTTAGCACAGAGCCAGCATCTGCTAATACAAATGCAAGATGTAAAAGCTTGCTACAATTTCTGAAAAAAATACTCCGTTTTGAGAATGTTGTTTTCTTGGTGTGCTTCTAGATGTCTAAAGCATTTGAATGAGTTGCAGTCTGTAATTCATTCAATAATATATTTCTGGTGCTGATGCTTTCTTCGCAGCCTGTTCTTTTTTCTTTTTTCTTTTTTTTGTGTAAATTTACTGCCCTCATTCTTTAAAGGCTTTGAAATATCTCTCTTTAATCTTTTCAACTATACTGCTGTTTGTTATCAGCAATAATATATACTTGTTAAGACTGAAAATGAATTTTGGATAATGGAAACACATATAAGATAAAACTAATTTACTGAGTGATTTTTCTTAATTACTACAACCTGCTTTGTTAATGTGGAAACACTCAGCCAACAAAAAAAGTGCTTGCACTTTTGTGAAATGACATTTGCTGCAAAGCTGGTGAAATGAATGGATACAAAAGCATAATTTACTTGTGTGCAGAGCTTACCGTCTTCTAATCAGAATTTAGTTTACTTGTTCCCAGAAATCTGGGTACTGAAAGGAAAATAATTTTTCCCTGAAATTACAAAATGCTAGTCTTTTAGTAGTACAGGTTTACTAAGAATATAATCATTAGTACCTGGGATTGAACCGCTTCATAACGTGGTCTGAGAGCTGGGTGGGCAACAGAGTCCATAAAGACTCCTGTTTGCCTGCCTCTCGCAGGACATGGAGTCGGCTGTGTTTTGAACAGCTGCTCTTCCTGAGGTTACACTCTGATTAAAAGAGATGTTTTCTTGTTAATCCATCCTGTGACGGAAGTAACAGCTAAAAATAAAGAAAAAAATAGCATAGAAAGCAGTATGCTGGCTGATTTTTTGTTAAGAATAGAAAGCAATGCTGTCAAGGGCTGGAAATAATTTCCTCTGTCAGAAATCTTAGAGTCAGGGTGGTTGTGTAATGGTACCAAAAGAGAAAGGACAGATTAAATTAAGGTTGCTGAATAATCACTTCTTTCAGAAAAATATAGCCTAATATCTTAAGGCTTATTCAAGGAAAATATTTCTCTTGGACCTGGAATTAAATATTGACTTTAAGAAGGTCTATACATCTTCAAGTACCTGTGACTCAGAGCAAAATCCATTATTTGGGTTTAAGAACGCTTTTTCTTGATCACTTTTATGAGATAATAAGTGTGCTTAATACATCTAGATTACAGATTTATTGGGAGCTGGGGTTTATTTCTTTGTTTATTATTTGTAGCAACACAAAGAGAGAAACCTGAAAAAACAAGAAAAAATTGAGAGGAAGGAATCCCCAAAGGGTATGTATTCAGTTTTTGATATTCTTTGTCTTTTTATCAGTGATTCAAAATAGTCTAATCTATTGACTCTTAGACTGTTCTTGTAGATCCCAATAATATTTAAGGATAGAGGAGGTGTTGTGAATGCCAGCTGGAAGGAGATTGAGGCTTTTCAAAAAAATTTGAATTCATCACTGTACTGAAAAGCTGAAATTATATTCAGATATTAATTGATAAGTCTTTATTGTACTAGTAAGTTATGTAAAAAGCACCCGGAGCATAAATAGGTGTCCTTTTTATTCTACTTGAATAAATCCAAGCATATATTTGTCCTTGAGAGTACTTCGCACCAAAATGTCATGAGTGAATTATAACATGCTGGAAATGGTCCCTGTAGGCATTCTGTCTGGAAAACTTCTTTAAAAAAAAATCCTTCAGATTAATTTCAGAGACACTGGGAAGAGGTTTTAGAGAGAATTTAATAATTTCCTGGTGATGTGTGCCAACAACAAATTACAGATCTATTGTAGGAGTCAGAATCAGGATGCTGCTTACTCTCCACCCACAACTCATGAGTTAGCTCTGCTAAACAAGTTTACAAGAGCCACCACTAGTTTGCCTTTTGAGAGGATATTTTAGCAAAATGGAATTTTGGGGGAGGGCACCTACTTGTCAAAACACTTTAATTGTTCTGAGAGCATGTCCTTTGCACTAAATTATGGCTAATGAAGTCTCGGGCTGGAGGAAGAAACACATTCTGGAAGAGCAAACAGGCCAATGATGATAATAAGTTACCAAAAAAAAGAAAAGGGAAGACTGAATATCCAGCCCCAGCAGACTTATTCAGGTCAAGAGCACAAGTGAACATGCACCTCCTGAAAGCTGTGCTTGACTAGTCCTTTCTAATGGTCTCTGATTTGAGCTTTTCCATTTCATATAAGTAATTCAAAGTGCATTGAGCTAACAAGACTGATTTTAGAAATTAATGACAGGTACATAAATTGAGGTGTCTGTTACAATGAATATTTATTGGTAGAAAATGGAAGGTTGATAACACGGGAATTTTTTTCTGGGATTTGGAAAAATGACAACACAAAGGCAATAATGTCCCATATTAAAACATGAATTTATCTTTAAGGCTTCTGTTATAATGTGGAAAACTGGGGGAACTCTTCAACTTGATCTCACAGGAGAACAATATTTAATGTTTTATTAAGATTCTTAGAACAGGAAAAAAATTATCCCAGCCAAACTCAGATTACTAGTGAGAAAAAATAATTACTATTATACTGCCTTAAATTGCCATAAATCCTATTAATATTCTGTCTACCAAATGGTATTTTTTCTTGAAGTGTTCTATCAGTTTTGTTTAGTGAATTATTGGCAAAACTGCTATGGAAACACTATTGTGTATAGAGATTCTCTGTATTCACAGTACTAATGAACATTGCTTTCAGACTCTACATTAAATTTCAAAACTAAGACTATGGAAGTGTGTCTTTCTAAGGTCCATTTCATTGTAGTGTGACTGGGAGACTCCAGAGACTGCATCCCTGTATTTTAGCTGCTTATTTTCTACGTTAAATACATTGCGTTTTGAAGTTCGAGATAATGGAGAGTATAAATAACATCCTATTCTAATCTATAATCGACTTCTGGGATGTAGTTTAAGAAAGTTATTTAATGACACAGAGAGTAATTAGAAGTGTCTCAGTCACTTAACAGTGTCTCAGTAAGGGATGTCAGCCATATTCTCATTTATTTTATCACTATAATGCTTAGAAATGTGGAAGCCTGAATATCCCCTACCTCTCTTCTTTTGCATCCAGTTACACATGGAATTCATGGTGCTGCAAAACAATTTTCTTATCTCCTCCTGTTAGACGAAAGGAGTTTTACTAAACTTGGATGTAATCTCCACAGGAGTTAGACTTAAGCTAGGCTTGCATTTTCACAGCTGTTCTTTCAGGAGTGCTCTAAATCCCACATGTTTATTTTACATTCTCTGGAAAATTAAGTGTAAAATATTGAGAAAAGTGAGTGGAAAATGTTCTGTAAATGAGTGGATAACATAATGCAGTTTCCACTGTCATAATGTTGTTTTTACTTCGCACATACTGGGCATCTAATTATGGTTCTGAGATCGTCATTGCCAGGGACTGATCTCAGCTAGTGTCCATTACTTGCTATCTGTATCCATTACTGGCTATCCATATCCATTACTGGTTATCCATTTCAAGCCAGCTGGCAAGTCACAGATGTATCATTTCCACATGTGATTCTCTGACGCTCCAAGATTGATTCCAGGGTTTTCACAACCTGTGTCTGGCAGAGTGCGGGGTGGCCAAGGTGAAGCCCTCTTTCTATCACAGGCAGCAGCATTTAGTGTGAGTTGTGCCCTAGTACTAGACAGTTTTCCAAAATTCTTCTGGAATTGACAGAAAATTGCAAGAGATGATGTTATGCAGCAAACAGCTGAGGCATGTTACCATGGCAGTAGCTTGTTAGCCAGAGCTGGCTGCTCATACTCGTGTTGTATGATGTACACTGTGAAAATATGCATGGGGTAGCTCGGCAGTAACACACAGTGCCTCTTAGTATCCAAGGCTTATCTTCTTATCTCAGTGAAATTGCTTTGGATTCTTAATTTTTTCCACTCTTTTTTTCTTTTTCTTTTATATATATATATATATATATATATATATATATATATATATATATATTGCTTTCTTTCTTTCCTAGTGACAAGTAAAGATAAACTGGAAAGACAAGAAAAACCTGAAAAAAAGGAAAGGCATGCAGGTAATTATTTAATGTAAGAATTTTACATTGGGAGGTATCCCAAAGCTAATACTCTACTCAATTTCCATTTACGTTTCCCCTTGATTAGAAAAAAAAAGAGTTATAAAATATTATGAGTAAAAATAATTAAATCATTAAAAGGTTAGCAGACTTACACACTAAGTAGCATTTTATATTCCTTCTGCATGCTTTTTGTTTTGGTTTTGATTTTTTGTTTTTTTCTGGGGAAGGGAGATAATATATTTTGTACTCTGGATTAGTGTAATCTTATGATAATCACTGAGTATTTCCAGCACTTACAATAAGTATTGTTGCTAAGAGAGTATGGTCATCCAAGAAAAAAGCACCTGACAGCCCATACACAGAGGTAATCAGAAAGACCATGTGAAAAGAAAAACATTTTAATAGAGTACTGCATAGGGCCATTGCATAGCCACTGAGTAGGTGAGAACTAATTCCTTCAGTAGTTACTTGCAATAAAGCACAGTTCTATCTTCCCCAGTCCTGACTTTGTTTTTAAACACCAGCTCATGCATACATTTTTGTGTTCCTAGGATAATCTCATATGCTGTACTAAAACAGGGAACTGAGTATTTTCTCACCTGTGATCCCCACAGGCCACCTCAGGGCACATGAGCACGAGCAAATATCAGTTCTGCACACCCGTGGACAAGTTACTGTGCAAACATTAATTGCAAAAAATTAACAAATCAGAGCCCACACAGGAGAATATTCCAGACTACCCACCACTCACTGACAACCACACAAGTCTGTGTATTCTGAAACCTGAGCCAGAAATCTAGTAACTACAGAGCCGTTAATTTCAATTTGTAAGGTGGAAATTAAAAGCAAACAAAAAGCCCCAAAGAGCATTAGTTATAATGTCACTGCAATTAGATTTGTAATTAATTATAGTGCTTAATCATTCATAGCTGGAAAAAATGTTGGTTGTTCTGTGGAGTCAGAAAATTCTTCAGAAATTAACCAAAGGAATAAACAAGAAAGCTAAAAAATAGCAATAAACCAAAATAAACTAATAAATGACAATATATAAATATATTTTCAAAATAAAAACAATAAACAATATAAATAAATATGACTTTTCTTGTATGCCTTCTTTCATGGGATTACAGTGGAGCTAGAAAGGCTACTGCTCCTCCAGGCAGTGGCAAAGACCTTGGTGATGGCAGATGAGTTTTTGAAAGTTCCAACCCCATGTTTTGGCATCAACAACAAACAGCAGCAGCTGAACCAATCTTTCTAATTCTTTGCATCCATAACCATGGTGCCTACTGTTGATTCTTGATTCTTTTCCTCCTTTTTTATCATTTAATGCAACTTTTTTTTTTTTACTGACCATTAAGATTATTTGTTTTATTACTAGCTATTCACAAAGACAAACCTGAAAAGCCAGAAAAACAAGAAAAGAAAGCACCATCTAAAGGTATAGTGGACCGTCATTAAAAGTTGTACTATTTTAGTGCTTGTAAAACTTGGGGGAGTGTGGAGATAAGTATTTAAAGTACAAAGCTCTCCTAGGTCATGCTGTAGAGTTTTTGAGCATTGCCACTTTTGCTTGAGCAGGTCTTGATCAGCCCTTGAATGGAGTCTTGATCAGCATGTATTTTTTGCTTTACTCTCCTGTTTTAATGCACACAGCTAAGGAACTATGACTATTTTATTTGCATTCCTTGATGCCTTTTTCCCCACAGAGGCATTCAGTAATTTGACTGCAAAGAAGGTTTTCTCTTGTGTGTTAGTTTTCAACCTGATGCAGACCTAATGCGAGAATGTTTAGTGTCTCCTCCATCATATCCCAAAACGGAGTTTCATTTTCTCGCCTTTATTTTTTTCAACATTTTAATTTCAGTATATAATTTGTACTGTCTTCTATGGTAGAAGTGGCTGTGGTTAAGATTACCATATCTATTAATTATCATATCTATTCTGAAGCCATATCATGGGTGTGTGAGAGGTGATTTTCATTGTTTTTTGACTTTTGACTCATAATTCCATCTTTGGCTATGGTTTGGACAGGGAAATATAAAAATCCAATCACCTTGCCCTATTACACCATCTTTAAAAGACTAACATTTATTATTGCTTGGCATTTTAATGTTTTTCCCTGAGGTTAGATATTTCTCCGTGGCAGATATTTTTATAATGAAGTTCAGTTTTAGTCTTTGTCTTTTTTTATTTTACTCAGTTAACTCTTGAAACAACACTATGCAAAGTATATTTGTATCAGTTTGTTATGGCAATGAAATTAATCTCATGATGTTGAGATGCATGAATTAACTAGGTTTAATCTGAATATGTTCAGATGATATAGATACAAATATAAAAATCACTTTTTTTGACTTGACCATAGTCTAGGGAGAACTGTAAAACAGAAAGTAAAAGTGAAGAAAGAAAGAAAGCAGAATGAAGAATTAAAGCCTTAAAACTTTTGAAGAGCAGCCATTGTCCAGTCTTTCTTTTAAAAGGATATTTTTCATTTTTTTTTCTACTTTCACTGTATAGCTTGAAAGTGTGGGATTGTTTTCATAAAATGAAACCAGGCAGAAGTAATCCAGAGAAAATAAATGCGCACAGTGTCTGTTTTGATTTGAAAAGCAAATAACTTCCAAGAATCACTGAGATAGTCCTAATAAGCAGCCAGTCTCTTTACCCATTTATCTTCTGCTAGCTAACCAAATAATCACTTAGAGCCTTAATGTGTTTAATAGCAGCCATGACTCCAGTCACTGGCTGGAAAATGTTATGAAGAATTTGGACACTGAAGCTGGGGAGATTTGTGGCTGTGGTGTGACACAGCCATGCTGCCCTCTCTTGGGAACGTTCTCTGCCATGAATCCCTATGGGTGGACTCAGAGCATCAGGACACTTGTCCTCAGCATGCCCAAAGGTCCATTTCTGCCAGCACCTTTCATTTCCGCTGAGCTTTCCATTGCCAGGACCACCTCTGTTTTCTCAAAGGTCTACTCTAAACTGGATTAGCTACCAGCAGAGCTGAGAGGCTGTTTCAACCACTTGTCCCTGGGAAATGAAAATGTTCAGGTCCTGGCCAGCTCTGGGGACTGGACATAATGAAAATTGTGTGGCTACTTCCCACACAGTTAGCAGGATTTCTTTATGCTCATTGCAAAGACTTAAGATAATTCTTCAGACTCTTTCAAAGGCTCCAGAAAGCCTCAGTGGTATGAGTGATTTTTAAATACTTCATCTAACAACTATCTGAAAAAATAATAAAACCAATTCTGAATATCAAACATGTCTCCTACAGTCTGGAATTCCAGGATGGAATTCAGCTAGAGACGATGTTATTATCATGTAATTATCAGCTGAAAGAAGCGTAATTAACTCTCAAGGCTGGTTTGTTCTGGTTTTCTGTCTGGATGGTGACCAGAAGGGCAAAGATAGAGGTTTGCATGAAATTTTAGCAGCCTTTCTGGAACATAGTCGTGTGTGTGTTTACACAGTATATCTTATGCAGACATGAACTCACTCAGGCTGGGCTCAGAAATGAGCACCAGACTTATGACTGTGTTTGTGGACAATGAGCCCAAGCTAAGAAAAACACCTTTCTGTAAGACTAATAAAGCCACGAGGTTTCCTGTTGGCTGGAGCACAAGGCCAAGTCCGTTTCTGCTCAGAACTTGACATGAGCAAGTTTGTGTCATCTGGAACAGGCAGCAAAAACATTCCCTAGAAAGCTTCAGATCTGTGTGACTCACTTGTTCTCTGGCAAAGGAGTCTGAACAGATATTTTGAAGTTTTTTATCCCACTATAGGAATCTGCAGACAAGAATTTTGAAAACTGAAAAACAGGAAACATAAGGAAATGTGAATGGTGATGTGTTGTGTTTTGGCGGTGATGGTAGTGTGTTTTGGCGATATTTTCTTGTTTTTTGTGAGTTTTATTCCCTAATATACAATTGTTCTCATTTCTAGTAACTCAAAAAGACATACCTGAAAGACATGAAAAAGCTGAAAAGAAACCTCCTCCCAAAGGTATTTATTTATCTATACTACAGTTTTTTTAAACTGAATTGACATTGAAATGCATTAACTTTTTTTTATTCAAGCAGAGATTGTAAATGTGTGTAAAAAATCAGCTACGTGAAACTAAAAGGAAATTAAAACAAAATCAGAATTAAAATGTCTCTAGAAAATCCAGGGGTTAATTCTATGCTGATCCCTTTCAAAATCTGTTGAAATTTCAGATTGAGAATTAAAGTATGAATCACCATTTCATTGAAAAATAACTAAGCCTACCTGCAAGTGATCTGATAAACATTTTCACTATAACTAGTTAAGAAAATTGATTCTCCGCTAGCTAGCAATGCCTGGTCGTACCATGGCTTTGTTTGGGAGTAGTAATGCTCTTATATAAATATCTGAATTCTGGTTCGCAGTAGTTATATATTCTAGTTTAGATTTTGTTAAAATCAGTTTAGTCAGCTCAGTGATTTAACAGAAATAGAAGTCTAGAGCCTTGCAGAAAACATAAATTTGGTAGCATGCAAGTTTTGCCTCAATAGACAGGCAAGAAAACAGGAATATGAACATTGCACTGGATAGATTAATTTAAAACATATCCAGTACCAATATGATACTATTTGATTTTCCACTGGAATGAACTAGAAACACATGTACATGGATCAGGTGAGAAAAAGTTGCTGACACAAAAGCAGAAAGAATTCTTTGGGTATCACCAAGCTCTCACCAAGCTTCATCTACTGATATAACCAATTTGGTAATTCTCCTTTGAAGCATCCTTGCTCTGCTGAAGGGCAGGGATTGATCTCAGACACTTTCAGCGTGGAGAACTGGTGTAGAGCCAGACTGAAGAACTCCAAACTTCTTGGACCAGTACCTAGAATCAATGCTTGAAATTAACATTTAGAAATAACCTCACTATTTTTCCAGTTTACAACTGAATTTAATGCTGAAGTCTAAACTAGCTCAGATTTTACCTGGAAGTACCTCCAATATTTGTTTGTTTAATGACAAAAATCTTTGTTTGCTTAATTACAAACATCTTTCTCCCCAGTTTATACCATAAAAACTATCCTATTGTCATTAGAAACACTTAATATTATTTGGCATATTCTCTTATATTTAGCACAGCCAAGTTCGTGGTAGAGCACTGAAGATAAAACCTGTTTGGATCTCATATTTCTGTTTAATTCTGCCTTGTTTGAGGGGATTATAGTTTTCATCAGATCTTACCAAGCTGTTAATAATGAAGAAATGCTCATTATTAATAGCTCAATATAAAATAAATGGCACTGAATATATGTTGGGGGGGAAAGAATGACACAAAGCTTTTTCTTTATTACCTGCAGAGGAGAAGAAGGTAAAGAGCACTAAAGTGGAAGCAAAAGTTAAAAAGGAAGTGAAGGATGGAAAAGGAGAAGCAAAGACGGCAGAGAAGGTCAAGCAGGCAGAGACAAAAACTACAGAAACTGGGCTAATAAAGGCCAAGACGAAAGTTAAGGAGGAGAAAGCTCTTCAGGCTGTAACTAAATCGGACAAGAAAGGTAAACAAAATGAGGAGGAAACTGATGAAGATCCTAAAAAGGTAGTAGGGAAGAAAGAGAGAGAATGAAGCTAAACCTGTCAAGGACCAAGGTCCACCCATGAAAAACAAAAGTGCAGTACAAATCAATTCCACAAGAACCTTACACTGTTAGAACAAGATTACAAAAAAAAAAAAAGTTTAATTTTTGTAATCAGAAGGTTCTAGACTTTTGTAATGGCTAAAGTTTCATTTTAATTTAAATTTTTCTTTACCAAGGTCTTTACCAAGGACCAATTTCTCTTCAGATAAGTCTGACACTTCATGGATTTGCTCAGTAGCATCTAATATAGTAGATTGTGAGCAGAGTTATTTTTGAAAATTCAGACTGTACAATGACCTATTGGGAATTTTGGTTTATTTCTACATCTGCATATGTTCTCTGTTATCATAATGAAAGTAGCGACAGAGTCATATTGCATGAGGGACTCTCAGGTTGTCTGGTATTGTACAAAATAGTGACATACCTGCCTGGTGTAATTTAATGTGCACAGCTTCCAAATTTCTCCTAAAAAGGAGAGAAATGTTATTACTGTGGTGAAAGGAAGAAATTAAATGATAAAACAAAGAATCAGTGTACATCAACACCGTAAAGTTAACAAGGAGTTAACTACATGCTCCTCTTTGTCAGAGTAAGCCTGGGTTCTTCTACTCCCAGGCTGCACATGCTGGTACCCTGATTTCCCTGTGGCATTTCCATGGCACTAAGTACAATTTTGTATGAACAAAGGCATCAGGACCTGCTTTTCTGTATGAACTGCCACACTACAGCCACGGGATTACTGTGACATTGAAAGAGGCAGCTCAGTGTAGCTTATTGCCCCTACCTGATCCTTTCAGCTGCTAACCACAGATAAATCGTTGTGCCTGCACATCAAAGAAGCCATCTCTGCCTGGATATCTGAGCCTGCCTGAGCAGATTCTCTCAGACTTTCATAACCATCCCTCTGGACCCCTTAGGAGTTGCCTTAATTTTGCTTTCTAGAAAACTGAGTGAGCTTGAGACATAGCCTACTTTCTGTGGACTGAACTAGTGTGCTGAACTAGTATTTTTTAACATGTGTTTGTATTCCAGTTAATTTTGTCTTTTACTTGAAATACTGGGGCCTTTGAGGCATGAAATCAAAGCAGCATCTATCACACTGATTGCTGTGACCAAGGCAGCAAATTGTTCAATTCGCTTGGGAGGTGAAAATTTCTTTCAATTTTTTGTTTGCTCTGGCAGAGTTTCAGTGCACAGTGGGCTCATACCCCATACTGTTCAGGATAAAGCTCTCTAAGAGAAGTGCTGTGCAGATGACAACAAAATATTTTAAGTAGGGATCAAAGATTACAGAGACCAGTAGAAGAGCTGTGGTTTTTGTTTCTTGATTTGGTTTTTGTGGGATTCCTATCACCACCTTTAGTTGATAAATATTTAAAAAATGGACCATCTTGACATGAAACATTAACAGATCACTTTGTAAGTCCACTTTATAGTGTGACTCCAGTGACTGCGCACGGAATCCCAGCAGGTGAAAATGAGAATAAGAAGCTGGAATGGAGGACGGAAAGAGTCTCCTCAAGTGCCTTTATCACTGGAGACAGGGCTACATACATCCAGTGAACACTGCATTTCCTATTTTTGTCCTTCCTTTTCCCACCGTAAGCCACTGCTACCCAGCTGGCTATTCTAAAAAAAATTCATTTTTATATTTCAATCCCACTGTGACCCAAGGTGAACATAATTTTAAAGTCAGTGCAGTTTTGCAGAGATTTCCTGATCCTGCAATCTTTACTTTTACTTGCTCAGGGGAGTGGTTCTGCCAGCTTATCTGAAACGATGTAAAATATATAGCACTGGTCACAAAAGAGTTGTTGTGCATTCCCTGATGTTGCATCATTTAGTACTGAAACAAAAATTTAAAAAGATAAATCATTTCCCTGGGTAAATCTCATGAAGTCCAATGACAGAAACATCTATTAGCATTTTTATCATTAAGAATTGAGTCACAAATTTTGATATGATTTATTATAACTTATATGAATATTTGTGTGACCATTACAGAGTTACAGGTGGAAACTAAAGTGTGAAATGCTCCTTTTAACAAGGGAGTTTAGATTAAAATGGATTTTTAGCCATGAAGAGGCACTTGAAAAATCATATTCATTTAAAATTCCTTAGATTTCAATCTTTACTGATTGGTAGCATTCCTATGAACTTAAATGGGATGTTGTAGTTCACCTTGGTATGTCATATAGAAATTATATTTTTTTTATTCAGAGTTTCACATTCTGCCTTCAATTTTTTTATAAATCCCATTTTTTGTGTTGAGTTGCTGAAGAAATACTATGAGGAGATAATTAATACAAAATCTTTTTTCTGAGGTACAACCAAGTTTAAGGCTTTTTTTTGAAAGTTTATTCAAATTAAATTTCCACAAACAAAATAAAATAAACCTACAAAGAAAAAAACAAACTCCATAACAACAACAAAAAATAAAAACAAAATCAACAACACAGTCTGTTTTATTTCTGGTCTATACTACTGTGTTTAAAAAGTAGATTATTTTAATATCAATGAAATCGTGTGATTTTAGATCCTCAGGCTGTGTCTAAATCTTAACTCAAATAGATCCATCACAGGCTTGTGCTCTGCCCTGGGACTGTCCATGTAGTGTGTTGTCCCCTGCCATAATTTTGTCCTGCATCCTCTAGCAGTCTTTTGTACAATGCCCCAAATGATCCAGGAAGTCTTCCCAACTGGCAGCAAGGATAGAGGCAGTTTGTTTTGGCAAAAGGGAATTAAGAAAAGCAGTTTTTTGTGCAAGGACTCTGCCTGACCATTTGCTTTCTGGGCTAAATTTTTGTCATTGCTCCATTTTATTCGTGAAAGCTCACTTAGACCCTATTGCAACTGTCTCAAAATCAGGGCAAACACTTTGCTGGTTCAGTGGCTTTAGGTGGGCTGAAGAAAACAGATCTGTACACGTTTTCTCACACAAACACTGCTCCTTTTTTTTTTTTTTAAATTATCATATAGATTTATTGCAGATATTGTAGCCTTAAGGATGGAATGCAAAGTTGGAGACAGTCAGAATGATAAATTTGAATTCTGAAATATTAAAGTAAAAGTTGTTATGAATATTCAATAGAGGTTTTAAAAGCAATGTTTACAGTCACAGCCCTGTGTACATGCTGAAAGTTTTGCCCCAGGCTCTAAAGTCCTGGCTAGTATTTCTCAGAAAAAGTGTTTGGATATCTGTTGAACTGGTAAAACTTTTCCTAATTTCCACATCTGCATAGGAAATAATGACTTGAAAGTTGTAGTTCTTCATGCAAGGACTGTTGTAGCATTCAACATAAGACACATAAATGCCTCAGCATCCTGTGATACTGATGTAGCAGTGACCTATGTATGGAAGTCAATAATACAACAGTGTCACATACTGGAGAATTGCATTTTGAATTTAAATGTAACAGCAATACCATTTTAAAAACTAATTATTCCAAAGGCAGCATAATTTTATTTTGGAGTTGGCAATGGGGAAAGCAAGTGGCTTCATAGTGAGTCGGACAGAGATGCCAGAAGAGGTGGAGAGAAGAAGAGATGTAACTTCTACAGTGTAGGAAATGTGCTAGGAGAGTTTTGGACAGATGGATGAGTATGCTTCACTCAAGGCCAACTGAGACCTAACTTAGCCAACAAGAGCTGGTATTTAGACAGCTTTCAAAGCTAATGCCCCTTAGAGTCAACTGGGGCATCAAGCTGTTTTTTTCTGACCCACTGAAGAATCCAGCAATATTGAAATTCTTTTGTACTCAGTTACAACCGATTACTTCTCCTCACCATTCTTAATGTTAGAAAATTTTATTAAGCTCTCCAGCTCTACTTATGAATAGAAGAAATCATAGTCAATCAAAACTTCTGGAATCAGTGTTTCATCTAGATTCAGAAATCTTAATATCTGAATAATTAGTTAAAAATATCTATATATATGCACAAATTTAATATATACATATATATTTGTAAAGATTAGTGTTTGGAAAAGAATTATGTAGTGAAACAGTAGAATTCTGAAGAAAATTTTGTTGCTCGGGGAGTGTAAGTACACTATTTATATTCCCATTCACTAAAGGTAAATATTTATTATACAGTTAAAGCCATATTAACAAAATACTGTGATAAAAACCTTTTTATTAAAATTTTCCATCAGCTGTCTGTGTAATTGATCTTCAAGGATGATGAAAAGTCTATGAGACCTGTGGCCAGGCAGCAGTTTGCACTGTACTTGTGCATGGGGTTAGAATATATGCCAAGCAAAGCCAGCCCAGAAGAAGAAGTGGAGCTCTGGGACACTGGGAGCTCTGCAGTTCTTAGCTAGAGGTTTTGAATTAGATCTGGACAACAAATTGTCACTTTGTGAACATGTGAATCACTTGAAGGTCAGGAAAAAAAACACAAATATATATTAAGTAAGATTACCTATGAAAAGGCGAAAGAGCTGTCTTTGGGTTGCCAAACATTATCTACACTGTTAAATACAATTCACATTCTAAATTTACTTTCCTCATTACTCTTTTTTTCCTTTTTATCTGTTAGATCAATATGCATTCTGTCGCTATGTGATTGACATGTTTGCGCAAGGGGATTTTTATCCAGGTACTTTCCTATATCATTGAACTCTGTTCTAATATTCTTCTGTTTCCCTGAGAGGTTTTGCTCCTTTATGTATTAAAAGTGTGGTTTTTATTATTAAAAGGTCTCACAAGAGCAACAAAGAGTGTGCAAATAGTTTTAATAAAGCATAAGTGCTAATGGCTGTTTTATTAAAGCTCCTAATTTTCTGTCTACAATGCATGAATTAAAATCAAGGTTATGTTAAAAGTAGAGTTAATGAGAGGCTGTAGAAATTGCTAAAATTTTCCATGCTTCTTTTGGCTGAGACACAAGAGGAAGGAGTTTATTGTAAATAGCTTATTATTGTTATATTGGATTTTTTCCCTCCATAAATAGCAAGGCTTAACTCCAAAATACTTCGAAAATAGAACTTTCATTGTTGTTAGTATATAAAATACCTTAGCTGATCCATCATTTCTGTGTTTTATCTTCTCTCTTGCCACATCTCCATGCTATTCTGTTCTACAACAGACACTTAATTCCTCACCAAAAAAAGAAGATATAGCTACTGATGATGACTGAGCATCGTCTCATAATATAAAGTCTACCCTGGCCTCATTTAATAAATATTCTTCCTGCTGAGGTCTAGATATACTGTAGAGAGGACACAACCCTAGGAATGAAAAGCAATAATATTCATGAAAAGAGTAAAGGAGAGAATATTCAAGGACACACTAAGTCTTTCAAGCCTTTTTATTCAATTATTTGCTCAACAAGCTCTCCTCTGGTACAGCTCTTAATTGGTTGGGTTTTTTCTCATCTCTACTTTGTGCCTTACATCCTCTCTTGACATGTCCAGGTTCAGACAGAGCTGGGACATCCTAAGGACGTAGCTGAGAAAGAAAGACTTCCACAAAGGGGAGAGGGAGGACACACATTTTAGTGGAGGGAAAATGAACAAGCTTGGGATTCTGTAGGGAGAGGGTTTGTGGGCCCTGTTCTCATAGAGGGACATGGAGAGGTAGTAAGTTCCATTAAAAGAGGACAAAATACTGAATCACCTCTTGGACTTCTAAACGCAGCCAGTTGTAAACAGAGGGCTGCTTTAGGCTCAGAGGGGAGGGTGATTAGCCAAACCTACCAGAGACCTCCAGTCATGCTTTGTTTTAAAAAACATCCTGTACCAATGTGAATGACCTAGTTTCAGGATTTATACAACTGTACCATCAACAAATCACATGTGAAATACTTCCATGGAGATCTTTATGGTTCTCCTGACATTTACAAGTAGCAGTGAAAAAGCCCTTTTTTCCCCAGAAGACTCCCTTGCCTGTTTGGCACTCTCCTGAGGCAGAGCAGATGTGCTGTAGGAAGGAAGGGTTTGGGTTTTTGCAGTTTTCACCTTTCCAGCTGCAAGGAAACTGGAAAAACCATGCAGTGGAACTGTGAGAAGACGGGAGGTATCCAGTGACATGAATTTCAGAAGATAACGGACACGACTCTTCCCTCACAGTGTTTGTCTTGTGTCATACCAGTGTGCTAGGACAGACTTGTGGTAAGAAACTTGTGGTAAGGCCTGAAGGTCATTAAATGAACATAGGGTGATCAGGTGGCCTTACGGGCAAATGAAAAACTAGGGTGACAGGTTTAGGATCCAGAAAGTGAAAATAAGTAATAAAGCATCTTAAATAATCAAATGTGTAGGTGAAATGGAATAAGACTGCCCCTTAACATCTCCCAAAGTCCACCTGGGGCTCCACCTGTAACATAACTGCTTTTTGACCTCTCAAATCGCTTGTTGACCCCTTGAAGTTAAATGCTGCAGATGGTTGTTGGGCTCAAGCCAGACACATTTTTTGTGGGAAAAAAAATGTATTGCCTTCAAAACAAGCTTTAGTCATCCCACTAGCTGTGAAAGGCAATGCTGAAGCATCCAGACTGTGTTTCTGAGAAGCAAGGTGGAGGTCAGGTATAATCTGCCTTGATTTATGGAAATCATTGAGAGAGTGCCACCAAACAGTGCTCGGTTAGTTTGTTACTGTCTTTCTCGGGCAAAGTGCTCATTTCACACTGTCTTTTTGTGAACAGAAGTATTACTGCAATTCATTTTACCAAATAGATAAATGTGGTGAAAACACTCTTTAATAACTCCAGTATCCAATTAGCTTTACAATCTGGTGTATTTTATCCTTTTATCTGTCTATATATTTTATGGTGAAGAACTTTGTAAAAACAAAGAGTTGCAAATCAGCTGAGGAATTTAATTACAGTCACCTTGATACTGCAATTCTTTCAAACAAGGACTAACTTCTATCAATCTCAATATTAGCATTTGTGAAGGAGAAAAAAAAAATTTGTCATAGAAAATTCCTCCACATAGGATTTTCTATGACTGATTTTATCAAACATGAATTTCTGTTACCATAAGCAAAATATAGGGATTTATAATGCTCATAATATTAACATCATTCCACATTTTAAAAAATTATTTTTGCAATATTTGTATTATAAAAAATTGTATACATTAAGTCTAGGATTAGATTGTTTTATTTGTATATAAATTTAAAGCAAGAATTTTTAGAAAAGTAGCTCAATATGGCATTTTGTAGCGTTCAAACAATTATGTAGTAAAACTAAAGCTCAGTTCCTTGGGTTTCATTAATAAATACACTTTTAAAAATATCAATTAATGCATTTTGTCAGTCACATCAATCTATTGGAGGTCAGCATAGGCTCTTGTGTTTTTTTAAAAAATGAAGCTAAAATGTTCTTGACTTGCTCAAAGTTTCATCATGACACTGCAGTCTTAGCTATAAAAAATGAATGAAATGTACACAGGGAATTAAAGGAAACCATATAAGGAAGAATTTTTGCTAAGCAGCTTCATGCAGCATTAGCTGGTTTACTTGTTTCACTGGTTAGTACTTGTCCTTGATACTGACAAATTTCATGCATGTCCTCCTATAAACCACAATATTTGTATCAATATCAAATAACTTCTAACACTTCTATTTTATTTCTAATGAAAAAGAAATATTTGAGGTTCTCAGCCCTTTACAATAGATAATAGTGTAATTTTAGCTATAAACTCATTTTTTCTAATCCAGAAGTCCTTCCTATGAAGATCATGACTGCAACAGTGATCAGTTGGGTTCTACTGAGACACTTATAGGTAGACCACTGAGGCCTACTGCATACAGCATAAAAAATTGCTTTCTGATTTTATCTCTTGAGAAATGGACCTTAAAAATATTTTTACCTCCTGTCTAGCATGCTTGTGATAAGTCACAATTTTTCAGAGGAACTGCTGAGCCTCCTTTCATAGATTTTCTGGTCTTATTTGTCCCTGGACTACAGTTACTCAGCCAGGGCAATACAGCCTCAGCATTAACAAATCACTCCAAATTGCTCTGTACTCCTTTTGTCTCCTGTAAATGAGGAATTAATATGCGTTTCTTTCAGGATTAGTTTTCCAGGTTTTCCTTGTAAAGATTAAAACCTAAGGTGGAAAGCTTATTCATTAAGAACATTAGTTCTGACTCTTACCTTTATTTTCCTACTGGCATTTCTGAAGTCCAAGAGAGCATTTTTGATGCAGCAGACCACTGACTAGTTATATAGTTTCATGAAAATAGTCTATTCCATGTATTTGATAATTTATTTCATATTCCTGTATTTTGTTCTGAGCAGTAGTTCCAATGTTCCTATTCATATTTTTAGTTTTTATTGGTAGGAGAAAGGGTTCTATTATAGGGGGAAATATTAAAATTTGTTTTAGTAACTATTTTTTTGGTGTTAGAGAATTTGAAATTCTCACCCATGTGGAGGGATTTCAGGCGACTAATGGTCACTATTTTAGCACAGAGTACATGATTCTCTAACTGGCTCTACTATATTTTACTCCCTCTGTACCATGTACCTGTTTTCCCACTCCTCCCCTGCTTGCCCTGTAATGCTTGTCAGCCACTACTCTGTCAGATCAAGGAGAAGTTCTGATTAAATGCATTTTTTTTTAAACTACTGAAATCAGGTTCTTGCATGTCTCTGTTTCTGCATGGCACCTCAGCATGGGGTTGTGCATGCTGAATTAAGAGTGATAAGCATATCTTGGGTATTTAGTCCTGAAACACACCTTTTTTTCCTCACAGGCATGTTTTCTATTTGTGATCTGATTTTGTTTTCTTTTTAATCACTTAGAAATTTTTTTTTGCATGCATAGTTTTACTCTGTTCTGCTTTTGTTTAAAACACTTACATTTCACAGTACACCCGACTCACTACTGGACGATGTTTACAGTTGCCTAATTGGCAACAAAGACAATTGGAGCACAGATGTGATATTATTCATCTAAAACCTTTAGCATTGAAGCACACAATTGCCCTGTGGAGCTTGTACCACTCCTTAGCTGTTTCCAATAAGAGCTAGACTGCAAAGGAAGGCGGTCGTATCAGTTCCTTTCATCAGTGTGCCCATATATGTTTATTGTGTATTTCCAGGCCAGGGTCCCAAAGCCGGTCCCAAAGCCGGTCCCAAAGCCAATACCAAAGCCAGTAGACAATTTTTCTTATCTTACACTGTTGAAAAAATATTTGACTTGGAGAGATTCACCAGGATTTCTGGCATGTGTACATCACAACAAATTATCCTATAGATTAAAAGAGTTATCCCACCTTCTCATAAAAAAAACCAAAAAAACAACCCATTGAAGCCTCACCTTTTGCACTTATGCCTATAAAAAAAAAAGAAAAAAAAAAGAACCCCCCCCCCCTGCTCCCCAAGCCCCACCCCCTGAAAAACATGAAGAATCAAGAAATTAAGGTAAATCAGGATGACTATCCATGGGGAACTTTACAGAGTGCTTGGTCCTGGAAAGTGTAGACTGAAAATCCTTCATGTCTGCAATTTTTTTTCCTAAGGGTTACCTCTTATGTATTGTCAAGAAGTATTCTGTCAAAGAGAAGGGATTGCTGCTATTGCATAACACAGCAATAAAATTTCAAGACCATCATGATACTCGCCACTTAATATAAAAAAAATATGGAGATACTGGTATAAAGGCACATCAGTATTAAAAGATCATGGACTATATTACTGAAAAAAAAATCCCTAGGGCAATAAAACCTAATTTTGAAAGTAAAAATGCCTGTATTTGCCGTGGGTGGGCTGTGGCACTGGGACTAAATATTTGCCCTCCACTGTTCAGATAGCCAAACGCTTTAGGCTCTTGAACTATTTTTAAGTGTCACTCCTACTTGATTAAAGACTAGGGTGTGTTGTGGATGTCTCAGTGACAGGGAGTAACTTTTCAACTTATTGCATTACATTTACATGGGGACGACTTTGATGTAGTTTCCCTGGGGATATATTTGATGAAGTGCAATTAGAAAAAGAAAAAAATCAATCATAATAAATAAGAAAGTAGCATATTTTTATTAGCTTACTGTTTGGAGAAATGCAGCATGAAAAACCGTTGACTGAGTTATGGGCTTTCGCATTTAAGAAAAAATGCTAAAGAATATTATTTTTTTCCTATGGGGAGATGTTTTCTGCTGCTAAATACTCAATAGCCCTGTCCCCAGTGGTATAAAACAAGTAAGTCAGATATTTTTTAAGCTAAATACAAAATAAAAATATGGGAGGCTGGGAGATTTTCCAGTTTTACTTTTGAAACTTTTGAAACTTTTTACTTTTTTACTGCCTGGTGAGAGAAATATTGTACCCCAAAATTTGAAAATACTCATATGGATTCTTCTTCAGAGTTGAAAGTTAGTTGTCCATCAGTTTATCAAAAAGATGTTCACATGATGAAACACTTGTCAAAGCATTTGTTTCTGCGGATGACATAAAAGGAGATGATTGAATGACAGAAGTATTTATTTATCTGGTAATATCCTGGGAGAGTTTTAAATACTTTCAAAGAGTCTGAATGGAAAGAATTAATGGAGGGTAATTTTAAATACATGTATGAGAAACTGAAAATTAAGTTTTAGTTATCGAAAATTTTTTAAAATTTATTAATGTGCAATTCTTACAATAAACATTGTCATTTTTAGTTAAAAATTGCTTCTTTACACAATTCAGCTATGAGAAACCATGAGAACATATGCACTGATCTCATATAACAAGATTCTTGTCTATGACCCACACTCCTCACCCCAAAAACTGTGTATTTCATCAAGCTCTGAAATGACATTGATGTCTCAATGGGGATGTTATCAGCATGCAATCCTGACACCATCCCACAGAGGCAAAACAGCTATCCATTATTCCCAGTTTATATCATTCCACTGTGAATCAGAGCCAGATGCTGGCACACGAAGCTGCATCTGTCAACACTCTTATGGCACTTTATTGTAACTTGGCCAAAAAAATTTCAAATTACTCCCTCTCTTGGAAACAGCTACAAAGGGAATGTGTGGCATTCTGCTTCTGCAGAAAGGAATGGATGCCTTTCTCTGATATTTCACTGAAAGGCACTCTGAGGGTCAAAATGATGTGATACAAGAGAAGGCCAAAATTTTTGCTGATGTAAATGAATCTAAATTTCTTATTTTAATGGGAACAAACAAATTTAAGGTGTGAAGGCAGAGAGATTAGAGTAACAAAATTATTCTCACGTTGGCATTATGTTTTATTTCTACTATTTAGTATTTTAAACATTTCCCAAAGTTCAGTAAACAAGTTTCAAAATTAAGGCTGATTTCAATGGAGGATCATCAAAAGACCCAACTACTTTACTTTTGAAAAGTAAGCTATTTATAAAACTAAGGCAAAAGTGAAATGCCAAAAAAACCTCCTTAACAGCTAATAGTAAACTAATTGTTTCCCATTTAAAAGGTAAAAATAAGTTTAACAAGTGACTTTGCAAAATGGTTATTAAATTTAATAACTCATGGTCATAATTGTTTTCCAGTTAGAATTATTACAACAGATACTGATGTTACATCAAGTAGGTTAAAGAATAGAAGCATTCTACATACAGATTGACGCAGCCTCAAAGTCACAGGCACAGGTACTTATGGGGGAATGTAACTACCCTGATACCCACCAGAGAAGTAACACAATGAGGCACAAACAGTCCAAGAAGCTCCTGTAAAGCACTGATGACAACTTCTTGTCACAGGCAGTGGAGGATCCCATAAGGAATGGTGTGCTGGTTACCTCATAGTGACAAACAGGGAAGGCCTTGTCAGAAATGTTGGGGGCCACCTTGGCTGCAGTGACCAGGAGATTGTGGAGTTCAGCATTGGGCAAGGAGAAAGCAGAGCACCAAGTAAGATTGTGACCATAGATTTCAGGAGAGCTGACTTTATCCTCTTTAGGGATCTTCTTGGATGAATCCCACAGGAACAGGTCCTGTGGGGAGAGGGGTCCAAGAAATATTGTTGATATTCAAGGATCACTTCCTCCAGGTTCAAGAATGATGCACCCCAATAAGAAAGAAATGAAAGAGGGCAAGATTTGCATGGATGAAGAAGGAACTCCTGTCGTTACTCAAGTGTAAACAGGAAATACACAGGAGAAGGAAGCAGGGTCAGGCACTTGGAATGAATATAGGGAGGTTCCTAAAATAAGTTGGAGTCAAGGCTCCATCATGGAGTTGCTTATGCTAAACAAGACAGCCAACAGCATCTTAAATGCCAACCATTTTAATAAAGCAGGAAACCATCATAGGTTGCAAGTGAACATTTGTCGCTGGTGAGATTTGAAAACCCACAATCTTCTCCTTCAGTAAATTTCATAAGCCGAGGTTATATAACTAAAATTATAAATGAGCTAATGATTCTGTTACATTGAGAATATAATTCTGAAAATTTTTAGGGAAGTTAATCACCATACATTGAATCACTCACAACTTTAACAAAAAGTAAAGTAACTGACACCTATACAATGTGTCTTTAGACACGTCCTGATGTTGAATACAGTGAAACATCATGAAGAAAGAAAAAATACATTCTGAAAAGCTTCCGATTTTCTCTTGAAATTTTCATTAAAAAAACCAAAACCCTATATCTTTATTGTGGAACTAGGAGAAGTTCTCATTCCAATACAAATTCTATGCTGTCTCTACTGGAAAATGAGGAGGCTCATTTTTAACAACAGTGACTTTAATACTAGTTCACCATATCACATAGAGAAAAAGGACATAGAAAGGGTCTACAAGTACTTTGACAAGATGCATTCCATCATGAAGCATTTCATCTTAGCAATAATTCCTCATCTCTTCTGCTGAGAACATGGAATGCAGTAGACAGAAGAGTGTTCAGCTTTGGCCTCAGCAACACATGCTCTCCCTGCCTTGTTTTATGCCCACCTCCTTATGCATCTCATCTGCAGTCCATGGGACTGTAAGCTCTGGCAGATCCATTCCTTTTACCATTCTCTCTTCAGGCACATCTTTCTTTTGATGTCAGCTTTCTTTCTGCATCTATCTGACCTGTCAAAAAGACTTCTGACATATAACTATATTCAGCCAAACTACTTTATTTTTTCTTCCTCAGGAACCTCTATTCTTCCCTCTGACAATTATCCTTCCTTCCTATTGTTTCACTTTGTCCTTCAATACACCCAGTATTATCTGACAAAGTAAACAACATGGATTTCAAAAGGTGTTCAAAGCCCTCACATATTATACCTAAACAATGTCAGGGTTTTTTTGGTTTTGGTTTTTTTTTTAGTTAGGCGTAAAAACAAAATCCCTTCTCTGTGTGAGATTCATTCACATAATTGTTGAGGGTTTGGGGAGCACTGTGTCACCAGACAGTATTTACAGTGTGAAAATTCACTTGTCTTTTAATCGTAGAATATTCTAGTGGCATGAAGCATCATCTTTATGGAGAACTGCAAAATAAAATGTTTGCAATTCATTGCACCTCACTTAGATCCCCAAAAGTTAATTGCCCAGCTTTAACCTTTAGCTTACTTTATAGCCAGTGGTATGAAATGGAGGCCTCCAGAGGACAATTTCATCCTAAGAAAGATGCCTAAGATAGAAAAGATGAATCACCCTTTGAAGGTACCAATTTCTCTCCATTGACTATAAATGGATCCCCCGGGTGACTTATCCAGATATAACTGTCTGAAAGTTAACTTTTAAAAGTCTGGTAATGAGAGAGCCTACATACATTTAAGAAATATGCTGCAAATGTGCAAACAAGAATTTTGTTCAAATGAAGACTTGATATGAAAAGTTTTCTATGAGATTTAAATGATATTATCAGGAGCAGCTGTTGCCTTGATCAAGGAAACAGTGGTGCCACTTGGAAAAAAAATGCATTCCAGTTGCTATAGTTTTTGGGAGTGAGTAACAGGGGAAAAGATGCAGAGAGAAATATTTTTTTTAATAAGTGTGAAAGATATTCCCTATCCAAATAATTCAAACTAAAGAAATCTAAACAATTTTAGCATCAGAACTGGAGCCTGGCCTTTAGAGCTTCCACTTTCCTAGAATTTCAGATTTGGAATTTTTAATTGCTATATGCTCACAATGTTAATTTTTTAAAATTTTTTAATTTTTTTTTTTTTCACATTTCTATCAGATCCATTTATATGTTCAATGGAAAGACATGATAAGTTAAGTAATTTCCTCAAAAATCATGGAGAATGCCTTGAGCACAGGGGTTAGAGCTCATGACGGTGAATCACAGGACCCGTTGTCCTAAAAATAACCTCTTTAAAGGACAGAGGATCTACCCTGAGGAATGGAAAACTGAGGGGAAAGAAGAATCAGTAGTTACCAAAGTATTATTGGTTTAAAATAGTCATTATCTCCAGTACTGCAGTTTATTTCTTCAAGTATTTCTCATAATTACAGCCATGGCATTTAGATCCCAGTGATTTCAGCAGGAGTGAGTAAACAGGAGTTAGGAGCCATCACCTCTGCATCTTTTGGCCTTACTCTCATATTTGATCTAAAAAACCCTCTCAGTTCTTTTCCCTCTAACTTCAGACTGCATTATTGAAATTCTAACTTCTGAAAACAGCTATGGATTCCCCGTCTTAGGTGATTGTCAAGTATAGGTAAAACAAGTAACAAAATCATTAGCTACTTATTTTTCTCATTCTATCAAGAAGACATGGGCGTATGAAAAACTTTGTGGCTTGGGGAAAGAGATACTTGGATTTAGTTTGACTGCCAGTGATTTCTATATCAAACATATTCATTACCACAAATATCTGTAATTGTGAGAGATTATATTATCTGCAATTTTTTATCCATTTTAGGTGGTTTTTGTACTGCAAAAACTGGCATGTGCGCTCTTTCTTGGAGACAACATTTTTTGTTGTTGTTTGCATTCTTGCAGCAATCACTTTTAACTTTTTTGACTTGAGCATTGAATGTTTCTTAGATGTAGTTGGACTAAGGATGCTTGAAACAATGGTATGGACAGATAAACCAAATACAAGCAACATAAATTACTGAGCAGTGCTCAAATGGCATAGTCAGTGTCTATTACTTCTCATCAGAACAGCTTATAAATTCCCTCTGTTCTGTTTAATTGTTAGTTGCAAGTATTTAGTTGCAGTGTTTTCTTTTCTGTTTTAATTGGATACTTCATATTGTGAAAAAAGCATCTATACCAACTCTTGATATTCATGTTAATTATGATAGGCATCACTATATATGATACCAATTTATTAAAGATTATTTGGGGAGAGAGGGAAAGACCGAATATGTCGTTTCATTTTATAATCTGCCTTTACAGTCCTTTTGTATTCCAGTAGGCAGCAATAACTATAATAATCTGTCATTATCAGACAATAACCCATAATTTTCACTGTCCTGGTACTTAGTTCTTTGAGATCCATCTTTTGATATTTCTAAGCATAACATGTAGGTTTATTTTTACCTGCTAACTGCCCATGATAAATAATGGGAGGAAGTGGAGAAAGCAAATTCAATTTTCATTTTTTTCAATTCAATTTTATTTTAATGTCAGGAAAGGCTGTGTGACTTCTTACTTAATGTATAATGAAAAAACTGTTAATGCTTAGTGCTTAACTCCTTAATGACTTCAGTCTTCTGACCATGAAAATTAGAACAGTTTTCACAGGTATGGATTGAGCTAAAGAGGTATTTTGTGTTAAAAATTATTTAAGGGAGGTATCAACTGGTATGTTTTTGAAAAAAATTAAACTGCAAGCTCTGTCATGCAGCTAAAATATGTTGCATGCATTTCTGGACCCATAGTATCCACTTTAGGTTAAAACAGAAAAAATCCCCAAACCACCAATAGCTCTACCCACATCTCTCATCCCCTCTCATTTGTACGCTGGTTATGCACACTTGCATTGTGTGAGATACAAACCCACAGGAAAAGAAAAAATATATCAAACAAATTCCCAGCTGTGACTTTAATTGCATTGGGTGTCTGAGTGATAACACAGCAACTGATGTTCACACAAACTCCGGGAGTCTGCAACAGTGATTCTCACACCTGTTTAATACTAAATCAAGTATTTTCTGTTCAGAAACATCACTAAACCTTGGTAGGACTTTGGAAATAGATGCTGTGCAAGGTTCCTTCCAACCCTAAGTGTACTATGATTTATTCTTAACAAATATAAAATTTATTTCTATGTTCATGCGTGCAGATGTATATTATTGCTACATAAAAACATATGTAGGAATCCATCATCAAAAACAAAGGATGAACTCAAATCTCTATGTGTTAAAAATAGAAGGCTATCAAGTTGCTGCTACTTTTTGTTTGGTGCCTTGAGAAGAGAAATTTAATCCTTCCACTTACTCCCTTAGAGAAGAGCATTTAGAACATCAGTCTGCATCCTTCCTTCCTACACCCTCACTTTTATCCTACTGGTCCTCACTTACAGCTTAATGGATGGACTTCCAAGGCTGTTAGGTTATTTGTACAGGTCTGGCTTCATTATCTATGTGTTGAAGGAGTATCTCAAAATAATGTACTTTGCTCATAAGTAAGACTCTATGTAGAGCTCCAGAATTATTTGTGATAGTGTTAATAGATTTTAAATACATACATACAGTGGAACACAGATAGATTTGGCATTATTCATGTAATCTCTCCTTTTCTTCTTAGGTACTGTAAAAGAGACTGGCTGATAGTTTGTGTTACATTATACTAAAATTTAAAAGGTTGCATTTCTACTGCTAATTACTGCATATATTGTAGCATAGATTTTTCTTAATTTATATCATCAAACTTATGCAAAATCAGAGTTTCATACTATGTTGGGCAATTAACCATTTAATAAAGAGCCACATGCTGAGAGCAATTAAAAAACTGAAATATATATTGGCTACTCAAATATAATTACATAAAAGCCTCATTTTATTAACCATTAATTTCATCTTCTCCTGTCAAAAATTCAGCTCCAAATAGGTCATCAAAATCCTGTTTGAAATTGTTTTACCAATTTGACACAGTTTTACTACATGGCCACATCTAAATTATGAAATCAAACTCAATTCAAGCTCTCTCTCTGAAGGTGATTTTTTTTCTCTCATAGAGACATCCACATCCAGTACACTTTCTCAAGGTCAAAATGGGCTGGATGTTTCTCAGCTATCTTTTGGGAGTGGTCCCTGGCCCCTGCCAATTTCTGAACCGAGCCAATGAATTTTTTGAGACACTGCAGCTTGGCAAAGGTCAAAGCTGTCAGGCTATCCAAAAACCTGTTGCACGATACGTAAGTCTGAATTCCAGAGCCCAGTAATGTTCCCAGGCACCATTTAATTGTCAGTGTATGTGTAATCCTTGTGTCACAGTGTGTTCCTTAGGAAAAAAAAAATGCCTATATGAAGCATCAGTATTTTATTTCAAGTAATGCATTCCAGAAAATGAGCATTTGTATTGTTCAGTACAGTTACAGAATCTCACCTCTTGATCCTTGGCTGTTCTTTCTTCATGAAAAACTGCTCATGGCTTTTCATGCACACATACTAAGCAGAGATACCCTTCCCCAGAACAATCAAAGCCTAATGTCTGGAGAGTAATGACTGAAAGCTTTGAAGAGACTCACCTTTTACTTGTAGCAACTGGAAGCCTGGGCAAAATGGTTGGACTCCATTACATGTTCAGTCCTCTAAAAGCATATTTGGCAGCCTTGCCTCATTCTGCTGATCCATGTCTTGTTCCAACATTCATTAAACATTTGATTGGAATTTACTTTTCATAACCAACTACTCTGCAAAGACGCTTACTTTATTTGAATTACTTTTTACTATCACTAGAGGATGATGTCATATCTGAGTAGAATGAGATTTATCTGAAGACATTTTGCTGCACTGAGAGGCACTGTAACAAAGTGTTGATGCTGTTGGACCATAGGATTTGTGCTGTTCAAGTAACTGGTATATGAATATGAGGAAATTAACAGTCGTAGGAGTGGTATTTCCACATATTACATTATTTCTGTCCGTATCCAATTGGAATATTTGCCACTCTGAAATGCCTGTATAATAATAATAACAACAATAATAAATTCTATACGTATTTTATCTTTTGATCTAGAAGGGTATATTTAGCCACTTTATTAAGGTTTCTGCAGACAAATTGAACTCAGAAAATCAGGGAAGAAAAAAAACTCACATAATTTGATATTATCATAAGAAATCAATTTATACTCCATATTCAAACATGGCATTTTTGACACACATAGAAAGACATTTCCTAGATTAAGAAAAGTAAGTTAATTAAAGTTTGTCTTGTAGTCCTTATCATGCAATAAAAAAGTCTAAAATATTAATAAACCAAGTCAGGATTAATTTCTTCAAGACATCTCAAGCAATTTAGTAAACACTGATGACAGAAGTTTCCCAGAGCTTGAGGACTGTAGCTGATTTTCAATGAAGTATACAAGCCATCTAGTTAGTGTTCTAAACCTTCTACTCATCCTTGCACCCAATTTCTTTCCTTTCAGGCAGTAGAGGAAGGTACTCATGTCTTAGTGTGGCCCTTTTTCTCCTGGTGAGAGCATTCCCATGAGATTTAATCCGAAATATTTCACTCTTTCAGTTTCTATCAGAAGTAATTTATTGTCAGTTGTTTACAATATCATATATGAAGGAGATACCTATAGCACAACTGCATGGAGAGATTACACATGAAAATGTTGTGGATCAATTCTAGGGACAGATTGGCATAGAAATGCATGTACATTTTTGTGCTTGCTAGTTCATCTTTTGGAGAAATCAAAACCTTACAATTTTTTATTTTTTTTAAAGGTAGCTTAAATGAACCTTAGTGGCTTATCTCATAGCAGCTAAATGAAGGCTACATCTGAAATGAAAACCAAATAACTATGCAGTGCTTTCTGTGGCTGCATTTTTAAAGCTGTGAGATAAGTGTATGTCCAGTAATAATAATGGTAATCTGGATAATAACTTCTTGTGATTCATGGACTAATCTGATTGTCCACTGAGAGCATTAAAAACATCCTGCCTTCCTCTCGTTTACATCATGGATATGTGTCCAACTGGCGACTGTTAGAATCAGGATAGTAGGCATCATTATTACTAATGGTCTGATCTGTTGAAGCCAATTCCTCATTTCTATTTATCAGTTGTCTGTAGTAAAGAAAACCACTTGTGCTTCATAACTTAAAGAGGAGAGAAAAAGGAAAAGAAACTTGACTTAGGTTACCCCCTTTAACATATTTCATCAAAAGAATAGATAAAATATTTATTCATTTACTGTCCTTTAAATTCCCCTCAAAGTGAATAGAGAGACATTTAATAAGACATGGAAACATTAAAGAAGCTTTTTATCAGAGTGGATGTGAACCTGCTCAGAGAAACATTTTGGCCTAAGGGAAAGTTTTTGATCTGTGAAGCTTAAACTTAAAACACTCTCATATTGGATCATGTGGTCAATTTGCATGAAATAAATGATTTGCTTAAAACTTGTAAAGCTATAAAATAGAACTTGACAAGTCATTAGCATTAAGTGATATCATACTGGCATTATGCGCACACTGGTGCAATCATTAGAAAATTGCTGCCACAGCAAAACACCAGAAGATAATGGGGCCAGCCAACAATTTGACCTAGAGGAGTTAGATCATTGCCCCAAGCTGTAGATACCACACTGCAGTACAAATTATTGACTATCCTTCATCATTACTTATCTACTCAACATTCTGAGCCACTGCCCTTTATCCCCTTTCACACAAAAGAATTCGTTCATGTTTTAAAAATAATCATTTTTTTCTATCTGGATGGTCTAGTTTTGCAAAGAAAAAACAAAGCAAAAAGGAAAATAAAGTAAAAAACCCCCAGAATTAATGTTTAGTCTAGGACTGTGATCAAATGTAGAAGAAAGAATAAGATTACCCATTCTTCATTAATTTTTTGTTTCATTTTGAACTAGAAATTCAATCACTCAAGTATCCTTATGTTGACAGAGAATATGAATATAACTTTTCTATTCTGGTTGGCAACAAAGGAAATCAGCAACTCATTAGTTCAGTTTGCAACTTCTAGATTAATTTTTTTTTTTCTGACATAAAGTGTTAGGAAAACATGGCTCAACATCTAGATTCCTGAAGTTTGCCTAACATTCATTTTACAGACATAGTTATTCTGTGCTGAGATTGGTAAATAAACTTGAGTTTATTGCCAAGACAGGAAATACGTGGAAAATGTAAGATTATTACCATTTGTTGCAAAGCACCTTCAATACATATGTTTTATCAATGTGTTAACATTTTATCAGTGGTTCAGGAACACATCAAGTTTGAGCATCTCTGTGTGTGATATTTTAAACAAATTACTGGTTGAACTGAACCACATGCTTGCAAATTATGTGCCTGCAATTGCACATATGTTGATGAGATGCAATAAAATTAAGAACATGATGCTCAAATCCCACTGCTGTCTTCAAGATGATGTTTTTCTCATGCATTCCCCATGAGTATGCACACCTTTGCAAAATGAGAGAGGTAAGTAAGGTACTGCAGTTTCCAAGGCCCATTAAAATCTTGATTTCTCTTCTATCATCAAGCATGAGGCATGGCTTTGAGTTTCTGATGTGAAGCCGGAGCTGAGATTTAACAGTCTGTTTGCAAGAGGACTCTGGTGCAGTGAATGTTTGCTGGTGCATATGACTGAACCAATTAATTTTATTTCTCATGTCACAAAAAAGTTCACTTTCCAGAAGACAGTGTCAGGATAGCTACTGAGACTAAATGCCAGTGAAATAACTTTAAAAGAAAGAAGGAAACTGCATATACGTCATAAACTAGAAAATAAGCCTAAGTAATATAAGAGTACATGAAATATGTTTGTGAATATCTTTGGAGAATATTTCTTTGGAGAAATGAAGTGAAAAATGTTTTGTAGAAAACATGATATCTGCACATAGGCTAAGACAGTACGTAAAGCCCCAGATGTGCACTCTGAGAGAGTAGAGGTGTTTCAGTCAACAGCTGGAATCAGAACCTCATCAGTGTTTACAATGCATGACCTAGTTGATATTGGCTAATCAAGAATAATCCTTTAAGGATGGGAAACATCATAATTTTAACTGGTGTTTCCAGGAGCTCGTAATAGGTGGACTTGAGGGTGCAACTGAAGATCATTGACAGAAGAAAATAAGTAGTAGAATAAGTAGAAGTGGCATCATGAATATGTAACATTATTATCATAGCATTATTCTTCTCTTTTGAGTCTAAGGAAGAGAAAAAGAACTGCAGAATTTTGGCATATTTTTGAGTCACTTGGTCTTCATTGATTTCAAATATGACTCTTAAAAATAAATTACTCTATTTGTTGAGAAATACATTTCCTTCTTATCATGTCTGAAAGATATTAGCTTTTATGTACACTGTAATATTTTTAATATGGACAATTTTGAAGGGAATTCAGCCTCCCAGTGAAACTGCTTAGTCTGTTGGGGAATAAATTTTCTCTGCTTCTTGACCTGTATACTTAGGTGCAGGACATAAGGAATTCGTACCACCTCGTCTTCTTCTAGAACACAGTCCAAGAAAGAAACCAGCAGCTACTGAAGGCAAGTATGAGTTTTTCTGCCTTGATTGGCTTCTACTCTTTAACTTGACTGTCTGTTCTAATGGATTTTTTTTTTTGTAAATATAGCCTATATTACAAAAGTGATCACATTACTGGGTCTAGAATAGGAATGACACACTGACATATGCATGACAAGATGTCTAAGTTCTGTACAGGAGTCTCACAGATGGCTTGGGGGATTCCCTGAGTGAAACAGATTACAGGATTGAGGGCTAATCTGTAAAATGCTTTGAATGGCATTCAGCCATAACTTGCTATCTAACTATAAACATAATCAACATTATCCTCTTATTATACTTTGGATTATTCTTTCAGCTATTATTATTCAGTAATGTTTCGGTGCATTATTTGCAATAATGAACATAATAGTTCTGGCTATGCATTTATCAACACTTTTTCTATTGTTCAAATCACTGAAAGGGAAATAAAAAAAGTCAGATCTTACATTCAGAAGATTAAAACAAAATCCCTGCAATTGAATTATATTGGTTAAAGTCTGATCATTAAAATGGTTCAAATACTCATTTTAATTTTAAAGTTAGCTTTGTCCGATGACTTAGAACTACAACTGCAATATATGTTCTTTGTCTTTACACCACATAATGTAAAATTAAAAAACACTTGAGTCTTTTCACGGAAGTATGTAGCAGTTTTCATGTGATACTTGAGTCCTTCAGTCACACCATGGCACTTGTTAATTTCTCTCATAGAGGTCTTAGTTCTATGTTACCCAGAAAGTAATTGCAGTCTAAGAGAAAAACAGATGGGGCGGCAGCAGAATAAGTAACAAGAGTTAGATTTTCTTCATTTGAAAACAGAAAATGAGACTTAGGTTTTGCCAGGACCCATGACTGAAACAAAATGTTACATTAATTAGATATTTCTACAATGCGATTATTGTGAATCAGAACATTTGGATAAAAATAATTATGGGACTTATTATCTCTTTCCCAAAAATCTTGTTACCTCAAATGATTACTTCTTTTTAAACATGCTGGTTAAAGGAGTATAAAATGGTCGTTATTGTGTTACAGTATAGAAATAGATTTTCCTGCTTATTTTAGGAAAATGCTTGAACCCTGCTTATCAGCAGAAAGAAATCCCTGCAATGCTAGACTCTGTTATCCATCAATTAACCATAATGGAAAAAAGACACAATAGAACAAGGCTGACACATTTACTGAGTGATAAACCTAATCTTTAAATATAACTGCTATACAAGATTAACTAGCATCAAATTAACATTAGGTTCTTGATTTTCAAAATCATGAGCAGCATGCAATTACTGCAATTGCACATAGAAATGACTATTTATGACCAGTTACACATTTATGTTTTTCATTAGCTCATTTATGCATGCAATTCAGGTAATTGGGAATGTAAATTAGACACCCATTTGGCAAACAAATTTGGGGGAGATTATCTGCTCAAACCATATAACTAAATTCCCTTTAAGGCTCAAGGCCAGTCACTAGGATGCAAGAGATTTAGAGGACATGAAGAAGGCAGAATTACTGGTAAAACATTACCATGAAAAGCTGTTATGCTGTGCTATTCTGTGTTTTCCATATATGAGAAAACATGCCACAGTGCCTTGAGGAACTCTAAACCCTGAGCTTTACTTCAGCCCTATGGGGAAAAAAAAATTAATTTATGAGAATATTTGGTAAAATGTCAGAAGGGAAAAAGAGGAGTAGGCAGACAAATTTAAATCTTTTAAATAGCTGAAGAGATATCTGCATGTGACTTCTTAGACCTTAGATACCTTTATGACTGGTACATCACTAAATATCACTGATCTGGAGAAGGGACAGATTGAAACAAAAGATTCTTCTTATAAATATAGTTGAAGATAGGATCATAAGTTGATAGAACGGAGAACAAATAGAAGCACTTTTAAATGAAAAAAATACTTGATATAACATCAAAGACTGGTTTAGCCTTTGACAGGAGGAACCAGCTCTTAAAAAAGTTTAAACTGTAGGAAGTAACAGAACATTTATCACACAGAAAATTTATTAAAGCAATCTTCTTTCACCCTAGGCTTTCCAACTCAGTGATATTCAGACATTATATAAGTAGTCATGCAGCTGAAAGGATCTTACTCTTTTTCCAGATTGACCTGTTTTCAGTATCACACTATTTTGTCACTTCTGCCTTAGGTAATCTTGGACCTTTGTTGTTTTCTGATAAGGTGAAAATAGTGATGTGCATGGCCCAGATATCTCTAATTCTTTTAGACTATTTGATACCTTCGAATAGGATGCTTTTCCTGGATAGTATCCGATGCCTCTTAGAAATTATACTCGGTTGAATTCTTGAGGCCTTAGAAAAAGAGCATATATTAAATCTCAAACTTTCTCTCATTGTCATTGCCATTTTCTCTTCCTTCAGATTAACAGTAAATCTTTTAGAAAAGGGCTAGTTATTTAAGACAATCCAAATTTATACACTATGTACTAGTAGTAAGCAATAAATTACATTGAAGTGTGTGTGAGCATGAGTTGAAATTTTCAGATATCTCCTGGTCAAAAAGGAAAATGCTTTCTATTCATCTGGTCAGAAAGAAAGAGAACAGATCATTGCTCTGCTATTTCATGGTTGGTTGGGCCTTTTCAAAGATCTTACCTTCAAACTTCAATAGAGAGTTTGAATTTTTGGATCACCAACAGAAGAGAATAATAAAACAAGATATAGGATCCTGTAAGAGTGAATGAGAGAAAGAGAGTAAAGGAATTTGTGAAGACAAAGGCATTGATATATAACATCTACTTGTATTTCAAGCTTGGAGACCTTGTTTGGTAAACTAGGAAGTAAAAGAACTAATTTTAAATTCTTTATCTTATCTTTTTCTGGAACTTTCACAAGTGCTTGGAAGCAGTGCTCTCAGCCTGGCTGACACTGATGCTGCCATGTCAGGACACTGGTGTTGCTGCTAATTTGAACAGATTAGCTCTCCAGGGCTATCTGAACTTTGACTTTAACATCCTTCCTCTGCCTTGGCTGGAGTCTTCCACACCTCTTTTAACCCTAGATTTCTTTTATTTTGTTACCAACATCCTAAAACTCGTCTGCTGTGTACTCTGTTTCTCTGTGATTCTCTCATTTAGGTCTCAAATTTTTGCTCAGCCCACATAGCTTTTACCTTCCTCCCTTTCCACATTCACATGGAAAGGACTTTACTTTCTGATAGTTTTCCCATTTTTCCCTCTCTGACAAGGCAGGGTAATCTCTCAGGAAGATGCTGCAATTAGAAACTGTGTCAAAACTAAGGTCAGAGGCTTAGCTTGTTATCAGTGGAATCTTTGTGTTAATTGTTCCAGAATATTATGTCTTTGCCTTTTCACAAGATCACTAAACCTTTGTGAGAGGCCTGTACCAAAATCCTTCTCCGGGTGGAATGACTCTTAATGCATGTGGTATATGGTCTCAAACAGACATGCTTTTCACCACTTTGAAGAACACTGCATCACAAAAAACATTTGAACAGCATTGTATCTGAGTATGACTTTCCAAGTTATATAGTCCCAAAAATCTGTTCCTGTATCTTTCAGTGGGAGAGCATCTATCATGAAAGAGTCATCAACATAATCATTCTGATCTGTTAATTAATCATGACAAGATCTGAAATATCCCCCTTCCTTGATTGAAGTATACTGGCAGTTTCTTGCCATCTTGATGGTGTCTGTGATATTAAGAGAGGCAAAAAAAAAAACCAAAAACAAATTCTGTAACATTTTCAGAGGATCTGTGAGGAAACAAAGTGTTCTCTCTAGGATCCTGAATCCTCTAATTACAAATTTTGCAGAATGCAATAAAGAGAGTTGCTGTGAAATGTGTTTAACTTCCCCCAAAACTCCTGCAGAGGCTAAATTGGCAACTACATCTATGTTGCTATATAGAATGTACACTATCTGACTGTCTTAAGAATAATTTCTAGATTATATCTCTGTTCATGAATATAACATTAGGGGATATAACCAAGAATATCTAAATTACTAAAGTCAATACAAATTTTGACAAAGCTCCCTTAATGTACAGGAGTGTATAAATCTTGTACAAATCAATCTGCTTCCGTACAGTCTGTCAATGTCTGCCTTCTCTTCTGTACACAGACTGTTCTATAAAAAAACCTCTGTTTTCCTTCTATACTATAGAATCAATTATAATCAAAAAATCCTTCCAGTAAGAGACTGTGCTTCCAGATACAGTAGAAACCCTTTAAAAAGGCATAATTTTGAAAATTTTCTCCCAATTTAAAATATTCTTAATAATATTGACATGAGTTGTGGATGAAAACCAATTTTTCTTATAAATTTTTGTCCAAGGGAGAATAAAAGGAGAAAAAAAAAATTCCTATCAGAAATATCATAATACAATGGGTTAGATTTAGTCTAGGTTAATGAATTAATAGTTTAGGTAGCTTTAATGCATTGCTGTATGCACAGCATAACAAGTCTTTTTGAGAAATATGGGCCTTATATCTCCATGAGTCTTACTAAAGACAGTAAAACCTTTGCAATAATATGAACAAGGTTTAAAAGTGAGCTATTTAATGATTTAAATTAGACATCTAAGCAGTAAATTCTAAATATTTAACAATAATGAAAAAACCCTAAATCCTCACTGTTTCAGAAAGCCCTTGACATTTTCCTGAATGACATGAGGCTCTTCTTTACTACGTTTACTCTATCATAAAAGACAAAAAGTTAAACAGATATTAGAGAAAAGCTTACTAGAGTGTAAGAAAAAATATGCATAAAGATATGTATATTTTGATTAGACATATTATTATATTTTCTCAGCATTTATAATAATAATACAATTTAAAATGTTAGATTATGCATTTGAAAATAAATATTGTCCAAAGTCTACCCACTAAAACACAAAAAAATTTCTCTGAAGATTATTTTATCTTTTTGTAGTGTTTTTTAATTGTTATGGAAGAGTAATTGTCTTTTGCATATGTTGCACCTGCAAATGGGTGCATACTTACTGGGATTAAGATTCTCTGAGCTTTCAAAGTCAAAACTTCTGTGTTTCTTTGGAAAGAAAATGGAAACTCTTACAAAATAAGTCCTGCATCACCTCATAATCCATTGCTAAAGCTCAGAAGTTCTTGGTCAAAAGCACACCCCATAAAAAGCATCAGCAAAACCCTTCCTAGCACTGGTATAACAATTTGTGTTGACATTGATTCATGTTATCTATTGGAATGTCAGTCACAAGGATGGAGAGGGCTAGCCCTGCTGCCTTACCTATGTGGTATGGCTCTCACTAGTAAAGACTGTAACACAAAAGATCAGGGCTTCACTGGAAATTTAAGTATTCATCATGATAATATTTGTGTCAAATTTGCAATTAACCATTGTCCAGTGGAGCTTCTGTTGCTGGCCTTGTTATTGAATTTGTTCTGCCCTCCTTTTTTTTCCTTGTATTTATATTCCTTAGCTCCACACTGTGCTGTTTAGTGAGAGCAACATATGGCCCATGCTGTGAACAAAGAGCTCTGGTGCTTAATGCAACAGAGCCATGAAAAAGGAGCCTATAATCACTACAGGAAGAAATAAGAAACATTTATGTAGGTCACATGAAAGCATTAAGAATTTCAAGCGTGATATTTCTATTGCATAGATTCTGCAATCCTCAAAAAATATCTTCATAAGAAATCTTCACAGCTGCCAGTGTTTCAGACTGGGGTTTGAAAACAGGGAAGCAGTTTCAAAAAAATGAAGTCAAGCTGGAGAGGTCACCTAGGTCTTCAGGGTGTGCTGTATCTCCAGTGATCAGTGTGTCCCAAGAGTCCTTCACTTGCCCAATATGAAAAAAATTATATTTCATTATTGTGCAGAAAAAAAAAAAAAGATAAGTCATGTCATTTAAACAGAGCTTTGCAAACAAAATGCACTTCATTTTGGCCTGAGCACTCACCTGTAAGTTAGAGAGAGCATGTGTGTGTGTGTGTGTGTGTGTGTGTGTGTATGTGTGTGTGTGTGTGTGTGCTTGCACGTATACATGTCTGTGTGTGAACAGGAGAAATTCTAAGAACTTAAGAACTTTAATAGTGTTTAGGTTTATTTGATCTTCGTTGGCCTTTCAGTAGTTTGGCTGAATCAAGACAGAATTATTTCCTCATAGAGACAGTAACTGGACCAAAAAGGGCTCTCTTACCCCAGAAAGAGATTTATTTTTTTTTTCAAAGATACAGGTAAGGTCAATTTTTACTTGAAATTTAGCTTAAACCTTAAAAGTATGAGTTTCTATAACACCCTAAACTAAGCAAAATGTCTCCTTGCATTTTTTATTCTTTTCTCCAAAAGCTTTGTAACCTTTAGGGGATCCTATTTTGTGAATGGGTGTTAAATTGTTTAGAATCAACAGTGCAACTGGCCAATCATTGTCAGACTCTACTCTAAGCAACAAGCCAAGGGGAAAGAAAAGAAACATAATCAAAAACTGAAATACAATGAGTTACTTTAATATTTTATAGGATATCCAACTCTGACTGAAATCAACAACCAAACTTTTATTGAATCCAGCAGAGAAAGGATTTCAGTCACCGAGCAGAACAAAGAGCACCTGTAATCCCTTCAAAATTAATAAGGAAATAAAATTTTAAAAATAAGGCTTGTATTTTATTTGAATAATCTGTTAAAATTATGCCAATGATAGCTTAAGGTGTACAGACCTGCTAGGAGAAAAATGAAATGAAGTTTTATCTGGAATGGAGTCACTCTGTTTAGTCTGAATTATGGTTTCTCAGGAAAAGCTGAATTAATGTTTTTTTCATTCTGTTTTGTATATCAGTGAGTATGCATGTGTCTCTGCTGCTCCTGAGTTCTGCCAGGACAAGAATCTGTAGGCAAGAAAAGCTGTTGTAGCATTTCATAAAGTCAGGCAATAAATATCCAAAGTCTTTCACAGAAGCTTTCCGTCTGAGATTTTCTGACAAGAGGGTTTTAGATAAATGCAGATAAGCCTTGTGAAATTATTTGAACTTTAGAAAGTTAAGGTGAACCAAAGCATCTCCAAACTTCTGGCATTCAGTCCCACCAGTTAGTGTTTGCTATATGCATGCATCTCCACCAGAAGGAATCTGTGGCTATATGTTTCTTACCTCAGTTTCTCAGATGGGGTGGGATGAGCCGACATTCCTTCCAGAATCAGACTTTCCACAAGAACATGGACCATCTGGAGCAATATGGTAAAGAAGCTCTAAGAGCACCTTCTTCTTCCAGTTCCCGTGACACTACGCCCAGTAACTCATGTGCATCCCTAAATTTAGATTCCACTCAGCACTGGCAGAGTAGCACACTGGCTTTACCAGGCCTGATTTCAAGTGCTGCGTTGTTAGCATGCTTCTGTTATCTCCCCTCCCACTGTTGTCCAAGAATTAGCTGCTCTCCAATGAGAATAGCACAAAGACTTTGTCAAGATGGGTAGAGGAAATTCAGATTGAAACCCCCTTTCTTCATCTTTGTTGAATTTTACTTCGATTTCCACTGACCTTGATTCTTCACCCCTTCTTAAAAAATAAATAATTCCATCTCAGGGGTTTCTTTGCTTCAAGAGCCATTCACTTCAGCCACTTCCCAAGAAAATTATTCTATGCTTCTTCTTTTTATTTTTCACACAGTAATAATTTTGTATCTGAGATGTCCCATTCAGTAGTACATCACTGCTTTAATTCACAATACTCATGCTGACTGTACTCCTTCTGATACTACATATAGCTCAACTTCTGCATAGAGTCTATAGAAAAAACTTGACTAAATTAAAAGTTCATTGCTGGCCTTGTTGTTTGATTCTGTCATGTACTCTTCCAACTGCATATATCCCTATTTCATTCTTGTAAATGTATTGCTGGCTTTTAAAGATGAGGTCTTTTTGTACTCCTATGTCTTACTCTCTGTCCATGAAATGTGGCTCAGGACTAGCGTTACTGGTGAAAAAATACTGTTAATTACATTATTAGGAAATAGTAGCAATAACAATAGATTTTTCAATAGTTAATTGCACTTGAATTTCATATTGTGGTAAATGCCAAATCCTCAAAAGTACCTTGCGTGTTTGTGTGTAACCCACAATTTGTGCATATTATGATCCCTCTTTATGCAGCTGATCCATTTTGTAGCTTTGTAAGTGTTCCTAACTAAAAAAAAAATAAGTACTTTCAATTAACAGAGGGGGTTAATATTTTACAGTGTAAAAGACCTACCTAAGTTCCTATTTAATTATTTGCTCTGCCTCTTAATTTAGCTGCATACGTATCTGCAGAAAACCCACTACATTTACTGCTTCAAAAATTACAAATTTTAGTGGCTTAAATACATACTTAATATGCAACATTCTAAATGTGAGCTGCTCAAATTGAGGATATAAATTTATTCAAGAAATGGGATTGCTTCCTTAAATCAGAAATAACTCTTTCAAAGATACCCACTTGCTGAGCCCATCATTCTCATCTACACAAATTTCTCTCAGTAGTAGCTGTGAGGGACATCAGGGAGGTTAAATGTAGCTGAGATGTGAATGGAAGCTCAGTGACTGGTTTTCTCAGACTTGACCAAGAGCACTCATCTTGCATAAGGCAGTGTAATTGGGAAATAGGGGCCACAGTCCTTTAAAACTTCTATGTAATCATCCCTCAAAAAAATTTCATAACAATTTCATAACAATATAGTCATTTCAAAGCTGTCTGGACACTCTGAATAATGCAACCTGACAACTTGATGTAAGAAAATTATGTCAGTGGGATTAATTGGTGGAATGACTTGGCAATGAAGATGCTGCAACCAGGGATGTTATCATCTTTGCTTGGGTTATTTTCAGTGAAAATTCCTGCGACTTCCTGTACATTTTCAATACAAAGCTTCACTTCTCAAAGCTCAGTATCTCAGCTTGTGTCTTTCAAGTCATATATGGCTCTGAACCTTGCCATGCAACTTAAGACAGATATCATGTGTTTTTTCTGGGCCACAGGGGCATGCAAAATGCTACTAGTTCAAAGGCAGAAATGGTCTTGGATTTAAGAGAATCTTGTTGTGAGGACCTTGGGCTAACAAATTATTCTCGTGCATGTAGGAAAGCAAAAAAATCCATCTAGCTCACCAGAGCTGAGGCACACAGAAGAAAACGAACGTTACAGAAGTTCCAGCAGCTCTTCAGCCTCTAATTATTATGAGTAAAATCTCATGGAAAGAATGTAGAAGGAAGCTCTTTTCTGTCAGTAAATGGCACACTTAATATATTTAACAGTTTTGATTAATTCAGGCATCGTAACCAAATAATTAAACCACATTTTAGAAATTAGAGGAGATCTACATGACATGTGGAATTAATCCACTGAAGAGTCATAGGTGGCACAGGAAACAGCTGTGGAGCAGCTTTTGTGAAGTCTGAAGCTGAAGAGGCTTCCATTTCAATGAGACAGGCACACTCCCTAACACAAGTCTCTGGAACACTGTGTCAGGGGGAGAGAGAGACAATAACAAGAATATTAAAGTATACAAGAATATGAATTTCCAAATGAGTTAGTGGAGGATGAGCTTGACTCAGACACTCCACACTTATCTAAGAAACTTCACAACACCGTGATTGTAATTTGAAGTGTGGTGTGCTCAGAGTTTCAGGAAGAAGAACACAAAACTCTGAGAGAAACATTATGTAGAATGCATGGGAGAATTTTCTGAAAACAATAACAAGGGAAACACGTAGAAAAAAATGTTTAAAACAAGAAAGAAGTGAAACACTATATTATGCTTAATTTTAGAACCAAAAATCAGCAGAATTATTATTTGAGGAGACCTTGAATATTGATAAATGCACTGCCTGCATGATAGGCAAAATAACCTTATTTGTGAAATCAGCATGGAAAGACTGTGGAATTCAGGTACTCTATAAACCAGCAATTTTGCAATTTTTCAAAAATTAAATGTATTTCTTTTGGCTTAGATAAAATGCTTTACAAATCTTAATTTTTTTTCCCTGTTTGTATATATATTTTCCATGCAGAAGAACGGTCTATGGTGGTACCTAGAGAAGTGAAGAGTAAGTTTTTTTGTTTGTTTTATTTTTCCTTTATCTTCATGTTAGTTTTATACAAGGAGTACAGGAGTATATTGGCTTCTTGGATTTGAAAATATCCCTTTACCTTAAATATTTTTCAATTAAAGAAAAGATTTTTGCTTAAATTCTTATGGCTCAGTCTTTTGTAGGACAATAAAACTTGGTTTCTTATCCACATTTCTAACAGTAAAAAGAGATCCCAAAAAGAAAACTAAAGTTACAATAACTATGTCAAAGCCATGCAGCACAAACTGAAGGTAACAAATTTGACTTTTCATGGATTAGCAATTAAAAAAGCATTTTAATTAACTATTCTTGTACTCTTGTATTCTTTCCCACAAAAAAGGGGATTAATTTCCCAAAGGAAAAATAAGAATTATAACTTTCTCATATTCTCTACTGAACTCCCAATTTTCTAATTCAAAACATTCATAAAATAAGTAATTAAATTGTTGTAACTTGTTTTTAAAAAAATTAAAAAATATTCTCCTTATTTCTACTGTTGCCCATATAACTGCCAAAATAGATGCAGATGCTTTTGAAATGGTGTCGGGTTGTTTTGTAGATGATGTTTTAACAACAACTCTCCATGAATAACAGAAGTCCTGTAATAACAGTTTCAAAGATTCAATTCATAAAAGGTGTTTTAAAGGTATTTTATATATGCAGGCTTTTTGTGGCTTTCTACACTTGTTCCCAAGTACCACATGCAAGTTCTGCTGTCATTCAGTCAGGTTTTACAAAAGAAGCAGAACAGGTACAGGGCTATTGTGGCACCATGAGAAACTCTTAGCTACACCAGGTTAATGGGCATAATTTCTTGAATTAGTACTTAAGTAGTAATCTGGTGTGAATGTTTGTTGCATTTTTATTCTTAGCACCACATTCACTCCCTGAGTATTAAGCTGTATTTCTGAGCTGCTGATAGCAAATAACCAGTTTATCAAATCTTGAACATATTGCAGTTATTGGATTCCCCATCCCAGATGAATCTATGCATGCATATATACATATATATACACACACACACATATATATATATACATACATACATTTGTTTGTGTTTTCCTATGTAAAAATAGACAACTGAACTTCAATTTCTAATTTTAGAGAGAAAAGAGGAGAAGAAAAAGAGTGATGAAAAGAAGACTACATCTGAAACTAAGATGAAAGGTATGGTTTGGAAACACTTCTTACTGGCCTTGTTCAGCTTTTACTCACACTTCTGTCTCATTTCCCATTGTTCTCTGTTAGGTTAATCCTATGCTTCTGTCTGTATTGTCCTTCTCTTAGTTGCTTAGTCACTATTTGCATGTTTCTACTTCTTCAGTATTTCATGTCTAATGTGTTCAGAATCCAATATTTCCTAAACTCATTTTCTGACAAATTAATGTCCTGCCTGGTGGCCATCTATGGGCTTTTCAAACAATTTAATGCAGTCTAGATATGACAGGACATAGCTATACTGCAATACACAAGACTCATGGAAGATATATATATATATATTCAATTCATGGTACATCAATTTCTGAAGGTGGGGTAGATCTATTTATTTTATAGAAACACAATTGAAACTTACAGTGACCAAACTGAAGAGTCATGATATCCATCTAAATAACATTTTGATCATGCATTCCCAGAAAGCATCTAAATTCACTAAGGTGTTGCTTCATGCGAAATATTTAAGTCATTTATTATTTTTTAATGATCTCATTGCTACTGGAACTTAGGCTAAAAGGTGCCACATTCATGCACTGATGATTTTTGCCTAACTTTTGATGAATTATTAAGGGTTCAAGTCATCCATAGTTGATGCATACTGATTAATTTTCATTTGCAGCTGATTGCTCTGTGGCAATTTGGGTGCAAGTGTTGTAAGGGAATAATCTGAATTCTCAAATAAGTCACAATATTTTCAGTATGGGCCCACCAGGACTTGGTTGACTGCATATTTGAGTGTATTATTCAGAGTTCTAGCACATCAAATTACTCTCTTTAATTAAATCTTAGAAAAAACAGGAAAAAAGGAGAAAGCTCATGAGAAGACAGTTGTCCCTGAAATTAAAAGAGCAGGTAAGAAGTTGAACTTTGACTTTCTCTGCAGTGATATCTGAATATTTAGTGCTACCACTTTCAAATTTTAAGTATAAAGATAAAGGTGTAAGTAGTTCATCACCATTTAAGAATTCAAGTGGAAGGATAGATAGATAGATAGATAGATAGATAGATAGATAGATAGATAGATAGA
>JAHLSL010000017.1:8346665-8464170 GCA_025920805.1 Petroica traversi
AGATAGATAGATAGATAGATAGATAGATAGATAGATAGATAGATAGAGACGTGTCACAGTATATTTATATATAGATATATAGATATATAGATCTGCAATCTATTTATCTTATATTATATACATATATTTACATGTAATGCATGTAATTTTCTATTCTATGATCTTGGAACTTTTTCAAATATATTAGGAACACTACTTTCACTCATACACTAAATCTATCAAGGGCATAACTAATTTCAAAGGTTACATGGCAAAGACTGAATGGAAAGCATATATTTTTCCATAAATTATTTTACAAATACAGATTATTTTAATTAATAAACACAAACATTACTGTATTAAACCACTAATTGTGGGAGAAAATAGATTGTTGTCATTCTGAATTATTATTCATTCCCAGAAAAGAATTTTTTAAAAGTTAAAGTTAGTGAATATCCTAAACCTTATTGATAGTTTGATGCATAAAAATACAAATATTTCAAAAGATTAGAAATTAAGAATTGCGTCTTGCCTACTAAGACTAAAAATATTGTGATTTTTCTTCCCCATTTGCAAGTATATTTAATGCAAAAACCCAAAAGGGTCTCTAGTAAGTGACACAGCCTGAAAAACTGTCTCATTAAAATCAAGGAGAAACAATATGTTCAGTCTATGGTTGGTCACCATCTGAATACCTAGAAACACTGATTCCAACTGATACTTTATCTATGACTTTATAACTTTCTTCAAGCCCTCAAGTAGTCAGATTAACCTTTCTATAGATTAGCGTAATGCCTAAAGCCATGGAAAAAGGTTCAAAATAGGATGTAAATATTCAGGACTATATTTATTATGTCCTAAAGACAAGTTTTGTGCTCTGCTTTCTAATTATTTAAATCTGTTGAATGTTATCAAAAGCTGAAAGGATCTATATCCCATTGTTTACTAATATTGTGGGTTACATATGCAAATTTCAATAAGCAACTGGTTTCTTTGTTACTGAATCATGTGTGGCCTATTCAAGCGTTTATGGATGGGAAAAAAATGGAAATTTATGTTTGCAAAATATACAAATACACAGATTACCTTGGGCGACTATCCTGATTTCCCCATATTTAGATATATCTTTTATAGTAGGGAGCTGTATACACTGGGGAATGGATGGGAATGAAAGGGAATATTCTTTTCCTAGTTAAGTTGCATATTTTAATGTATAAACAGATTTAAAAACAGCATAAGTTAACAATTCAAATATCTTTTGTAATTTTGTTCTGGTTCTAAGCTTGTATTTCACTTGAGAATACAAAATTGTAAAAGATTACATTTTATGGCAGGGCTGCAGTGTAAAGTTCTTAATATGTTCATCTTCACAAGCAGTTGCTAAGTCCAGTGAGTCATCCTACCCGTGCTAGAAGGACACAAATTAGACAAATCAAGATATCTGCACATTTTCTCTCCTTTTTATTAGCTCTGTATGTTGCTGCGTTTTTGGAGTTTACTAGCCTTTGTGTAAGAGGATGGCAAGTCATAATATATTCTAGCTACACATGTTGCTGTTATTCCTTTCAGCTTGTTCATCGAATGCATGTGTACTTTCTACTTTTGATTGGCAGCATCTATTGTTATCCCTAAAAGGTTTTAAGCCTGGGATAATTGTCGTATTTGATCAACAGAATAGTAGTGCATAGCCCAGGTTTGAAATGAGACACCTTGATGTCTGATAGTCTTTACATAATTTGGACAGACACAGAAAACCAGCCTCTGGGCACTTCAATCATCAGAACAGATAAGCCTCCAAAAAGCAAAGAACAGCTTCCAATTTTCCTACCTTTCCCTTTAAAAGTCTAGGCAGAGGCCACTGCATGGAAAATAAACTCATCCCCCTGGTTCTCAAACTCTTGCATTGCCCCTGAATGTCTCTGATTTGTGTTTCATTTCTTCCCTTGACCTTTGCAATCCACAAAGCCGAGGTGTTTCCAGGGCAAGCTGCCTTCTCACTGCCACCCACATCCACCCCCATACCAGTGGGCAGCTCCTTCTCTGAGGTCCTCCTGGCATCCAAGTCCCACTGCTGCTCCACATCCTTGCATACTTTATCCCAGAAGACTCACCTCTGGCTGGAGGCCCTTTAACCAGGCATTCCCCATAGAGGAATGGTGGCTTGTACAGCCTGGCAGCCTCAAGAGACAGAAAAAGAGAGAGAGAGAGGAAGAGATGCTCTGAAAGCACTAAATGGTAAAAACGTCTTTAAAATAATGTCCTGAGAGAAGCATTTCTCTATATTCCTCTCCATCTCTCTTGCTCTAACAAGGAATGATTGTAATTGCAAATATGGAATATATTTGCGGATTAATATTTTAGATTGGTCCTTTGGTCCAAGAGACAATTTTATCTCTACAGTTAACAGAATGGAGGGTTTTTTCATTGCTCTTCATTAACTGCATCCCTTTGATATATGTTTATTTGCATGCCAGCTCACTCTTTCTCCAATTCGCTCTTCCCTCATTTCTCTCTCTCTCTCTCTCTCTCCTTCCCCTCACTTTCTATTGCTGCAGAGGATCAAGAGTCATCTAATATGAAATGTTCTCAGTCTTTAGTACAGAGCAAACTGAATGATTCTTAATTAGCTTTTAAAAATGCATTGTAGATAAAACCACATTAATCCTCTGACCTTCAGCTCGTACAAAAGAATTGTGTTAATTGTCCTGAAAAACAGATAATTCCATTGTTACAAACTCAGAGGTCTAACTCAAGCAAACATAATAATCAGACACAAGGGTCTGGCACATTCAGGCTTCAAAACCTTTCACAAAAAAATCTGTGCAGTGCTACTCTGGATAAAGAACGAACTGCATCTCCAAATTCCCGTTACGGGGCTCGCTTGACCTTTGCAGAGCCTTTGCCAGGCTCTCCCAAAGTTTGTCCTGGTGCGTGGGAAACATCAGCCCAAGTCTGCAATCTGACTGAGAAAAGGGACCATCAGGAAAAAATCTGCAAGCAAATTATGAGTGCATGAAAGCACCAGTCTCTGTATATCCATTTTCATGTAGGGTTGGACAGAAAAGCTTTAACACAGATGGTCCCTTTTCTCAGTCTGGAGTTTCCCTGCTCCTTCTTGAATCAGCTTTCCTAGAAATTATATTCACACTAGTGTTTGATTGTTGCAAACTCCTTTCTCACTTTGTTTTGGTTCTCAAAACAAATCACATAGGTAAAATGAGTTTATAAAACAATAAAAATGTCAGCCTGGATCATCACAGAATTTCCTACCTAAAGCCCTGTTTCAAGTGTCACTAATGATCTCCCTGTTATTCCTGCATTTTTTTTTTTTTATAACAAATCTTATAACTTCCTGTCTAAAGTTGGTGTCTTTTTCTCCACTCTCCATACAGGGAAATTCAGGTACAGACGTGTAATCCAGGCCAGTTGTCCACATATTTATTTTCTGTCTATACATATCTTCTGAAAGCTAAACCAATACAAGCTGGATTAAAGATCCAAAATTTTTATACGCTTTCACTATTTCCCTAATAATAAACCAGACACATCAGACAATACAGCTGATGTCTAGGAATAAAGTACCTTTGTTAAAATCATTAAGCCTTATGAGCAAGACCTGTGTTCAAGACTCCCATGGTTCTGATGTCAGTGACAAATGTTTTAAGGCCATCAAACTTAAATACCTCCCAAAAGAGTTCTGGTGTTCAGATCTACTTCTCACAGATCAGGGAGCATGATCTGCCTTCCATTATGTTGTGTTGGTATACACATGCTCCCAGCAGAGTGTACAAGCCCCAACATAGGAGCATTTTAGCCTCTTGGGATGGTTGCATACCCCTTTTTTTTTGGATGCATCTACCACACAATCACTGAATCATTTAGGTTAGGAAAGACCTTTAAGATTATTCAGTCCAGCTATTAATATAACACTGCCAAGTCCCTCTAAACTGTATCCTACAATATCTTTTAAGTACCTTCAGGGGTACTAATTAAATACCTTTTGAATTTCTTTTTAATATCTTTTAAGAACCTTCAGAGCTGGTGACTCAACCATTTCCCTGGGCAGCCAACTCCAGTGACCACCCTTTCAGTGAAGAAATTTTTCACAATATCTAATGGAAACCTCCCCTGAAACAGCTTGAGTCCATTTCCTCCTGTCCTATTTCTGGATATCTAAGGGAAGAGACCAACACCTGCCTCTCTGCAATCTCCTTTCAGGTGGTTGTAGAGAAGGTCCTCCCTGAGCCTCCTCTTCTCCAAGCTAAACAACCCCAGCCACTCCTCATAAGGTTTGTGCTCCAAATCCTTCAGCAGCTCTGTCTCTCCTCTCTGGACACACTCCAGTAACTCAATGACTTTCTTGAAGTGAGGGGCCCAAAACTGAACAGAGGTTTCAAGGTATGGCCTCAGCAATGTGAAGCACAGAGGGACAACCTCTTCCCTAGTCTTGTTAATTCAGACCAGGATGCCATTGGCCTTCTTGGCCAGCTGGCCACCTGCCGGCTCATGTTCAGCTGGCTGTCAACCAACATCCCCACATACTTTTCTGCCAGTCAGTTTTCCAGCCGCTCTTCCAACAGCCTGTAGCACTACATGGGGTTGTTGTGACCGGGTGCAGTACCTGTCACTTGGCCTTGTTGAACCTCACACAGTTGGCCTTGCCCCTTCAATCCAGCTTGCCCATATCCCTCTGCAGAACTTTCCTGCCCTCCAGCAGATCAACACTCCTGTCCAACTTGGTGTTGTCCATAAATTGACTGAGGGGTATTTGATCCTTTTATCCAGATTGTTGATAAAGATATTGATATGGTAAAGATATCTCTATGACGCATTATACCATGTCATATATTCCACACCAGGCAGTGTTAGCAGAGGAGGGGAGTGGTGATGTCTCTCTTTAGAAACCACAGTAAATCTTTGCCTTCTGAATAGGAAGAGTCTCTGGGGTCTTAAATTTATAGACACAGAGGTACATTTTAATTATATCACTGTGGCAACCAAGTGAAGTCACTCTGCAGTCATGAAAGCAGAAAACTAAAAGTTAATCTTGGGCATAAGTTGAAAGCAGTACCTTATGACTGCCAGGTTATTTTTGCTACTCTGTTACCCTGTGAGATCAAGATAGCAAGAAAGTCTGTCTTTAACCATACCTTGGAGGAAGAATAGTAGTTAGCATTAGTAGTTAGTGGTAGGTGGAGCAGAGGAGAGGTGATCAGACAAGTGCAAACAAGACAGAACAAGTCCCAGCAACTTTTTGCATTGGTTGACCACAGACTCATTTTCTTTAGAGGACAGTCTTTGTAATTTGAAAACAAACCCACAATCATATTGTAGGAAAAGGAGGGAAAAGACCATTTTATACATCATAGTATCTTCTTTGTTATTGTCTTCTATGTCGGCAGGAAGATAAATTCCTTCAATCATTTTTAAATCCCTGGTCTGAATAACAATTAAAAATTTTGTTTAATTTTGTGACTTCCTCGGCTCAGCTTCTACCTTTCAGTCTTGGTATTAAGTCTTCCATTATAATAAAAGAACCACTACTGACACCTGGTGGCAAATTATCTTTTTCTTTCAATCCATATGCCTGAGGGTTTTTTTTTGTTGTTTGCTCTCAAATGTGGCTATTTAAAAAGAGTTTGCTGAAGTAATGATGAACCTACTACTTGTCTTCCCATGCTACTTATCCTACTGCTTTCATGACTAGAAATACTTTAGAATGTCATCTAAATATGACACTATTCTCAGAATAATAATTTTGGAATTTAAATACTTTCAGCACTGTCAGAGAAGTAAAAATTAAATTAAAATATACCTTATGACATAAGTTATAATTAGGGAAAAAAAAACACACTTGGCCAACCCACTGATCTAGAGAAGCATACCGCACTGCCTGGAAAGGTTCGGGCTGATCTAACTGCAGTGGATTGACTATTTCATCAGGGATACAAAGGGTTTTTTTTGTGATGTGTCTCCTGTTCCCTTGTGTGAGAGATATCACATGACAGATGTCAGCAGATGGGAGGATAAGGTGTGTTTTCAGAGGAGGCCGCAATGTAAGATCTGCAACAAGCAGTGAAATCTAGTGACTGTCACAATTTAGGTTGCTTATGAGGAAAAAATGGAATTGTGAAACCAGAACAAGAGGGCCTAAGGTATTTTGAAAGTGGTTGGCCACATACAGAAAGCTAGACATGTTTATACACAAATTATATTGTGGTTTATTTGACAAAGTGTGAGGAAAAGATAAAAATTGAGTCACTTAGGAACTGGAGTGCACAGATAAGTGATATGATGCATTTTGGATTGACCAGACCTGTTTTCACAATGACTGCTACAACAAGCAGAAGGTAGGAGTTTTGAGTGGTGGAACCCAGTCTGACTAGTGTTTTACCCTTTTATATTTTTTTTAATGATGAAAAAAAGACTGTATTGAGTTCACCCTGGCCAGCTGCAAAACAACCACACAGTCACTCATTCACTCCCCCTCTATCAACATGACACAGAGAACAACCGAAAGAGCAAAAGTGAGAAAACTCATGGGTTGAGACAAAGATCCTTCCCCTCTTCTTCCTCCACTCTTAATTTCTATTGCTGAACATGGCATTATGTGGCAGGGAATACACCTCTGGATAATTTGGTTCAGATATTCCAGCTGTGTCCTCTCCCAACATTTCCCAGCCCTCAGCAGGCACAGAAAGAGTGGGAAAGAGAAAAATCTCTGATGCTGTGCAAGTGCTGTTCAGCAATAGCCAAAACTCTGGTTTGTTAACAATGTCTGAGTAGCAAATCCAAACCACAGCATCATATAGGCTACTATGCAGAAAATTAACTTCTCTGTACGAGCCAAACTCAGAACAGGAACCTATAGTTTGTATATTTATATTTTGTGTTTATTTGCAGCTAGATTTAGAAAGATTAGGAGAAGAGGCAAATGTAAAAATTAAGCAACAGAAATAATAAGCAATGAGTTGCTTTGTGTTTCCTCATGCAGACAGTTGTATAAGAGCAATAATTAAGGAAACACAGTGTGTTATGAGTTGAAAGTACTTTTAGGAACAAAACACACTAAAGCACACACAGAAAACAAGGGAGGACCTTAAGGATCCTTCTCTAGGGTGTTTCTTATCAATATTTTTTTGACAGCTTTCTCCACTAGACTCTTCATCCATGTTTACCTTTCTGCAGAGGTTTGGTTTGTTGTGGGTTTGTACAACCCTTAGCAAAGACCCTGGCTCTGATTTTATCTTAATTATGACTCCAATTGGTAATATCATTATATAATCAATGCCCATGCACCAAAGCCTAAAAAAACCACCTAGTTTTCCCAGATGGATGACTGCAGCTTCAGGTTTCATCTCCTCTACTACAGACCAATCCATTCCTGACTAATAACTTGCTCATGACCCTATTATGCATGTCAGGCCCATTCTGATTTTTCCTTTCCTACTGCTCTTCTCCTGGATCCTATTCATAATTCACTTGTAGCTTCCTGACATTTTTTTCATTAGTAGATGCTTCTGCTTTCAGAAACTATGCACACAGCCATCAGCACTGGTAACATTTACTAACCCACAGAAATGCCAAATTAGGATTTCTGCTCAGTTACCAGCAAGTGTTGCAATTTACTCTTTTTTTCTCTTAAACAAACAGGGTTTAGGGGCATCTCTTGATTTTGATAACGCTTTCCTTTTTGTGGGGTTTTGTACAACAAAATCACAGAAAGGGGAGATGGAAATGACCTACTAGGTCATCTAATCCTTCCTTCTGGCAGTGCTGGATAATTCCTTACAGGATATATTCAAGTGCTTTAACCAGTTTAGTTCTAAATGTCTGAAATAACTAGGCCTCCATCAATTCCCACAGAAGATTATTCTACAACCTCATAGATCTCACAGTTAAGAAGTATTTCATTCCAGTCTGCCTAAATTTTCCCTTGCTTAATTTTATCCCATTATTCAGAGTTATGTTCTCTTGTGACACCCAAATATAGTCTTTCTTACCTCAGGGCCCAAGTCCCTACTGTCTCATGTTATATTGCCACTTACAATTACATCTGGAAGGTAGCTTTAAAACTGACAAGGTGAATGGAAAATTGAGGTAGATACTTTTTCATACGGACACAAAATTATCAACCTTGTAACAGGGGACGCTGACCATGCCCACTCATCACCTCTCTGTAAGGCACTGAAGAAACTGGAAGCTGCATGTCCAAATTGGAGAAAGAGCATGAAAAAGTCACTTGAGTTATTTACAAAGCAAAGATTCTTTTTTTTTTTTTCATATAGAAGAATAAATTACTCTGTTTATCTCATAAAAATGAGGTGACTTTGTTATTGTGCCTTTGCACAAAGGTACTAAGTACCTTTGCAGAAAGAGAAAAGAAAAAAGGATTCCAGCTACAATATCTCTGTTTAAAATAGTAGGGACAGTTAAACAAGAATGAATGACTGGGATCTGAAGCTAACTGAATCCAGACTGAAAATGAGGAACATGTTCTTAACACTAAGAGTGATAAACTACCACAGCACAGGGTGGATATTGCTTTCCCTGGTGTCTGCAGAAGATGATTGTTCACCTAATGAAAAATACACATCAGCTGGAAAGGTGCCTAGCTGAAATATAGGAGTCTCTAACAACAAAATGTCAGACTAGATAGCCTGATGGTGTGTTCTAGCCTTGAGCTTATAGAGGTATATCCTCTGAGATATACATAATAAGCTAAAAAAGAAGTATGTAGTGAAGAGTAAAGGCAGGAATGCAGCTGGAGACAGCTGCCTTGCAGGTTTATTGGAAAAATTGAAATTCCATTTTGCATTACTTTTACAAGCCTTTTTAAGGTGAACACATGACTGGTAGTCATCCTCAAAGTATTTAGTCTTCCATGGAGAATAGGAAAGCCTGCTTTCCTAATTGACATTTCCAGAAATCCACATGACAGATATGGCTATTTAGTAAAAATCAAATTGAATCTCCCAACACAGATAAAAACAGAAGAATAAAAACAGATTTGCAGTGAGGGAGAAGGGAAAAAATTTGGCAGAGTAGAGATGCAAACACAGCAGAAAAACAATTCTCATGGTCTCCGTGTGACTTGTTATTAAGGGAGTCTGCTCCCGAAAGGAGACAAAAGGCAGTTCAAATATATCCTACACTGAAATGTCAAAGCACTCAGTGGATTTTGAATTCTATGCTCCGTCATCATCAGTGATTGACAACATGATTTCAAAGCATGCCTGGAGATGCAACATGTCACCTGGTGGATATACAAACACGTCACAGAAGGCCAGACACATAGCTCCCATTGATTTTCTGTGAGAACTGAGCTCCTAAACATCTCCTCTGCTTTTGTAAAAAAGTACAGAGTCTGTAAAGTCATAATGGTATTTCTGTGCCATATTACCTTTTGAAAGAGCTTTTCAGCTGGGAATGGTAACATTATTTATATCAGAACAAAACCTGTGCCATTCCAGGACATGCTTAGATTTCAGTGTTTAAGAGATAGAAATTAGATTAAATAAAAAGAGAGAAAGAGTTAGAAAAAAGTTTTTCATGCCTTCCCCTTGTCTCTTCTTCACCTTACAACAAGAATTGACTCAGTCTGACTCTCCATTTCAATTCATGAGGTGACACTCAGGTGGAATACTCATCTCCTCTTTCCTTTACTATGAATCAGTGTTAGAGAAAACTGTTACTTTTCTACCCTTGCCCATTGTCTTATGAAAAAGGGAGATTTTCTTAAACCTTTAATATTTGGTAAGTCTGTAGGTGCCCTGGGAAAACTCAGTGCCTTTTGCCTAACCAGCCTGTCAGTGTCCCATTACAGGAGCCCTTCACTGAGCATTTCACCAGAGCAGAGGGTGCTTTGATTGACTTGTTCAGGGTCACATACCAAACAGATAAACCCAGCCCTGGATCTCTACATGTTACCTCTGCCAGTGACTGCTACCACCCTTTAAGGATTCACATTTACTTTTGTACTTTCGTACTATTTATGTTCGTCCAGGTGGAGTTTGAGTGAGTTTAGTCATGCATCTTACTCAGTAAGGGGTGGTAGTACCTTGGTCATGCATCAGTTCAAGGAAAGCAATTTTACCACGATTTCTGATTCAACAGCAGGTCGTCTTTCTTTATCTCTCTTGGTTTTCAGCTCTTGTGTGGTATACTAAATAGAAAGTACCACCAAGTTCCCTCCTGTGCAAGGTGTTTGACAGAATCTGGCAGCAGTGTCTCCATTCCTCTCCACCCTCTGTTTAGTCCCCCTCAAATTGGACTGTGTGGGGGAGCTGGGGTATGTTAACAACATTCCAGCCAAACAGTAACAACAGTACTTTCCTCTGTAATTTCCATACTGGAAATCTTTTTATTTACTACCCACACCCCTCTCCATGTATTGTACAGAGAAACCTCCAGCACAGAAGGTGAATATTCACAGTCTGCGGCAGCTGCCCTGTTCATGAAATGTCAGTAGCTGATGAATAAATGCAAAGTTCTTTTCAGCAGCCCTTTCGCTGACTATCAGGAGTTAAATGCTTTCAAGCCAATGCTGAGCATTGCTCAGTCCAGATCTGATGTTTTGTGTTTGTTCTTTTCCACCTTGGACTACACAAAGTAGGGAGAGATGTGAGAGAGGCAAATGGTAAAATCTGGCTGACAAAGAATTAGAAATGTCAACCCCTTTAATAAATACAGATCAAAGGGAGGAGGCTTGGGTTTGCACCACCTCTTACTTTTTGATGATTTGACAAGAGGACCTACCTTGAGCAAAGCAGAGGAGTAATGTAGTACCTGACAGGCAACCTCTTCTGACACTGTATTGTCAATCTCATAAAGAACCTTTTTGGGAGAGATGATACTAGAAATAATCAAGCTTGAAGGTGATAAATAATCTAAAGTCCACACAAGCAACCAAATAAACAGTTTGCCTTTGTACTTTCAGATATATAGAAAGAACTACCTGTGCTGTGCAAGCAGCTGGGTGGCATAGCTTTAATTAAAGAATCTAATTTATTTCCTCAAACCTCTTTATGCTGGTCTGGGGATTAATGTAATGTTTATTTTTCCAGTCACATCCAGAAATAACAGGATTAGAATATGCCTCTGCCTGAAACAATACAAAGTTAATCTCTTTAATGAAGGAAAACTCTTCTAGCTCCTCAAAATAAGATGTTTATCTGAGTCAGCAGGCCTGATATTTAGGATAATTATTCTGTGTTAAATGTCCATGCACAGATACATCCACCAGGTTGAAATGACATAACTATGCAGTGCTATTTTCTGCTGTTGCTAAATAGACAAGTTCATGGCTTGAATCACAGTTAAAGTCAGTCAGGAGGAATCTTCAGAGTCTGAGATCAGGATGATTTACTTTCTTTTATTTTGCTTTACACTTAAAAAGGAAAAAATATTTTTCCCTTGACCTTGAAATGAAGCTTTAAAAGTTTTTGCTAAGTTTTGATGGGCACACATTAGATAAAGACATTCATGTCATTGAATTGAAGGCATACTTCAATCTCTTGTGTGCCTTTCCCCTAAATAGATCAGAGGTGTTTCCTCTTTCATAGATCAGAGGTGTTTGACTTAAAATATAATCCTTTACACTTCACTTTTAATTACAATTGTTTAACCTTTCAGTAAATGTTCCCAGTGGCTGTGCTTATTCTCCTGATCTGTTTTTCAAGAAGCAGAGCCAATTTTGTGGTTTTCTCTATGTAACTCTGAGAGACTAACTCAGATAAAGTATTATTGAATAATTAGGAAAATATAATAGGCAAATGTTCTTTAACGGAAGAGCCATATATAAATGTGGTTATAAAGGCATTGATTTTTAGCTTGATTGCAGTATGTTCTGCATGAAGTTGCTTTCTCATAGATTCTGTCCCACTTAGAAGAGTGTAATTAGAGTAGTGTGTCACCTGTAAAGATGAATGGAGGGACATTTCATTACTTAAGGTCTCTCTTCAAACAATGAGAATGTTGACTGCATCTGTGTTCAGAAATATGAAAATATCTACTTACTAGTGATAATTTCTGTCGATGCCATCTGTACATCTATCTATCTTTCCAACAGATAGAAAGTAATGGAAATGTGTTGAGAAATACAGAAAGCGATATCACAAGGATGCATAGCATACATGCCTGTTTTAACCCAAAGTTCTCTTCTTAATCATTCAAAAAGTATTTGGGATGAGTTTTATTAAGAAAAGTTTAGGGTGTAATCCCCAGCTGCTTCAAGGAAAGATAAAAAAATTCTGAAGAAAATTTTCATCTCTTATAATATTTACATTAATTTAAATGACAGGTTATTCCAGGAAAATATCTGATTCCTAAGTTTTAGGAAGTAATATTATTATTCACATTTGCTTCATAAAAAACCATTACCTTTTCCCTAAATGACTGCAATTTCTGTAATTAGCTGCACTTACAGTTTCCTGTATGTGAATGACTGCAATGTCATATCATGCTCCTGAGTTTTGCTTTTTTAAACCATGCCTGATGAACACAGAAGGTAATATAGAAGCATAGAACGCTTGAGGTTGTAAAAGACCTTTAAGTTTATTGAGTTCAACCTTAAACCCATCACTGCCAAATCCATCACTAAACCATGTCTCCAAGTAAACACACATGCACACAAACACACAAGTAAATACCTCCAGGGATGAAAACTCACCCATTTCCTTGGGCAGCCTCTTCCAATGCTTGAGCACCCTTTTTGCGATGAAGTTTTCCCTAATATCCAATCTAAACATCCTCTGGCACAACTTGAAGCAATTTCCTCTTGTCCTATTACTTGTTACCTGGGAGAACAGGCCAATCCCCATCTCACTTCAGTTGTAGAGAGAGTGATAAGTTCCCCACCTAGCTTCCTTTTCTCAGGGTTAAACAACCCAAACTCCCTCAGCTGCTCCTCACAAGGCTTGTATTTCAGAAGCTTCACCAGCTCCCTTGCCCCTCTTTGGACTCATTCCAGTCCCTCAGTGATTTTTTAGAAGTGAATTGTCCAAAACTGGAGAGAGGATTTGTGGTGCAGCCTCATCAGTCTGAGTATAGGTGATCCCAGCCCTAGTCTGTCTGGCCACAGGATTTCTGACACAAACCAGGAGGCTGTTCATGCATGAATATGTATTTAACGTGAGCAAGTTTCTTCCTGCTCTGCAGTAGGAGAGACTGAATCCATTCAGTTACTAAGTAGAAAGGAGAAATCTCCAATTAGTGGAACCATGAACCACTAATGTACTTGAAATTGGCCCTTCCCCAATGGAATGACTTTTTCTTATTGTAACAGAATCACTTGTCTGCTCACATCCCTCCTCTACTTGATTTATTTTTTGCTCTATTGAGAGAACCTTTTTAATGATCTTAGGAAATCTGTTTGAGGTAACATTTAGTATTTCATCCATGTGCATTGCCAAAATACTTTCTGAAAAGCTCAGGGGGGTTTTAGGTTGCTATCTGCTTCTGATGCTCTGGTGCTCAGGGCTTGCAGGCCCCCTGGCTGCACACTATATAAAGCTGCCTTGCAAATGGTGATAGACTTGATGGTTGAGCAAAAACTACAGAGAGGAAGCAACACCTGCAAAGGTTGATCAGAAGTTACTTGGAGACATCAAAGGAATTTAAAAACAATCAAAAATCCTGCCACTCTGAGTGAAGACGAAATATAGGCAATGGTGAGATGAGAAGGCACCCTTCACAGAGAGTGGATGGAAAGGTTTGTATGTTTTTCCTGCTTTAGTGGAAAATTATCTATCTATCTTTAAGCGTACCATCACAAATTTTCTATTGTAATCAACAACAGAAGGATGTTAGTTAGAGAATTCCTTTTTCACTGGCCTACATTACTCAAGCGCATTTACATGCCACGTTGGTTATCAGTACATTTTAAAATTTCAATCTGATAGTCCAATCTCATATTGACTAAGGAAATTTGGTTGTAACACCCAGAAGTTCTGCATCTGCCCATTTCAGCCGGCTATAATAACTTCATCTGCAGTTTCCCTTCATTTTGCATGAGGAAATCTCCACACATGAAAGACAGAAATGCAAAACCTGCAGTCTGGGATTCAAGGCTTACAGGTCTCTGCCAATAAATTTCCTTGTTATTCCCATTAATCCCAAAACAAAATAGCTAAACCCTGGTCAGGGAGTTTACTACTGTCATGAAATGGGTTAGGAAGAACTCTGAAGCAGTAGTGGCACCGTACTTTGCTTTCCTTTGTGCACAACTTCAGCCTCGTTGGTGCAGTGAGATGCCTTTCTCATGCTCACCAAGAAATGCTGTTTAGGAAAGGCTAGAGGAGTTTTTGCCAGTAGTTGTCACAGAACATATGGTAAAACCAGACTCAGTGATTAAGACAGGGAACAAAATCAAGTGTTGGTCCAAACACAGAGCTTTGCATGTGGGAGAAATATTTCTAAATAGCTCTTTTATGCTGTCAAATTTTAGGGGTTCAGACATGTTAAAAAATTAATCATTCTTTAGTATGAGCAGTTTTGATAGAGGCTTCCTAGTTTTTTAGCCCACTAAGAAGAAGAAGAGATACTATTTCTTTTTTTTTCTATCAAGAATACAATAGTATGGAATGTTTAAATCTTTATTGTAAAATAAAGAAAATTATGTGAAAAATTATCAAAAATAACATAAATTAAAAAGCAGCTGAGTAAGAAATTCTTAAAGACACAACAGGATTGAACACTTCTCATGATTTTTGGTATATTAGCTGAAATCAATACTGTATTACAGTAAATGGGGAAAAAAAAGAAATGGGAAACCACAGTATATTTTAATAGGAAGTTTGAAAATTCTTGTTTAATTACTATACGCTCAACAACAGTTCATTTTGAAAAATACTCATCTATCTGGGGTGTGTTCTTTTGCCACTGTAAATCACATTATCTGCAAATCATGTCACCTAATAAATTGTTTCTAAATTCTGGTACATCTGCTAGGTTGGGAGCAGATTGTAGTGAGACTGGTCTCTAGGCAACTTTGATTATGTTTTCCATTCATGTGATGGAAGTTCTCAGCCATCAGATGTCACCTACTATCATTTTTATTTCCAGTCACGTGAACCCTTTCTCAGGGTAGCAAAGGGAGCCTTAGCTATCATACTTGTGAGGTACAGTGTCATGGAAACTCTGCAGTTGCATTGTACTTGCAAAGCCAGAACCAAGCTCCCAAAGCATGCACTCAATTGGCTGTGCTTTGGTTGGTAAAAACAGCCAGAAGTATTATTTCTGAAAAACCAAAACAGTTTTGACTTCAAAGCACTGGAATTTTTTTTTATTATTATTTTCAACACAATTCTTTCTGATTCTTGAAGGTTCTGTTCATTTTTCTGTCATCTTCTCTTTTTATTCTCCCACTTTTAACCACAAGATTAATTGAATACCTATGTCAAAATAAACAATAGAAGCATGAGATGAGGTGACATTTGTGTGAGTCTCATCATGAATATTCTGCTTTGAGGGTCATGGTCACATTGAGTGAATCATTTTCATCACACAACCTATTTTCTGTGGGAACGTGTCAACCATTTGCCAGTCAGTGGGGTTTGCTTAAGTCCATTCTAGTATGTGATCATCAGATAAAAACAGAAGAAATTGAAAGTTTTAGCTGAGGTTTCAGATGAGAATTCCTCCTTGAGTAACTGCTTAACATTTTAATTTTTTGTGTAGTTTTTGATTCATTGAATCACATCTTCCAGAGGCATCTAGTAATTCTCCAGGGTCTTGGTACTCAGTCCAGAACTGCAGTAGAAGAATCTATTGGGTTACACCATGTTTGATTAGGATATTAGCTACCATTCAACTTGGACACAGTGGTTGTCCACTGATGTTGAAATGAATCTCTGTTTGCAAATTTGATATACCAACAGGTTCTTTTGTAAGCTTCTAAGTAGAAAGTTTGTTTTAAATACAAATATAAAATAATGTTTCTAATAATAGGAAGGATTTTAGCTGCTATATTAACATGGTACATCATTACACAAGCTATCAATATACTGTCTCTGAAATATTCATTTATCTTAATAATACTTTAAGATTTTTTAAAAATTCTTATGTAGGTTTGAATGAGAGAATTCTAGGAAAAGAGACACAGAGAAGCCTTTCAAGAGAGTACAATTTGAGATCCATTTATTTCCAAGAACTTCCTTTCAGTTTTCAAAATTGTAGGTTGTATGGAGCTGCTGAAGATCTCCTGCTCTGAAATGTACAATGTACACTGTTAAAATCTCCATTGTTAAAAAGGTGTAAAAGTTTTGTGAACCCCAGTTCTGGAATTCACTTCAGAGCAGTGTTTGAAATATTCCATTTTGGAAGTTTGTTTAAACTCAAACAACCAAACTCTGTATCAGAGCACTGGGGCATCCTTGTCTAATAGCTTATTACCAACCTCCTAGGGCCTCACTGCCATGAAAGGCACTGTATAAGCTCAGAGGGACTTTTTTTCTTGCCCCATGTGTAGTTTAGATGTCATTTGTAGTTACTGTGTACTGGTAGTTTACTTCAAACGAATGCTGATCGAGGCCTGAGGAAAAGATTGAGCTATGTGTTAAAAAGAGGTAAAAAAATAGAATACTGCTTTGCTGTTGTACTGAGATACATCTGTGCTGGCTGTCAAATGCTCATTCCTAGTTTGAATTCAAAATTTATCATTTTAGCCTGTAGAGATAAGAACAAAGTCAGATCATATTTGTTTAAATATTTGGTGTTTTTTTAATAAAACAATTTTTTAAGTATTACTGTAGTTTAGTCTTTCACAAGAGTCAATAAAAGAAAAACCTGTTCATTCACCTGAGAAGAGCTTGTACAAACATGTTTACCTTTTGAGAATATAGATCAGGATACAATTGTCTTCACATACCTCTGGAGAATAAATGTAAAAAGAAAAGGGTGCTTCACATTGTTCCACAGATGATGAATTATTCCATCAGTTTAGCATTTAAAATTCACTTGCAGATTTTTTCAAGAAAAGGCAATGGATATGGTTGTCAAAATCTTTGAAATTACACAGTATTCAATTGGTTTACAGGAACATCCCTTAAAGAAGACCTAAATATCAAATATGTCTTCAAAAATTTCTGAAGAAATTATTTTTTTCTAGAAGTTCCTCTTCTCAACTAACTTGAAAAAAATACCCATCAAGAATCATGATAACATATTGCTGTTTTTTAAGAAAAAGACATAATGAATAATAAAACCTGATTTAATATACTCTATGTTGCCAACCAAACTCCCATAGTTTAAACGTTAAAAAGCCTAGCCCTGTGCAAAGAAAAATAAATGAGACAAATTTCTCATTGTCTCAAATTACACTAATGTAACTCATTGGTCAATTCATTTTTGATGTTGTATTCCACTGAGTTGACAATTTATGTGTTAATTGTGCCTTATAGAAGGTAACCATATTTAGGGACTTCAGAAGTCCTGATCAGTTTTCCATCCTTCTATAAGATCTACCAGTTGGTCATTTCTTTACAACTAGGTCATTTATTTAATGGAAGCATGTACATGTAAATACTATGTACCTTCAAAAGCACTTCCATGGTTCAAGGTCCTACACAACTTCCTCTGGAAAATTTCCTGTAAATCACTCTAGCCTAATTGGATAAATATGGCTTTAGAAATCAAATGTGAGACACCTTGGCTTGAAAAGAATATCCTAAAACTCTTTACATTTTATTGTTAGTATGTGTCATTGGAATAAATTATTGGTAATTTTTCTGTACTTTATAAACAACAACAGAAAAAATACACAAATGCCCCAAATTATAATATTTTCTTACTGGAAAAATTGTCCAGCTATTTACTATATTTCCTATATGTTATATATTTCAGATTATGGGAAAAAACACTGATTCTTTCAAAATAAATTATGTGTTTAAAATATATGAAAATGTGTCACCCTAATAAATGGAAACTTTTATGAAAAAAGGAAATAAAGAACTCAAGGGCTTTATTTAGATCCAGTCTGTTGTTGTAAATGATGCTGTCAATTTATTTATTTTTTTATAACCTCCAGCAATGGAAGATTATTGTGATAAATGATTCATATCGCTGCAATATATATCTTTCAAAATTTCCATATCTGGCAACTAATAGGCACTTCTTGAAGGCTTCAATAGGCTCCTTAGCCAGATAACATGGCTGGAAGCTGCTTCATGATTAATTTCATCTAAATGTGGTAATTATCATACTTTGAAGTAATGCCTGCAGAGCATGCTTTCACAGAGAGTTAATGGAAGCAGAGGATTAAACCAGAAATATTTCAGTTCAGAGCTGCATATCACCCAAGTAGAAATATATTTCTTCCAAAATTTTCAAGATTTTTTATTAGCCTACTTGGCAGTCATTTGCATTACCTTATCTCATATCAACTTCTCCACAGCAATTTAGAAAGCAACAGAAACAGAAGCAACTTTGTATTATTAGCAGTAATGGGATAGTCTTGGGTTTGCAAGCAATTTAATGTGACAGTTTCTGCCCTGAGGTATTTCTTGTATTAGTGTTTAAGAGCAAAATTAATTTATCATTCATATATGTTGTGGACATAACCATTATCCTGCCTGTATTTCAGGCACATTATAGCTTATTAGAGAGGATGTTAATTTCCTCATAACCATCTGGGAGAGTGCCTTCTACCACTACTCTATGCATCCCTTTACTCCTGTCTCTCAGGATCCCCATGAATAATTTCTTGGTGGTACAGGTGAGACTAATGAAAAAGGCATGTGAGGCACCAAGTCTGTTTCTAAAAATGGCTGATTTTGTACCCCGTTAAAAGCCCTGAGGTAGAATAGCACCAAGAATTATAAGGGAGAGAGAAGCTCTCTCTGAGTATTTTTGCACACTAATATCACCTCAGTAAAGATTCCAAATCTCTCAGCCATCAGAAAAAAAGGTCTTACAAAAAAGTTGCACAAAAATCCTACCTTAAGTGAAAGTGAGACTGAAGAGCCTAGTTAAGTCTTTCTGGTAGATGGCTTGGCCATGTTACATTTAGATACAGCTAAGTCATTTCAATTTATTTCAGGTCAACCTGAGACAAATTTTGCTTGCTCTTACATGGGCCGTATCTAGGGCTGAGTTTCTCCAGGTCCAAAAGGTGTTAGGTGGGAAATCTTCCAAACCAGGCCTCAGCTGTGTGATTGCAAACAACCGGAGGAAGACAGTGCCTTTCATTTTGTTTCTGTGCTTGGGCTCCTAGGACATCCTCTCTTGTGTTTCTACAGCCTGACAATGTGCACATCGTGAGCAACCACAGCTCAGCCACTGCATGTAAGCTATGGTCACTCCATCACATGCCGAACCCCACCTATTACCACACCAAAAAACAACAAGAGTATTCAGGGTCACACAGGCTTTCCTGTATTTATACTTAGGATTAAATTTGGGCCACTGTACCACGAAACAAACAGAAGTGAAATCAATCACTGTATCATTCCAATGTTCTTTATAGCAAATAACCTGTTTCATCTCCAAAGCATATGCTGCAATTTTCTGTCTACCTTTATCCTTACCACATTTTTATGCATTTGTGTTTGGGTTTTTTTTCTCTTACAGATAAAAAAGAAGCTGCTCTGTCCAAAGAGCTCAAAAGTAAGAAATTACTATCTCTTTTATATGCCACATAGTTTCAAAAAATGTATTTCATTAATCCAAAATAATAGTTATTGAGATGTTGAAAATGCAAAGAAGAAAGTAGCTACACCGTTTATAATTGAAAAATGACGTTTAACTTCAGCTGCCTCCTACTTTCTAAATCCATTCTTATCCTACTTCTAATTGCACACTCCTTTTTGCGACTGACAGTTTTGCCTTCCCCTCTTTCCTTTCACTGTCTTCAAAAACTAAGGTTTCATAGGGGAGGAAATGTCAAACTGAGGTCTCAGCTGAATGTGATCTCAGTGGCAGCAATTTTCATAAATAGGCTGGAAAGACTCAGAGTTCAGCTTGCTGAGGAACACCAAATTGATCTTCACAAATGCAAAACCTTGCCTGTCTAGGTACCTCCAGTTCCAACAGAGAAACTTCTGTGGCTGGAGAGAGGTGGGAATTGTGCTCTTCTGAAAAAAATAGCCCAAAAAATGCTCTGAGAACATAGAATTGTTAAAAAGGGAAGAGCTACAACTTCCTTTTCTGCAAATTTGCAAGCAAAAATACCTCAATACAGTAAGGACAGTAAGAGAGTTTTTGTTAAGACTTCATCTGCTCAGCATTCTGTTCTGAAAATACAGTATATAAGAAAAATTAGGAAAAATGTGGAGCTTCGAAATCTGATTCAAATTCACAATAAAAGGTGCATTGACTCTCATTTCCATGTATGATTTTTTGTGACTTGCATGGCAGAACAAAGTTCAGCTATCCTCAGTTTTGTAGCAATTTATTAAGATTTCATTTGGCAATGAAAAAAAAAAAAAAGCCTATACATTGTGTTCTCACCCAAATTTTGCAGAAATATCTAACAAAATATTTCACAGACTTACTCTACAAGGAATGTCCTGTTAGTGAAATAAGTATCAGTTTTCAAGCAAGTCTCAAAGAACCTGTTAATTTGGACACATAATTCCTCAAAGCAGCCTTCCAGTGCCTAAAAGGGACTTACAGGAGAGCTGGAGAGGGACTTCTCACAAGGGTATGCCATGACAGTACAAGAGGTAATGGCTTTAAAATGAGAGTAGGTTTAGATTAGATACTAGAAAGAAATTATTTACTGAGAGAGTGGTGAGGTGCTGGAACTGGTTACACAGAGAACTAGGGATGTCCCATTCCTAGAAGTATTCAAGGTCAGGCTGGATGGAGCTTTAAGCAACCTGGTTTCATGGAAGGTGTCCCTGCCAGGCAGGGGCGGTTGGAACTAGATGACCTTTAAGGTCTCTTCCAACCCGATCCATTCTGTTATTTCCTTTCAAGGGAGCCTTCTCTAGCAGCAGTCACAGCAAAACTTCCCATCTCCATCAAAAGAGTGAAATTTTCAGCTGAAAGTAGATCATGTAAAGATGCAGAATCATTAGCACTTAAATAATTTTTAAATAACAAATTGAAAATGGTATGCTTGCAAAGGCCAGTTTAAACTTTGGGCACTTTTGTTTCAATGCTACTGAAAAGTTATATAAAAATTAAATATGTTACAGAAATTTTTAGTCAAACATATCCTTAATTTTATTTTCATCTCCAAATTATTTTAGTTGCTCAGAAATTAAATATTTAAAATCAAAATTAAAATCTTTGTAGAAGAAAAAGGATCTTAGCTTAGTTTATTTTCACAGTTGTTATGAAAAAAAGTTTAAAAATTCACTGTCAAGCATACTCTAGCTGAGAGCTCAGAAGGCAATAAATGAAAGGGTCCTGCAATTTTGTACTATGTCTATTTGACATTTGTAGAATGTGTGTTGGATCTCTTACTCCTGCAAAAACAGGTACTCTGAAAAGTGATACAAAATATATTCTTCAATGTCTTCTACAAATTTCCCTGAAGGAGGGGTAAACACCCTAAATAATTACATTGCTCTGATAATAAATAAGTTAGGATATAATTATGAACTATGGGCTTTTAAAAGGATGGGAATAAAGCAATCCCACACATGAAAACTATATTTTGTATTCATTCCATTTCACAAGACAATCTGATGCATCTTTTATGAACTTCTCAAAAGACTGGAGAAGAAGGATTCAAAATTACATTCCTGATTTAGCCGTGTTCATTGTAATAATACAGTGAAAGATGTGAAGGATTAACTAAAATTTTTTGGCATTCTGTAATTCAGCTTGTGATTAAAATGATTAGTTATTTCCTCTCAAGATACGAAAACGTGAATTTTAATTTAAAGAACCTCCTTATTGATACAAAATATCCTTTGTGACCATTGGTGGAGTTTAGTTTATGGATATTTGTTAAATTATTGTAGTCTGTTTTGGTTGCTGCTGAGGATAAAAGCAATTAACTAAATACTAATAAAGAGTGAATCAATCTAGTAGGTTCTTCTACACGGAGCTATTCCCCAAATTGACCTGGAGATGCACAAACCATTCATCATGAGGGCCTTCATTCTGCAAGAACATGCTTTTCAAACAAAGTAAATGCTTCATTAAAAGACCAAGAACAGACCTCCAGCTAAATGGCTGGAGAGGGCTTTTCTCTGAGAATACACCAATTGCTCTTTCAGTTGCACGATCAAACATGAAATGTTCCCCTAATATTCCCCCATTCTTCAGGATGGAAGGAGATTCCTGGTATAGTCAAGTTTGTGGATGTTCTTTGCGAAAGCAGCCCAATTTCATTTCTTTTAAGCTGTGCAAATTTCAGACTGGGGAATACGATGCCACTCTGACCAGCTGGGGGATCTGCTGAAGTACCACTACTGAATTCACCAGAATGAATCCCCAGCTGCTGACAGCGGCTGGTTCAGGACCTTCTGCTTTCATAGCTGCACAATCAGATTCAGAAGCTCCCAGCACACAGCTGCTGCCTGTGGGGCAATGCTGAAACCCCTACATGCCTCCTTTCCGCTGCTTTGCCAATAGATATTGAACTGCTAAGCAGAAAAACTGAAAGAAGGGATTCAATGACTAACAACCAGAGCTTACTAGCCCTTCAGCTGGTTATTCTGTTATTGCCTTTGAGTTTATTGAAGACAACTCAGCTGTTCTCCCTTTGGGTAAACTCTTTGTTTAACTCTTCATTTAACTCTTCAGTTAAAAAAAAAGATTGTTGCAGGCTTCCTCACTTGGAAGCCTTTCTTCAGATTTCTGTAGGTTTTTTAAGATATAATGCTTTGTAATAAATGGTTTAATTTTTTATTTTTTTAAGAACCAGCAAAAGCTCCTGCAGCCAACCCAGCCATCAAAAAAGCAGCAGCACCAGGTAAAGAAGAAAAATGTTTGCATGCAATGTATTTCTTGAACTCTTGAACCAGTTTATTGCATCATAGCACCATCTGCTGGATTGCGCACAAGCCAGTGGTTTTTCTTAGTTGTCAGAGTGGTTTTTTGTCCGTTTTGCTCTAAATCATTGTGATGATTCATATGAGAATTATTTGATAAGAAAAAAAAGTATTTAGCACTGATTTCTAATTTTTTTTTTTCTTCTTGTCTTCCCATGGCAGCTGTGAGGTGCCTTATTGGGCCATTCTGCAGGGCTTGAGATCAAAAAAATTAATCTGAATGTAAAGACTGATCTTAAAAGCAAAATTAATAGTTTCCTTGGGAAGCTGTATTTGAGCCCTTTGAAAAAGGGATTGGATATTTCAAGGTGCTGATCTTACAATAGGTTGTCAAAATGGAGCTCTTAAATAATCATAAATATGCACTGAAAAGACAAGCAAAGTTTTTTAAACAAATAATGGCATAAATTCCTATCTGAATTTAGATTGGATTGTAAAAAAACTAATAATTTTTACTTTTTTATTATCTCATCTGCTTCACAGCCATCTTCAAAAATGCCACATCTCATTTCTGCTTAATTATATAAAACACAAAATAATGAATAACAACCTTAACAGTCATTATATTTGTAGTTTGGCTACATTTTATATTAACTATCAAAAAACCGCTCAGGAATTCCCATAGGAAAATATGGAGCATATAAAACCAAAATATTATTCCGGTTGAAAGCAAGATAGCTGATGCTGCACCAGACTCCGTGCTACTGAGCTGTGCCTGGTGCTGTCATCTTAGCAATGACCCAGCCCACACTTCCTCTGCTGCTTCTTGTCTCCAGCTGATCCCCCTGTATGGATCTGAGATCTTTTTATTTCCTTTATTTTTTGCCCCTTTAAGATTGTTTTCTGGCTATCTTTGTCTAATTCAGACCATTTTAGTAGTCTGTCTCAGAGTTCTCCACTGGAAAAGGGAATAATTACTTGTATCAGTAGGGGTGACTGGGACCTGGTCAAATACGAGTTGTCTCTACTACAGAAGGACTCATAGTCCAGACTCCCAGTGGATATGGGCTATTGCAGCATGTATTGCATGGTTTTACAATGCACTATGTGAAACTGGCCTGGGAAGCACCATTTCCCCATCAGGGCTCCCCCTCCCTGCCTGCTGTGTTTGACACCGTGCTCGCCTCTGCTAACAAGCAGAGGAAAGAAACATGTAAACCGCACCATGGTCATGGCTTGCAGCTGAAAGCTGTCCTAGGAATGAGTGTGTGTGTGTGGCAGGGTGCTCAGCCTGGATCATTTCAGTAAGTTTGGCTCCACAAACATTTATATTCATGTCACCGATAATTTCTTAAAGCAGCTTTGTTGCCAAAGTGTGTTGTATAGCTAGACCCTTGGAAGTCTCAACAGTACGCTGTAGAAATCGTTATGTTGGAACCATATGCTTATAATTAATTCATTCCACCTGCTTGCATCCAATATTTGTGTTCATGTTTGAAAAATATTCCAATGAGTCTGCTTGTTGGCAAGAGTGGTGATGACAGTAATCTGCTTAAGATGAAGAAAGGGAGAAAACTGGCATGGCTTCTTATGGCAAAATAGGTTTGTCTGTTCTGACACATTTCTAAATACCTAGTTTGCCTTAAAAATTGTAAAGAGCAGTAGGCTTCAAATTCTGCATTTTTGTTTCCCCTCCAGTTCTCTAAAAATTAATTTACCACCAGAATAACTCACTATATCAAAATATTAAATATGCTTGTTTGGCAACATCATAAGTAGACTCTTGCTTATTAGCACAGTAAATTAAATACATTATCCAATTTCATCTTTAATTTTCTTCCACACATCTTATTACATCACAACCTGTACCCAAGAATGCCTAAAGCTCAAAGTTTACTCTTTTTACAGGCTGAACAGACTGAGAGCACAGCTGGTCATCTCACACTGCATCTACATCACATATGTTCCTTATCTTAATGTCACTGGTTAAGAAATCTCTACCTAACTCAACACACACTATTTTTCTCTTCATATATTTATAGAAAGAAAGAAAATAAAGTGAATAGGGATTTTGGAAATCTATGAGAACTTCTGGATCTGCAGGCTGACAGCTGTTTTAGGAAGCCAGCCTCAATAAATTTCTATTACTTAATTTTGAAAGTGGATATTTTCAAACATTTCCAGTTTTCTCTAACTGGAAAAAATAACCTCTCTGACAATTACTGGAAACTGGGCTTGAGACCCCAGCATTTGGCTGTAAAACAGAATAGTTCTATAGATATATACAAGAGATAAAGTTCTGAGCACTGAAATCTGAGTTGAAGGTATTTTGCTACACATCTTCCTTAATTACCCTGTTTTATGTTGTCCCCATCCCAAATCCTGCTGCCATTTCCTCTTTTTTCTGCACAGTGCATTGTCTCCCCAGCTGTGCCAGCAGGACAGGTCTGAGGGTGACCTACCCTTACAAAATATCAGCCTTTCCTTCTGCCCTGAGGGGTCGCACAGGTTTCTTTCACAGGATTTCCTCAGGCATCTCTTGTGTGCTGGGCCCAGCAGGTTCTCTCAGAAGGGTTTTTCAGAGCCAGGGGTGTAGGGGGTGAGCAGCTGCCTGATCCTGACATCCTTTGTCAGGAGAGTGGCCTAGGAGGGACATTTCCCTCTTATCCCCATCTTTTTGGCGCCTCACACCTCAGTCCTTATGCCACACAGCTACAGCTAATTCTGCTGTCAGTGGTGGGGCAGAGCCATCTCACCCCGGATTAGTAAATTTGCTGTGTCTTCTTTGTCACAAAGTAAGCTCATGGAGGTGCAGGACAGGGAAGGAGCACAGGCTCAAACCAAGCAGAGAGCATTTCCAGCTAAATTAGCAGGAGGGTGACTGTCCCTTTGCAGGCAGCAAGGAGCCTCAGTGCAACCAACCTCATGCACTCCCTCAGCCAGGGACAAGGATGGCAACAGCTCATCTCTGAGTCCCTCTCAGGAGATGGCTGCACTTCATATTGAAGATTTCTGCACCTTCTCTAAGCACCAGTAACAGTGATTTCCTCTGATAAGTTGCCTGATATTAAAAATCAGTTCTAACTCTTTCAATACTGAAAAAATTAAATCCTAAATTGCTGGTTAGAATTTCCCTGGAATGGTCTTGAAATTTTTAATTTAATTTCACAGTATGTTTAACAGATTTTGTACTGTCACTTAACTGCCTAATTACTGGGTTTTAATGCCTAATTTTTCCCATCTTCCTCTCTACACAAATGCAAAAATAAAGAAAAATCTTATTCATCACTCATTTTGGGTTCATAACAGAAACTCTGTTTGAGCACTTTCCCCCTTGAAAATCAATAACATTTAGTCTGGATTCAGAAAGAACAGAGTAAGTATGACAGACAATAGCTAATTTTAAGTGCTCAGATGTCAGCTGCATCCAATCTCCTAAACTGACTGCCAGTTGTGCTAGAACTATTATTACTATATTATGTCACCAGTCATTCCACTGTTTGTAAGAAGCAGAAAGAGGATATTTTGTAGGAAGGTTTATCAAGGAGCTGGTTTATTGATTATCTATTAATTATCACCTGCAGGACACAAGCACATACAAAGCTAAAACCACATAAATGTTACCAAAGATTAATAAAATCCAGAATGTCTATTGAACAATTTAGCAACACAGAGGAACAAACTTATCATGGATTGTTTTCAGGTTTCTCAGATTCAGGTCTCAAGTCACAAGCCAGGGATGTGTTTTAGTCACAGCACCACACCCTCTGCATCATCCATCAAACTATGTATTCTCATCTTGTGTAGATATATGCAGTCACATATCTTCTTGTGTAGTCAGTCCAAGGGGAGATTTCAAAAATCAGAGTCAGGTTTATGATACACACCCCCTGTAAGTACTTTTGGAAAAAGGAAAAGGGGCCTGTCTCTCTCACTGTAGATGGACACGGTAAAGTTTGTCATCCTGTGTTCACTTCAGAAACTTATGTCTGAGTGCCTCTGTGTGCCCTGAAATTTCTCTTTATAAGCAGCCAGTGCACCTGGTGAAAGCATCTCTGCATGTATTTCTGTCGTACTGATGTTACCAAGAAAATTATTCTGGTAGCTGGAGTAGACAGTTCAATTTTCTGTTCCTTGAAGTTAACCTTCTCAGACTTAAAGAACATAAACACAGCCATTCTGAGGGTTCATATTCTGGGTTTACAGTTTAATTTTTTGGGATAAATGTTAGAGGTAATTTGCTGGATACATAAGGACAAGCTTTGCGGTTTTTTTCTGTACAATATAAGTCTTCACTCTGATAGGAGGTGTTTATGCAGTAGTAAGCATAAAGCAAAGTAAAAAAAACCAAAAAACAAACAAACAAACAAACAAAAAAACTAAAAAAAATGAAGCCCTACCTGTATTAATACTGCTGCTCAGAGTCCTTGGATTTAGATCCAGGATTGTTCTGCAGTCCTTCAAATCACCAAAGCTTTTTTTTCAGTCCATTTAACATAATTCTTCCTCTGTCCCATCTCAGCTTTTTGGGAAGCTAAATACTTACCTTCTCTGATTTAGCAATTTTCTTACTGGTTTCAATGGGATGGTTCCAGGCTTGCTTGTTTTAGCACAGTAGCTGGTAATCATCTGATCTCAGTCCCCAGCAATATGCCGAAGGACAGGAGAAACTGGGTCTTGGTCCTCACCTGTTTGTCCCAGGGTGCTTCCACTGGACTTTATTGAGGCCTCAGAGCTGACTCTGCTCCTGGTCTGCCTGGAATGCACTGTACCCTCTGCAGCTAAAACCCTGTTGCCACTGCAGTAGCCCATCACTCAGCCACTTAATATCTGCAGGAATCTATTATGTGGATGGAGATGTATTCCACAAATCATTTCAACCCACTGACATTTTCATCCCAGTTGAAGTCTGAGAAAATATTACAGAACATGGTGTCTTAAATTGTCCGCAGGATTATGTAAGGCTGAGCCATTATCTGACTCTGAATGGGAAAGGAATAATGAATTCTTCACTTATGTCACAATAGATGATGCCCTGAAAGGAGAAGAATTTTCTGATCTTAGAAGATTTTACTTTACAATCGTGAATTCTTTTTATATAGGATTTATTTAAATAGAGCATGAAAGAGCTTATTTTACACTAAGCTTTCAAATCTGAAATCCAGTTTTTATTCACCAATTTTTTAAAATGTTTTTGAGCAAATGTCCTAAAACCCATGATATTTTTGCTACTTTTGCTAGGTGGTTGAAAGTCCCAGTTTCATAGGCTGACATATTATTTTGCATTTATGCTTTCCTTACACTATTTTTTGTTTCAGGATAATATAGAGTTAAGATAATTTCCAATGCTTCCTTTCACAGTGTGTGGGATCACAGTGTGTGGGAAGACACTTGTACTGTAAATGCAGTATTGTTTCTTTTTTTATCACCAGATATTTGCTATACATCAAAGTACTTTTGTATTACTAACACTAAGACAGCACTACTTTAAGAGCAAGGCAGGGGGAGCAAGTTATCTACAAAAATGATTTTTGTTTTCATACATGAAAGTAACAATAATGACAATAAAAGAGGGTCAAATTAAGAGCAATTAAAAAAAAAAAACAAAAAAAACAGGGCTAAAAGGATTATAGAGGAGTCCACTCTTTATAGAAAAGACATTTTATGATGCTTTGTTCTGAGGCTGGAAAACTTTCATAGCCCTGAACTTGTTTAATGATTTAAGTGCACTTTTGGCTAGAATTGGGCCAAATTTCAACAAGGATTTAACATATATTTAACTCCATCTTAAATTAGCAAAGCATTCAAGAGCATGCTTAAACTTGGTTGAATCCCGACTACATACACTACAGATATAATTATCTTTCCAGGCATCAGTGTTTTGGAAATGGTACCAACTTCACTTTGCAAGAATGCAAATGAATGGGAGTCGTCCAGTTCATTGTGATCATTATGAAAATGCCACTTGATTTTCAGGGAAGTAGTGGTGTGGATTAGACCTTTCTATAACATATATGCTTTTATTACAGCTACAATTTATGATGGACAGTTTTGATGCCATTGTTTTCTGCCTGTGAAGAAAAGCCTCAGACCAAATAGATGGAACAGAATGCAGTTGCATTTCATCCAGGCTTTTCTTTCTTTTCTGTGCACAAATTTTTTCTCAGATGTTTCCCAACAAGGTAGCAGATTTCAAACAAAATACTGATGTAGAGACTGTCACCTGCTTTCCTTTTCTTCACAAAAATCAACCAGAAAAACTGTTTGTTGCCTTTCTCAAAAGATGATCTTATATGGAGGAGTGAATATATGGGTGGCATGATTTCATAATGTAAGAGGTTTCTTTGGTGTGTTCTTATTCCAGAAAGAAATGTATTTATACAGTTTATGATCTTCATAACTCAAAGTGTAAAACAGCAGTGAGGTTTTCTACAATGATCAAGAAAGTATGAATAGCAGTGAAATATAGCAGAACACATATTCCTTGGGAGCAGGAGAACAGAAAAAATCTAGTTTGATGCAAGACTTTCTTATGTAGATTATCTCAGGTCTAAGAATGTGACTGAACTAATTTCCCTCGAGCAGAAGGGACTAAGGGGATCTTCTCTTTATCTGAATGCTTATGTTTGCAATATTCTTAATGAAAGGCTATCTTGGAGAGCTATACCACTCTGTCTCATTTTGTTTTAATGAACATATATGATATGAAGTTCTGAGAAAAGAAATGACAGGCATATAGCCTATAAAATCAAGATTGCAAAACTTTAACACCAAGCCAACTTTCTGTAAGGATTTAAATATTTAGAATGTGGTAACAGTAGGCTTCACTGAAATAATTCTAGTAAAAGATAAACAACAGTACAAAAAACACAATTTTTATGCAGCTACTGAGTGTTGATTAATAAACATGTGGTGCATCCCACACAGGAGCATATACACTTGAAATGCTATTTATTTAAACTTTTCCAATCTGTGTCATTCCCAATACAATTTTTATTTTCCTGAACCAGTCTTGGATATGACTGCTTTATCTGAATTAGGAGATAACAGGTGCACACACACACTCATACATGTGTGCACATACCTATATAAATTATGACAGGAAATCAATTGTTCTCTCCTGTTGGTTGTAGGGGGTCACACTTCATGACTGTCTATTCTGGTAGTGAAGATTAAAACACACCACAGCAAATTTGCCAGCCCAGATGCTTTTCAGCACTGTTTTTGGCTTTAGGTAAGAATGTGGCTTAGGGAAAACCTGCAGAGGCAGGTTCAGATTCTCTTCTGGCTCCCACCTACTCTGGGTTGCCTAGGAGTATGTCACTAGTAATGAAGCAAAAAACACATTTGTATGGTTTTATGGGCATGTTATATATAACTTTGTCAGTTTTCACAAAAACAGAAAAGGCATTTGTTTAAAGCATTGGAGCAAATAAAGATGGTAAAATGTCAAACTAAATCAAATCTCAATTGCATGCATGGTAGAAAAACACTATATATCCAGCAAAACTTTTCTGAATAAAAATATGCTTTACAGTCTTATATATATGTGAAAATAAATATAAAAATAATGACAAATACTATGGCAAATGTCAATGTATTTACAGCAATATCCTTTTATGTGTCATATTAACTACAAGTAAAGAACAAGACATTAAGATCAAGCTAAGATAACTTGTGGCAAACATGAAAGACTTAGGTCTGAAGTTTCATAAAGTTTTGAGTTCATTCCATTCAAATAAGAGGACATGAATCACCTGAAATCCCATATCTTGTCATGTTTCCCAGAAATGCTTGATGTAAAATTCGATGTTATTTATTTTAATATATTTTCTCAGGGGAAAGGATCTTATTTCATATACTTCTGTAAGTAAAACTATCATGAAATAAACTCTATAGGCCTTCCCTAATGTTTGTAGTTTAAAAAAATAATTGTGAAATACAGCTAAATAAATGGATTATTTTATAATTTGCCAAAACACTTGCAGAGTGGTTCTAGGATCATTCTGTTCCCTGATCTCCTGATAGCTGAAAGATCTTAGAATGAGACAGAAAAATAATTGCCTTAGAACCATTAAAGACAGAATTACATTTCATTTTGTTTCCAGGAAGCTGTCTTGAAAAATAGTAAAACAGAAACCCCCACAATACCAATCAAAATTATAGTTTCTAAAACGAGTCCTAAAATATCTGCATAAAAGTGGATTGACTGAAGAACACTCAGACTACACAGAGCCAAAGCTGCAAGTGTTGTTATGATTAAGAGCATTGAGGCAGCCAAACCACTGAGTCCCAAAATTTTCTCCTCTCAGTTTTTGCTATATTTTTCCTCCTTGACCTATACTAGAATTGCAACCCAGGGTAGGATGCCATCAAGAAAATACATTTATTCAGGCAATAAGTGCCAGCTTGCTTCCTATTTCTATCACTTTTTCATATTGCTGGGAAAATCACAACCATGACTCTTTATTTTTTTGCTGCCACAACCCTGCTCCATGACCATTCCCCTAAAATTTCATCTCCCATATGCAAAGTGTCTTTAAAGAGTCTAAAATATTTTTAATATTTTTATGTAATCAATATACGAAAATGTGTTTTCCAGAATTATATTAAAACTAGGTCCATGATTTCAGTCAATTAATCTTGATGTTTTGAAATGCACATTATGGCTCAAAGATATTATTTTTGAATTTGTAATGAAATTCCATAAATGTTTTGAGGGGCAAAAAATAAGAAAAAATAACATTTCTTTTAAGAAATTGGCACAAAGCTTTATTTTGGAAACTATATTTTTCTTTGCAATATATAGTCTCCTCAGACAGATTTAAAAACTCAGACAAAAAGGAGTATTTTATTTCAGATAGAATGGAAATAGGTTGTTTGATATAAGCTTATTTGTGGTGGGAATATGGAGTTTCAAACTTATTTTGTTTCAAACTTAACAATTGAGAAGATTTTCGTATTTAAGATCGTATTTAAGTCTGTCCTTTTGAATACAAATTATTTTCATAGCTCTGCATGAAGTATATGTCTTTTATTTGCCTACTGCACAGTCAGTATTAGCATTGATTACAAAATAATATTTAATGGAAATATTATCTGTATTAATGTTGATGATATTTCGTTTTATGTTGGCAGTTCTTGTTTCCTTTTTGTCATTCAGTTGAATGATAGGTCAAGTCATGAATGAGGTTGCTTTTAGTGGGGGTACAAAATTCAGAATCACTTTGAACATGGAACTTTATGTCTTCATTCTAGAGTGGAAACTATTTAAATGTTTAAACATTAATGTTGCTGAAGTCTATACCACAGCTTTATAAAAATATAACCCATAATAAGCCTGGGGGAAATACAGTCACTGGATATTGGTAAGCAATGAGTTTGTGTTTAAAAGTATTCACCTTGAGTCCTGTGTGAAGTTTTGAGAACCACAATATAAAGATATAAAGTATTAGGGACCATCTAGAGGGGCACTGTGAAGATAATGCAGTGTCTAGTGGAGAAGCCATATGAGGAGAGGTTACTTGGTTTGTTCAGCCTGGAGAAGAGGAAACTTGGGATAGACCTCACTGCAGACTTCAACATCCTCACAAAGGGAAGCAGAGTAGTAGAAGTTGTGCTGACCAGCGACAGGACCCAAGGGAATGGCCTGAAGCTGTGTCAAAGGAGGTTGGATATCAGGAAAGGCTTCTTCACCCAGAGGGTGACTGAACGCTGGAAGAGGACCTTCAGGGCAGTGGTCACAGCACTGAGCCTGACAGAGTTCAAGAAGCATTTGGACAATTCTTTCAGGCACATGGTGTGACTCTTGAGGTTATTTTGTGGAGAGCCAGGAGCTGGACCCAATGATATTTGTGAACCATACAATGTCCCGAGTTAGAGTATCCCTCAATAATATCCCTTCCAACTCAGGATATTCTATGATTTGATGATTCCATGATATATCTTGTAATCAGTCATCTCAGACACCCTTGAATTTAGGAAGTGTTCCTGTGTGGATCCAAACTTGCACAGCACAGCCTTTCCATATGCTGTTTAAAAGCATCTGCAGACTGAGAAAGCTTAACAATTTTTTTGCTAGTGTGAATATCAGCACTGGCTGGTAGATGTTCAGTCTCTATCTGCTCCTTCTGTAATGAAGGGCTAGAGCACATTCTTGCAGCATGGAAAGAGCTGTTACAGAAACTACCATGAAAAAATAGGTGTCCTGAGACACACATAGTTGGGTTGCAGACCTCCATTTAAAGCACCCTGCAGCAAACTTCAAGTTTTAACCTACACCATTTCTATGGTTTCCTTTTAACACTTATTACAAAAGATAAATCTTTTGCTCTCTTATTAACAGCTAATCTGACCCTGATTATCCAGTGTGAAAACCACTGAAGAGACTGATTACAAATGTAAAGGCTTTGTTTTCACATGCTGGAAAGCAGGGAAGGACTCACGGAACTGAGAGTCTGTAGGAATGTGTCACATCCAGTGGCCAATAGTAACATGAAAAAATGATTGTCTAAGGCAATCAAACAAAACATTACAAGAAGGGAAATGTATACTTTACTTTCTTTTTTTTTCTTTTTCAGAACAACATAAGAAAGAAAAAATAATGGAATCTGGTGAATATTCTCCCCTTTTTATCTTATTTTTAAACTATGCTAATCTTTTAAATTAATTCTTGCCTACAGTCAATACCTGATAATTTAAAAAAATTTTTTTACAGGTAAAACAATGAAGAAAGAAGCAAAAGTACATGGTAAGTTCTGCAAAAGACTGAAAGTTTTAGAGCCTCATTTATCCGGTTTGACTTTCAGTTAAGACAGGATTAGGTAGAGGGATAAAAAAAATAAAGCCATGAATATAATTTTGCTGGTTTAATTAAAGTTACTAAAGCAATTGAATGGACGTGGATCAACCATTCGGTCTTCTGGAACTGAGAACTAATTAAATATTGAGAAGAGCAAGAAGGAGATAATTCTTTATTTCAGTTTTTAAAAAGGTTTGTCTTTTCAAAGCAAGTCACAGAAAGTGAATGAAGAAACAAACACAAAATACAAGATTCAGAATGTGGAGGGTAGGAAAAAAAAGTAAGCTATTTAATTTTTTTTATACCAAGCACCCATGCATTGTAGAGGTGCAGCAAGGTGCTCTTATTCCCGAGTGGAATCCACTTCTCCAGTTTATCCAGATTTGGCAGAGCATAAAGATGTTCTCCTTTTACAGCCAAGCTTGATGACTCATTCATCAGATGACTCTATTTTCTCAGATAGAAATTCAGAAGAGTAATACCTACAGTAGACAGTCAGTTTATAGAAAAATGAGTCTCTCCTTTTCTATAACAAAAAAAACTGTCAGTGCTTCAGAATGAATGTGTGATTAATGAAAAAAAAAAGAAAAATATGGTAGTTCAATAAATTTTATTTCATTTATGCAATTATGAAGAATAGTAAAGAAATTAAACTGAGGAAGTTTCTATTAAGGAAGACTTTTGAAACTGGACCCTCCTCCGTATCAATACTAGAAGTTTCAATAAACTAAAAAAAAAAAAAGAAAAAAAGAAGAGAGAGAAAATTCCTCTCTTCTGCAAATCACTGAAATTGTTAAAAAAATATTTCTATTGCATACCCTTCCCCTGTGACTAAGATATGCTCCTGGAACCTATTTTACTCCTTTTCTCATCCCTATACTAGAAAATAGCAGAGCTATTGAAGCTCCATATATAACTTATTTATTGACCTTGTTTTGCTCTGCTTTTAATCTGCAGGTTAATTAGTCATCTGCCATGAGACTATCCAAACAAGCAACGTATGTGTGTGTCAGTTTTTCTCTACATAAAAAATGAACTCCTGCTCTACATAGATAGGTAGCATATTGATGAAGGGAAGAGGTGTTAGGATAATTTTAATTTCTTATTAATTTATGTGATTTGTTTCTGTGAATGTTTTCTTTTATTTTATAGCACCAGTGGAAACTCCAAAGTTAAAAGGTGGGTAATTATGTTTGTTTTGAAAATTGAAATGGAAGAATGTTGCTGTTAGCTTTACTGTAATGAAGACAAGCTTCTTGTGAAAAAAACTTTTGTCAGTATGACTTATTTAAAACAAACAACCTTTTAAATTACGATGGGTGTCTTCCTTGCAACTTATCAAAGCAGGGGTCTTTTCCTCAAATTTTTCATAGACTAACTGTAATTCTCCAACCATATGAAATTCAGTTTCTAACCCTAACTCAAGCCATAAGTCTTTGGTGACAAAAAGGAGAAGTAAACCATCTTCTACAGAGATATGACACAGAGGAATATTTCTCTTTTTGCCAGTTTAAGTGCAGGACAAACCCGGTGATAGAACAGTTGTTTCCTTTAAGGAGTCTAAGGAGTTTTGCAGGGATGTTTGATGAAACAGGTTTTGTCTTTTGTACATGAACTATTGATGGCAGAAAGCAGGAGGTGTGAGACGATCCATGTATGCTTGCTCCAAAGGTTGCTCTTTTCCACAAGGCACAGGGAACTGGGACTGGTGAGAAACATCAAGGACATAAATTCAAGCTGAGGAAATATAGCAAATATTTAATTGTTTCTCAACAGTATCTGGTTTTTACAAACAGTGTAAGACACTAGCTCCAAATTACCTTCATTACATTACAGATTTCAGTTGTAACTTAAAGAAAAATGGAAACTGGGCTGTCAAGTTAAAAACTGCCTTTCACACTTAGTCCATGTTTATTCATGTCAATGGCCACCATACTTTTATAAGCATTCCCTTTCAGACAAATGGGGGGGAAAAAGTATGAAATTCAGTTAATTAAGGATGAGTAGAAACTGTGGGTTTCCATTATATGACACAGGAATAATTCTGTTGTTTCTCTTGTCAGAAAAAGGAATCTCACAACTGAAAGCGTTGGCCTCAGCCATCTTAATTTTACCATAGAATCAACCAAATGCTGAACCTGAAGTTGTTCTCTAGTGTCTAAGTAAATGACAACTTTGTTTTAGTTTTCATTAAATAAAAATAAGTTTATTTTAGCTCTGGGGTAATTGTTGATTTCTTAAAAATTTCTTATTAACAAGTCATCTAAATTTAACTTTGTGTTGGTAATTTTGAAACTCAAACATAGCCCGTACTCCAGGAGGAAAACCATATTTATATTAAAATGTTAGAGCTGTTCCCTCTGCCACTCAATAAAAATCAAAAAGGAATGTTGTTATTTTCTTCTAGCATTTAATTGTAGTAGTTTAGTAGTGTTTAACCTTTCACTAAGTCTAAAGAAAATCATTGCCTTTCAATCCATATTTGATTATTCTACATTGTTGTTATTTATTTGTTTGTTTCTCATTTTTCTGAGTTAATCCTTATAGACTTAGCAGCTCTTTGGGCACAATGGGATTTTCAATATTCAGTAGGCATTGGCAAATGTAAATTTTTTTAGCATAATCATGGAAAGCAAACAATCCTGTTCTGAAAACAAGCAAGGTTTTTGATTAAATTCTCTTCTTTGGTAATTAAAAAAAAATCTGCTGGCATAGAAGGAGGTCTGGACCATTCCCACTAGCCTGTACTTCTTATGAACTATCAGAATTACATGGAGCTTTCTTGAATTTTTCACAAGCCACTACAATATGAATTTTTTTCATTTTTCTGTATAACAGAACAGTTCCAAAACCGTAACATATGCTTCTTAGGTTAATGATTTCTTGATATTCGTGATGTCACAATAGGGAGCCTCTGACCTCAGGGTTCAGTGAGTGGAATGTTTTTTGTTTCCAGTGAGAATGATTTCTTTCAGTCTTCCATCACACTGAGCAAATATCTCAAAATAGCTTTAAAATCAGTGACATTTTAGAATGCATATTTCTGATGCGGATGCTAGTTACACAAGCTGACTCTTTTGGTATAAAAACATTCTGACAAATTTGATTTTAACCTACAACTCTTGAGACTGCAGAAATATTTGACTGATGAATTGCTCTCCTGGCTACTTTCAGCATAAAATAATATCTGCTGAATTGTCTCTCATTAGATTCCTAAGAGCTTATGATGGAATCAGAGAAACAATTATACAATAAATTGCTCATTCGATCTACATTATGCCAAATTGTCAAGAATTTTGCTGAGAAATGACAAAATATACATGGGAGTATGACTCCATTAACTTAATCTATTTTTTGAAACTATATTTTACTGAGAATACAGATCCCGGATGAATTTCTGATTTTATCTTCATGTGCATTTATTTTATTTTGTATTGTTTCATGCAGGGTTTTTTGTGGGTTTGTTTAGGAGGGGAGGGTGGTATTTCTTTATTTTTTTTAATGCCTGCCATTCTACAGAGGAGAAAATCTTAATACATTACAAAATTCGTGTTACTTAAGTCGTATCTAAAGTGTCATTAAGTCAGAGCTAAACGATCAGTTTTTCAAATAGGGAATACCTGGAATAGGAGCATTTTTCACAAAAAGATTATCTTTCAGGTTGCCATTCAGAACTGGCAAACACTTTGAAAATGCCCAGTGGAAAAGATGACATCTTGACCTACTCAGAAAACTTGTCTGAATTCTGATAGCAACAGAGGCAACCAAACCTTCTGAGTCTTATTACAAACACTGTCTCTACATGGACAGGCTTCCTATTTATACAGGCTTTCAAAGTGACAACTATTACTTGATGATAAAAGACCTCTCAGCATCACCAAAGTAGCTCATGCCTCTCTTCTGAAAAGGCAGAGGGAATAATGATGTGTCCTGTTTGTCCTTCCAGTTATTGCTCTACCATGTCTAGATGATGTTATTTGGCAGTTCCCTAAAGTTACTGAAGCTCTGTCCTGTCTCAGCAAGTTCTCCCTTACAAGCACTCACTCACTGATGGAAATGTTGTAGCAATGCTGAATGCACTGATAGCAGAACACTGCTAGTAGTTTCTCAAGGATGGATGGTTCCTTCATGATAACCACACTCGTGGTCTACCACTACCACATACATTTGATGACTAAACACCTGGTTTTCTCAGGAAGCTCTATTGTTCTTCTAGCCTGCAGTTCAGTATCCAGAAAAAATAATTTTACTCCATTAGTATTCTGGCTTTCAGAAATTTTACAAACCAAAATTGCTTTAGTTTCAGCTAAAAAGTATAAACATTCTCAATAACTCATTTAACTCTTGTCATAGCTGCTTTTGCAGCTTAAAATGTTAAAAATATATTTTGAAACGCATATGGGACAGTTTTCTGGTGTCCCTTTTCATATGTTTCTCTCCATATTGAATTAGGCTTTTTCTTCAAGATATTTACCACTTCAATAAGTGCTTTAGAGGCACCATGATATTGATTTGCTCAATGGCAGAGCTCAGTGCTCAGATTCATCTTGGCTTGTCAGTGTCTAGTTCATGGTTTGTATAAGTAGTACTGCTGATCTGTGCCCAGGTAACATGGATAGTAATAGCAGAGGTTTGCAATAAATAATAAGGGTCTTTGGACCTTTTTGGATTTCTCTGTGTCCATGAACACCAATAAAAAAATTAGATACTTGGATAGAAATGGAATACTCCTTTTATTTTTCTTTGAGGATCAAGTCAGATAACTTGAAAATTTTCAACCTAGATTTGATTTTCAGGAAAATTGAAGATCATCTTCAATAAAATAAGTTCCTGGCAGTAACTGAGATGCAGAAGTGCAATATTTCACCGTTTACATGGAGCTTGCTCACAAACACCTGCTCACATCACAAGGGACTGACTGATGCCTGTGAGTGGGTTCATCCCACTCGACACGAAGCAGTTCATTTATCCACATTTCACTGAATCTCAGATTCAGGGAATCAGGGAAGAGAAGATCATTCCTTTGGCCCCCAGCCCACCAGCAGACATTGCAGACAGGCCCATATCTTACTAACTGAGCTGAGCTGCTGGAGCCATCATGCCCAGCAGTTTCAGAATGCTCCTAAAAGGTTTCCTGGTGGTGCCCTGGGGCCAGACTTGCAGTCCAGGCAGCAGGGAAGCAGTGAGCACACATGAAGGCATTCATAGGTCCTTTGAATTCCCTGACTTTCTCAGCATAAATAATGATAACAGAACGTGACCCTCAGAATTTGTCTCTAAAAGCCAAACTTTTAATTTTAAATTGTGATTTGTTGTAATAAAGTGACAGGGTGAAATAACAAGCTGAGAAGTTGTTATATGAGCTAATGGCCATGAAGTTGCAAAGACATTTTCTATACCCATCAGATGTAAATTAATTTTCACTGTCCACTTTGCATCCTGTCACTTATGGGGATTGTTTGTTCTTTACACCACTTTCAAACAATGACAGTGAAGCTTATTTTCTTACTGCTACATTTTTTTTTCTCAAACACTGTCTATCCACTGTCAGAGGATAGCATTTCAAATTAAAGCTAGGCTTTTTATTTAGCATAATAGTTATAAATTGTGGCTACAAAAGATTGGTTTCACAGAAGTGAAGTGTTGAAAGTGCCAGTTAGAGTTAAACAGGTATGTTTATAAATTTACAAGGTTTAACTCCAAGTAATTCAATTAGATAAGAAATATATAAGTTGTCCTAAATATATAATCTTATACATCACCAAACCTGCAGTGTAAATTGTCAGAAGCTTTAAAAGATACACACATTTATGTCAGCAAAATCTAATGGTACACCTTCCTGCACCACCTCTTCTTAGTTTCATCTTTAATATGGAACCATGAACAAAAGATCTCCATCCCTTGTCTCCCAAGATCTGTAAATGGATTTAGGAACTGTGCTTGCAGAGCTTGTGAAAAAGCAATTGGCTATGTCCATGCATCCTGACCTGGGCTGTTACAGCTGCTCTCCCTGGTGTCAGTAAAGGTCGAGCAGCCCCGCTGCACAAGTGGTCTGGTTCATATTTCTTGCTTGCCCACAGAAATCTCAGCATTCAGAAGGCTCAAGGCAGATGCAACACCCAGTCCATCTGTGGCTGCTACCCTCAGACCAGCCATGTGCTTAGTACGTGCTTAGAACTATGAGGCAAAGTTTTGCTGTGTCAGGGGTGCACAGTGGAGGTTTCTCTGGTGCAAACAGAAAACCATGCTTACTTGGGGAACCCTTGGATGGCTGGGCAGGGTAAAGACCTGCTTTCTTTGCTCTCTTCTCCATCACAAAATATGTGCTGCAGTTTAGACCCTCTTTCACCTGACATCACAGAATCATTGAATGGTTTGGGTTGGCCTTAAAGACCATCTAGTTCCAAGCCCCTGCACTGGGCAGCCCCACCTTCTGCTAGACCTGATCTACTGCTTATTTTCTGAAACAAACAAACAAACCCTCTCTTTTTTTCTGACAGATAAAAATTACATATTATGCATTCATATCTGGGGGGGGGGAATCTCATGGTTGAAAATGTTTGAAATCTTTTGACTCAAACTAATGTGTAAGCATTTAAGAAGCGCTTTGTGTGATGTAGCAACACTTCTGACTAGAAATCTTACTTAAACTGTATCTTTCATTTGCAGCAGGAGTTGAAAAAAAAAGAAGGAAAAGCAACAAAGGCAGCAGTGCAAGGTAAAAAGAAAACAAAACACATTAGTGCTATCTCTCTTAAAACACAATGGAACAGAAACAGTGACCTGGGATTCAGAGAGCTGGATGACAGAAACTTTTAAATCCATTTGTTTACCAGTATTTTTTCAAAGCTTTGCTGTGCTTGTCAGAGCAACAGGGAATTTCCAATATAAAACTGGCTTTGTCCCACTTCCACAAAACTGACTCCCCAATGAAAACCTTCAGGAAAATATCTGCCCACTTCAGCTTAAAATTTCTGTGCTAGGACTTGCTGTCCCACTGATCTTGCACGAGGCTTCCTGCCCCTGTAGCCTGGACAGGGATCAGCCTTTGCTACTCATTCTGAGAGTAACTTGCAATGAGATAAAGGGACAGAGGCCCTCTGAAGTCAGTTGAGCTGTCCCAGATGAACATCAGCCCCATAGAGAGTCACAAAGGTCCGCTGCAGAGAGACTCAAAAACTTTTGAGACCAGACTGTGTAGAAATTTTTTGCAAAAATCTTAGGATTGGCATGGATAAGGAATGAATGGGAATGTCTGATTGGGAGCATCAGAAGAAAGGCTGAAAGAACCGGGTGTTGATGTCACATAGTTCAGAGGGACACAAGCCAAGGACAACAGGAATACCAAGGGATGGTCTACACCAAGGCCAAAAACAAAACTCAAGCCACTGAGGGAACATAAGAAAAGAAGGATTGATGAATTAAACCATCAAAACATGTGTCTTTTCCTACTATACACATTTAGATTTATTATTATTATTGCCTTCAACATTATATCCTGCATACTTGTTTCTTGTACACTTTTTAAAAGCAAGCCATTCTTTTTTAGGTTAGTATGGTAAGAAGCAAACTATAAAAAGGGACGTCTAAATACCCAAAACTTATCAGTTCAGGCTTCCTTTATGTGATACACATCTTAGCTGCCTATTGAGTTGATTTTTCTATTTGCTCATCCTCGGATTAGCAGTCAGAGCCCTGATGATGAACTTGCCAGGGACCTGTAGAATAACATGTAAGACATGTTTACTGGTGTAGCTTTGGTCAGAAGTGCTGTGATCCATTTATTTTCTCCAGTTTCTCAGCTTTACTCAGCATTACTCAAGGCAGCACAGACACCCTGCAGCAGCTGTCAGCTGCTTGGTAGTTGTCATGGAAAATGTTACAATTAGGTGGGCCTTGGCCTAGATTTCAGTCATTGTTGGGCTGGGTATCACCACATTATTTTCCATTGCCACACAAGTGCTTCTCCAGACATCTGCACTGCTTCCCCTCTTTTTGGCTGTCTCAGGCAGCATTGAGGGGAGTGGTTGCTGTAAGATTTGTCCTTTCTACAATGTACCACCATTAGATGGGATTTTTATCTGCCAAACATTTTAAATGTGCCATGAGGATCACAGACTGAGCAGTACAAACTATATTTGCACATGGTTGGTATGGAGCAGAGTTTTCTAAACCACAGGCTGTGGTACCCAAGGAACTCAAAAGGGGAGCAAACTGTTTCCCATGACAGCAGCAGCAGCAGTCTCCCCATGCCAGCACTATCTAGACTCTCCAAGTCAAAGAAATAAGAGCAACATGTAATGTCTGTCACAACTATTTCTGCAGCTACTTCCCAGAGCTGGCAGCAGCTCAGTTCTTCTGATGCACAGAAGAGAACACAACCACTTTCACACAGCAATTGCCTCTGCTTCTCATTTCTGCACCCTATATGTGCGGAGGTGCTGCCAACACATTGATCACTCAAAGACAAACAAGCCAAAAAACCTTTCTGAATACTTTATGAATATTACTATGTACTTATATTACTCATGGAAGAGTACTTTGCATCAGGATGTGTTTCAAAAAGTAGAGGGATTCAGCCATGGGCAAAATTGGGACTTGCAATCTAAGAAAAAACAGTATAAGGAGACTTGCAGAAAAATCTGGAGTGTTGGAAACTGGATTTGCTTAGCAATCAGGACGTAACTTCATTGTTTCAGACAAATTTTTTAGTGATTATTGCAGCTCTGACATCAAATTCCTACATCTGGAAATGGGCTGAAAGGTTGTAGCAACATCTCAGTCCATTCGTCTTTTATTAGTTATAAAGCCAAATTACAGGTAATATTTTTAACTGCTAACAGATGACCAAGAAGGCATTTAACTTTTTGACCTCTTTGTTTGAAAAATGTCAGTTGAGCAAATGTCAGATGGTTGCCAGAAAGTTTATGCCTGTTACTGAGACTTAATCTTTAAAAGACATAATAAAATGGTAATTTTTTTTTTTTCTTCTGGTAGTAAGCAATAGGAGGGAGATTAAGAAAGGAGACTTGCTATCAGTTAAAGAAGATCACATCAGACTAGGGGGTTTCATGATCTTTGGGCACAAATGAAAGGCAATAGGTGGGAACCATGAACTTTATTCACACAACTGTCAAGAAACAGTGGAGGTTCAAGATACATTTAACCACTTAGGGTTAACATGCATTTAAATACATCTTCATTAATTGATTGTACTAAAAGTAATTTCCTATGTGAAGATGTATTCTAATGTTTCCTTTTTCTTTTCTTTTCTCTTTTCACTTTTGTTTCACTTCCCTTCTCTTTCTCCAGATAAGCCAAAGATGAAACAAGGAAGTAAGCTATAGTTTTACTCATTAAAGTAACCTATTCTACAAGATTTTGGGTAATTATACTCTTAATAAAGGAGGTGTACAACAGCTTTAATACAGACAGGCTTCTGAAAGTAAAGGTTTTATGTCATGCATTAAATGATCATTTTGGCTGGAGCTCTGTCTTCAGCTGTCTTCTTTTTTTGTAGACACTATTGCACTGAACATGAAATCTCTTGGGAATTTTTCATTACTCATGAGCACAGAAGAAAAAGTTTTCAGTCTTCCCACTGAACTTTATTTCTGTTTGCACAGTCATCTGTGATTAACTTAATATTTAATAATTGAAATTGATTTTTTATTAGGAGTATGAATATGTCTGAATATGTCCACTTAATATGCCTACAGATATCAGCAGTAAATTGTGTATTTTCTCATTTTGAAAATAAGTGACTGAATAATAAATTGGTGAGTACCATGAACATGAAGGTCAAAGCAGGAGAGCAAGAGTAGCTTCTGAAGCAGATGTCTGAGGTGTCGTGAGGAATAGAAGAGACAGCTTTATTTCTATAAAATTGCATTTTTGACCTTCTCTAACAGATTTCTTTCCCAAGCCTTCTCCTTCAAAAATTATATTGTATCGAAGTATCTACTATTGTCTTTTTAGAAACACAATATAGAAGGAGAAAAATAATGAAAAATTTATCTCTTGGCATCTATCCTAGCAGAAGAGGACTTTCAATGTCAACAGCAAATTACATTTTTCCACTTGATGGCTATTTCTACCATAAATAAAAAGTTATTATTTATGGATTCCTTCAATTCATATTCCCCATGACATCAGTTTGTCTTAGTCAGAGACAAATGCTAAACTATGAACAAGAAGCTTTATTGATATAATGACAAATTGCTATTGGACACAGTCTATGCTTTCATAATAAAAGAGACAATTTGTGAACTATGTGTCATTAAGACAGAAAACAATTACCACGAAAACTACCTACTGTAACTTATACAAGTTTCATATCTATCTGCTAAATAAACCTCCATCTCCTAAACACTAACTCCTCCTCATCAGGAGTCTTGACTTCTTATCTTTTGGGTAGAAACCAAGAGTGTCTTCTAATAGTTTTGTTAAATATCTTCTGGCACTGAATCGCCGCTGATTTTTTAGTAGAACAAATTTGTGCTTCATAAGTGATGGAGATATTTTCCAGAAAACACCTGTTAGCATTTCTCAGATAACATGTATAAAACAGTTTAGCCATCATTCAGATGGTTATAATTCTCATTTAAAAAGCAGAGAGTCAAAATCTAAGTCTCTGCTCTTTTTGAATAGATTTTTTTGGGACAGTCTGATTTCCCTTTTTTAATTTTGTGGTGGAAAGACCTGGAGACCTTTCATCAGTCCAGTATAATGATCTCATATTTTGTCTGAGACTGAATTTTTGTTTTCCATCTGGTGCAAATTATTTCTTATGCCTTTTTCAGGGAGCTACCTCTCCTTGAGAGTATTCACCAAGGCTGGTGTGGCCTAGCCATCTTCTCTACCTCTCTGTAGGTGGAATAAAAACAACTCTTTGCCCACCTCTTTGTCACTGCTAGGTTGTTCCCTTGCTATGATCAGCATCTGGCCTTTAGAAAAGAATAGGTCCAATTGGAAGATCCTTGGCAAGAATGGACAATCCCAAACAAGTAAAGTCAGTCAAATTTGGCTAAGCATCAGTTTTGATCTTTCTGGTTAAGAACACTGAAAAACTGTCCTTGTCTCAAATTAAGTTTAAATTTGCAAATTTGATAGGTCTCATAGTTAGATCTTATAAAACACATTTTGTGGTCTGAACTTTCTGAATGATACCCAGTGAATTCTGTATGAATCTTCCAATATATAGTTTTAGTCTCTTGCATGATCTGTAGCTTCATTCTCTCCTTGGTTATATCTCATTGTTTCACTCAGTTGTGGTTTCTGACTGTCCCTTGAACAGTGTGGCAAATTCTTTTACAGATCCTGGAAAAGAGAAAGAATTGAAATCTCCAGCTGCCACAAAAGATAAAGGTAACATGGCAGGACAGATTTGTACATAACTCTATGTGCATCAAAAAAATTATCCTGGAATGTGCTGTCATTTTGTTTTTTAACATATGATTTAGGAATTTATAACCATAATACTATTTCAGTAAATTTACTATGAAACTTAATTGACATTACCTGAATTAGAAGCTCAAAGAGAGGCCTGGTTACACTTGTTATGAAAACTTAGAAGGCTAAACTCAGAATTTAGGAACTCTTGTTAGCAGTTTTTTCGAGCTGCAAAGTGAATAAGTTTTGAGTGATCTTTGTTCTTTGATCAAATTTAGAAAATTTGTGGTTTCATTTTGTGAACATGCTAAAACTGATGAAAATTAGTTTTGTGCTACACATTTATTTGGTATCTTGTGTCAGTTAGAAACCACCAATTATTCAATCAATCATTATCCTAGAGGCATTCGATCTTAGCCATTTAACCCTCTAGATGTAAGGTTAATAACTTTTTCTTACAGAACATGCTAAAACAAAGGAAGGAAAGAATCCTACATCTTTAAAAGAAAAAGGTAAGAACACATAATAAAATATAGAACTTGCTAAAACCACACAAAGTAGAATGAAGATGCTTATTTTCAAACAATCATTATCAGTCTTTCCCATGATAAATCTTAACCAATCAAAATTTATTTAATTAAAATATTCTACAGGATTTTTACCATTAAAAAGCCTGGGAGGGAGGGACATAAATATAATATATTGAGCCAATTGAAATTCAGAGTTCTCAAAATTAATTAAATCAATATAAGAAACCACTCTGTGTAATAGTCAAGAACCTTTCAAAGAAGGTCTGAAAAATGCCCAGTTTTTAATAGGGGCCAGTTAAGAAATTCTGAACCGAATCATTTCACAAATGTGTGAACATATTAGGAGGAAAGTAAGGTTTATGACCATATGAGTGTGGAAACATGCTTTCTGAACTCTCTAAAAGTTATAGCTAAAACCCCAGAGCTTCATCCAGTCAACCATCTGCAACATGAGAGGGGATCTAAATCTTTCTTGTATTCCTTTTTCTTTATTTTATTTTTGGAAAGTTGGTCAGAGCAGATGGTTAAGTAAATTTCCTTTCATCAATTGTTTTATTGGGTGCTTTATACAAATCTTTTTTCTTCCCTCCTTTCTAGAAATAACTTTATTTGGAAGAAGTTATTTATGGATAAGTCTTATTTGACATCTTCAGAATAAAAAGATCTACCATATATACAGTCAAATTAATATTTATTCTAAGTTATAGTTTTTAACTTTTATAAGTCTATAGCTATATATAGATAGATATGGTCTGTAATACATGCTTTAGTCTGTAACTGTTTAAAGTTACAGTCATTCTATGCAATTTCAAAATAAGAACTGAATGAAGAGGCCAATTCAAGCAACATTGAAAGATGACAGCAACATCTAGAGCAAAGGAGGGATAATTTATTGCTAGGCATATTTTCAAAATCAAGAATCCAAAGTTCATTACATCACTCTTTTATTTAAGAATCAAAATTAAATTATAGCAAACTGCAAATTCTATGGTGCATTTACTGTTCTGTGTGTGTTCTGCTCCTAATGTACACATGCCCCATTTAAATGACCTTAGTTATCTGGATCAGAATTGTATACCCAACCTCTATGGAGTCCTGTGGCCCTCTCCAAAGACTGCCTATAATCTGTGGCTGCCTGATGATGCTGTGCTGGAAAATTAGAAGAGGCACTTCAGTGATAACTCTGCCCCCTCTTTCCCTGCAAGGAGCATGTGTATTCAGTCTGCTGCTTCTTTCAAAGGATTACAGGGAGGAAGTGAGATGAGAAAAAAGAGAGAGAAGGCACCAAATTTTTTCCTCTTTGATAAGAATTTCTTTAGAGCAAATGAAAAGTGGTTTCCAGCCCTGAAAAAGTTTCCAAAGTGTGTCCTTTGTTGAGTGTGGCCACAGCACTGCTTTTTGTCTCCTGTGATCATGTTCAATACATCAGCAACTTCTATTACTAATTAACAACAGGTCCTTCTACAAGACAATGGAGGTTAGACATTCTCCACCCAACCTTGTGAAAGGAGTAGGCAGGAATTTCTTTTAAATGTCAGTACAGCTGAAAACCTGCTGCTGAATATATTTATAAAGACCTCACAGGTTCCTGAGCCCCTGCAGTAGCCCTGATCTCCAGCCCAGCTGAGCCTGTCCCTCAGATCCTGAGAGCTCTTGCTGATGCAGCCATCACTTTTTCCTATAATAGGTATCAAACTTACCTAGTTCTGTGCCTGTGGCTAAAAATGAGGGTGCTGATTCCTGAGCTGTGTATCACAGTTCAAAATATAATGTCATCAAAGGCTACAGGGAGAATATATAAAGCTGTGGGGAGGAACTTCTGGAAATCTTGGTGCCTTTCTGTGTATTTTCTTATTACATTATGGACTACTCTGCTGCATAAACATATATTTAGTACCATTTGTCCCCCATTTCAGTCCATAAATTAATCAAAGCCTATTTGCATGCCACTCCTTCCCCTGTCCATCATCTCTTCAAGCTTCATGAGGGGCCTCTGTAAAGGTTATTGACCAGTTTACTGGGGCCTTCCTTTTATTTCTGCAACTTGGTGTTTTGCAATTTTTTTCTTAAAGTGGATCTTTCTGGAAAATACAAATATATCAAAGGACACAGGAAATTAATAATTTTTAAGACTGCATATACTTCCTAATTATGTATCTTGGGACTTTGTTACTATTCATGTACACTAAATAAAGGAACACTTCTACATGAAGTGTTAAATACTTGTGGTGATTAATGTGTGTCTGGCACCTTATGCAATAAAAGAAGTATCATCACACCTCATTCCCTTTGAAGGATGGGCTAAGTTTGAATGAACAAGGATGATGTCCTGACTAAAAATCTTATCTTAAAGCAGGCTATTTTTCATAAACTGAAGCATAGTGGTTTTATTTAAAGCAGAAAGAGGAAAAATAAATCCCTGAATTTAGAGTTGTTGCTGAGATACTCTATAGATCATAACCCTACAAAGTTACTTTATCTATTTTATGAGGTGAATAAAATGTCTTCGGTCTTGAAGCCTAATTTTATTGAGAGTAATTAAAGAGAACACTGGAATAATGTGTTTTCCATTTCCTACTGATAAAGGACATCCCAAGACTCTGTCTGAATTTATTACTGGCTTTTCAGCTCTTCCCTGCAGTAAAGAAGACTAAAGAAGCCCATTTGTACTAACAAATATAAAAGCTGATTTTCTGTTGACATAAGTATATTCAAATAACTTGAGGCAAATGAAACTCTAAGGTATAACTTGCCACGTAGTTTTTGGGTAGGAGCCTTACCCAGCTAGCCAGAACAGAAGCTCCTCCATCCAGAGCGTGCAGCAGTGGCACTAAAAGTTCATAATATTTCATATATAACTCCTCACTGATTTTTTCTAAGATATTTCCATTATGCTGTTATTAAATTGACAGTATTTATGCTGTATAGAAAATGTAAATTTGTCCTCACCCTGTGTTCTATGATTTATTTTTCAAAAAAATACAATTTTTCTTCTTTGCTTTTGCCATTTTTGGGGGGTATCTTTGAATATTTTCTTATGTCAGCTATGTATGGATTTATTTTTATGCACAGATTGATGGGAGAAATAAGTCAGTAGTGTGTATTTCTTTCTTGCCCTATACATTCCAATGTACCATTAAAGAAACAAATGAGTTGATTTGCGCTTGCTATGCAATACTTATATTTCCTTTAAAGCAAAAGTAACATGAAATAATATCTTGCCTGGGGCATTTTTTATCTTAACTTGTAATCTACTTTTTTTTCCCATAAAAATGGAAAATTATATTGTGAGCAGTAGCAGTTCACAATTCTGTCTATTTCCATTTATTTACTTGTCATTGTCATTTGCATGAGAACTATACATTTATCCTGAGAATACCACACACTACTGCTGCTTCATCATTCTACACCAACTTCCTAACCCTGGAGGGGATGAAGAGAAGAATGAGAGAGAATGAGGAGAATGTGGGATGAAAGCATTATGGTAAAGGCTGGCTTTAAGCCAGTTTTATGTTTTCCCCTTCTGGGACCAGCAGGAAAGTGGTCAGTTGAGAGAAGTAGTTTGAAAAGTCCTCAGTGAGTGCCAGTTTAAACCTCTGAAAAACAGATTCTGCTCCCTTGGAAAAAAAGCAGAACTGGTGATCTCAGTATCCTTGGCTGAGGAGATAGGAAAGGTGGGGCACCTCATAAAGTGTGAGCTACATCCAAAAGTTGTAAAAGACAAAAGTGCTGAACCTGTTTTAGGAGTTACATATAATAGAAAATCTGAGGGAGTTCTGCTATATAGATGGCAAAAAACCCCCCTCGTGGGTATAATGGCACAAAACCTACAAGACCAAAGATTTGTGGCTGTGGCTGCACGAGTGGCTGCTGATCCCTGAGACCACCAATGTGCCCAGAGTAAAGTGGTCAAGTTGGGCAGCTGCTGTCTCAAGGCTTTTTATATAGTCAACACAGAGGCAACTTCAAAGAGTTCCAAGCTTCACACTGGAAGTTTTCTCTCTGTGCCCTGTAGAAGAGTCCACCTGCTGCTGTAAAAAGCAGACTCCTAATTTCGTAACCTATTCCTGCACTGTGTGGTTTCTCAAAGAACTTCAGTGCAATTTTTCTGTTACAACTCACATTTAAATCCAGATGGATAAGTAGGATCGCTCCTGGTACCAAGGCAGACAGGAGGATGTTCAGAGTTAAAATTATTTTGTAAAGGATCTTCTTTTACTGAAGACTTGGTTTACTTTCATTTGGAATAAATGGCATTTTTTTTTCTAGAAGCTTAGGTGCTATACCCTGCAGATGGAATGCAGCTGGGTCTATTTAGCATTCTGCAGACTGTGATATCCTCTCACTCAAACCACATACATTCATAAGCTTATAAAATTATTTCCTTGCTTTGGTAAAAACTGTTTTCTCCTAATTTCCCTGGTAAATACGCTTAAGGTATCAAGAGACTGTTGCTTGAAAAAATATTTAAACATTTAAATATTTATGCAACATGGTGTATCCTTTTTCCTCTGCTTGCTGACCCTGAATGTAAATTCCCTGAAGGACTGAGGCAAAAGATATAATCTTCAGACAAAGAGAGAAAGCAGAAATGGTCTTAAAGAAGTTTTGGATAAGACCCTAAGAATTTCTGTGTCATTGCTTGCATTTTCCCATTCTCCTTTCAAATTTCTCTCTTCGATAAGGTCTCTACGGACAGCCATCAGCAGCAATTTCTATTCTTGCTTTTGCTACTAACATTATTGAACATTAAAAATATGAGATAGTCCTTAGAGAGCATGTAAAGAGAGGTCAAGCTTGCATCTGTTTATGTTCACAATTTTAGTCTCACTTTATAAATATTTCTTGAGTTTTATTTTAAATGTAGACGGGTACTCCTGTCTTCTAAATCTCAGAAACAAAATTATCTCCCTACAGATTCCTTGAAAGGAAAAAATCCCAAGAATCCAGAGAGCTTAAAAGAAAAAGGTAAGTGAAGAGGCTAAGAAATCCAGACCTGAATATCTGAACAGTTATTCAGTCTAGAAAGGGCTCTTGAGTAGGAATATAGAAGTGTGGAAAACCAAACCCATCCCAGTTCCTGTTTAAATTATTTCAATAATGATGTTGTTTTTAATAATATTTGTTCTGTACAGGTCCCAATAGGATCCCTAGAAATCATCTGGAATTCTTTTAAATGTGGATATTTGAGTTTGTGTCCTGGGGGAAATACTAAAATTTATTTTCATACCACTTTTGGATGTTAGTCAATCAAAAATTAGGTGTCTAAATCCCTTAGTGGGAACATTACTGAAGGAAACTAGACTAAATCTGGTCCATGTGACTATAGCTCAGGAATGTGGGCGTCAGAATGGAACTGGCTGAGGTTACTGGCAGATCCAGGTGTTTGAGGGTGACTGATATGTCAGGCTGTTTTCTTAATTTGTTGGCAACATGTGCACATACATCTCTGTCTCTAATTCTTTGGCTGCAAGACCACTGTGAGCTGTTCACACAGGGGTCATGGGTTGCTTGATAGCATCTGTTTGGAGAAAACCCTATTTGTTGCAATGCAATGTGCATCAAACACCCTTTTTCTGGAGAGTATTGAAAACAGCTGAAAATTTAAACAAAACAAAGGCAAAGGCTATCAGAGCTGTGCCTGGTCCCTTAGCTGGAACTGCCCGCCTGAAGTCCAAGTTGTTAAAATATTCCATTTTTTTGGAAGCTGAAAATATTCTATGCAGTTCAGATTGGGGCTGCTAAATAGATATAGAGCAAAGTGACACAAGGAATGCATTATTCCTTGTGAAAACTGTAGGAAATAAAGCCAGGACTCTACTTGTGGCTGAGAATTCTCCTCTATGCCATTAATGTCAGTCCCTATGTCTTATCTGGGCAATAAAAGATCATAGTTTTCCTTTATTTGTGCTTAGCTAACTCCTGAAATTTTGGGGGTGTTTGTTTAGTTGGTTGGTTTGGTTTATTTGTCCTTGGGTTCTGCCTTGTCAGTTATTAGAAAGAGAGAATTAAAATACCAGGGAGTTTTTTACTCATCTCCTGTAATACTTGTCATATACTGAAGGAAAAAAAAATAAAGATACAATTAAGTCCCTGAACTATTCATTTTGACATAATATATATGAATCTACATTTGAAGGATGAGAATTGCTCTTCTTTTATAGCCAGTGTGCCTGTGATTTTAAAAGGCTATATATATGCAGGAAGTGAAATTCTGTTCACAGGCAATACCCATATGGCTTCTTTGATATTAAAAGAATAATGGAGTCCTGAATGAGTAGCTGGTCTTTTTGTCACTCCTGAATAAAAAAAATCTCCCACTTACTTTATCAGCAGCCTCTGGCTTTCAAGACTGGTATTTCTAATATTTCAATTGTATCAATGTGGATTAATTTTTTATTTGGGTTCAGCAAAAGAAAAAGTTATTGATGCCAACTGCTTTATAGAATTTCTTCCTTCTTTGTAAGTAATTCTTCATTGCGTGCTTGAGAGAGGCTCCACGTTTTTCTCAAAATGCGAAGGAACTAATGACATATTGAAGGCTCATTATTTTGCATATCCAAGACTAGAGAGATGAATGGATGACCTTGTTTTTTGTCCTGTTCTTTATTTCCATGCTGTTAAATCAATTTAATTATCACCTCTCTTTTGCTCTCCACATACCAAATTGTTTGACTTGCTTTCTTTTCAAGTGTCATCTTACTTCCTAACATGACTTGTGATAAATGTTAAATGTTTCTTTCTAGAGACTAGTAAAAGAAAAGATGTGAAGCCTCCAACAGCCTTAAAGGAAAAAGGTAATGTCTTATCATTATGTGGCTGGCAAATAACAAGTCTGCTGGTATCTCAGTGCAGTTTTGATATATGTTGAATTACAGGCTGTTGGTGAAAAGGGACTAAACCTAGATTCTTTTCATTTAATAGATCTGATATATTGAAAAGAGAAGTACCTGACGTGATTCAAAAATAATAAAGTCGTAACCCTCCTTATTGTGGTGTTCTTTAACTGCTGTCTGACCTGCATAGTCAATATAGCAGTGGGAGTGCCACTCTGTTCTGAGTGAATTAGTAACAGAGCTGCTACTGAATGCACATGACAGGCTGAAATGATAGGCTGCACAGGGATGAATACACAGTTTGACCCTCAGAAACTTTGCCAGAAATTTAGTGGGAATTATTTTTGGTATGCTTTCAACAGTAGTTTGTGCCTTTTATTGAATTAAATGGAAATTCTGATTCTTGACACATCTCTTGTATGCATTTGGTTGGTCTGGTGTTAAGCACTTCTGTTACAGTAACAATGAGCTCAGTGTATGCCATTGTTGCTAACTTTCTCCTTTCATTTTTTGTGTTTGATTTCTTTTTCAGACGCATCAAAAAGAAAAGAAATTAAGGCTTCAACTAATCCTAAGGAAAAAGGTAACAACCCCAAGCTGGACCTTAACATAAGTCTCAGTTAAGAAAGTAAATCTGTTGTGCAAGGAATCACAAATTAAATCCAAGTTTCTTTGGTTAGATATTCTTAAATACCCTTGAATGGCATCCGTTGCTGCTGGACATTCTTTTTACCTGGCTGAACAAGTGGATGGTGCATATTAGGCTGTACAAGATGTGGTATTTTATAGACTCTAAAGTCTATAAACAGGACAAGGGGAAATGGTTTCAGACTGAAAGAGAGCAAGTTCAGATTAGCTATTGGAAGAAATTTTTCCTGTGAGGGCAGTAAATAGGTTGCCCAGAAAAGTTGTGTATCCATCCCTGGAAGTGTTCAAGACCAGATAGGATGGGCTCTGAGCAATGTGGCCAAGTGGAATGTGCCCCTGCTGCTGTGGGAGGCGGGTTGGAGCTGGGTTATCTTTAAGGTTCCTTCCAACCCAAACCATTCTATGATTCTTTGAAAATGAACTAGGGCTTAATAGTCTGAAACTCCTTGTAGTAGTCAAATTAGATAAATTTGAATTGTCAGTTCAAGGTCAAAGGCATTAGAAAAAAATAAGGACACATTATTTCACCATTCCATTTAGTTTACTTTAGTCAACAGGAAGCCGTAATCCTTCACAGAAAGAGTTGGCAAGCATTGAAGGAGGCCATACAGACAAGTAGAGTCATCATTCTTGGAAGTATTAAAAAAAAAAAATTATGAATATGGCATTTGAGGACATTGTTTAGTGGTAAAAATGGTGGTCCTGCTAGGCTGACACTTGGACTTGATCTCAAAGGTCTTTTACAACTTTAATTCTATGATTGTAAGTGTGGGAAGCTTTTTGTATATTAATTATTGGTTTAATAGAACTCGTTTTTTAATTTTAAGCTTGAGGCAAGCAAGGCCTGTGGTCATCCTGCTAGGTTCTTGCAAACATGTCTGTGAAACATAGTTAGGTTAATGAAGAGTTAATCAGTTAGACCCTTAAGTATTTGACTTTTGACCTTATCATTGAGTTTCTTCTCTAATTCTTCTCATAAATATTTCTGGTTGGAAGATTGATTTATTTAAATTTAAGTGATAATGAAAAGAAAATGCTATTTACTTTAAAAGATCAAGTACTGTGAAGAAGAAATACATGTCTGCAAAAGTGTTTTAATTGCAATGCTAATGAATTAGCTTCAGTAAAGGGTGAAACACCCACCCAACTATACAAGGAATAAGTACGGCAAAAGGGCTTCATTAACTCAGTTTGATCAGACAGTGAAACAACTAGTGAATAACAGCTGCTGTCAAGTTCCAAAACTGAATTGTTTCAAGAGAGGACATGTTTAATTAAACACTGTAGAATTCCACTGGCTCCACATGAAGTGGTTTATCCTTGGTATATTAGAAAAGGAAAGTTACTACCCAGAAGTGATTAACTCTACTATCTCTCTTTTCTTTATAGTAAAATTAAATCCCCTCCCTGTAGTAGCTGATAGAACATACGCTTAATATATGTTATATGGTGTAGCAGTAGAAAGTACAAGCTGTGTTCAGAAATGAACTTTCATTCTCATTTCATGCAGATTTTTTTCTACATGGCCTAACTTTTTAACCTACACATTAAAACACTTTATGAAATGTAAAAGTCTGTGTTGTTGTGCTGTCTTACAGACTTACAGTTTCCTACTTGTCAAAACACAAGAATGAAGATTTGAAAGTTTAGTATGTAGCATGCTGAGTTTAACTCCATTGAAGTACAAGGTCACATTAGAGACACTTATGAGTATCTCTTAAAGAATTGTGGGTGAAGTCTGAACTGGAATTGTTTGGTTTTACAGCAGGATATTTGGAGGGGCAATGCCATAATCTAGTGGAGATTGATAGCACTGAGTATGCTTAGCCTTTACCTAGTGAGAAGTGCACTCCACACTTCAGTTATTCCTAATGGATTGCATATAATCTTGTATGTCATCTCTGGATGTACTTGATGCCTTGCACAGCTCACTGAGAACAAATTATATCTCACATCTGAGACAGCATTTTTCTTTGACTCTAGCTGGCTCAATAAGAACTTAAAATATTTGGATTGGATTTTATCAGAAACACAATCCGGCCAACTGCCTCTTAAGTCTTGTGTATCTTAGGTCTGTCCAGGGAGCCGACTACAAATCCTTCAAGGCCCCTGAAGCAGGACTGCGACAGAAAAGTTGAGTAGGAAGGTTGAGTTTGAGTGGCAAGATCTCAGTTTGCATACTCATGCATAGTGACACCGCTTTTGTGTCAACAATAGGATTCAGTAATTTGCTAGTCATCGAAGTTCATGACACAGCAAATCTTATACAATCTTCCTCTGAAGGCAGTTCAGCTCAGTGGCTACAGGTTTTTAAAAGTTGCTTCTGTCTTTTCTGTTTCATGTGACAGATATGCTATTTCTTAGCTTCTGGGATTCAAACAAGTGTGACATTTCCAAAAGCAAATGCAACTAACTCAGTGACACTGAATATGCACGACAAGACATTGACATTTTGTCAGAAGAGTGTAACCCCAATGCCTAAAGAGGCTTTAAGCATTCGTGTGGGATGCTGCGCATCACTAACCCTCTCTTTCTTAACAATGATAAGTGACATGTCACATACATCAGACAGACAGTTTGAGAAAAGCCTCTCTGGGGAAAAGTAGTCCAGAAATTTTGTGACCATTGCCCTGTAACCAAGTGTGAGCAGGAGGCCACCTTTATAAGCACTTTGGTTTTTTTAGCCAGTTGAGAGTACATGGGGTGCTTCCTCAGAGGACGTCTCAGGTTAAACTAGCCAAACAAAAATGCCTTGAGAAATAGCAGTGTTTTGATTAGCACTTGCTACTTTACAGAAATCTGTCAAATCCAGTGTAAATTGCAGTAACAGAAGTGGCCTCAGTGTAACCCCTCTGCTATGATAAATATATTTCCGAAATGTGAAAATCTAATTCACACAAGCTCAATGTAGAATTATAATAGAAAATCCTGAATAATAGAATGAAAATGTAAGGTAGATATACTTGGTATAAAATCTCAAATCAGCCTGTTCAGATGGCCCATCCATTACAGAACATCATTGCTTCACACTGTCGGCAAGAAATACTTCAAGAAAATACCAGAGTGTTTAAAGTCAGACTAAGATAATGACACATATATAACCAAGACTGAGTCATAAGGGCAGGTATAAAATTCCCATTTTGAATCAGCACTCCTCTGTAAAAATTCCTCAATAAACATTAGTAAATAAGAAAAAAAGAACAAAAATAACATACATAATGTGAATGAAGACCAATTTAGAAAAGGAAGCAGTTTAAATTTTAATTCCAAAATGTATGTTAGATAAAGATGAGGTCTGTTTTATGGAAAACTACAAAGTGTGAAGTTATCCTCATGGCTTGATACTTGATTTTTTTATTACTTTTTCTTAAGGAAAATATTCAAGCTGAATAAGTAATATCTGCATATGTATGTAGAAATATATTCTCAGTAGTGAAAACAGCAAACAGAAAGTATGTCTATAGATACTTCAGGTATTTCCTGGAGTTAGGGACTGCTACATGCTGGCACAGCCAGTATTCCATACTAACATCCTGAGAAGCACAAAATCACAGACTGGGAGACTCACAGACTCATTTATATTGTAAAACACATCCAAGATAATTGAATCCAAGCTTAGGCAGGACACTGTCAATTAGACAGTTGTTTCACACCAGTTGTTTCTTGAATACCTCCAGGGATGGTGATTCCAACTCTCTGGGAATCTATTCCAATGCTTAGTAAGCCTTCCTGTGAAGAATTCCTCCTGATGTCCTGCCTGAACCTCCCCTGGTGCAGCTTGAGGCTACATCCTCTTGTCCTGTCACTGGTTGCCTGGGAGAAGAGACCAGCCCTCACCAGGCAGCTGTAGGGAGCAGGAAGGTTCTCTCCTGAGACTTCTTTTCTCCAAGCTAAATATCCTCAGCTCCCTCACCTGCTCCTTGTAGAACTTGTGCTCCCGACCCTTCACCAGCTCAATTGCCCTTCTCCAGCACTTCAGTATCATCCTTGAAGCGAGGAGCCCAGAAATGAGTCTATTTTTTTTTTGTTGTTGCACGTTTATGCAATAAATCAAAATTCTTTATGTGTAATATTATTGTTTCACAGAATCAAGGATTTTCTCATACTAGGACAATGTACTTCCCAAGAGCTATCAGAATCAGACTTATTCTATTTTATTGCCATTTCCTCATAGACTCATAGAATAGTTTAGATTATGAGGGATCATCTAGTTCTACCCTTTCTCACATGGGCATGGTCAAGTTTCTTAAAGCACCATCCAACCTGACTTTGAACAGTTCCAGACACGGGTCATCCACAGTTTCTCTGGGCAACTTATTCTGGAGCCTCACCACCCTCACAGTAAAAAAGTTTCTCCTAACATCTAATCTAAATCTACTCACTTTCAGTTTTAAGCCCTTCCCCCTTATTCAGTCATTTCATATTCTTGTAAAGAGTGGTTTTCCATCTTTCTTGTAGGCTCCCTTCTGCTATTGGGAGGCTGCTATAGGGTCTCCCCAAACATTCTCTTCTCCAAGCTGAACAAACCATCTCTCTCAGTTTGTCTGCATCCCAGGTGCTCCAGCCTTCTGATCATACCCATGGCCTCCTTTAGATATTCACTGGAATTCTTCATGTCCTCCTCAATTTGTGGGCCCCAGAACAGAACACAGCACTCCAGGAGGGGTTTCACCACCAGAGCAGTGCAGGACAGAATCTCCCTCACATTGCTGTCCCCACTGCTTTTGGTGCAGCCCAAAACACAGTCAGCTTTCTGGGCTGTGAGTGTACATTGCTGGGTCATAGTGAGTTTCTTGTCCACCAACATCCCCAAATCTTTCTCCTTTGGGTTGTTCTCCATCCATTCTCTGCCCAGCCTGTATTTTGGCTTGGGATTGCCCCAGTCTGTGCAGGATCTTACACTTGGCCTTGTAGAAGTTCATGAGGTTCACACAAGCTCACCTCTCAAGTGTGTCACAGTCCCTCTGGATTTATGACCCCAATTGCACCACACCAGGCTCCACACACAGTCAAAGGGAACTTGCTCAGGAACATTACCACACTCTTTCCACCTCTACCAAGCAACTTTACAGAGAGAGGACTGTTGTGGTTTAGGAATGGTATTCCCCAGAATGCTCCCTGTGGAAACCCCAGGCAGCAACCAACCTCTTTGTCTGCCATCTACCCGGCCTGGACTCCATCTCTACTTCCATTCCCAGAAATGATGTGAGGTGGGATAGAATTACCTCTGGGTCCTGGCTGTGCTCCCTTCTGGCTGCTGTAAAAATTAAACCTTTCATAACTGGATCCAGGACATGGGGTTAATAATCCATACAGTGTGAATACTGAAAGAGTTTGCACACTTTCCTTCTAGACAACATTTTTCTGTGTTCTCATTAGGTCACTGGTGGTAATAAAGAGAAAAGCACTGTAAACTTTTTGGGGGGTTATCAAGTGAATAAATTTTTTCTTAGTAGGTTGGTGATTATGTCTTAAAAATTAAAGCAAAAGGGATAGGCAGGTTAAGAAGGAGGTCAACTGTAACATCATTCTTGCTCATTTGTGATAAAAAGCATGCTTATAATTGAATAAGAGGTTATTTGACCAAATCTATACATTAATATCTGGACCAGAGAAGGAAAAGGGCAGGAAAGGTTTTTCCTACTACTGAATGAGAATCATTATAAATAACAGATGCTCCAGCCAATTTGAGGGCTAAATTCTCTTCTCTGATGCTCATTATGCTGGTTCTTCTAACTGTGGTTTCTTAACATGAGTAAAATTTCACTTGACATGGATAAGATAAATTCTGCACTCAAAAAAACTGAAAGAGGGAGAGAAAATATCTTCTAGGCAGGTCTGAGAGAGAAATATCACTTTATATGGTTTTAAAATATTTTAAGAGTACCTTTTTCTCAAGCTACGAACAGATGGACAATTTATGGTGAGATGGGCAAAGACAGTATCAACTCAGTGAATGCCAGATGCTTTGCTGTAGCTGTCTACATGAGGTGGTTTTCACCACAGCATAACGGCATGCGTATGAACAGTTATCACAGAGTACTTGACACATGGGATGAGTTTGCATCTGATCTTGTTTCACCACAGCTTCCAGGTTTATGAGCAAAATAAATGTAAGAACTTAGTCAAAACTTCAAGCACTTTCAGACAAAACGGTTGTCAGGGAAAATACACTTAAATTACTCCAGGGTTATTCAGAAATTTAAAAATCTGTCAGAAATTTGGTGAATTCATCATTAAATTCAGAATAAAACCAAATATCTGGGAAAACTCAGAGTTCCTGCCTGTATCATATCTAGAAAGGGAAACTATGGCTTGGTAATAAGTATTTTCAATATATTAATGAATTAATAAAAACAGCATTTATTTAATGGTTTAAATGGACCTTTATAAAATTTCAGTATAAGAATTACTGCAGAAGCCAAGTAGCTGCTGCCTAAGACCCACAGTATTAAAGATAATAAATATCTGGTTAGGAAGCAGAGAGTAATTGATTAATTTTTGACTTGCCGTTTGTTTACAGAATAATTGCATATGATTCCATGTCTGGAGTCATGTTATATTCCTTAATTAACAGGGTAAGACAGAAATAGCAATTTAATGAAATTTTCGGATGACAAAATCGGTTAAAGAATTCAGGATCAGAAGGGGCTATGATACATTGAATTTATGAGGAGAACAGACAGCACAATGGCAAAGAAAATTTAGTGTCAATACATAGAATGCAATATATAGTGGAGGGAAAATATTAAAGAAGGATTTATCTCTAAATTCACTGTGTAAATTCAGGAAAGTACCTAAGTGTTGCTGCAGACAAGTCACTGAAGAACTTTTTTCCATATGCAAATGGATTAGGGAAAATGCATATAATGTTCTAAAGCTATTGCATAAATCAAAGCTGCATCTTGTCTAGAGAGTTGCGTACAAAACCCTTATGTGGTACTGTGGCACTGGAGTGGGCTAGGAAAAAGCAACAAAAGTCTCATACAAAGTGAAATAGGAATGATTCAAGATTCCCTTTGAGATTAATTAGTATGATCATGATAAGACTGAAAATCACAAATCTAAGTCAAGGGCTCTTAGGAAATAACACAGAGAAACTGGATATCTTGATGGAAATGTAGTTTTCATAATTATTTATTGCAAATTTAGAAATAAAGTTAAACTTTGTGTTTGAGAATGTAAACCAGTAGCATCTTGTAAGAAAATAAAAGGAGAACTTGTAGAAGAAGTCACTTTTATGAAAGTATTCTGACTACTGCTACATAGAGTAGGAACCAGTGTTTTCAAGATTTTTGCTGTTTTCAAGACATCATCATGATTTTGGAAAGGTTTGTTTTTGCCCAATAGCTCAGAAAAAAGTGCTTTGAAACCACCATCTCTTATGAGATTAAAAGACTGCTGGTGATCCAGGTTCAAGTTGCTGATAAAAGTCAAAAACAATAGAACCATCCTAAAACTGATTTATTTTTTCCTCCTTGAAAATACTTGTACCAGGGCACATTATCCAATTAAGGGCAGAGTTAGACTTCTACTTATTTCATTTCCAATTTCTGTGACACATTAGATCCATTCAAACTGGCAGCCTGGTTCTGAACACCCTTTTCTGGGAAGTAAGAGCTCTGAGCCTCAATTCCTCTCTCTTCTTTTGCCTGCAAATTCCAGCCTAGAGCAGAGGCTTACTAAGACCTCTTCTAACAGACATGTTTCAAAATAAAGTGATATCTTTAGAAGTTTCAGTTCTATAAATGTAGGCTGGGGATAGTGCATGGATTTTGAATGGATTTAATTGTAAGCTTGGCTCATCTCCATCAGAGTTGCAAAACCCACTGTAAATGCAGGTAACTCATTTTAGCCACCTCACCCCTTTCAGTAAAATTTTGTTATGATTTCACAGCACCCATTGTAGACATACTCCAGGTTTTATTGGAATACTGGGCTGAATTTCAGGGGACTTTTATTCTGTCTCTAGAATCTGAGTACTGAACACGCAGCACATCTTCCACTGAGGAACTAATTCCATTTATTTTTAAATTTGGGTTAAATTTTAAAGTATTAGTTTTCTTCCAGTCTCTTTCCCATTTTCCTTCCCACAAAATTCATGCTATGGGATTTAGAGGTGGATTTGCTAGGTAATCAGGTCTTGTAAATCCCCATGTTAGGCAGAGGCTTAGAAACATAACTTCAGGCAGTTTTTTCCTTCTTATTTTATGCATATTTTTAATACTGCAATTTCTAATAGCAAAAAAGCACATCTATCTCTTAAACTGATGATATTTCATAACCTTTCTCTATGTTCCTCTTATCCCTTTATGCCTTGCTATTTCAATCTATCCTCCTCCTTCATTTTGATTTTGAAATCTTCCCTCTATGACTCTCTTTCCCATTATCAGTGTCTGGATGACCATGACTAAAGTTATGTGTAAGAATGCAGAAATTTGGAATTTGCTCTCATCAATACCAGAGTGGGTGTGTGTGAGGAAATACTTTAGTTTCGTCATCTGGCAATGAAATTTATTCTTTTATGGTATAATATATGTGTGGTTTGGGATATGTACACAAAAGGCTCGTATAGATGTTTGATTTATTTTTACTGATACTGCTATTAACTTCAATTTTGAAAACACAGTATTTTTGTTTCTATTTCAGCTGCAGTGAAAAAGGAGGGGGAGAAGAAAGGTAAATCAATCTTTTCCATTGACTGAACAGTCTTTCAGGCTGTGACTGCTGTGAGAAATGTTTCGTTCTGTGATACAATTGCAATGATACACAGCATTGTGATGACACACAGCACCTCATGTGATACCATCAGCCAACTTTATCTGCTCCTACTGCGATAACACTGTTGTCATTTCCACTATTGGTAGTTCCTTTTTAAAACAGGCCAATACAGACCAGTATCAGATATTTCATCATCCTGGCTGGGAGGAAAATGAAAGGCCTTTGTTACCACATTAGAAATTGTCAAAGAGAACAAAACTTGCAGTGCACCTTGCATGCTGACCTGGCTGCTTGCTCTTTGCAGAAGTTGCTTTTCTAGGCACATTTAATTTCCTCTTTTCAGATATATATATGGAGCTTGCATATAATCTTTGCTGAAGTCATTCTCTGATATTTTAACAGATTAGTGGAAAAATTTGCCCTAAATCAGTACCTAAAATATTACTTTTGTTTAAAGTTAAATTCAATCTATTTATCAGACCCTAAATATCTATTTATAGTATTGTCTTTCAGAAAAAGATTTGCTGGGTTAAATTTCCTATTATTTTTCTGATTTTATTCAAACAGCAAAAATAATGAAACATTTGCACTGAGGTGTGTTTTTTTTTTTAACCTATTCAACTTTATTGATTACCGGATTTATAAATCTTGTCTTTCTTACTAAATTGAGCAATGGGAACATTTTCAGAATATATTCATATATTCCTTAGTATTATTTGAGATTTATTTTTTATTCAGTGAGAAAAAAAATAGCTCTTTATTATTGATGGGAGATTTGGCAAGAGGGGTAGGAAGTGTCTCTTGCCATTTGGAAATTGTCTGATTCACATAATTGAGCAATGGAGTCAGACTTTACTCTCTATACATGAAGACATTTTCAGACCTACTAATTTATCCCTGTACAGACCTGTTAACTGAACCGGAAAAAAAAAAATTATAGTCTCAACTGTTTTATCAGCTCATGAGTGAAATCTTGTCTGTGTTGATATTAGTGGCAAAATTCCCATTCACTCTGCTGAAGCCAAAATTTCACTTCGTGCCTTTAACAGGATAATAAAATTCATTTCAGTTATCAAAAACAACCACGCTTAATAGGTATCAAGCAGGATATTTTGTCCAAAGATTAATTTGCAACAACTGAGGCATGAAAGGTAGCACATGAAGCAGGGAGAATCAGAAATCTGGCAGCTACACTTAAAGCCATTGGTTTTCAAATATCAAAATGTCTGCTGTGTTCAAAAACATGCTACATTCTTAATGGAAATGAAAGAATGAGGTAATTGTTAAGAGTGCTACTTCTCTCACCCTTGGCACAGATTACGGGCCCATTAATTTACAGAAGAACATCAAGGGAATTTGTTTTAAATACTTAGTGCTCATTTTTCACCAGTTAGGATTTTCTTCCCCCTTAAATACAATCTTCCACAACAAAACTGATTGAAAAATGCATTTTTCATGAACATTCTTTGAAGATAGATCAATTTTTCCATTTCATTTTCTTTTCTGTATTTCTTTTGCTTAAAAAAATTTCCTTTGATTTCTTAGTTGAAAGAATTTTGCAACAAGTATATGTAGGCTACTTTCAAGCACCTGGCTCAGGCTGTTATCTCATCCTGCTGGTTACCACCAACCTATTTCACAGAAACATGGAAGTATGAACTGAAATTCAGCTTTAGTCATTCTTATGATATCATCCCTTTATTTATTTTTTGGATTAAACCTCCCTCTGGTTTTCTGAGATCATAACCAACATTGTCAGCAAGGAAGGTAGTGATTCAAGTGGAAAAAAAAATGTCAGAAAAATGAAATCTTCCAGTTACTAAGGAAAACTGGTTCAGTGATGTTCCTGCCTTTAGTAGATATGCACTTAACTGAAAAACTGGAGAGAAGTAATAAGACCTCTTCCAAAAATATGAGCATGCCATGTTTTAGTTGCCATGCTTTCTCATTTAGCTTCCCCCTCTCTGCAGGCCCCACATGAAAAATATTGCATGTTACAAGTTAAGTCCTAATATGATAAGGTCTTATTTAGTTCTGCTTATTCTGTTGTCACAAGAAATTGCTCTAGGCTGCATGTGTATTCCTCTGACTGGCAATAAAACAGGGTAATGTTCGCTGGTTTTGCTTAAGGATACAGTATTTTTGCACAGCTGCAAAAATAACAGAAGTAGCCAGGCAGCACTCTAAATTGACAGGCTCATTATCCAAAATATATTGTGGTTGTAGCATGCACAGTTCAAACAGCACTTTGCCATTTCTCATGTGAATCACACAGCACACAGTCACTGTACTCTACACGAAGCTTTCTCCAATTATTTTGTTGTATTCAAATACATATCCCTCATCTAGAGAAACAAGAATAATGAGCTCTACAGAGCGACAAGCCATCATAAAAGAGAGGAAGATGGAATGACGCGTTCAGTCGAAGGCACATTCTGTGCATAGCATAAATCAGATTTGAAGGAGCTGGCAAGAGACAGAAAAGAACAAAATTAAGATGGAGAAAGATTACACATTTTGTTGATTTCTCCAAATATGGGTGATACTAACAGGGACCTTGAGGCACAATTAATGCATGAAATTTAAGCATTCACTATTTCACTTTCAAAGGTTACGTCTCTGGGACTTAGTGACCAAAGTCCTAGAAAATGGTCAGCTTTACCTTCCAGCATCATGTTAAACCTTCTTTCAACGTGTGTGGGATAGAGAAGGTGTCATAGAAAAGTGTAAATGTTGTCAGTTCCAAAAGGGCAAGAAGCAGCAAACCTTTGTAAGAGGAAGGCATGTCCTCAATTTCCCAAGAGCAAATCTGGCTGCCAGTACACAAAAATTTTTAACTCTTGCTAATAATTCAAAGCACTGTAGCAAGGAAGCAAATGAATTAAAAAAGACCCCAGTGTTGGTGAAGAGATATAAATCCCATCATTTCCAGGGCATCTCCAGAAAATAGTAAACAGAAATGTAACATGCTGAAATATTTCAGCATTATTTCATATTTAATTGCCATTTTTTTTTCATCAAAATACATTGACAGGAGCATATGCAGGGGCACAAGGACCACAAAGTTCTTCTCAATAAATGTTTAGTGGTATAAAAAAAAATGTATGTTAACTGAATGCAGCTAAAATCAAACTAAAGGAGAAAATGGGCAAGATATGTACATTCAAGCTCCAAACTATATTTTTTTGTCAATTCAGTAAACAATTTCCTTCTAGTACTGCTGGTAATGGTGCTGTATCCATGGCTTGGAAACTGCTGTTCTGCTTACAGAGTGTGGAATAAACTGACCAGGGCACAGCAGCATCCTATTTCAATATATATAAAATTCAAGATGCTTTCCAAACTGAAAAAAAAAAAAAAAATGAAAAAGAAAAAGAAAAAAGAAAAACCAGGGGGATTTCAGAACTGCTTCGTTTTGGAATCGACCAGAAAAATTGGAAGTCAGCCATCTTATTCATAAAGTAAATGGTCATGGTAGCATGAGATTTCTGCTCAGCTGCAGATGCCACTGGTTCAAGATGAACCACAGCTTCATTATGCCATTTTCTAACAAGTGTCAAAGTCTAAGAAAGTTAATTATTTGATTCTATAATTTCAAAGTGAATTACACAGCCCCTTGATAGAATTTTTAGTCCTAAACAAAGGGATTTTAAAAACTCCAAATCAGTGTAAATACTTTTAAAATTATTTTCTTAAAATAGAGTAAAAAATTCTGTATTATAAATGAGAAAATAATAAATACAGCCATATGTCAGTATGCTGTTGAAACTAGTAGTGCTGTTTTGACCAGCTGAAGGCAGGCAGCTCTCTCAACAGGAAACAATCACTGAAATAGCCACAAGATGGAGCCCAAAGGTTCTTCCAAACTGCAGTTAACATTGTCATCCTGCATTAGATTAAGAGTTAAATAGAGTGATTTTACTGAAGAGCACTTTACAGGAATCTTAAACTTCAGACAAGATGTTCTCCAATGTAAATCCACTCCTGATTAAAGATGTTTTCAATTTAATAGATGGCTACCCATGCACTGGTGAGCTTTGATTTCCCATGCCGAAACAAGTCATCCCCAGGATTTTCAAGGAACATTGATGAACAGATAATTTTTATTAAATAAGTAAAATTATCTGAAAATACTATATCAGTTAATTAAAATTTGCTTGACCTCTTTTTGCCTTGCCTCAACTATCTTAAGGGTGTAAATAATTTACATCCATTTTACAGGGTTATGTGAGACTTAACGATCTGTACCACCTCTATTTAGTGATGGATAGAATTTTCCACGTTGCAGATATTTCAGTGGGATAAGACATAACTAAAAAACACTCCCTGAAGTACCATTCAATATAAGCAGGTAGAGGACTGAATGTCTCGAGCTTATGACTTTTCATTGAATTCATAAATTTTAAGAATTTTTTTAGATACTCAGATTAATATAATAATTAAGAAACCTTAAAGCATGCAAATTAAAGTTAGGCACATACATGAAAACTGTTCACTCTAATCTCATTTTAGGACTGATGGAGAGAAATAAGCATCTGCAAAGAGTGTTTCATCTGTCTTGTATCTGTGCAATTACTTTCCCCTCTGGAGATATTTATATTTCTCACTTAATTATAACAGGGAACGTAGTTTAGGTTTGGTAAGGAGAACAGAAAACAAATGTCAATGAACATTAGCATAGTTTGTTGCTAATTAACAATTTTCCCTCTCTCTTAAGAATCTGACATTGAAAGAAAGTGAGAAGAAGGAGCAAGTCATTTGTATATCTTAATAACTGATTGAATATCCACTCTCACTATACTTAGATGGAGGGTCTAATGCAAATATTTAAACTAGACATTTTAACAGTACAGTGAAATATCTATGTTTATCTATCTAACACCTCAGTGTATTCATAGTTAAGACATAGAAAGCTATTGATGCTAACTTGCATCCATGTTTGTTCCAAAAAACGTCGATACTTTTATTCATAGTAGAATTTAACCAAAACCTTGACACTGGTTACAGCTTTGTAATCTACTCAAGGTAAAACTGAGCTTACACTCTTTAAAGTGTTATGGAATAACAAACCTGCAAAATAATTAATTTTGATAGACATGGCATGGTATTTCAATTGCAATTATAATTACAACTTACGTTAATGATTCTTACCTGCCTTAAAGTACAAGAGTAATTTATTCAGCCCCTGCTACCACAAAACTGGAGTCTGTTTAACTACTGTTTTAATGATTATGAAACAGCTGTGATTTCTGAAGAAAGAGTGCTCTGTGTAATTGGTGGCCTGTGTTGTTACTGTAAGTTAGGTATAACACATATATTGGCATCATGTCAGCAACACTCACACCTGTCAGTCAGCATAATATGCTTGAACACCTGCATATCCACATAACACGTGTTTAATTGGCTAAAAACTTCCCCTGGGATAAACTAGTACTTTATTGCTGTGCACAGAGATATGTGCAAATGAATGCTCAGAGGTATTCTATTCAGATGCAATTCCAGAATGAAGAGTTCTTCTAGTGGTAATCTACCTTTCTTTTTCTAATCTGTGCAGACAACATTTGCAGAAATGTGCTTTTTCAAAGTTGTAATTAAAGCAAAAGCAGTGATCAGCAGCATTTCATGAGAAACAAAGATGGTTCAGTATGTTATGCCTCTAGAAGCTAGTCATTAGCCCTTTGCTTTAATCACCATGTTAATTTGAGTAGCACGCTGAGAAAAGTCCGGTTTTTTTCAAAAGCTAATTAAATTTTATTGTTCTCCACCCCTTATAGCAACTAATCTCTCCCCCAAAATTCTTCTTTTCTAGATTTCCATGGTCATCTTATTCTTTTTCTAATTTATTATTATTTCACATTTATTTAATAACATATGCAAATATATTTTCAGCAATTATTATACTTTTACAAATTGCATGAAATCTGGACCTAGGGGGTTAGTTTGCCACCTTTCACCAATAACAGGCTCTATGACTGAAGATTCAATTATAACGAATATTAATATCAGCAAGAGGTGCTACTTTTGGCTCCAATTGTTTATATAGAGTGGTGAATAATTTTTGCATAAACTAACTTCTATATTCTGAAAAATCATTCTAACATCCTATAAACTTTAGTCTGCATGATTTCACTCAGTTGCCCTTTGTGAGTCAATAATCCGTGCTGCTGTAAAGACAGCCCAAGCTCTGCTGTGTTTTGCCTTAGCTATGTGCAAATGTAAAACTGATCTTTCTAGAAGTGAAAGCCTGTTAGCATACTCTCCCTCATCTGTATGTTCCCATCCCACAATTTCAGGGAACAGCAAATGAAAACGGCAGAAGCTGAGGATGATACTGAGAGGAAGCTCTTCAGGTCTTTCACCACACATGCCTAAAGATGAAATGCATTAATGCAGCAGATGTACCTCATCTACATTTGACTGAAATTTTATTCTTTCCAGCTCTGTCGATGGAAGATTTGTCCTCCTGGGATTTTAGGACTTATAGTACTTTAAAGATATTAGTTTTCAGTGCTATCATGCAAGATTGCTGTTTCAACCACTTACATTTCCCAGAGCATTTCTATTGTTTAAGTGGCAAACTGGGAAACAGAAAGATTGGGGTCATTACTGATGATTCCTAAAGGCATGCATCTCAGATTGAAATTGAAGCAATTCCTCTTATTAAAAGTAATTTTAAAATGTTGGAAATGTCTGTACTTCTTTGCTACTTCTATTATATTTACACCATTATAAAGTTTCTCCCTTCCCTCCTCTCTCTCTCTGTTACTTTTTGGTTTTCTCTGTTATATAAAGTACTCTTGAACTGCCAGTTAAAAATAAGTCTTAAAAAACAAGTTGTTCTAGACAACATCAACAAAATCCTCCAAAACTGAGAGTCATCTTGTTTTTCAATATGCAACCCCAAGGAATAAAGCAAACCAAACAGCAAGGACACAAACACGATAACTCTAGGAAAGGAGATAAATAACTTGTGCCAGGCTGCTCTGGTAATGCAAACAAGGCAGAAAGAACTGTGAGAGCAGCCTGACAGATTTTTTTGGTGGAAAGGGGTGATAGGAAGGTCAGTCTGTTGCAAGCGAACACCCTACAGGCCCTAATATGAGTGGGTAATTATTAATGATAATAGCAAACCATGGCATTTTAGGAAGATTTGTCTTAACCATTTGTCCTATTAGCATCCTTCAGACACTGCTGATACAGTGATCCAAGGAAGTCTGTGGAGATGCGCAGGCTCAGAGGAGCATTCTTAGACCAAGAATAGGAGTAAAAACACCAGCTGGAAGCTCAAGCCCTCTTCTTCTTAACAAATGTTCCAGACAGCCTTAATCACTTAGCATTTCATACTTGTCATGTTAATGTGGGATAATACTTCCTTAGTGTTTGGAAACCTGGACAAATATCCTGGAAAACGCTAGGTTTAAAGCAAACCAGAAATGTAAAACGAATGTTGCAGGGAATTAGGAGATTTTGTGAGGAAAAGGCTCATACACCATGCACTTTAATTTAATCCTATACTAACTTCCCCTATTAATGCCACCACCACACACTTCTGGCTTTCTTTGCTTTGACTCAGCCATGTCAAGGCAATTTTTTAACACAGAGCAGAGGTCAGGGTGAGCACAAGCCATTCTCTTTTTAGGAATCCTGCTGCAGCTAATCTAGGTTTTGAGTCACTCTTTTAGACATATGCTCAATGTGGTTTGCCAGCTGCTCATCGAGCTAGAAGAACTTGAGTAAGGCACAGACAGATATGAGAGATCAGGTCGGCCAATCTAGAAAATGTATCTAGAAAACTCTACTTTGAATGACAGAATACAGACAATAACTTCACAAATGTAGGAAACTACTTAACAGAGTGGTAAATCCTAAAAATCCCTTCTTTTCTGAAGTTATTATCTGAGACATGTAAGGAATATATTTTATTCTGTTTGACTTCTTTATAATGCAGTTGTCTCACAGTTTAGAAAACCTCACACCAACTAAAAACTATCTTGTTTACCTTAAATTACACACAATGATGTGGCCCCTTAAGTTCACAGTTGAAACTGAGATTTGGAAGGAGTAATGTCATTAATTCATCTAAAGGACAAATTGTTAATTTGTCTGTAGTTCATTTTCAGGGAGAATGAACTCATATTAAATAGGGAAATTAAATTTTACCTTTGTCATGATGCATGAACTGGAAGCCATACACTTCAAATTTTGATAATTCCATTAGAAGATTCCCGTTGATCTTGATCTCTCTTTTGGCCTGTAATGTTGTTACAGATAAACATTTTGTGTGTCTTGTGTATTCATGCAATGTCCAGTCCAAAACATGGTAAAGAATCTCTGTGCTTCTTTAATGGCAAATAAACTAGGCTCTTACTTTCTCTAATGGAAAGTAAATTTCTTATTTATAATACACCTGTAACTAACTAATTGGAAACAATTTTTCCCAGCTACAGCTGTGTTATTATTCTGTTTTTCTTTGCAAAAGCAAGTACTTCTGGCATTGCTTTTATTTCCTTCACAACATATTCTTTTCTTACAGAGTGTGCACGCTCACAAATGTATTTACTGTGTGAATGGCAAATAACTGTTATCCAGATGGAAAATAGACATGCTATAATAAAAAAGCATTCTGATTTTAGCCTTACCAATTTATGGTTCAATAAAATGCAGGATTTCATTTCTGAGCCCATATCAGAATCTAATGTACAAAAAATGTGCCATATATAATTATGGCCTTCTGGCCTTCAGAATAGCAGGCAAGTAAAAAAAAAAATCAAAGTGAAAACCAGCAAGATATCTATGAAGCCTGATTCCCAGTTTATTTTAGAATGGCAAAAATTTCAATTTTTTGCTGAGAGTAGAACCAGATAAATTTCATTGATCCAGTTCTTACGTAGCTTCAAATACTTCATCAAAAATCCAGCTGTTTTCATTTCATTCAAAACTGACCTTGCTCCTCCTCTTGTACAGTTTAAGTGAAAAATATTGAAATAAAGATAAAACACTTACTTAGGACTGAATTTTCTAAGATTGTGAATGATAAGTATTTATTTACCCAATGGACAGTCCTGTTAGTTAATGACATCAGAACAACTGTTCAAAACAAGACCAAGAGTTTATTTAGCCCAACACCCTCTCTCCAGCAATGGCCAAGAGAAAAAATGTCGGTTTGCACTTTCAGTGCAAGAAACTACATGAACTGTGTGAGATTCCCAGAGCTGCAGAACAAAGCCTTTAATTTCTCACCCTTTAGGCTAATTAAATATTTTGCAAAGTCTGACTTGGTTATTGACATTTTGCTTTTATTATCTTGCTGTTTTCACTAAGTAGAATAGAAATCAGAGTATTCAGGACATAGATAAATGTCATACTGTAAAAATGAATCCAACGTTCTTGGGATTTAATTTTTTAGCGTTCTGCTTACTGTGTAAGTCATTTGATGAGATAATGACACACAAGAAGGATAACATTACTATTGACTGGACTGAAATCACAGTTAGCAAAACATAAAGGTTTATTTTTATCACCCAAATGCCATTTCAAAATTTCACCTTGGTGTTTTGTTTTTTTGTTTTGGTTTTTTAAAGAAAAATACAGATTTATCTTAGAATAATCAACACATCCTCTAGAGACTTTTTACGTTAGAATATCTTCATTATTTCATCAAAATATCTGGTAGACATCTCTCTGAGTGTTATGCCAGAAATTAGAAAGAAGGACTTTTAGGCAAAACAGAGATAGCAGTAATCTCAGGGTTCAATCTATCTTGATGCTGACATTATACAAGTTTGTCTAATGAATGCCTGCACAAAAAAGATGGAAAAGGACGACAGAGATAGACTTAAGCTGACTTCCTATTGTATTAAATAGTCTCTGTGACTGATATTTACCAGCACAAAAAGGGAAACAATTACTGGTTTCACTGGAGAGTTAAGGAATAATGATTTTGTTGAGATTTTAGGCAGATCTTAGATAAGGATGTTCTGCATGAAAGCTTAGTCGTGAAATTTGTTGAGCAGTGTCAGTAGAGAGTCTTTAAATTAACACTGTTCATATGTGGCCTAGCTCTGATTGTTTTCAGTGATTATTGAAAATGCTACATGACACAATATTCTGTAATAGTTATGTAAGTCATTGTACTGGCCCCTGATACAATGTTCACATTTTATTTAAATATTTGCCATGAAAATCCTTTTAGAAAATTGAAATTCATATTACCTGAACACATCTCACTATCTTTTGACACAATTAAAAATTAATTTCCTCTACAAATTTCTGACATATTTCACAGAAACTCAATTTCAATAATATTTGTCTCAGCTTGTGATGCTTAGGGAGCTACTTTTTGGTTGTTTAGGGGTGTTAAATGAGCCTAAATTTACAAGGAGGTTTTCTTACACACATAAAAATAACAAATGTGGCTTTGTCATAGGGCCTTTTTTTCCCTGTGATTTCTTATTTCTGATTCCTCAGTTAGGAGCAAGCATATACACTTACCTTGTATATTTAGTCTTTATTACCCACAAAAATGTTCTGGGTTTTGTTTTGTTTTTTTTCACTTTGTTCTGTATACCATCTGCAGTTGCTGTTTCCTTAAATGCACAGCAACAACACCTTGGGTTAGAGACTGGATATAAAATAGGAGTGGATATAAAATAGGAGCAGGGAAAACAAGTGAAACAAACCCACATGCACAGCAGTTTTTGTCCCAAGTGGGAGCAGGGGGACTCAGGAGTTCAGTGAATTGCAGCCTGGGAGCTCACAGCAGCACTTTTATTGCTTGTGCTGCTGGGGATGCAAAGGCAGCTCATCCTCTGCCCTGCTGCAGAAATCCTCTGTGGGATTTCTCTCTCTCACACACAGAAGACATGCAGGTGGTAGAGCCTTTTTGCTCTTGAAAACAACAGCTGTGTAGCAAAAGTCAAGAAGAAAAATCCAGCTGGAGGGCTAAGGCTTGACATTTTGCTTCCTTCTCTAAAACCAACAATGACATTGGGTACAGTTGCCAAGCTCTCTCTTTACCTGAGGAATGTTGCCTTAACATCCGTGGAAAGCATTCACTTGTTTTTTAGTTTTATTTCATCTGGGATTTTTTTCTCGGAAAATGAAGAAAATGAAATGGCAAAAAGTTTAGAAGTTGCAGCAATGCAATCTTTTTGTTTATAAGTGGCCTAAGGATATTAATGAACATTTTCAAATGTCTTTCTGCTTCCTGGAGTATCACTGAATCCATCCAAAACTCATTGGCCTTCTAGAGCAGGTGCAATTGTAAGGGACTGTCATCTTTAGACTGCCCTAGGTGTTGTTTGCTCACTCAAGTAAAATTATTTTTCTGTCTTTGTCTTTCTGTCTCTACTTTATGATCTGAATCTGCCCTATCTCTTAGTGGGCACTGAACTGAGCACCTTACTTAGCCAGGTAGTTTCCCTGGTTTGGTACATACTCAGCATTTAGTGAGGGTGACTCAGCCCTGAGAAGAGGTGCAGAGCCTTCCAGAGGGATTTGTAACAAATTTTGGCTAAATGAAGAATTTAGGGTGCTTGTGTTTCTTAGCTAAGTGTTCCATTTATGCATCTGGGGTGGGCAGTTTAAGTAAGGCAATGTAACTTGCGCACGTCAGTATAGATTTCACTGAAATTTTATGTGATTAAAATGTTTTTAAGAAGTTCATTAAATTCTGTATCACAATCACAAAAATATTAAAATACACCTTTTTGTTTACTTCTAGCTACCTCTGAGAACCCTCATGAACACAGTAAGTACAAAGGCAATATAGAATATCGTTATTTTAACTTTCAGAAGGAAAGTATTTCCTTATTTTTACAAAGTTTCATCAGCTTAAGGTGGGATTCATCAACACAATCTTGCACAACATTTTGACTTATGAAAATGTTTTTTAATGAATCGCTCTATAATGCAGGACCAGGTGTGTTTCACAGGTCCCAGTTTGTATGGAAACCATTTTCCAATTCAGCTGAGACCCAGCTATGTCTTTTGTCTCCATGGCAGCTTCACACTGGGAAACAATCTAGGGGGCCACAGGTGGGGAAGGTCTCTGCAATTTTCTGGCCAGGCCTCTGCTCCAAGTTTTAGAGATTTATTCTTGGTGTGCTGCAATGTTCACCTGCTACACAGCTTAGACTTTGTAGCAACAAATCAGAATTAAACATACTTTTGAAATTCCTCTGAATTTCTCTCTGTCTCATAATGTTGGGATTTGGATAGCACACTGTTTCTAAATTCCACAAAAAAAATACAATTGCATAAATGTTATACTATAATACAGAATAATATCCATTATAGTTAGTGCTTCAAAATATATTTATGGGACCCCCATACTAGTTAACATGAAGAAAATTAGTCCTAGTCTAGCCAAATCCAGGACACAGAGAAACATAGAAAGCTTTTTCTTTCTCTATGCAGGATACCAAACATTTATTTGTCATTCTTTACATGAAATTCCCACTTCTGTTGTAATAAAATCTGCCAGAGTTTCTATATTAAACATCAAGGATAAATTTTCTATACAGAAGATCAGCAATCACAATTAAGAGTAGAAGCAATTCAAAATTTTAGAAATTCTATGATTTTTCTAAAAAATCCACAAAGTAATTAAACCACATTAAAAAGTTTTAAAAGTCTTTTCATTACTTTAATTTTATAGGGGAAGAAACAGTTAAGCATCTTATCTTGAGAAATACAGTTACCGAAAAGTTCTTCTCAAGTCTAGTGGGAATATGTAATGCAAAGTCATCTTTTAAAACTTTAAAGAGAATTTTTATTTTTAAAATCTTCTAAAAATTAAGAAGCCTTCTAATATAGGGGTTCTTATTTGCAGAGCATGAACCGGTGAAACGTGAAAAAGCTGTGAAATATCAGACTAAGACAGGTAGGTTTGGTAAAGTAACCTCCACTTACTCCCAGCTCCACTTAATAAGGATATGTGTGTCTGCAAAACTTGGAGACTTCCTTGAGCTAGGCAAAGGTATTTTGCTTTTTGCTTCTGTGTTTTTTTTTTTTTCCCAGTATGTTGTAGAGGAACAAAAATGAGGGTAAAATTTAACTAAAAGGATGCAGCTGTCACAGTTTTTGACCATTCTTGTGATTTTCTCACTGGTGTAGTAAAAAACATTAGCAAAGCCCACTTTCCAGAGAGTGAGGAAGGACTTCTTTACTGACCTGCACTGCATCAAAGAGGTGTACTGGGAATTAAGCCTTCTCAGCCTTTTCATGAAATTAATTATTACATGAAGTGAGTGTGGTCCCCAAAAAGGAGAAGCTACAATCCCATCAAGTACAAACTCAGCAATAGAGTCAGCCTCCAGTTCCTGAATCTCAAAAGAACAGGAGCTGAACTAAGAATAGCAGTACAATCCTGGGCTGACTGTGCACTCGGGTAAACTGTAAGTAATACTGCTGGCTGCAGTGAGCAGGACAATAGTCCCCCTTTCAAACCTGGGCTCTGTACTAATCATTTTTTTTGAGGAGAAAGACACTCAAAGATCCACAGTTTGGTGTAAATTAACAAGATGAAGAGGGTAACCTCACAGAAAACTCAGCTATTGATGCTCACCTTACATCACTCCTGAGTGGTTTTACCAGAAGCAGTGGAGACTGGAAAGCAAGTAGCACATCCCATTGACCTTTGCTGGCAGTGCTGCTGTTTGAACTTCACATTGAAATGAAATGCTCATGATTAAGTGATTAAATAAACCATTTAAACTTTATGCGTTCAATGATAAGCAAGCAGGCTTTATTTCATTACTTTCTTCTTTTTTTTTAAGAAATCAATTTCTCCTATGTATTTAGCATTTTTTCTCATTCATTTTTATAATATACAATATTCTGCCTTGTAAGTGAAGTATTTTCATAGACATTTTGAGGTTTCCTGGAAGCCTTGAGGAACTGATTCAGTGAAGATGTATTGATTTTGAGTCAATAGGGAAAAAATATTTCTCTCTTCTTCCTTCAAAGATACGTAGGTCAAGCTTTTTATTTAACTCATTGATCACTTTTTGTGTATTAAGAGCTACTAGAATGCTTCAGCCATTAGGTGAGTTCAGCCAAAGCAGGAATGTCCTAGAGAGGAAGCCAAATTTGGTGGCCGCAGTGGTGGTCAGAAAGTGGGTTGCCTGGATGAGTGGAATGACCACTCATCTTTCCTGTTAAATGTAATCTGTCCTGCTGCACAATTAGCCCAATCTAATCCATATAACAGCAGGAAAATAAATTTCCTTGGTAAGGCATTCTCAAATATCAGAGCACTGTGTCACAAACTAGTATATTGGACTGATTCAGATTTTACTCTAGCATAGTACAGTATATTCCAGACCCCAAGCCCTTGGAATTTAATTGCTTGAAGGGGAAATAAATAGAAAAATGCTTGCTAAATTTCCTTTAGCATAAAATCTCTATTCTCAGCTGATTAATGGTTGCTTTGGAGAACAGTGGCTGTTTTGAGTTTCACTTGATGACTGGAAGTATTAATCTGCAGTCACTGGTGGTAATATGCTTCTGCCTGCTGTGTGCCAATGAGTACTCTTGAGTTAGCAGCTTGAATTATAAAAGCTTCATCTGTACAAAACAGTGGCCTTCTTTTTCACCTTGATTCAGTGCAGCTTCAAACCGTTTTTCCTATGCCTCCTGTCATCAGGCTTAGAAGTATCACATGACTGAAATACTAGAGAATTTCAGAAAACATATTGATGCTGTAGGGAAATGTTTAAATTAAAGAGTATTTTGTGTATGTCATTGAAAGCAAGTGAAGCAAGGGAATTAATTCCTGATGCAATTCTGCTGAAAATGCCTGCAATACACAGAAAAATGTTTACAGACTTATTTTTTCCATTTAAATTAGGTACATCAGGGAAAAAATTAATATTAATGTTGTAGAGCTGCATAACTGGATCTCTGCAGAGCAAATAATTTCTCTCCAATGAAGGATTTCAGAACTTTAAACTTTGGGCTTACTCAAAATCAGAACAAAATTGGGATTTTTTTTTAATATTCATAAAATGTATTTTTGACTCTTTACAGCTTTATGAAGTCCTCAAAATTGTTTATTTTTTTATTTGCTAGACTCCACATGATATGTTAAACAAAAAAATACATGAAAAATTAGAAAGATTACTCCTGGTCTTGACAAAATAATACATATTATCCTCATCATATGTTTTTCCCTGCTTTTCTTCATACTGAATGAAGTGAACAGATTGATTTTGCGAAGCTTCCTGATGTCTTGAAGTGTATTCCTTTATAGAGAGTTTTCTCCTTAAGTCTGGATACTCTACCCTTCAGTTTTCCTGCTGGCTACAATCAGTGGCTAGAAACTCAGGGGCAAAGCCACGCAGCCATGCAGCCACAGTCTGATGCTGGGGATGCATCAGGGTGTTCTCCAGTGGAATCAGGGGACCAATATTTGCTGCGTGGTCAGGTTGCAGAATAGGCAGGTGAATGAGCACCAAAGAATTGCTGTGTTCATTTCCAGATGAATGCAAATGCACGTCACTGTCCAATTTTCAAGAATAAATTCATTTTGAGAAAAACCTTTGCCCCTACTTTCAAATGAATCAGATGTGCCATCCACTTCCAAACTTATTTCCTTGCTTATTTTCTCACAGATTTATTATCCCAGAGTTGCAAAGAAAATTTTGCTGTATATTCTCAACAGAATTAGGAAAGGAAAAATATAATATTTATTGTTCAAAAGTATTAGTATAATATCCAAAGAAAGAGAAGCCTTTTGATTTTTATCTGTCGTTAATCCAGTGCATGTTACAAGACCTTTGTTTAAAGTCAGCATACAGGGTTTTCTTCTGCATTGAAACATAGAAAGTTCAATGTCCCAATCTAAATTAGTGAAATCCACTGTTATTTATTAAAGCTCCTCTAGCAGTAGGAAAGAAAAGACATTTTCTCTCAATAAGTTGCATCTTCAAGCTGCTGACTGTACTATAAAACATTTCTAGCTTCACAGACATTCACAACTTGGAGATGACATTTTTAATTCACTGCTTTCATAAGAAACTGACAGCAGCAATAGCTGAATAAGGGGGGGCCCCCCCCCCCAGTGTCCTAAACCTAATACAAATTAAGAGAAATTAAATTGCCGCATACTAAAAAACAACTGAAAAGCATAGTAATGCAGAGCTATATTTGATTTCCAAATAATAGAAAATATCAGTAACCATAGAGCTTTTTCCCTCCCTATATTTGACCCCATCAGAACTGATTTTCTTCCAGAAACAGACCAAACAAACAAGAGAAGGGGACCAAGACATATCTGCCCAACCTGATCTCCACCCAGTTATTGTCACTTCCAAGAGGATTCCTCCCAGAAGTCTCAGGGCAAAGGAAGGGGCCAGAGGCAGATGGCTGCAAATTGCTTTCAGCAAGAGGAAGGGCAAATACAATCTGAATATGTCTTAAGCATATTTAAGAATAATTTAGTAATGCATGTGATTGTTGAAACGTAGAGGTTAGGAGAGAGGCTTCAATTCAATTACGGAAAAAGACATAAAATGGAGTAGTGTCATGGAAGGATGAGATAGGGTGAATTTAAAATCTACCAAACTGGGAAGAGTAGAAATCTGAACATAAACATCCCAGTTTCCACTTGTCTGGGATATTGGGACGTTAAAACAAACCCACTTGATTAGAAAGTGTAGTCCCACCAAGTTACTTGGAGAAGAGGCAGTTCTGGTCTCGTGGCTGAAGTCGATGTGGGTCCAATAATCTGAGAACTGTGCTGAGCAAACCCACAGGCAGCTCAAGAGCATGTGGGCTGCTTTTCCCATGGGATTAGCAGAAGTTCAAGGCCGCTTCAATGTCTTGTGACAGATGTCCAGCTAGGTCTAGGTAGGCTTGTCCAGTAGCCAGTGGTATGGACTGGCATTCAGACTGTCCCATGTGTCCCTCTGTGAGATGTTGTGTGCTTGGGTGTGTCCATATCTTTTCCATTTTCAGAGTGCAGATACATGGATGCTTCCCCCCATGATTGTGGTTAGGCAGGATCTAAGCTGAAGTTCTTAGTGTTGTTTAATACCAAACTGTTGGACTTAGGCACTCAGGAAGGTGATGTTGGCAAAGGTGTAATGGATGCAGGATTAAGATGGTTTCCACCTGAGTACCTGAAAGACACTGAAGGGTATGCAGCTCTTTTCCAGCAGCTGAGATATTAGGCCCAGTAATTTACTTTTTCCATGAGTATGAACTCACCATGCAGTCAGAACTCACAATACCTGCATGCTGTTTTACAGTGCTATAATGGGATAGTGATGCTATAGACATGCATTTATTTTGTCATTGTGAACCATATGCATAATATCACCTACAGAAATATTTCTCCAATTACATGAACCTATGCTAACATTGTGATTTTAATGCTGCTTTCACAATACAGAGGAGAAAATTAAACAACAAAAGACAATTCCCACAGAGAAGTCAGGTAAGAATAAGTGGTTCTCTCCTGATTTACGGAGGGGGGTGGGGGGTATTGAACACTATTCAGCACTCATCTAGAGTAGTATTATTTACACTGCAATATTTTTTACAGTATTTTGAACTATGTAACTGATAACAGAGCCAAACCAGAAGAGTGTCAATTGCAGCTTCTGTTCTACTAAGAATTGTCTTTCCAGTGATGAAGGCAGGTCAAGGCCTTTCAGCTCCTTAGCTGCTTGTTCCAGCCTCTCATTAGCCAGAGCTGGCCTAATGAAATGGGATGTAGCTGTAAATTAGAACTCTGAAAGGATCCCAAATATGAGGATAAATTACCAGATGGGTTAGGACATTGGATCAGTCTTATCTCATGGAGAAAATGTTTTTGGGACTAAACTCTAAATCTTTGGGGCTTATCTGTGATTAAGACCTTGTAGTTTTTTAATGTAAAGCTGACAAGAAAAAAAATCACGTAATAATGAGTGTTCTAGAAACTGTGAAGAGTCAGCCAAGGAATGAGAACATTCTCATCATCACTGACAGTCAACACAAAGCTGTCTAAACTTAAGGGGTTTAGACAGCTTGCACAAGGGGGTTTAGCATCCTTGCACAAGTAGAGGAAGCTAAGAACAAGTGGGAACTGACGCTAATAAAATGCTTGAATGCTAAGAAGAAAGAGGGGAAAAAGAGTATATTTTCTCTTCTTTCTGTATCTAACTATTACAATTTAACCTCTTTTGTCTTCTGTAGCCCAGGCAAAGCCAGCAAGTATGTGATTCCTACCTTAATCAGAAAATTTCCTGTAAAATTGTTGGATACGTGTGTCTTTACTTTTATATAGGGAAACATACCCTAGAAAATTTCTATTTTTGCTAAAAATTATCGTGTCTTTGTCACCATGTCTTCCATTTTTTCTTTTAACATACTGTCTTGTCATTGCTGTTTAAAAGTCTATTTGACATAACCAATAGCTTCAGTGCAAGAATGAATTCATTCTAAGCTTCCTATATTGAAGGTCCCAACAATGAAAATTATGTACAAGACTTTTAAAGATCACTCTTAAAAATGACTTGGGTTGAATAAATGTTCCTGCTAAGTTAAAAAGAGAAAAATAGAAATTATTTTAATGTCACTGCATCCTGAATTCTTCTCAGCCAAAAATGCTCAAGAAAGAGTCCATAACTTAACTTACCACACAGCCTGCTTGTTGATTTTCTATACCATTCACACCTTCAGAATGCAAAGTCAACTATAAAAAATAGTAATTAAAACTGTCTATTAATTCCCCAAATAATTTAATGGTCAAAAAAAATCCAGATATGGGAAATGTATCACTCTTCACTGAACCAATTTTTCATTCATACTTCATAAAAATGTCTCCCATTTGAAATTCCCTGTGATGTCTTCATCTCAGCATTTCTCAACTTGTCTCTCCACCTGAAATCACAGTTACTAGCAGTTCAATTATTCATCTGAGTAGCAGAAAGGCTGAGGCATACTGCCCTTTTTTCAGTGGCCATTCATATTTTCAGCACTTTCCACTTTCCAGCATGCTTTTGGGTCCTCATTTCTCAAAAGGAAAATGATGAACCCAGGAAACAACACCTGGAAACAAGGCCAGCAGAGCTGTACATTGATTCCTCAGCTTGAAATGTGTTTTGGTCCTAGCTTCTCTTGAGCAACTGCTACTGTGCTATGAGATCTGTGTGGTGGGGTTTTTTTCTAGACCTATTTTGTTTGCTAGACTTATTTGGGGAAAAAAAAGCTTCTTCAACTTTTTTATTTCCAATTTATTTATATTTATAATTATAAATTATAATCTTTTCAGGAATAATTATGTAGTAGAAGGATGGGAAGAGGGGTAGGGAAAGAGGGCATGTGGAGATGAGATGCATGTTCCACATCTAAATATAATTTATTCATATGTAATAGTATATGTCCAAGACTTTGAGAATTCAGCTCAAGTATATCTGAATCAAGAACAAAGGTTGAGTGAATGGTTGCTGAGTTTACTCTATACTCTCAAATAATAAAAATGGAAATTAGATAAATATTACATTTAAGAAATTAGAGGAGACCCTATTAACTTCTTCCTTAAGACACTTGCATGACTCTTAGTAGCATTAATAGTAGCTATATTTGTGGAGCTATGTGCAGTACTAATGAACTTTGCTATTTTGTGGCAGATCCCTCACTGGATAATCTTGTAATAAGCATTCATTTGTGAGTTTCTTTTTCAAAATAACAGCATGAAACAAGGGAAATTAAATGTTTAATACTGAAAAATATTCATGGAATCCTTCTTACTAAAAAAAAAAAAAAACAACAAAAACCTTAAAAAGCCACCCGCCCATGGAAATGTAACTTAGAAACATTATGGCAATTTTGTAATGCTGTTGTTTTTTTGTCTAGAGCATGAAGCAGTCAGACATGATAAAGATGTTCCCCTTACAAGACCAGGTAAGCACTCCCGCATTTTATGTATTTATTACATTTTAAAATGTTATTTAAAGAAGTAGTGAAATACAATTGCATATGACAAATGCCAAAACCATGGCCATGGCATTTATTTTGATGCATAGAATGGCCCTCACATGCCATACCACAAACTAAATAGCACGTACTTGTAATGCTGGTTGTCATTTTAAGATATAGATATATGTTTATATCAAAGGTCAAATTTTTGCTCCTGTAATTCCATTGATGTCAAAGGCATATGCCAGCAAAGAATTTGAACTGCTTTCTGAAACTGCTTGCTTTAAATGTCTCCATTTTGCTAATTATTTGAGAGGATCTGCCTTTTATTTGGGCTTCACAAATGAGTTACCTACCCAGGATGTGCAATACTTTAATTTTCGTCCATCACAGGTATCATATGATAAATTATTCAGTTTTTGATCTGGTGCTATCCATCATCTGTGGTAAATGTCTCTGATATCATAGCTCATGCAGAGTCTCACTTGTAGAAGATAGAGTAAAATTGATGCTGGCATAGGAAGGAGTATTGTGCAGTTTCACTGTGGACTATCATCAAGGGTTTAAAAAATGTCTGCTCCATGCTTCCACATGAAAGGAAATAGGTGAAAAATTAAAATTTTTATTGTTATTATCAATCATCCTTAACTCTAGCAAAACAATTACAGTGAGTAAATGAGAACACCCCTACTATTACCATTCATATTAGATTGTTATTAATTACTGTGAGGTTAGTAAAAATATGTTTTTATATGTGGAAACATATAGAACAAATAAAGCCATTCTCTGCCATAAAAATATTATGCTGAACCTGACTGTTTTGACCATTTTTCTTTCCTCTTTTTACTTTCCAGTCAAACCAAAAAACACTGCAAGTATGTGTAATGACTTCTTTCTTATGGACTGTAGTCCTTCTTTTCAGATGCATGTTCTCTCCATTTGCCTTTTTGCAATTTTGTCATGTTAGATAATGTTATTTTCTTGCTTATACTACAGATGCTCTTGTATTCTCTCTGCTTGCTAACAGCCAGATACAACAAAACCAAGAACATTTATAATGTAATATTGTGAAGCTGAAAGACTCAAACTCTTTTTGCAATTTTCACTCCCTAGAAAATAATGTAAATTACATCAGTAGCAAAACTAATATTCTGGTGGGTTTAGATGAGTGTAGATGTATAATTTATATTTATGCAAATATATTGTTTATTTAAAATAAGAAGATAGCAAGTAGCGTAACTGAATTAGACAACCTTTTCCTTATTTCTTCTACCATTTGGAAATTACTTACATCATTAATTCACTAAGCACATTGTTTGCCTTGTTCCAGTAAAAGCTTTTTTTAATAAAACAACTTAAATTAAATTAAAGAAGAGAAATTAATATTTCCAGTTTAGATTAATTTTAAGGAGAATTTAAGGGGAATTTATGACATTTCAAAATCTTCCACTGAGGTCATTGGATCATGTCCTTTTTAAGGTCATTTTTAAGGAAGGCTTCTGAACAGATAAAAGCAGGGATCTATGCTTATTGTGGCAAGTCATTACACATTACATACTGCAAAGCATGGTTAGACAAGAATCAGAGGGACAATGTTTACACTGCGTGTTTTGAATTGTGAGAATACTGAAGTACAGACCTTCAGAGATGAATTAGTCCTTGCTTCTTTAGCATAGGACCTTTGTTTTCTTTTTGGTGCTGGGCCTGGCACATCAGGACCAAACCATGTGTTATTCTGATGGAAAGTAAGCTAACAGGATAAGGCAAACTTTAGCTTCCCAAAACAGCCACCTGTGTTAGGTATGCTTAAAGATGAATACCTGCTCTTTAACACCTGTAGGAAAACAGTGTTGGTCTGAATCCCAGATGTTAAGAGCAAGTGTAAGCACAAGGCATCTGAAACCTGCCAAAACAGAAGGATCTCCTTCAGGCATGAGCTGCAATGCTCAGTTTTCGAGTTATTGTTGGAAAATTATTACTTCTTGTGAAGCTATAGAAATCCGTGGGTTTATTTCCACTTTTTGCCAGTATTTTAAGAAAATTTTGCTCTATTTAATTCTATTATTCACTTTTGTTCAGTCTTGTTTTCACTGGGTCTGTTCACTGACATCTAATGTCTTCTCCACTGATTTATGAGAGATCCAGTGATGGCACTGACTACTGTTAGAGGACCATCACAGATTTAAGTGACTAATTCTTATGCTTTAATCACTTTAACATAAAATCACTGCCTACAATCCTCTTTTATCAAGAGCTATATTACCCTGGTATATTGTGAATATAAGGAATAGCCAGGATATTTTCCTCTGACCTTTGCTTGAGCTTATATTCTGCTGCTTGAAATTATTGTAAAGGTTAACAGTGCCTTTAGAAAAAGGGGGGAAAAAAGAAACAAAAAAAAAAAGATGGAAAACCAGTAACAAGCAGAGTTAGCAGTCATTTGCAAAAGTAATCCTGTATACACTCCTTATTTTGAGCAAACTATCCTTGAATAGATCTAGTTTAAGATTTTAAATACCAGGGCTATCTATTTTAAATTTATTTTCTCTACTTAAAGGAGAACACTTACTTGGGTGACTGCCTTCTTTATTTATAGAGGTCTATATAGCTTTGCTTCATATATTTCTTACCCAAGTGTACAATGTACTTACCATGACATGAACAGAGCTATAATTTAATTAATGGACACAAAATATTCACTGATTCTGGAGTTCATGTCCAGTAGGATTATAAAATAAATTAATATATTTATCCTGCATTGAATTCATTCACACATTGTATCTTGTTTGGTTTTACTGTAAAAGTAAATGTGGTTTAAGTTAGTAAAGAGATTGGCTCATTAGGGAATGAAGGGATAAACAGAAAGACAAGGCTGGGTTTGAAAATTACCCAAATTAATGACACTTACAATTTTATAGTAGTAACTTGCTGCCATGATCTAACCTGGGAGGCCACCACACAGCCACTCACTAAATTTTAAAAGCAATTAGCAAATCATCTTATTTTTCATTATTTCTGTTTTAGTGTACAGGAAGGCCTTTGGCAGCCATTGACCATACATCAAACTTGAATGTATAATGAAACAGAGTTTAGTCCCTGCATATTGACTAAGCACTCACAAATTGTGAGTCATTACCTTGAATAGAAAACAAAGTTGGTAGCGTATCTTACACACGCAGGAATACCAAACTGCAGTTAGCAGTCAAGGGGAAGAACACGTAGGCTGATATTTTAAAAAGACCCTAAAACTTGGCAAATTATATTCCCATTTAGTTCTATAACGAAAGCCCCACCATAGGGGTAAATATATTTCCCAGTGTTCTCAAAGAGGAATTTTGTTGATGCATTGAGAAGAGGAAATGGCCCTTACATTTCATACAACAGAGGGTCAAAAAACTGCCCTTCAAGTCAACAGTCTCTTTGTACTTGACTGTTTAAGGAAATCAATTAAACATAAATTAGGGTACAGGTACATAACTGGGCCCATCCAGATCCCTCTGAGAGACTCTCCCTCAATTAAGAAGTGAGAGCAGGAACCCCTTTCCTAGATTTAGTAGCTCAGAAAAAAATCTTAGGGTTTTTTTTCTGAAAATGAAAAAACATATTAATTTATTAATTATTCTGTGGGTCACAGTGCAGTAATTTATCAGCTTCCAGAAGCTATGAGAAAGAGCATAAGCAAAAAGGTAAATATTAAATGGCTTTACCATGTTAGCATTTAATAGCAGCAAAACTGGCCTTTGCTGAATGTCCGTGGTGCCTAAGCATTGAGCACTGACATTTACAGGCCTCCTTATGGGCCAAGACTTGAGTGAAAGTTTCCTGGGATGTGTTAGGGAAAAGGATGCTTAATTGCTCAGTCTTCCTCTTGAAAAAATATTGACTGAAACATTTTTACCTTGGTGTGAGCTCATGTTCATCTGAAGCCAAAACTCAGCAGGAAGAAAGTACAGAGATAACTCAATCAAAGGAATACCCTGAAGTGTTTTGTGATCTTATTCCTTTTTTGTCCTGCTCTAAGTTCTAGGAAAAGAGGCTTTGCTTGGGTAGCAAGGTCATTCTTTTTCTTTCAAATTCTGTTCTTACACAAAACTGGGACTAATTAAGTAGTGATGGGTAAAAAATTCTTGGATTCAAAATGGCAATGTTAATTTATTTGATTTAAAAAGACTGATGATGGTTTACACCAGAGAATTTCTATCCACTTATTTTCACCAACTATTTTAGGTATTATAATAGCACGGGAATATACACTTCTCTTGTGCTAGGTGGTGTGGAAAAATGTAGTCAAAATCTCTCAAGAGATTTTATTCTTAAAAAGCAAAATCTGCTAGTGTGGGAGAAACTCTTAGACAGGGGTCAATGCCAGCTGTTCAAGGTCAGTGTCAGTCTTTGGTTGAGAAGTGTGGACAATAAGAGAAGAGAGGTAACAATTAAATTGAATATATTTTTTGGAGAATAGCCTATTCAGCTATAACCTTGAATGCACACTTAAAAATTTAAGTCTGTTTAAATATTTGCTTGCTGGAAAGCTTTGATTGGCACAGTGTTTGCATTTGCAGGATCATTGCATGCTGGATTAGAGTACTTCAAAGAGGGGGACTCCTAGATTTCAGTGTGAAATTCTACATACGCCCATTGCTATGGCACATTTGTCTGTAAATTAATATCCTGCAGAAAAGTTGCAGATGAAAGAGAAGGTCTACTTAAATGGTTGCTTGCCCTGGAAAAACATGGTACTGAAATTCTTGTTCTTTTCCTTTCCTCCCCAACCCTCTTCCTCTTCATTACTCACTATTTTCCTGGAGAGCCAACAGCTCAGATCCCAACAGCAGGTAAATATTGCATTTTTCTAGTATGCCTTGTGGAAAGAACTAACGAATGTACCAGCTGATTAATGCATGGTGTTCATCAGCAAGGAGCAGTGATCATATAAAACAGCCTGGGTGAACTGACAGCATTGCAGGTCTCTCCAGGGGCCCTTCTGATCAGCTGATTATGTGGTTTTCACTGTTCACCTTCTGCAGCATGTTTTGGTGAGCTAGGCACAGGTGACCCTCACTGAGAGAGCTGGTGTAAATCAGGTGACACGCGCACCAGAAGACACTGAAGAAAGTGTTATTACAATTGGTTGGATGATGCAAATTGCAAATGAACCATTTGAAGGCAGGCAGCTGTTTGTCTGCTGTAGTCAGCAGGGAATACTGAAATGGGCTCAGGTGCCTTGAAGCAATATATTTTGCTTAATTTCAATCTGCCTTTTTGAATGGAGTCACAGACCAAATGCATTTGCAGCTGGGGAAAAAGGATGTGGAAAAGGAAACAGCACGCTCTAAAAGAATGCAGATTAGGAAAAAAAACCCTAAATAAAATAAATCACAATCTTTTGCTGTAGGACTTCTGAATAGTCACATTTGGCAGTTCTAGGGGTCCATCTTGCTGCCTATCCTGAGAATTTTTGTTTTTTTCTTTCAGATCTTTTAGATTGCTGTGGGAAAGAGAGTAAGAAGCAAGCAATAGGCAGAGGCCTTCCCTAGTGTATTTTGGCCACAAACAAATAGGTAAATCTGGCAGAAGTTAGGGAACTACAGAATTCAACTGCTAAAGTCTTTATCAGGATTTTCTAAACTACTCTGCAACCAGCAATAGTCAAACAATTTCTAACACCTCTACATAAAGCCCAGAACTGCTACTGCCTCTAAGGGTAGCAAGCACTGTTGTAATATTACAGGCGTTGTAAGCATGCCACGAGACACATTTACCACAGTAATTTTTCCAGGGAAATTACCAGGGAGAGAATCTTTGTGCAATGTACTTATTGTAAAAGCCTTGTATTTTTGATGCCTGACACTTAATGTTATTTCCTTGCAAATCTTTCTAGCTGCAAAAAAAAACCAAAGACAACTAAGGAAAAGGAAGGTAGGAATTTATTCCGTGTATTCATATATACATATATATGTAAAACATCACAATAAAAATAGTATGAGATTGCAAATTTGCATGTATTGTTGTTTGAGGAAACCCCTAAAATATCTGTGTTAATTCTCAAAGAATTTTACTTGAAAAATCTAGGTAAAATCTATTCAACAGTCAGTTTACCAAATTTAACTGCTCTTCTTTTTCTTTGTAGAAAAAACAACTGAGAAGAAACAGCTGAAAGATGAAAAAACTAAAGGTAATAAGGGATAAAAATCTCTGCAAAGCAGCAATAAAAATGCAAACATTCAGGTTTGGGGGCTTTTATGGGATTAGAAAGAGGATCTTTTTTAGTCTTTCTACATACATGCAAGCAAGCCAAAATGATGAAATTGTACATAAATCCCCAGTAATTGAATGTCTGGTGCCTCCTTTGCATTTGAGCATCAAGGATTTCATCAGCACATCCAGTCTGCAGAGATGCCCTGCCTGTGACCCTCCCTGGCTGGCACAGCCGTGACCCCCAGCCCCCCAGCACTGGAGCCGAGGATTAGCAGTCCCCACCCAGTCTGCTCCTGTGCTCCCTACCGAGGCAGTGCAAAATTCATCTCCATATCTTGTCTGGTGCCTTAGGTCACCAGCTTCATGCTGTAAAATAACTACACTGATAACAAGAGGCCCTTTTTTATACATAGGACAGACTTCATGATCACCTATATTCTGGCTGATGTCCTGGACACAGCATTGCCTTGATTGTTTCCTCAGAGTAATATGCAAATGAAGAAATGGTTTCTGATATACCTCTAAAGACAAATGATAGCAATAAATTACAGCATTTTATTAAGTGATTGAAGACATAAATGTATTCTCTACATTGGTTAAAGGCAATGACTTGCATTTTTATATTGAAATCCCGAACCTTGAAGTATAACAGTGGCACTGGTGCAAGGTCACTGCAGTACTGTCTAGAAGCAGTTTGTTTATATGGTTTTAATGGACAGAAAATTTATCTGTTTAAATGATTTATTAGGAGAGTCAGACTTGATAAAAAAAATCTGGTTTATTGAAATTCCTATCTGAGAGATGATTCCAAGAAATAAACATGTTTCTTATTGAAATTTATTTCAGTATTTTGACCTGAAACTGTAGGTTAATTAATTATCTATGTTTTTTTAATGTGTTCCACCAGTAAAAGAAGATCCACGACATCAAAATCTGACATCAGGTACATGATTTTCCTTTATTGTAAAGGATTCAGGAAAGTTGGGGTTTGTTGTTTGGTTTGTTTTGGGTGGGTTTTTTTAAGGGGGATCACACAATATTTTCACATTTCTTATTCAAGTCTATGGGACAAGATGTGAGACAAGCCAGGTAAATCAAATCTTTTTCCTTTGAAGAATGAATTGCTGAAATAGTATTGCTTTACCACCTTCCTAAATTTTTAAACATATATTCATCTGATAACCTCATAAAAGAAAAGGTCTGTTTGGCAGTATTTAAAACAAATATATCCTCCTCACAGAAAATCTTTTCTGTATCATAGTCACATAGGGAGAAACATGTTCAATTTGTTTTCTCTTACAATAATATTGTCTGCCATCATTGACTACCCCAACTCCAATCCATCCAAAATGGTGAATAAAGATCTACTCCATTGTGAAATCGTGTTTTTACTAGTTTACAGCAAAAGTAAATATTTGTTCCAGATTCTTGACTAGTATAAATTAAATTAGTAGCTATGACTTCAGTGGAGCTACATAATTTCAGGACAAAGGACCAAAGTCTTTAATCTCACCTGATTAAAGTGAAGTGAGAAAATACACAGAAAATATGAATTACATGTAAATATGGTTCATCTACATGCAACTTTGTAGTCTTAACCTACTGGGGAAAGAATTTCACTTCTAATCACCCGGACTATTTTGTTGTACATGCTTTTTTCACATTTTATACCATGGAAGTAGGATTCTAAATCATTCTACTTACAGTAAAAATGTGAAATATATGTGAAGTTATATGTATCTATTTATTTAGAGATATCTATTTATCCATATGTAGAAACTTTAAATCATAGAATAATAAAAAGATACCTGAATATAAAACAAATTGAGAACAATCTGTTTTCAAGGAAGAGAAAATACAGATGAAGTGCTAAGATCAAATTTGAATTTTACCATGTGTATTATGTGAAAGTATTTGCTCATCTGGCTCATGTTTTTTTATAAGGGCTACTATATTTACATTAAAAAATAGCTTGTTTTTTTTTTCATCTTATTTTCTTTAATCAGGAACACAGAGACATGGAGACAGATACAGATTTTAATTCCTCTTATTATTTTATCAACTGACAGAATACAGAAGGTAGAATCTATGCTGTCAAAAATGTATTGCTATTTTATTAATAAAGAATTTTTACAGATCACTAAGTGCTAATCATAATATATAACCAATGCATTAAACCAAAGATTTTGCCATGAGAGAAAAGAATTGTCTTATGCATTAAAATTCCAAATTTAGTGCAAAACAAGAATGTACTAAAAATTTTCTCTCCCTGGACTTTCTCCTGCCCACCACCCTCTTACAAAATTTAAATAATTCAAAAACTGTGTTTCTGTGTCTTTCATTTACATTAATTGTTATGATTCCTTAATTTAGTTGTACATTATCTCTGTGCAGTTATTATCGACTGGATGTTTCTCAGACCATAAGCAGCTCTGTGAAAAACCTGTTTCTCATAACTGCCTTTGCAAACAGAACTTGCAAAGTGTTTTCAAAATATTCTTTGTTGACTGAAAAGAACAGTTAGTTTTCAGACAATGGATGAAAGGTTTCCAGAAGGACATCAAAGTTACTCTTTTATGGATGTTGTTTTTAAGCATTTGCTCAAATTGAGAATTAAAAGTATAGACATAGTCCTAGGTCATATATACTTGAACTGGAACTTGAAAACTTTTCCTGTTCTGTTTGCAGAAAAGCCAGTGCTTTTTCCCCAGTGCACTGAATACTAATATTTTTTTCTGATGAATGAAAGTAGAAAAGGATTTACATATTCTGAGCTAATCTAAAACTTTAAATACTAAATCGTCATTCAGCCTTCAAATGCTAAATAGATTCCCATGTTCTTAGATTTTGCTCAGAACTCTTCAATCTTTCCCTGATATTAAAAAGCAATCAGACAGAGAAAAATAAGCAATTTTTAAAGCTGCATATAGCTGCAATTTTAGAATGCTCTACATTTGAACAGAATTTTAAACACTGGTGTACCTTTCATAAATAATGATGCTACATGCAGTAGATACTTTCCGTCTCCTGTAGATCTGAAAGCAATTAATTAGAATATTTTCCTCTTCTTTTTCTTCTCTTAGATGTCAAAGTTGACACTTGGACAGAGTCTGAAATTTACCAACAGAAAAAAAAATAAAAAAGTAAAAGAAAAAAGAAGAAAAAAAATTAAATTCTGGGAACTCCATTTTTATTTCTATCTTATAATATATGTATTTGGAAGCACACAGAAGCAGTTTTTTTTGAGTCTTGGAATGAAATTTAATGAGTATAAATTCAACTCTCTAGTGAGGATTATCTACTATACTCTTTATATGAACAGCTGGACACTTACACATGTTCTCTAATACCAGAGAAAGAAAATCTAAATGCATCAAAAGTTGATTGTATTTATTCTAATTAAATTCCTACTGCCTCTTGGATGAAAACTCTGGAATCAATGTATATTGCATTTATACTACAGTTGAAGGGTTTGACATTTTTACTGCCCACAGATGTGCAAATGTGGCAGAAATAAAGAAAGGTTGTGTTGCAAGAGCATGAAAAGTGAGAATTAATGAAACTGATATTTTTCCCATGTGGTTTTGTTTGTGTTTTTGATTAGAGAAGATTGTGGATTATTCTTAAGGTCAAGTGAAACCAAACCAGTCATGTTGACTTCCTTGTAAATAGACTTAGAAAATTTGTGCATCCACCCTCACAACTTACATATTTTTAACATCTGCCCTCAAATATTATTAGAGGTTTAAAACTTCCTTTGATATGAGAATTGTTGTTCTTACTGTTGAAGAAGTTGTACCTCTGCGAAAACTAAAATTAACATTAAGCAGAGCTGGAGCACTACTTATATGAACATACTATGCAAGAACTTTTACGGAAGAGAAAGCATCTCAGGTAGATTTTTCATCTAGTTTTGCAATTATAGAGGTTCTCAAATGCAATAGCATTTATCAAACATTTTCCAGCATAAAAAACAATCGTTTAATCATACTATTAATATATAGTCAATGCCACATATTAATCACTGCATGAAAACTTCAACAGCTGCAGGGGGTGAATTCAATATATGTCTTTATAAGCATGTGGGGATTGGTTTATTACTGAGGTTGTTTTAGTGCTTTGGATTTTCTGTCGAGTAATACATTTTCCAAAGCATAGATGATTTCCAAATCTGCAAAAGTAGACAGTTTTATTTGATATGAGGTTTGATAAGACACCTCAAGGTGTCTGAAGCCCATCCTAAGTCTTGGTCCACAAACATTATTAGACATCTCCTATTACACTTGATAATGGTCTCTAAGAACTTGGAGTGGCTTTCTACATTGAAAGAGGATGAAAAAAAAAGCTTCCAGAGAATACACTGAGGGAAAACTCAGAGAGAGCAATCCTGGAAATAAAGGGCATTTGGAAAAAAAAAAATTAATTGGAGGATAAACAAAAGTTTAAAATGCACAAGGTTTTTTACTACAAAAGCTGAGGTTTTTTACCATTAACTCGTTAATTGAGTCCTTCTTATGTTAATCCCAAAATTTATTTGTCTAGCAAGATATTAAAGAAACACCTATGTTTTTTACCAATGCAGAGACAGATTGGTATAACTAAATATACAAGGGTCACAGCCCATGGAAAAAGGAAAAGGACTTTGAAAAAAATTTCATTTAGTACACAGGTTTAGGTCCAGTGGAGAGAATCTATTTTGCCTAAATTTGCAAAATGAATCCAATTAGAATGTTATTTATGCCTGCTGAACAATGAGTTCATTCTTTTCCCCTTAACTGGGTCAAAACATTTTTCTAGAACTAAATTAAGTGGCTCCAAACACTTGTAAATATATATGAAATTTATTTCAAGAAAACAAAGCATAAACATATATGTATAAGTCTCTGAACAATTTTGCCACAAACAAATTATAAATGTCTTGTATCTTAGTGAACACAGTTATGTTCATTTTGCCCTTTAGTTTGACTAGCATATCTTCTTGAATCACATTGTAAGAAAAGAGAAACAAAGTACATATTATATATTCCCATGACATACTTTGTGGAAGTAAAGTTATATACAAAATGTAATTCTTCAGCAGTTTTCTGAGTCAGAGATTATTTATCTTCATTTCAGATAAATGGCCATTTCTTCAAGTCCCTTTTCTACTTTAGGAAAGCAATTGCTGTCATATTTTTTCATCAACATAGGTTTTGTTTTTAAAAAAATTATCAGCTAAAAGCAGGCATCCTGATATTGATGAGTTCATGTTTCCAGGCTACCATCACTGCAGTGAAATCCCGTGGAAAATTCATAATTGTGTGATACAATTTTTTAATCAGTGGCAGCAGATGTTGTGAAATAATATAAGAAGATAGCCTATTGAGGTCCTACATTTCCTTCCTGTCTTTCCTTATTCCCAGAACTGTGCAAATTCAGGGCAAAGAAGGCATTCTAATTTAGCTCCATTTTTCATTGTAAGCAGCACACAGGCACAGATCTGGTCTTTTCTAATCTAAAGCACTTAGAAAAGAGTGTATTTGCTCCATGGTAAATCAGAGAGGAGCTTCTCCAATGGATTATGCATCCCTTCAGAATCTGAATTGCCTCCTAGCTTTATGTCACATGGCTAGAGCTAAATCCAGAAGGCAGTGCCTCCAGTGCCTGTTGTTAAGCAGAGTAAATTTTGTTCTACCAGGGTTTGCCAGAAGTTCAAGTTTATCAAACAGTTCAACACTGTCTCTTTACTGAGTTTTTATTGTCATAAAAGAAGTCCTGCTGTTCCCATCAAAGGAGCTCTCATTGAGGAAGACAAGCGTGTGAATATAGTGCTACACAAAATCCAAAAATCCCCCAAACCTTTATTTAATAAAGACTTCAGTTATAATGATAACTGAAATGAAGAAATCATTTGCATCATTCAAATGCCAGCTTCCTTTTCATTAGCTGCTTAATTGCCTTATCATTCACTGTTTCCTTCCTCTCCCTTCTCTTCTCCTCTCCTCCCCTCCTTTCTTTATCTCATGCCTCTACAGCAAAATAAATTCATGGTATTAACTTCCAGTTACGTGGTATCCATTCTTATTAGCATAATAGTATCCCTTATGGTTTATTCTTTCTCCTTTGGTTTTATCCTTTTTTTTGTGTATATAAATGTGTTCATATGTAAAATTTAAATCAATCTTTAAGTGAATGGCAGTTAGAAACAAAAATTTTCTTGTGATATGTTGCAATTGCATTAGTCAAATGCACTGGACATAGGAATAAATTGACAGAGACTATGCCATGACAACATCCCTAAATTCCATGACCAGCACACAGTGTATCCTACCATGACACTGTCAGTGTTTATTGAGCAAGAGCAAAAAAATCCAATTCGATTTTGCTGCCCACCAAATACCACTGTAGTCTCCTGTAATTACTATTGCACTGTGAAAAAAAATTCAATAACTTCTGGTCCATCTTGTATATAATGTTTGAATGATTCATCCATTTGCTCCTATGTTTCAGTAATAAAACAAATCATGCTGGTACTGGACTCCTTTGAAAACTCAATGCTAGCAAAATTGTAAAGCCTGTGTGCTCTGATTATTGCTATGCTTTGTTGGAAGTGTCTGCATTACCACATATGTGTTGCACTGTTACATCTTGCATGGTTTTACTATCTAACAAAAAGAATTTTTTTAATGACTTTTGGGGGAATGTCACTTTGGAGATATTCATACATTTATGGGAGAACTACGTGGTTTGTATGCAGTGACCATAACATGGAATGTGACAATATTTCATAAATATACAGCTTATTTATCTATCTAGCTTCTTACTAGACAATGCAAGAGCCAGTAAACAAAATACAGATTTTTTTTCTTAAATGGTTGTTAGATGTAATCTATCACATTCAAGCTAAAAGACAGAAATACTAAATTTCACTTTCTATTGCAGAATTGGTTTTCTTAGAATAAAGATGACATTCATTAAGCTTTATTTTGTTTCAGAAAGGACACTGACAAGTGGCAGATCATAACTGTTCTTAACTGGTTCTGTTCCTTTAATCTGATATATATTTTTACTGTGGAGATATTTTCCCCTCTAATGATATTAACTATAATGAGTGTTTCCTTCTAGTGCCATTGATTTGATACATTTTCATCATATTTTATACTAAGAAAGTGTTCTTAGAGACATGTACTACTGACTTTGTACTGACACTACTTTTTTCCACATTGAAGTGCTGATAAAGGTTGATTTCTTTTGTGTATTCAGCAAATTTTGGGAGCAAGTTGGGACTACAGACACTCATATGGAGCAATCTTCTGGGTGGTTTTTTTTTTTCACTGTTCACCATTTGTGAAAAAAAGCATATTGACTCTTATAACACAAATCTATTTTACTTTCTCCAGACCTTGCTGTAGAAGTCCCACAATGCCTGAAAAAGAGCTGTTAAGAAGAATCTGAATTCTCATGGCTGCAATAACAATGTTATTGCTAGTATTTAATTCTGCTATTCAAACATCTTTAGCCCTTTTTCATTAAATAACTTATTATCTGACAGACTCCTTGATAAAAAGGATATGAAAACTTAGATGGTCTTTGCAAAGATATGCATTTAATTGCATTGCATCACAGACACTTTGAAAGTAGCTGTGAGAGCTACTTTCCAAACATTCTTAATTTTCTTTTGTTTGTCAAGACACAAAATAAGGTGCAAAAAAAGTGTCCTCATGGCATAATTATTTTATTTTCCACATCTATGCATCTATTTTGTCTATACAAAAAGCATTTTTCTAGGCTGGAAAAACATCATTTGAAGACATTGCTTTTAGATATATATATGTTGGCTTAAAGTGGTAGTGGTATTTTGTGTTTATTTGTAATGGACGTATTTTCTCCTCTTCTTTTTCCCACTCTTCTTCCCATTAAACACTTTAATTTCTGAGAATGGCAGTAGTATAACTGTACTACATGAACAATAAGAAATGAGTTGCAAAGAATTTATTGAAAAATAAATAATTTAACTTTTGACCCAAACATGTTGTTTTGAATAGCAGGAATCTTTGGGCCATGTTGTGAACTTAAGGAAACAGTATTTGCTCTCCTGCAGAGGCCATCATCAACTTTTCTATTGAAGAAATCAGATGTATTTAAATGTCACTTGCACAGAGCCACTAAGTACAAAGACTTACACTTTTCTTTTAGAAAACACAAAGACAAAAATTTGTGATATTTATAAAGGATTCCACATTATTTGCCTCCCCCATCTGTCCTGTGTTTTTTCTGGTCACTTTGTCATATTGTAATTTTACTGAAATTTTACATAACAGGGCCAAAATTGACTGTCAGGAAAAGAAGGAGAGCAAGGGGGGAAGTATTTGCTTCTATTCCTGATCCTTTAGTAAAGTGAAAAAATATTTGGCTACCAAGTTATTGGGAAAATTTTTTTTGCGGTTCTATGGTTCAGTTTTGATTGCTGAAAATTGTTTGCACTTCGTGTGCATTCCTGAGAAGCAGTCACAAGTAAATGAGTGCAGTTGTTAAGGTTTTTCCTTTTTTTTTTTGTAATTGTTTACCAAATAGTAGTTTCTAATGCTATGATTGTCTGAATTTTTGTAGGTTTTGAATTGTTTAATGCCATTAAGCCTCTAAGTGAAGAAATTGGATTCAAACTAGGAAACAATTGTCATACATTTTCTGTAATTTTTTCTTAATAACCAAACTGATATTGTTAACAGAGTTTTCTTTTCCATGAATATTTTATTTGGTGACTTGCATTAAAAACAGCTATCTGAGCCTTATAGAAAGGAGACTTTAAGCATTGTAATACATAAACAGGAATACCTTTATACTCCTTAGGATTATTAAATTTTTTCTAGGGTGCTTTCCTCCTTTATGCTAAAGAATTGAAAACACCAGGACAGTGCTCTTACAATATTCCTCACATTTCTTAAAACCAGCCCTCTGTGTGACATACATATCACTTAGAGATCAAGAGCACAAATAAGCTCAATGGAATATTTATACACTTTATTGAGTAACTGCAGAATGTACTGAGCATTTCCACTATAAAAGCTCTAAGCAACTTGACGCAATCCTTGAATCCAGGGAATTTTGTTTGTTTCTTTTCTTTTTGAAACTCATCTTGGCTATTCTCCCTCTGACTGATATCCATTCTGCCAAAAATTACTTCAAGGAATTCTCTGGGTTTTTGGGTTTTTTTATTTGAGGAGGAGAAGGAAAGGAGGAAAAGCTCCTGCTCATTTCACAAAGTGAAAAAGAAAGAAGTAAATATCCCTTCCTCTAAAGCCTTTTAGACTTTAATTCATCTTAGACACCAAATGTCCTTATGTAAGAGTAACAGTTCTAATATGTTAAAAAAGCCTTATGACATTTAACAAAAAAGCATTGACAGTTTGTTTCCTCAGTAGCACCCATAATGAAAGGGAATTTAAGTAACTGAACGAATTCTCATAAAGAACACCCTAAACAAAGGTATAGTCCAGATATAAGACACTTTTTTCCTGCTTAAACTGATAACAACATCTATTTAATATGTCTACTGTTAAACCACGTTTTTCTCCTATTGTTCTTCCCTTCTTTTTGGCAACGTTTGCTCTGAAGATATGACACAATACATTCAAAGTGAGAACCCTCTTCAGTTTAAAAGACAGATTCTACATTCATATTGAATGTGGGAATTGCAAAGGAAGTGTGGGATGTATTTGTATTCTTATTTGCATGCCAAAATTCAAATTGTTCTCTTGACCATTGTTTGTATCATAACACTGTTGCAGACACAGTTCCAAAGACATTGGTATTTTCTGAATGAATTTCTTATCTGCATGTTTTGCAGCTGAGGTTTACTAGATAAAGCAGCCTAAGAAGGATAACATGAAACAGAATTGTGAAGAAATCATAGTAAAAAGTGTAATGCTGAAACTATTTAATCCTGCATAGACTTACTATATGGACAACTGACTTTGTTTTACCTAGCAAGTTAGAATATGCTAGAGACAGACCATTCCATTTATAAAAAGTATGAAATTAATCAGCCATAAAAAAGAGAAATATTAGATACTTACCAGAAAATATGGAAACTTACAATATGTCTATTTCAAAGCTCCATTGCTTAATTAGCAAACATATAAAAAATCCATTCCATAGTGGAATGATGATGAAATTTTCTTTTATAAGTGAATAGTTTTGCACTGGGAGAATTAAAAAGACACAATAAACAAAGAAAAGAGTTTTAATAGTTTGACTATATCCAAAGCCTGAAAATTACATTTTTGTCTACCTACATTTGGAAGCGTAACACCTTGCTTATCAAGTCTTGTACTCTTATAGCTGTAGCCACTAGATCACGCATACTCTGCAATATTGTTCTTCAGTTTGTTTAACTCTCAAAAAACATTTGAAGAAAATGGGGACTTTTTAGAGTGAAACATTTCAGATTAATTCCAAGGCAAATACAGGTTAAAATTATGAATACTTTTTTTTTTCATATTTTTAGATTTTCAAAAAAATTTACAGAAGTTTTTTCAAACCTTGTGGGTTGAGATAAAGACGGTTTAATAAATAAAACAAAAAGCCACATGCTCAAGCAAAGCAAAACAAGGAATTCATTCCCTCCTTTCCATAGATAGGCAGGCATTCAACCACCTGCAAGAAAACAGGGTTCCATCATCCTTAACCATTGCTTGGGGAAAAAAATGCTATCCCTTCAAATGTCCTCCCCTTCCTTCTTCCCCCAGCTGAACACGCTGATCACGATGTCCTATGTTATGGAATATCCCTGTGGTCAGCTGGGGTCAGCTGTCCCTGCTGTGTCCCCGCCTTGTGCACACCCAGCCCCCTGACTGGTGGGCTGGGGTGAAAGGCAGAAAGGCCTTGATGGGTTAGTCCTGCTCAGCAGGAATTAATTATCAACATTGTTTCCAGAAGAAAACCAAAACAATGTCCTATATTGCCTACTGTAGAGAAAACAAAATATACCCCAGCCAAAACCAGCACATCCTGCAAGAAGCATGATTGTTTTTTCCTCCTTATCTTAAAGCCTATTTTACCTATCTTGACTTTTCTAGGCCCTTCTCATTTCTGTCCTATTTGCGTTCTTCATCCTATCTTATGTCTACTCTTCAAACAGAGAAATAAACAAAACACTCTGTTGTTGGGTGAGGGCTTTGGGGAGATTTTGTTTTGTTTTTTAACATATAGCTTTTTGGCGTATTTGGTGATCTATGCCAAAAAATAAAAAAATTACAGCCGGCAGCTGATTTTGGCACTGAAAGTTTCACAAATTGGAAACAAATTATGTTAGTTTTATGAAAACAATTAGCAGAAAAATTTTGCATAAAGAAGAACCTCAGGAGAAACAGCAATTGTAGTAATGGCTTATGCTAAATTTTCCTGATTTTTCTGAAGGTAGATGATAAGTTATAGGCTATATAAACATTTGAATATCACTTCAACATATTGCAATCAACATGAGTACATACCAGCCAAAACCAGGGCTCCCTTCACAAACACTGCACATAGAAATAACACAACAAAACATTAACATTCCAAATAAACAATTATAATGTCATATTTAGCATTACATTTCAAGTAATCATGATTCCTAGATAATATCTTTCAAAATAATTAATTTCTATGCCTTTTTTTTTTTTTTTAATTTAGAATTATGGTCCACATAATTATTTTGTAGCTGTTGGATGAGTTGCAAAAATCTTAAAGTTTGCTTTTTCCCTTGCCCTTCATGAATTTAGTGGCTTTTACCAAAAGATTATATATCAAATTTTCAAATTAAATTATTGCAGCAGCTAGTTCTACTAGTGGTTTTAAAATTATGATCAGGTAATGCCTCTGGAAAACACTGTGGTGTTAGGCATGTTATAATTGCAATACATAAATAATATAACCATGTTAAAAATACTTGCAAGTATGTACTTGTGTAAGTTAGTCTTTTACAGAACTTTGCAAATGTGTGTGAAGAAAAATGAGCTACATTTTTGCATTCTGATAGCATGTAAAATCAGAAGGGGTAATAATTTTTTCACCCATAAGTAAAATATTTATTTGTATTTATTTGGGCTAGAAAGTGCATGGTACCTTACTTGCCTTGTTCATGAAGTACAGTAATTGGCTTTTTTTATTTTCATTTTTGTATATATTGAAGAAATACAGAGACATAGTTTCCTCTTAACAGTAAAATGTGAATTTGTAATTAAAATTTTTCTTCCTTTAAGGAATTTCTCTTTGTCAATCTTGCATGCACGGTGATTAAATTTTAGGGAATTTTGTCTTTGTGGGATTTTTTTAAAAGATCTGATTACAAAACCCCTGACTAAGTCTTTTGGGAGGAGAATACTGGTTTTAATCATAGTTGTTCTTGTGGCAATATATTGCTTTCAGGTAATTTTGCTCATAGAAATTACCTTAGATCAAGAATGGAATCAGTCTATTTCTTGAAATCATATCTCAGGAACTTTCTATTTCTGCCCAGGTGTGTACCTAGAAAGGTCAGTGGTGGAGGACTTTACACGTTCGCCCAGTCCATGGCTTGTCAAGCCTCACAGTAGAACCTTGGCCTGACACATTTAGACTGTGAACTCTAATCACTGGAGTTGCTTTATCTTTGTTTTCTAAAGAAATCTGAGATTCACCTCACAAAGAAATATAGAAACACTGAGAATTTGGGGAAAAATAATTTCCATTCTTAGACTTTGTGAAAAAACAGTAAGTCATTAGATCCAGAAGGATCTTTCTATTCTTTTAGATAAAAAAGACAACCTTTGCATGAGTCAGGCAAGAAAGCCACAGAGGATAACATAACTGGGCTGAATATATCAGCAGTTCTGATACACTTCTCTGTTTCCCACCATTTTATGGGACCTGGAAGTCAACAAATAAATCCTGCATCCCAGTTTATAATGCAATGAGCCCAGGAGTCCTTATCAGTTTAGAATTGTGACAGGGAACAGTTAATTTTATTTTTATTTTTTTTAATATGGGATGAGCAGGGGAAAGAAAAAGTCACCAGAAAATCAATTGCATGAAACCCAACTTGTTTCAGATGCCAACACTCCTCCAGCCATTTTCCCCAAACACATAACTGACTAATAGTTGTCTTTTAAAATCTTGTCAATGTTAATCTCACAGTGCAAAACTCAGCTTTTGAAGCAAATTAGATCAATTCCATCTGTGCTGAAGTATGTGTTCTTGAAAGCTTTTAAAACATGATAGAAAGTGTGACTACATATATAGTACTCAAAAATTAAAAGGGAGAAAACATCCATGACTGTGAAAGGTCAGAAAATAGGTACAGTCATTTATGATCCCTTTATTCACAATAAAAGATAATTCATCTGAAGTGTAATAAAATAGATATGAATTAGATATGAGTTTTTCTAGAACTCTTCAATGTATCTGAAAGTCACTGTGAAATATAAAAACCATAAAATATATGTGTGAATTTTGGGGGCTTACATTCAGCTATCCCAAAATGAAAGTATTCTGGGAGAAGTAAGGCTATAACACTGATGATGTATTTAAGTGTGAAAATGCCAATAATTCCTCATCTCGAGCTACAAGATCTCTCATTGAGCTTTTTAGCTAAAATCTTGTTGATATACGAAACCTGGCTTGTGATCACACTAGAGATTTGTGCAGTTATAGCTGACTTACAGGGAATGAAGTACAGATGCTTTCTGAAAGAACATGGAATAGACTCATGGCCCCAGTTTGGAAGCCATAAACATTAATCATCTCTTCCTTGTTTTCCTAGCTCCTGTCCGCTACTTTCAATGTGTCTTCCTAAATGGACCTAATGGATTTGGGCTGCAGTTTCCTATTAATTCCCCTTCAAACAAGGAAGAAAAGACTCACTCAAAGACTTCCAAGAGAAAGACAAGGAAACCGGGGCAGTAGAGAGACTGAGTCCTGTGATCACTGGCATTTTACACTTTATCTTTTCTGCTGAGGTCCACAGTAGCTACAGTGGTACTTGTCATTGCAAGAACGTGATCCACTTGCACACATGTACCTGGAAAACTTCCCATGGGGCAGCAGCAGAATGAGCAGTAATGGCCTGTGTTTAACAAACATAGAAATGTAAAAGTGCCCAGTTTCTCATGGAAAGGCTGCAATGCTAACAAAGCATTGATGTGACTGTGTGTGTGAGCATGTGCGTGTGTTTTCATGCCTCTTTTGCTCTTGTTTTCTCTTTACCTACATGCTCAGCATTGAAGTGAGTCTGTTTTCCATTTAATCTTATCTAAGGAGTGAAAGGTTGAATGTAGCTCTTATATCAGCAAGATTGCAAGACTAGCTGCAATCCTAAACCATTTCTTCTTAACGTTCAATCAAATTGCTGACAGGAAAATGCCTCACTAAGTCATGAAAATGTGCTCTGTGACCGGTGCTATTTTTATGTCTCATTGACCAGCGTAGCCTGAAGCACACACTTACTCCGAGCAGCTCAATACACTATCAGTAAGTTGACTCCACAAGACCTGTTAATGATGAATATTTCTATTTAATCTGAAGCTGTAAAAGCTCAGATTGTTTGCCCTGCCTATTGTTGAAATACAAGCTCTTCTCTTTCTAAGGCCCAAAGTGAGAAGAGAAAGGGAAACCACATCGCAAAGGTTAGGAAGACAATTCTTTTACCCACATTAAGGTCTGAAGAAACTAATGAAATAATTATAGTGCTTCCACTTTTCATCTGTGGCTAAAACAGATTCTCTTGCAGCAAAATGGACAATATATCCGCCAACAATTCGCTATTAGCTTAAGCCAGATGAAAAGCTAAGATGTGAGATGCCATTCACAAAACTAAAGCAACCCAAATGTCCAGTAATTATGTGATTTCGATGCTATCTCAGATCAGTGAACAACAACAAAAAACCAAAAACAAACTCAAAGAAAAAAAGAAACAGAAAAAAAATAAACACATTAAATAATCCAGGTGTCATTTTACTAGAAATGAAAGGACTTCCTCAGAGCACACTACTGTAAATAACTTCTAGTAGAACTGAAAGTAGATGTGCTGTCCTTAACCTTCTTTTGTGCATTTATGTAGAAATAAGGGATTTGTTGCTCTAAAAAGGAGACAAGATTGCATTTGGTCCATTTAAAGGCACATGACTGAAAACTGGCATCTCACCAGTCTGTGTCTGGCAATGTAAATAACGCATTTTTGCAAGCTGCTAATTGTTTGCATTTCCTTACTGTATTTTTGCATTTAATTTGGGAAATATACTGCAGTGACTTTAGTTATTTAGTTGCCTGCTGAAGCAACATGATCTTCTTTGTGCAACCCCTCTACTTGTAGAGTCTGAACACATACCAATTTTTTTATTTTTAGTATAGAACAAGATAGCATTGGCCTTCTCCTTCTTACACTCTCCCAGCCCATCCAGTCTTACCTTAATCAAATAGTTGACTCATGTGAGTTTTGAGCAACTGATTCTTTGACAGATTAGTGCAATTCAGAAAGCTTTGCTGTAACACTGCTGGGTCCAAGTGGTACTCCCTGACTACTGGTCAGGGCCTTATGTGAACTGGATCCTTGGTCTTAATGTGCTCTGATATTGCACAGGTCCTGCGCTGCAAAAACTGTGAAGCAGTTTAGGCAGTGGTGACCAGAAAGAGAACAAGTCCTGCTCCAGAAGTAGCTCTTCCCATGTAGAATCACACTATAGATTTGAGTGTTCATGGTCAATGCCTCCACAGACCCCTGGGGAATCCATTCTGGAGATAGTGCTGCCAACAGAGAATTTTTAATGATAGAATGATGATCAATTTTCTTTTGATGTCTCTTTTTATATTTCCAGCATATTTTTCCTTCCCAATTTTTGATTTTGTATATATTATTATGGATGTTATTGCCCTAGGTTTTTACTGTGAAAGTTGCGTTAAAAACGAGATTGTAACTTTCTGCAAAATCAGTTAATTCTAGATTTTATCTTATGCAAAAACTCAGAACAAAATATATATATATTCTAATCCTTTATTTTTTTTAAACTTCTTTTGAATTTTTTTTCATTATAGTTAGACTTAATCCTTTCTTCCTGTCTGAGATGGGAGATGACAAGAGTTTGTTCTGGTTCTAATTTCCATAATGTTTCAATTAGATATGTTTCAATGTTAGGTATCTGAAAGCTTTGGAAATAAAATGAATATAATTGCAAAAATTATATAAAATCAGTCATTTCATTTTGTTTTCTAATCTTAGTCACTGCCTGGGAAAACAGATCCACTCTCAGAGAGGCAAGCATTTTTCTCTTTAAATTCACCTGGAAACTTTAAAAAATATCCTGGTTTGCATGGTTTTACTAAAATTAGCCTGCAATATTGCAAAAACATATGCTGATTGTTATACATTTTGGAAAATAAAAAAATATAAACCCTGTTTCAGTGGCTGTGATATGTTGTTCTGTGAATTCAAAAGTGCAGGACAAGGGTTTATGTATGCAAGCTTTAGAAATCTTCTGATTATAAAGAAGCAATTAGGCTGGAAAAATTACCCGTTCAGCATTGTATTTACTCCTAATGGGCTTTTAGCACTACTTAGCTAGCTTTTTTACACACTTTATTGATTACACTCTGACACATGGAAAGCTAAATTGCTGCTACAGTCATTCAAGTTAGGACTACACCAATCCATTTTTGTTCATCAAAGTGCTTATTTATAATACAACAGCACAATCAGTACAGACAAAGCTGTGATCTCCAGTGACAAGTTTATAGCTCAGACAATTAGGAAATGGCCAACAAGAAATTGAGAGTGCTAAAAATGGTGACATTCCCCACCCCCACACCCCACAGGAGCTATGGCTTGCCTATACTAGCAATAGTTAAGGCAGATGAGCTGATGTGGGAAACATATTACAGCCTGAAGGTGATACAACTGCACCTGCTCAGCTTTGCACTGGGGTTCAAGGGTCCTTGGCCCCACAGAGTTTGGTGAGCCATCCGACATGTGAGGTCTGTCACTCAGCACTTTGCCTGTGTGTTTTTCTCTAGGATGCTACAATCCTGCTAAAGGCAACAGAAGAGGTCCATTTCCAGCAAGAGCAGTGAGATGAGTTTTACCCTGCTGCCTGACCCAGAGCTGTTCACTCTTGCTGGTGCAGTCCTCAGACCCCATCCCCAGCCTTCAGTCCCTGTGCAGTTTCACAGTCCTATCCATGTCACAGCTGGAGCCCAGTTTAATCCGTTTTAAAACCTTCCAGGAAATTGGAGCCTTTCTCAACGGCTCATTTAGTGAGAGGGTGCTCAGAAAGTTTGGGTGAGGAGCTCCCTTAGTGATTAACTGTGCTGGGCACAGCAGTGCAGTTGTTCAGGTGCTGGTGGGGGGCTGCAGGGTGTCCTGTCTGAGGAGCAGCCCTGGGTTGGACAGGGCCAGTTCCAAATGGCTCCAAGGCACCCATCTCAGGGCACAGCTGAGCCCCGTGGCCATAACAGCAGTGCCTTGGGGAAAGCATTTATAGGGAGGGTTTGAAAAAGCCACAGAGAGAGAGGAGGACAGAACAAAAAGAGCCAGAAGCAGAAGATGGAGCACCAAGGTCAGAAGATGAGAAGGAAAAGGAGCTGCTCTGCAGGGCAGAGATTTCCCTACAGACTATGAAACACCCATGGTGGAGCAGACTAAAAGTCTGAGACGGACAGAGCAGTGAAGAGGAAGCACTGTGGGCCAACCATTACTGACAAAGACTGATGTGAAAGAGTTACATTAGGCTTGAGAAAGGGGGAGGAAATATGTTAACTTAATGTTTGCCTTTCTGTTTCCCACTATTCAAATAATGAAATCATACATTTTTTGTGAGTTTATTTTCCCTGAGTCTTCTTTGTTCACAACAGAAATTAGTAATCAATCTGCCAGTCTTTGACTCGACCCAGGAGCTTTCTCATTCTTGTTCTTCCTATTTTCTCTGTCTGAGGGCAGGAGTGAACAGCTGGGTTGGGGTTCAGCTGTTAACCAAGGCTGATCCACTTCAGCTGGTTGTTACACAGATTCTATACGTCCTACTAAAAATCAGCTAAATGCTATTTGTCCCATCCCACACTTGGGGTAAGCACTTAGAACCCCTAACACAACAAATGTAAATTGTACATTGCCACGAAGATTTATCCCGCAAATCCCCAGATCTAGAACTGCACAGCTAGATTTTTTTCATACACAGCCATTTACTACTTAGTGGAGTTCTTGTTTAGATGCCAAATTCTCTATGACAAAAACTTTCAGATAGATAATAGATAAATAATAGAAGTGCAGTAAGCACGGTTTCAGAGAGATGCCTTTTTCTTCTAGGACACGAGAACTCAGGAGAGCAGCTGAAACACTTTTCCCTTTCTTATCTTAAAACTTTTCTTCCACCACACTGTATAGTAAGAAATTAGAAACTTGCGCGCTTAGGGAGAACATTGGTCATTTAAGCTGCTTTGAACTTCAGACAGACAGCATCTGACTGCCCTCAGTTACATACCATTGGCAGCACTTCTTTCCAGGAATTAAAGATTTTGGAAGCCAAGAAAGAAATTCAAAGTATTACATGAGTAGTAGTGATGTAAATGAAGATGTGAGGGGCTGGTATCTGACAAAACAAAAGGAATTACAAAATGCCTTATGAGGATTTCTAGGCAGAAATCACACATAAAAGAAGAATTTGCTCAAGATTCATTTTAAAGGATGTGATGTATCTGCCACCTCTTAGGACTCCAGAAGGAAGAAATACAAAGGCAATTGAAAATATTGTATTAGCATATATTATTTATACACCTGAAAAAGTCACTAGATCTCTAACTTGCATACCATCCATTATCCCAAGTGAAGTTCTCCAGAAATTTCCAGTTAGGCAAACTCTTAAGGAGCAAAACAGAGTATACCTCCTAATTCTGAATTCCTATCTATGAGATTAAACAACGAAATAACATTACATTTTTGGGTTTTTTCTTGGCTTATGGGTTTTTGTGTATGCACATTGTTTCTGATAATACCCCACATAACCATTTGGTCTGAAGTCCTCACATCTCCAGGATTGGGTTAGTTCTTGTTGTAAATACTTCCCATACTAAAGAAGAGTTGTCTTCAATTTTTAATTTGTCTTTTATCATGATAGAAATGAGTAAAAATTTTAGAATACATTGTCTTTTTTCTTTCCAAAAACCTAGCAATTCATCCAGTAATGCTTCCTTTGGGAAAAGTATCGTAAAAATTGCACTTTCCAGATGCCACTTTTATTACATAGCTCTTTTACCAATACTCAATAGATAAAATTTGTTTACAACTTTGTTCTTGCTCAAATAGTGACCCTTTTGGCTTGATTCTTGTTTTGTGTTCAGAAAAACCTATTTTCCCATTTTTCTTCTCCACCCACTGCAGGAAAAGTCCGAGTTCAAAACCGTTTAAGGAACTTGAAGGTGCACAAGTCCATGGGACCTGGCAAGATACAACCATGGATACTGAAAGAACTGGCTGAGGAAGTGGCTATGCCACTATCCAACATACTTGAGAAGTCATGGCAATCTGATGGAGCTCCCACTGACTGGCAAAGGGCAAACATACTACCCATTTTTAAAAAGGGAGATAAGGAAGAATCAGGGAATGATAGGTCAGTCAGTCTCACCTCAGTGTCTGGTAAGATCATGCAGCAGCTCCTCTTGGAAACTACGCTGAGGCACATGGAAAATAATGAGGTTATTGCCAACAGCCAACCTGGCATCACTAAAGTCAAATCATGCCTGACAAATTTCTTGGCCTCCTATCATAGTGTTACGGCAGTGGTGGAGGAGGGAAAGGCAACAGGCGTCATCTCCTTGGACTTGTACAAAGGCACTGTCCCACATGACATCTATGTCTCTAAAATGGAGAGACGTGGGTCTGATGGATGGGCCACTGGTTGGATAAAGAATTGGCTGGATGATCATGCTCAGAGCGTTGAGGTCAGTGGTGCACTGTCCAAATGGAAAGCAGTACCAAGTGGTGTTCCCCAGGAGTCAGTATTCGGACTGGTGCTTTTTAACATCTTTGTTGGTGACATGGGCAGTGGGTTTCAGTGCACCCTCAGTGAGTTCACTGATGACACCCAGATGTGTGATGCAGTCCACACGCTGGAAGGAAGGAATAACACCCAGACAGACCTTGTCAGGTTTGAAAGGTGGGCCCAGGTCATCCTCATGAAGTTCAACAATGCCAAGTGCGAGGTCCTGCACCTGGTTTGGCGCAGTCCCAAGAAGTTCAGGCTGGGCACAGAATGGAAAGAGACTAGCCCTGGGGAGAAAGACTTGGGGTTGCTGGCAGATGAACAGCTGGACATGACTCAGCAGTGCGTGCTCGCAGTGAAGAAAGCCATCTGTATCCTGGGCTGCATCAAAAGCAGCGTGACCAGCACGTCGAGGGAGGTGATTCTCTCCCTCTACTCTGCTCTGGTGAGACCCCACATGGAGTACTGTGTTCAGGACTGGGAACCACAGCACAAGAAGGATGTTGGCATGTTGGAGCAAGTTCAGAGGGGAGTCATTAAGCTGACCACAGGGCTGGAGCACATCTCGTATGAAGATAGGTTCAGAGAGATGGGGCAGATCAGCCTGGAGAAGAGAAGGCTCCGGGGATACTTAATAACAGTCTTCCAGTACCTAGAGGTCGCCTGCAAGAGAGCTAAAGAAGGACTTTCCACAACAGCATGTAGTGACAGGACAAGAGAGAATGGCTTTAAGCTGAAGGAGGTTGGGTTTAGTTTAGATATTAGAGAGAAAGTTTTTACTGTGAGGGTGATGAGGCTCTGGAACAGGTTGCCCAGAGAGGTGGTGGACTCCCCATCCCTGGAGGTATTCAAGGCTAGGTTGGACAGGGCTTTGAGATTCCTGCTGTAATGGAAGCTGTCCCTACCCATGGCAGGAGGGTTGGAACCAGATTATCTTTAAGGTCCCTTCCAACCATAATCATTCAATTTCATTCTATGATTCTAAAGGATACTCTGCCAACAGGCAAACTTTTTCCCAGATTTGATTTTACCTGAACTGTTCTATTATTTTTCTCTCTGACTACCTAATGGTAATAAGCATGCTCATGTCTTAAGCCTTTGGGGTTTTGTCTCAGTCACCAATAAAATTGTATTAGATAGTACGACTAGTGGCTGAAACAACAAACCACTAAATTTGGTTAGTAGTAGGGGTAATAAGAAGTTTCTTCCTGTTACCTGTTCCTGTTATGTGTGTTATTTGCTTTCATAATTCTAAAGTTTTCTCATTTTTTGTACCAAATTTTGTTCAGAAATTAATTTGTTGTCCCATCACATTAGATACAGCTAGAAGAAAAAACAAGCTTTTTTTTAAACTGAACCACCAACCTCAAAAATTTTAATTATGGTAAAGAGTAACAGAAACATTTAATCCATGTGTTTTTTTAATTCTAAAGAAGGATATTATAAAATAGAGATCTTCTTGGTTTTGAACCTATCAAAGAAATGGGAAAATAAAGTTGCTACCATTAATAATGCAGGCAAACTTTCCAGCTGATTGCAGATATATATTGTGCCACCCACCTTCTGTGGGGTTTCTTTTCCTTCAGAAAAGAAACAATGCAAAGGAGAAGTCTTGAGTATCATGTTGTTAAATTAGGGCTTAGAAGTAGCATTTCAGTGAAGAAAAGGCAACCTGAAGACAGCTTGATGAGAACCTTTCACGTGCCTCTCTAAACATCGCATCTTTCTGCCAAAGTCGTACAGCCAGCCTTTTCCAAAAACAGCTGAGTTTCCTTTGCTTTGACGTGAGGGTGTATAAGTCTGCCTTGAGAAAATCTGAATAAATCACTGCTGCTTGATGGATTTTTTGAGTGTGAAAGTCAATATGGTGTCTTGCTGTCTTATACTTTTAAGCGATTACATAGGTGTACTAGCATACCAATGTTTCAACTGGAATGACAATATGTTCTCTGATAAATCAAATTAGTAAACCAGAACAAGGAGCTGGAGTGATGAGTCAAATAACATTTAGAGTTCTTTTAAATTTTTTTGCAAAAAAAAAGAAAAAAAAATTGAAGATAAAAACTAAAATACCCATTTTTTCTAAGATTTTAAGACCCCTATTGATAAATCATACCAACCATCCACCTTTTTGTTTATTGTCAGGAGTGTTTTTTCCAATTAATGCCTTGCCAATTGATTTACTATTCCAGACTTAATAAAAGTTAATAGAATCCTATAGGTTATAGGGTCATTTGGCTCCAACCCCAAATTCACTTTTTTTAACTGGTTGATCATTTAGCTAATTATTTCGGAATCTTCTTCAGAAGAGAAAATTGAAGCACCAAAGCATTTTGTCATGTATTTATTTTCAAAACAAAAGCAGAAAAGGCTTTTAGAAAATTAGTACCAGTAACAGTGAGGTTATTAGATGCTAAACATCATGAAAATGAAACATCTGGGTGCTTCAGTTTCCAGAAAATAAAACCAGCAGCATGCCTCTAATTTGCCTGAAAGTTAATGTTTTAAGGAAAAAAAAATAGTTGAGCATTTTCGGCTGATAGCAATGTTGTTGACATCCTACAGTTTCAGTGGATTACAATTAGTGAAAATGACAAGTCAGTGTAATCAAGGGCAAGAATACTTCAAAATTAATCCAGGTATGGGAGACCAATTCACAAATTCATGGGGATATTTTACAGATTTATCTGTTTGTGGGCAGCTGTGTCATGGACAGAAGTGATTGGCAGACAACAGTGAAAAGGATTTCTGAAATTTAGTTGACAAATTCCCTAAAATAAATTGCAGAAATAGAGCAGTTAAGAGGCTTAGGTATGACCCATTTGACAGCTATCACCCTTTATACTGAGACCTCTGCAATGAAGGGGTCTTTTATTATTTGCAATCATTTCATTCTTTTACTTCCAAAAATGTATAATTCTGTGTTTTTATTTAGATAAATGCATATGTTAGAGTCTTGAAATTATTCTCTAACACTTTTTTTTCTAACACTGATATGCTGTATAAATAATATCATCAGCTAAGATGCAAAGAATTCAGTTGTAGAATGGAGTTGAGGACTTTAGGCAGGTAACGGAACTATCCCTATAAAAAAATTCTGCTTTCCATCTTTAGATCAGACCCTTCTTTTATTTTGGTCATACAAATGTCTTAACTAAAACTTTTAAGTGAAAGAAGATTAGTCTAATTAAATAGTTTGATACTTTTATTAAGACCAAAGGAAGACCTTTTCCAACATTTTCCCACACTTTAAGGGTTGTTTTTAAAAAATAGCAAATAATGATTAAATCCAGAAATAATAGACAGAGGTGCTATCTTCTGAGATGTTAACAATGAATGCTTTTCACACTGTCTGACTTCTTACCTGGTGATGGCTCAAACAGGTATTACTTGAAAAATATATTTAGTGGAGCTATACCTTAGCTGGATATCAGCAGTTCCACAGTCATTGAAAAAAAAGCATACAGAGACTGATGAAAATAAATGTCTCTGTATGTGTGTGGATGCAGCCAGGCACCTGGACTCCTATGGATGGGCACTTGCACAGATCTAAGCACACACACTCAGAACACATTTGCAAATTCATGGAATTTAAATCTGAAATAGGGCCTTATATTTTAATCTGTGGCCTTTTATATGGAGTCCAATAACTCAAGCTGGAACATAGTACAACTCTAAAATCTGTTTCAGCAAACTAAACAAAAGTTTGTAGATTAAACTCTCTGTTTCCCATGCTCTCTCTAATTACAAGAGGTTTCAGTCTCCAATGATACTCTGTCTCTTCCTTCCTCAAACACAACCACAGCCCCTTTAGCAGTGATTTATATTGCTGTTCTCCCATCAACATTGATGAATCTATGTCAATTTATTGTTATATGAGACCCTTGAAATTGGATTTCACCAACTCTGAAGGCTCACATGGGGCAGAGATCTGAATAAATCACTTCACTGTAGTGCATTGATGAATCTATGCTAATCATTGTATTTAATTTTGAAAATCAGACTTTTTCTACCATGAAAACTTTCAGGAGACACAGATTCCAACAAACACTGCTGTTCTCCAGGAGATGAAAAAGTGGAAAGGCTGTAAATCTTTTAATTTAGGAGTACTGAGATGTTTAGCTAGGACAACTTCGATCATATTAATTGTGCATGTATTTGTACATTAAAAATTAAGGTTTTTATATTAAAATTAACTACCTTAAATAATTTAAAAGTTTGAAAACAGACTTTTGTTTAATAGAAAGCCTTCCAAACTAGTCACTGCTTTATGAAACCAATATTAAAATTATGGAAAAAATGCCCAGAAAAAAACTGTTACGTGCAAATCACTCATGAAATAGTGAGAGATTAAGGACACAAACGTAGCCCAACTGCGTTAGTGGAATCTCTCCTTCCTGAGAAAAACCTTCATTGACTCATTCCCTCTCCCCCTCTCTGAGAGAAGAGACCAGATTTGCAAGTAGTTGTTCACCCCAGGAAGAAATGAGAAGCAGGAGAACAGTGAAAGCAGATGAGAGCAAAGTTGAGGCACAAAGGACATGAGGCTCTGGGTGATTTGGAGGTAATGGAAATCAAGAAACCATAAGGTCACTGCTTCAGAGTTAGATTTTACTACTCTCAAGCATTTTCTGTTCTTCTCTGGGACAGTAGCATTCAATTTTGCAAGTATTTCTGAGGAGCTACCTTTAGATTACTGTGCTAATGTTCAAAACAGGAATTCAATCCATTTCCCTTGCAAACAACAAGCAGATTTTGTCTGCTGTTGTTTAATTTTATTTTTTATTTTTTTTGTAATAGCTTTGATGGATATCAATCCCTGATCAAATCAACCGGCCTAGCCAACATAAATCTGCAAGCTCTGCACTGAAGCTGCTGATCCTCTAAAAAATTGGCATTCTCTTCTTTCCTTCTCTTTTTTTTTGGCAAGGACCCAAGTGCATCAAGGTATCTGTACCACATTGTATTGATGGACAAACATAACCCAAATTTGGACTGCTGGTCCTCTAGGAAATTATACTCTCACTGGTACAAGAAAGAAAGTAGAAGGCTTCAGATTTCATCATTATGCCTGACAGAAAACCAACTCCTCACCAAAATTAATTATTTTTGTTCTTCGCTTTTAATGGCTTCTTCATATGTTTAATTTCTTTTATATTGGAACAAATAGTAGATAATGCAACTGTCCTGTATTTGTCAAAGAATAATCACTACTACACCACGAGATGAGTATCTTCTATCTAGGCTCAGGAAGAGAAGTGCAGAGCCTGATATTACACCAGTAAAACTTTTTCCCTTCCCACAGCTCCTGTCTCAGCTTTCCACAAGATTCTATTAAACATTTGTTCCATTGCCTGCATCTCCCAATCACTTGTGACCGAACAGAAACCAACTCAGTCTTTTTAACCAATATATTTTCTTGCTAACAGCAGCTCTGGGTTTAATAATTCTGCCTTTGTGATGCAAAAAAGTATAACCTCATATAACAATACTAAGAATTCTCCATGGGGAACAAATATTCATATCTAACAACATCTTTTTCCTGCAGCGTAGAATCCAACTCTTTTGATCTGCATGGCAACTTACTTCCAGAAATGTGATTCTGGTTGCTGACTAAAATTCTGATGTGTGAGGACAGAAAGAAGAAAATGCACACACTCCTCTCACTGCAGAAATAAAAGTGGGTTTAGATTCTCTGCCTAGCTCCAACTATTAAAGAAAAAACATAGAAATACTTCAGGGTTTAGGTTAAATGTTAGATACCACTGTCTGGTTTAAAAATAGCTAATAAGTGGGAAATCTGTAGACCCCACAGAATTTTCAGAACTTTTAAAAGAAAGGTTTGATACACATGTGACAAGAGTGACACTGTAATGGGTGTCCCAGAATCCTGCTTGGAGAAAGGATAATCACCTCACAGCCCCCATTCTAGCCCTAAGTGCTAGGGCTTACTATTTTCCTTGCTATAGCAATGAATTCTGAACTGGCAAGAAATTATATGCACCTTTAAATTTAATCAGCTTTTAATACAGCATTTGTGGCATTTCATTGCAACTATTGCATTTTGATAGCAACACTGTGACATATTTTCAGATATTTTTGATAACACTGGGCTACATTAAGCTTCTTTCTAGTAAGTCAGATCTTACTTCAATAGTAAAACCTTTGTGAATCCCACTGTCACAACTGCTCTTTCAGGAATGTCAAATGACACCCACATAAAGAAATTAAATCCTATTGTTTACGACTCCTGCAACTGGACTAACTTCTGCATCTGAAGCTGCCTTAATTTGTAGAGGAATGAAAAAAAAATCCATCTGTATTATATATTTCTATTACTTTACACTTTATGAGTCTAAATATATAAAACAAACCATGAGCAGGTTGTGAGGCTGTATTTCTGATTTCCCAGTGGGTCACCATGAAGACGTGACTATGCAGAAGAAAAGCTAAGGCTCCAAGTGGATATGGAGCTGTATCACTCAAAAGACACTGAATGTGATTTGTCTCACTTTATCTCTGTTTTGTCAGGTGTCCCGTCTAAGGCAGTTAATGATAAGTCTGTAGTCAAGAAAAGAGACTGGTAACTGCTGATGAGTTCACCTAATCTAAAATAAAAATCTGAGGAGTGAGTTGAATCACTCATGGGAGGAACAAGTCTTTCTTCACTTGTTGCTAAGAGCTGATCTTGGTAGCTTTCATAAGACTAAAGCTATATGAGACTCATTTATTATTCTTTCTGTGATGTTGTACGGCTAGAAGTAAAGCTAGAAGTGGACTTTGTTTAAGTATATTGCAATAATCTTGATGTATGGAAAAAGTGCAATACAATATTTTTTGTATTTAGGCCAGGTTTTAGATGCCAAAACAAGAGTATTAACATCAGATTCAGTACATTGGTGTAATTTCTCTTCTACCTCTACCCTTTTAATTTTATGTCACATACATGACACAGGACTGAGATTTCACTAGACTTTCTAACTGTATTTTATTTTCACCAAGTGAAGTGTCTTTCATGTTTTATGCCACCTCCTAGGACATTACAGCTGCCTCTTACATCAGCATGATTGAGATAATTATGTCCCATCAGAAAGGTCTAATTCCTTCAGGTCTACATGGAATGTCCTGATACTTCCCTGGATGGGAGTTTTCAGAGCTGAGCTATTTGCGTAAAATTTTGACACAATAAAAAGCACTATCCCACCTTGCAGGATTTGCCTGTTATCAGCCTCTTCCTTTATCAACACCCAGCTTGTACACTCTGGTGATGGGCGTATACCCTGCTGCTTTTACAGAAGGTCAATAGTTTGAGTCATTAACCATTAACATTCCCATCTCTCACACATCCCCAAATACCAGAGCTGGCTGCTAAGTGCTATAAAAATATAAGTACTATAAAAAAATAAGTTGCTTGTCATTTCTCTCCTCTTACTCTTCCATAATAAAAGGAAATAATATAAGAAAGAGTCTAAAATCAAAAATATACACAGGTGGGATTCAAACAACAAGAAATAAATCAGCTCAGACTCTAAACAATATTTTTACAGTATCCCCTGACATTATTCATTCCACAAAATGATAATACATAAGGATTATTGGAATCTTTTGGGGTATTATAAAAACAGAGAAGAATTTCTTTTTTTACTGATACTACTTGTGGAGGAGTTTTGTTTATTTTTCCTTTGACTTCTTACAATTGCCTTGGATTTACAGAGGTGCAAACCACTCATTTCATAATCACTACTTCTCTCCTCTGCAAGGACACCAATGAAACCATGGTAGCCAATAACATTCCAGTACAGGCATAAAACTCTGACAAAGTCTTTGCTTTCAAGTTGAAAGCCAGAATTTTCACTTCTAGAGCTGACTGGAACATTTCCAATCCTCAAACCAATGGCAGGTCTTGTCCTTAAAGTGGAGCTGCCCATCAGGTGCAATACTAGAGTCGGGTGTGCTTCCCGCACGTGAGTGAAGAATATTTGTCCCTGAACCTCTCCTACCTTGGTGGGGAGCTCCCTAACAATGGACCTGGGGAAATCAACCCATTTGGGGCTATATTTGATCTTCAATTATCCTGAGTGCAAGATATTTCTCCTGACTCAACCCTGTAGTACATGACAAATTCAGAGCTGTAAGTACATGGTTGTCTTGTGCTTCCTACATCTCTAATGAAAGTGAACATAATTTACCCCTACCTATCATAACACCCAGACTGCCGACACTGTATTTTTAAATTTTTGTCTAAATCTATTTTTAAACCTGCACCATGCCCACTGTAGAACAAATCTCCACTTCTTCTCTTTACCTTGCAAAAAAAAACCCCAAACAAATAAAGAGCTACTTTTCAGATATATTATATTGAGGCAGGTACAGAAGGATCAAGAGCATGGACAAGTTATGAGCAAGGGAAGCCTGGAACCTGGACTTCAGGAGACCCATCACTTTTTTTATTGAAAAGAGAGACAATAGTTTTACTGTCCTTCAATATCATGATGAAACAGAAGTATTTCAATTGATACTGAATGTACAGAGAACAAAGAAATAATACATTTCTATAGCATGCTATGAAGATAACTATTCTAGCTGTTGAACAATAAAGAAGGACCTAGACACAAGAAAAATGGCTTAAGAAAAATTTAGGGCTATAAATGGAATACTTATTAGATACCTTTCTTCACATACCTACAAGTTCATTTCTGACAAAGCATAAAATAGTCAAAACCTTAGGAGATGCTTCATGCTCACTGTGAAAAAATCAAGGTCCAGGACATAGAGAGCACTGAAGACCCTCACAGGACCCAAGCTCTCATGCACACTGCCATGGTTTTACAACAGCCAGCAACCAAGTCCTGCACAGCCACTCGCTCACTCACCACCACTAGGATCAGGGAAAGAACCACAAAGATATAAGCTGGAAAACTCTTGGGTTGAGATGAAGACAATTGAACAATGAAAGCAAAAGCTGCCCATACAAGCAAAGCAAAACAAGGAATATTTCACTGCTTTACCCCACTTTATATACTGAGCATGATGTCATACAGTCTGAAATATTCCTTTGATCAGTTGGTGTCATCTTTCCTGGCTGTGTCTCCTCCCAACCTCCCATGCACCTCTAACTTTCGTCTCAATGTGTCAATACGAAAAGCAGAAAAGCCTCTGTGTAAGCCCTGCTCAGCAAAAACATTTCTACATTAGCAACCCTGTGTCCAGCTGTCCTGGGTTGGCCATATGACCTGTTTGTATCCCCAATCGTCCTCTTGCTTATGCTGGACATTAAGTTCTACAGCTTTAAGTTAGGCCCAGAGAGACAGAGAGGTGAAAGTGGAGGGAAAAAAAAAAAACCCACTCGCCGCTTGTCTGCAGGAGTCACATCTTATGACTTAGAAAGGCCTTGAGAGAGGGAAGAGGCTACATTCCAGCGGGACTGCGGTTTTTGGGTTTTTTTTCCCTCTCGGAGAGTGCGGGAACGGCACCCAGCGGAGGGTTTTCCTAGGATTTTTCTCAGCTTTTTTGGCAGGGAGAGACTTTGTTTCTTTTGCTGGGTATTTTTTCCTTTTTCCGCTTCCTGGGACTGGTTGGCATCGCGTGGGCCCAAGACACCAGGGAATCCCCGGGGGGCCCCCCCTTGCCGACTTCTACAGCCGGG
>JAHLSL010000017.1:8464270-8560839 GCA_025920805.1 Petroica traversi
TTTTTTTTTTTTTTCCCTATGCTTGTGAATATTCTATTTGTTAAATAAATATTTTTTTCTGCTTTTTTCTAAGGAAATTCTTCCCGGACCAGTAGGGGGAGGGGTGATTGGAATTGGCTCTTCCTAGAGGAGACCCCAACACAGGAAACCTCACCCGGCCTGGGCATGGACAGGATAGACAGATTGAGAGCTCTTTCTCCATTCCGTGGATGGTGGTGTATGGCCGTTCTTAGTTGGTGGAGCAATTTGTCTGGTTAATTCCGATAACGAACGAAACTCTGGCATGCTAACTAGTTACGCGACCCCCGAGCAGTCGGCGTCCAACTTCTTAGAGGGACAAGTGGCGTTCAGCCACCCGAGATTGAGCAATAACAGGTCTGTGATGCCCTTGGATGTCCGGGGCCGCACGCGCGCAAATTACCCACTGCCCGGAACACCATCCTGGGTCTTGAAAAACAAATCCAAAACACAGCCTTGCACCCACCACTGTGAAAAAAATTAACTCTACCCCAGCCAAAACCAACACACATACTCACAACATGTTTAACTTGTAATAAATAACACAAAAAAACCCACCTGGATTTTCTATTATTGTACTGAATAAGCCATTATACCTCTCAATTTTGCTATTTTGTTGACATTATTCTCAATATTTCTTAAGCATGTTTCGAATATGTCTGAAGGAATCAGCTTCCTCAAAGAAAGAGATTTAGATGTCAGGTCACATAACATTTATATATGAACCCTAATTAGGCCTGTGGAATTGAATAGCCATCCCACCCCAAGATATTGCAACATGACAGCATGAATTCATGAACACCATATCCATACAGTGTTGTCTGTAACTAAATATGTTCTTGAATCATTTTTTAATATATTATTCAAATATGCTATTTTATCAGATGAAATGGCCTTTCCATTATAAGATATTTTGTATTAATAATAAGAATGTATAAGTATATTAAGTATGTTAAATATAAGAATGTATTAATAACATTCTTCTAAGCATTTCAGAAGAAAAAGTTGTAAAAAAAAATTTAAAACCACTGATGAAGAGAAAATAGAAAAATAAAATTGAAAAGTTATATATTTGTCTTAATTTACAGGTTTTCCCTCATCCTTTCTAAGATTTTTCACACTTTCAAGATAAACTTGGGTTTGTACTAAGATCCCGTGTGTTGGCTATTTTTGTCTTACAAAAAATCGTAATGAAAAAGCAGAGTCAAAACAATGTGATTCAGTTATCCATCATAAATGCATTTGTGGTTTTAATGGTTTTTTTCAGGTACCTTTTTTGAGTGATCAAGGTATAATAAAGATATAATGTTATACTGTTATAGGATTTCTATTACTAATTATTTTTACTGCCTGAATTTGTTAATAAAAGCAATGAAAATTTCACTTAAATGTAAAGTCATAACTGAAATCAAATTAACAAGACTACTTTAATAAATCAAAATAAACTTTTATTTGACATTTTTGTGCTGTAGATAAGGGAAAGTTCAAATGAATCAGCAATTATTAACAAAAATTAGGCAAGTGACATAATTTCTGTATGATCTGTGTGCTTCATTTAGCATATGATAAAAGACTTTATTATGCAAAATTTTAACATGTAGACACTAATATGCTTATTGATTTTCATGATAACACATAGACATGCTAAGGTTCTCCACAAATACATCACATATGGAGTGCATTCAGAAAAACATCTACATGAAGGGCTCATGGTGAACTGTGTTGCAATTTACTGAATTGCAGCACCACTGAAAGCAGTGACATCCCAAACAAGTGGTTCTATCACTGGGTGAAGTTCAGAGCCTAAATTTCTCATCATCTTGTCTCTAAAATTTGGCTTTCTCTTGTTTCTTCTCCTTGTGTATATTTTTATAAAGAGCTAGTCAGTGACTCACAGGACATGTTCAAATCCATCATTGCTCTGAGTGCAACAGGGAAAGAAGAGGCAATTTAAAGAATTGAATTGAAAGTATTTTTTTCCTTTTTCTGAGATGACATGGGGGGTAAATGAAAGACCTATCTAGCCAATAGTATCATTTTAACCTCCACATATTCTCCTTCCAGCATGGCATATATTATGTGATGTTTAATTTCTATATTATTAAATATGTTGGTTCTCTATCCCACATGAACTAGACTGACTCCTACATTCTAACCTTTTCTTAAGTCTCTTAGCTATTCAACAGATTGAGGTAAACTTTCACTTTCCATGCCACCATAATCACACTGAATTTCTCTTCAGATGTCACTAGTGAATTCTCTACACCAAATACATCATATTCCTGCCTTTTTACAAATTCTGAATAATTTATTTCCCGTACATAACCCTCCTATGTTTCTTTCTTTTTTTTTTTTTGTTTTTTTTGTTTGTTTGTTTTTTTTACTAATATGTGAATAAGGAGTATTAGTCTACAAAAGTTGTTCTCAGGAGTTCATTAACACCTATCTTGCAATTTCCATTCAGCCTTCTCATAGTAGATGCAAATGGTATAAACAGTAAATTACTCTCGGATTAGAGCACTTATCCATTACAATTATCAGTGTTTGCATACAATTAGAATCAAGTACCGTGATGCTGTAAGATCCAGTCAATATGCCCAGTCAGTCAAGAGAGGTAAGAGGTGAAATCTGTTAGTTTCCCTGGCAGTTACAAGTTTCCCTGGTATGAAGCTAGGTTGAACCCTCAGGAAAGAAGAAACATGAAAAATGGCAAAGGACCACCACCTAATGACATGAAACTACTGAAAACAAAGGAGAGGCTTGGCAGAGTTCATTTTGCATACGTGTTAGGTTATAGTTGGATTGAAATCTATGGCCCAGGTAGGTGAGTGAGTGGATTAGGGTCCTGGAAGTATATTTAGAAATAGCTTGGGTAAGTCTGCAGTGCACAGTATTGCATTAGCTACACCAGAAGGGTCCTGCTCATCTGGATTGAGGGGTACAACCTGGAATGGAAAGTCAGAAGGATTTAAGTTCTCCTGACTACTCCATGAACAATCAATAGCCTAAATGAAAATGTCACTCAGTATACACCAAAGATAGGGTAAAGAAAGCACAGTCTCTTTTACGGTAATAAAACAGCACACCACTTAACCAGACAAGAAAGTTTTTCCACCAGAATAGAAAAATAGACATATTTTTGATCTGCTTAGACCAATTTCTGTTGCTGGCAGAAGATACTTTGGAAATAGTAAGAATAGAGCAAATGTATAATGATAATTTCCTTGGAAAATCAAAAACATCAGAAATTAATTTCCTGAACTGAGGCTGTCTTTCTATTTAGTAATCCTAAACATTTTTTTCTTTTATGAGTTTAACCAGTTTTTAACTCTGTAAAATACTAGCATCCAAAATATTTAGAAGTGAATGGGCTCCACTATTTAATAACATTCTGTGTGCGGAATCATAGGCTTTCTTTATTGTGTCTTCACCTGCCATTTGCTAAGTTCATTTGCTTGACTTCCATTTGTGTAGTAGAAGGGAATGTACAGTCATTTCCTACTTTTGTTCTTTATGATACTCCTGATATCATGGTATTCTCTTGAATCCCAAGTCATAATTTTTTTCAACATGGAGAGTCCAAGTTTACAATGTCATTCATTAGAGAAGAAATATTGAAACCGGGAGACTTTATTTGTGCTGTTGCATAGAAGAATGACATAAAGCAAAAGTACTACTAAGCATTCACATCTTTTGCTGGTAAAACCTTTTTCGTCTTCAAAATTTGTCAAGAAATGCATGTGTTAATTTCCACTAGTACTTGCACGAACTAAAACACAAATTTCCCATGAGGGTTCTCTTGCTTAGGTGTTTATTTGAGAACAGGTGTCTGAGCTCTGAAAGTCTGCAGTTCTAAGAAAAAGGAAGATTTCTTTGGTAATGGCTTTTTAATAAATCTCTGGGGCACTTCACCTTAGAGGTTTAGAGTACAAGGTTAATGTGCTGCAGGCTGTTGACTCTAGTATAGTGAACATGTGCAATACTGCTTGACTCTTAAAAAGCATGTGCTTTGTTACCAGTGTTTATTAATAAACACTAAGAATAAGCTCTGTGCTGAAATAATTCAGAATTAAACATCTGGTTCCCTTTTAGAAGCTCTTTCCATAGAGACAGCTTCTTTGCAAAAATCTGGCTGTGCCCAAGTGGCTTAATTTTAGTAAGGCCATTAAACTGAAATACAGCAGCCCTGTTGCATATGTCAGACCTGGAAGCCTCAGTGAGTGCCTGAGTGCTTCTAACACACTGATTGCCAACACCCAACTATTCCACAATGGAGAGGCACAACTCTCTTCCAAAATGCAGAACCACAGGAGATCTACATAGACACGTGTATCCATCTACCAGATTAGGTAAAATCAGTCACGAAAATTCTTCATGTGTAAAATGACAGACTGCCGTGGACACCTATATTTCAACTTACCAAATTTATGGCTGTGAAAATAAACAATACAGGATGAATGAATGAGATATGAGGTCTAAGAGCACAGCAGAAGAGCAGAACCCAAAAAAAAAAAATATCTCCTGACAAAAATAATCCATCAACAGACATCTATTAAAAACTTACCTATTCATTTTCCACACCATGGTGCTCAGAGAACGTGTTATTACCATAACTAAACTTTTTAATCAAACAGCTGGAGAGCTTAAGGGGACGGCAATGGGTTAGCAGGACTCAGTACTAAAAACTGATTTCAAGCCAGACGTACCTGCTAGTGGCTGACCATTATTTCCACAACAGTGCAGCCAGCTGAGACAGAAATTGTTTCCTCGACTCACTTGCTGAAGAAAAGAAGCCCAAATTACATAAACCAGTATCACTGCTGGCCATTCCCCATTTGATCATCAGCACTTTTTGTTTCAAGGTTTTTGTGCATAAAGTCCATTTTTATTCTTTCAGTGAGTGAAATAAGGAAAGCCCTGTAATACCTGCCTTGCTGAGCATGACAATGACAGATATTCAGATCTCCACATGCATCCTACGCAGACACACACACAGACATACATACAAACACACACCATCTCCCTCTGCATCATCTCTGAAGGGCAGGGTGGTCTGTCCTAAGAACAGCTGGTGGTTTTGCAGGACTGTCTAAATGCTCACATAATTAGCTCATTCCAGAGATGGGACAGCTGAATAAGACCTTCACATTTGTTTCTGTGATTAACAGATCTTTTACCTGTAGTCAAATTCCCAGCTTCTAGTGGAAAGCCTACAAGTATATATACCTGCTCCACTGTTGAACACATGAGATTTACAGTTCTGTGCCTACCATGATTTATGGGGCAGGACCTATGTCAGATCTCTCAGTTTGGCACTGGAACATGTACTGTCATGGTAGAGGCTGATTTAAATCAAAAGCCACATATTTGGACTAGCAGTCATCTGCTAATATTAGGTGATTAATTTATGGTTTACTATTAAGAAAAGGTTCTTCTGTGCATGCTGACTCTGTATACAGGATCACCTCTCCCAAATGTTTGAAGTTGATTGGGTTTTTGAACTTGGCAAGGTCAAATTCTGACTCATCAGTGTGTATTCTCATTTCTCCCAGGGTTATTTATTAGGAAAATACTTCCAGCTAGAGGGGACATTTGGATGAATACAGTTGTATTTCCCATTGGCCATTCTGTGCACTGACCTTTGTTGAGATTTTGTTGTCTGTCCTCCATTATATTGCAAGCAATCATGAATAAAGCAAATCTGGTGATTGTTGGCATGGTTTATTTGCAAATGATACATCCAATGAACACACAAATACCAAAGTAAAGCTAACAATAATATTTCAATTCCTGGTACCACAGCATGTCAGAAAAAAAACTAAGCCAAAATCCAGTATCCACTGTAAGACAGATAACATTGGCATGCTACCAGGAAAAGAATGTTCATTTGTACGAGGAAAACACCTTTTCAGCAGGCTCCAAGGTGAAGTGACTTTGAATTCTGATTCATCTTGATGATCCCAGATAGGGTGAAGGCTTCAGGGCTCCAGGTTTAGCCACATGACAGCATAGCTAACTCCAGCAGCATTTGACCCTTCTGTTGGGAAATCCTGGTGTAAAGATCCCAAATTTTTAACAGCGTGACAATGTTCAGTTGTGCTTATGCATATCAGGTGGTTTTGTTGACTCTCCCTTAAATTATTAATGTTAGAGTCAGGGCAAGCTTCCTAATGATAAATATTATAGAACAACAGATTTCATGAAGAAGAAAAAGACTGATAATCTGAATATATACTGTGTAGATAATGTGTTGAACTAACAGCTTTCAACAAGTTCAATATATGTCAACAAACTTTTTTCATGAGATGCTATTAGGAAAGTCCTGACAGAATCTGAAGAAGTGAGACCCTGGGTCATCGTTTCTTCTCATATGGCTCTGGCACAGGAACACTTGGGTTCCTTTTATCCTTTTTGTTGTGTTCCTTAGAAAACAACAGCTTCGCCCTCTCTCCATGAGAAAACAGATATATTAAGAAGTGGTCTGAACAGATGTACCACTTTTCTTCTTGATATATTCTTGTGCATCAACAAATGTTACCACACTATAGTGACTGCCTCCCACCAGATATATCCTGATGGGAGTACATCTATTCCATTCATGTACAAACATTTAATATAGCAAGTGAAGATAGAAGCTGATTCTGATTGCTCTGAATCACCTTCTGAAAGTGCTTATCACTCTCCGTGAACTAAAGAGGTAGCCTAGGCAAACTTAGCTACCTGTATTAAGTTCCTGATTTATTCCCAAAGAAAACAACACAAGCTCTGCAAATAAGTGTCAGAAACACTATTCCTGTGATTTGCAAAATGTAAGTAGATGAATGAAGAATCACCGTCAAAACGTCCAAAAGTCTAAGCCAGTCCTTTCAAAAAATAATAATTCCAATGGTTCATCAGTGTGACTATTTACATGCTTTTTGGAACTTCTTAGGTTTCACATTGACATTTGATGCCTGATATACACTATGCAATTAATTAACTTATTCCAGTACCAATCATACTCTTCTCCGTTCTTACACTTATCATACTGTACATTTTGTCTTTCTTAAAAAGGCTTACCATTCTCCATCATTTCCAAGATTCTCTCCAAAACATTTTTGTCATCAGACTTTCTTTTTCACGAGTTCAGCCACACATTTATGGAGTTAATTCTCTCTATGTAAAATTTTCATGACACATCCTTGCCAAAATTGGCTCTCCACACTGCCCTATTATTTTAATTAGACTAACCTGGAGTCATGTCGTTCAGAAGATTAATGACAAAATTGTTTTTTAAAACCATGTGCTTCTTCAAAGTATGGGAGGAAAGTTAGTATCATTACTCATAAGAGAAAACAAGGAATACAAAGGTAAAGATATTTGTTGGAGATCATAATGGAGAGCAGCATTATTACTGCAGAATGAACAAATAAATAAAGGAGACAAACTAGCTCTGCAGCAGCTGAATTGATATATCCCCCATTCCATGTATTCCATGACACTAGCTCCCTTCCACAGTTTTGTAATTTTCCCTGTATAAGACATTAGCCGAACCCTTACGTCCTGCTCCCACAGTGCCACGAGCCCATTGACCCTACTCCAAGGCACACTCTGCATTTTTCCTGCAATTTAAGAGGAGTGCAAGACACTCCTGTTGAAGATGTTCTGAAGAGCACCACCACTTGCATGGCTTACTGCTGTTCCCATCTCCACATGCTTTTGCACCAAGAGAATCAACAATAAGGACACTTCTCTTCCACCTAAGGACCATTTTGTGCCACATTTTTTGGAAGAAACTCAATTTAAGAATAAACTCCTGAAAAATTTTGTTGAAATTGGTCTAATCATTCACAACTGCTTAAAGAAAAGTGACATGAGTAGTCAGAAAGTCTGATCTCAAAAATGAGCTCATACAACTCTTCTTTATGAAAGGATTTCTAGTAGTTAAGGTCTGTCTATAAAAATTGAAGATTTATGGTTTAGTAATATTTCTATACCAAACTGGATATGTCTGATGACATAATATATTGTTATTACCTCCTTGTTTTCACATTGCAACTAATTTTGTACAGCTCTCTTTGGATGATAATATTTTGTTAAAAAAGATAATGTAATATCAGGGAAAATTCAGAAATTACTTGGCTTGAGCTAGGACATGGTAAATTTTCCATCATATGGATTTAATTTTTTTAAATTCTTTCAGGAGGGTGACCTCTGCTTTCCTCTATGTTACTGAAATGGAAATGCCTTACTTAACCTTTGACAAGCTACTATTTATTTTCATAATTTGGTAATTTTCCTATTTCAAATTCATTCCACCTTCCCTTTTTTTTTTATTTCCTCAATTAATGACAAATACATTACAACCCTCTAATTTATGAAAACCAAGGCAATTCTGGTATTTGTCAAAGAGGCCTTTCACCTCAGATACTTTCTTGAACAATTCTTGTTGATGGGTGCTTTTTAACAATATTTTATTTCCCTTATTTCCTTTCCTGATTCTTCTGCACCTTATCTAATAAAGAGTGAGAACTAACAGCTTCTGTGGAGGAGACGATTTATTTCACTTTCTCTTCAAGAAACTTTGATTTTGAAAATGCTCCAAGGTTGAATTTTAATCCAGCTGAGGAAAAATATTTATGGAGTCTGCAGCAAAATGAGTGGTTAAACTGAAAAAATACAAGGGACTCTCAAGCTTAGTTTAAGAAAATTATCCTGGAATAACAAAAAAAATACTTGTTCAAATAACACAAATTTTAGGTATGACTCTTACAGACTAGTTAAATGTACTTTTGCTATCATGGAAGTGGCATAACCTCTCTGAAATAACTGGAAAGACAAGGTTTCTCTGTCTCATAATTTATAGGCTAATATTTTCCAAATAATAACACTTACAGTCATTTTAGAAAAACTCCACTGATTTTAGCCCAATTACTACTTACTTTTACAACACCATATAAAGGCGAAATCAGAGAAAATATCTACAGATGTTGAATTATATCAGTACTATGCAATCAGTATAAGAGGTGTGGTACTTGCCTGAACAAGCAATTCTTTTCTATCTATGGAGTGCCAGAGAAATAATGCCAATGGAAGTGCTATTCCCATCTATCAAAGTACAATTTTCTATCACTAGGACAGAAGTTTCTAAAATATGAAGAAATTGATTTCAGAAGAAGTAATTTGTCATCATGCTTTGTGGGAGCTAGTTGGTAAAAGTCAGAAAAGCTGCTGATTAGACATAATTTGGTGTTTTAATTGCTATTTCTTGGTGGTAATGAAAATATTTGAACATGTTAATGAAACAGATTTATTCCACAATAATTTTTCTTAGGCTGAACATATCAGCATTTGGGACAGTAATATTTCTCTTTGACTCCCCTTCCCTTTTTCTGAAACCTCTGGAAACAGCAAGATAGCCTCCTTGGATTAAAAACAAAACAAAACAAAAAAAACAAAACAAAACAAAAAAGAAAAACAGAACAAAAGAAACTCAAATCAAATCCCTGTAATGAAATACAGGAACAAAATAAGTAATTTAAAGGACAACTATTGTATCTAATAATAAATTATTAAATAATGTCCCTGGATTGTAACATATTGGGAAAGTACAATTCTCCTTTCTCATGTCTCTATTGGCTTGTCCCTATCAGTCAAATTCAGGTAAACATTCACAATTTCTTCTTTGATTAATTTTCCAGCTATTTCAGTTGGAATGGAAATAAGCCCCTCTAATTATAATTTCTGGAACCAAACAATTTTTTCTTTGCAAAGCAAAAGCATTGTGCAATTGTCCCCAGGATAAATCTCAAAATGCAGGGCTAAAACACAAAATCTGTGCACTCAAAAGGCTACTTTTCTTAAATTTTTATGCAGTGAAATGACTCCCAGCTGTGACATATAATTGCTACCTTTTATAAAGAACTTGTATAGCATATAATATTTTATATATAATAGAAAAGTGATTATGCATCATGATGCCTTCTAAAATTTCTCTAATATTATGTTGCTTGTAATTGTGCCAGATTGGTTTCTAAGTTTCTCACTGATATCTCTGCTTATTACCTGTTCAAATAAATCACTCTGTCGATTTAAATTTAAAGTCCTAGCTATGAGTGAATGAATGCTTATGTTTTTCCTAGGATCATGTAATTGTTTCAATGTTTGGTGTATTAAAATCTGTAGACACTTTATCCAAACAGGAAAGATACTTACTTGATTTTATGTCTGATCTCTTCAGTGCTGGGGGCTTGAATTTCTTCTCTACAAATTTTCTAGTAGAAAGAACTTTGATGAAACATAAAATAAAACTATAATTGCTTCTTATATGTGAAAAAGGCCCCTTTGTAATCCATTGGAAATCAATATGCCAGGCTGGGGAGCACATTTAGAGAAATGATGGCTCAGAAGAAAGTTATTCAGCAAAATTAATTTAATTTCCAAAGAACATTGTTGAGGACAAAATAACTAGGACTGTAATAATGAAACTTTTATAAGGCCTAATAAAGAATAACATTATCAATTCAGGGATGATAGGAAAGAACTAGATGATCCTCAAGACTGGAGTAACAGGAAGGAATTATACTGAGGACTACAAAGTAGAAGGTTGCTCACAGAGGGGCTATGATCTGATAGCTAATAATTCCAAAATGAAAAAGCATTAGAATGGGGACTGGTGTTTGAGGTACTGGTTGTCCATATGATGCAGCTATGCAAACATACACAAAAGAATGTATCTGAGCAAAAAAATACTGATGCAGTTCCCTGTAGATGAAAAAGCAAATTATGAAGCAAATATGCTTCTTGCTTCTTATTTTGAAAACACTGTTTCTCCTAACAATACCTGCTGCTCATCTGAACTGATCTAACTGAAATATATCTTTGATTCAGATTTAAAATTATGACAGTAAATAAAAATTGTCCCAGAATCCATCGCCTGCTCTATTAAAATCTATATATTGCTTGCTGAAAACTCACCCAAATTTGTTCGTGTGGTCTAGATTTCATCTCCTGAGGGCAGAGCAATTTGATCATTGAAATAAATCACTAGAAAAGCAGTTTTATTCACCATGGCCACATATTTCATGTCAATTTCCCCATAGTGGGCTTTCACAACATCTTTTCTAACATGCATTATTAAGTTAGCTATAATTAAATCCAAACCTAATCTGAGTTCTTTAAGATGTGAACCTGTCCTTTTCCACTTCCTGAAACTAGAAAAAAAAAATTCTAAATGAGGGAAAACAGCATCTTATTCAGAGCAAAAAAGAGATGTTACATTTGTAACAGTCTCCCTTTTCAAAGAGCACATTAAAATTGCTAAGACTGCTGAGAAAAGAGGATGAAAGTTAACTTAAATAATTAAACATACCTAGGGCATCTCACCTATGTACTGCACTTTCAAAGTAGTTATTTGTGAAGAGCCTTTCACAAGAGAAAACTGAGGTCACTGTGACTTCATGTCCTCTGTTGAAAAATAAATAATTCAAGAAGGAATGTCCTGGCTACATGGTGAAAAACATCCATTGGAACAGTGGAGAAATGGGGAGACAGTAAGTGGTGAGCAGAGTTTTTTTGCTTTTCTGATGATGGAGGTAAAAAAACCCCAAGTTTTCTCCAGTGAGACCCTCTAAGGATTTTAGTAAGGACCTTGCTCTGTTTTATTCTTTCCCAAAATAGGTTATACATATGACATTACCAGAAAAAATACTCTTTCCTCTTTCCTCATACATTCCCTATAAATCATTCAACAGTCAGACAATCCAGTGCTACTTCCTGGCATCAAACTATCAACTCTTAGCCTCCAGTTCCTTAGTTTCTTGTGGAGACTTTTTTTGCAATGCTATTCACAGCAAAGGAAGAAACAGGCAATTACCCATTGCCTCTGGTGTCAAGGCTCAGGACAGCAGATTATTCTGCACCTTCTAGATATTTCGTATTTAGATGGGAATTAGATATCTTTAGCTCAAGAAGAACAAGTGTATATCAGTAGCGGTGTTCTGGGAGGAAAATTAAGGTACAGGGTAGGCAAGAATAAAAAAGAGAATGATGTTTCATTCCTGCCAAGTGACCAGCTCACTCTCTTTATGCATCAGTGATTCCTATTCCAGATTAAAACATGAAAGATGATGGAAAGTGAAATGATAGAATTGGCACACAGACAATAGGTGATGCACAAGGCTCTAAACAACAACCACCAGTTCTTGGTTCTGATGAAAATGGGTTAAAATGGGTTAAAATGGTACAGTGAGCTTATGACTAAGATCCTTTGGGGCAAAGAGTTTGGTAAAATCTCCAAACTTTAAAAAATCCTACTTGATATTTGTGTAAATTCCTGTTTTCACTCCCTAACGCATCAGGCCCAAGGCAGGAAACCACTGGAGAGACAGAGATCTCTCTGTTGTTGGTCCCATATCAAAACACTTCCATGCAGAGCATAAGGACAGTAGAAGAAAGGTTGTTTAAAGGATGTCTTTATATGTCTTTCCTATTGGAAGTTATATCTGATTTTGCTTCATAACTAAAAAAAAAAAAAACATAGATTGCAATGTTTTCTACAAGTTAAGCTCAGATTTCGCTCCTCATTTCTAACAAAAGGAAGAGCTCACAGAAGTCCATGCAATTTCCTTCAGGCTTATCAATGATTTTGCAATAGGAAATCCTATTGTCTGACACTGTCCTATTTGTAAGATTTTTGGCATTTTAATTGCATTTTTACTGCCTTGTTTCTTCTGAGCTTAAATTCTGCACAATAATTGAGGGGAAAGAGTTGTAAGTCTTGAACTTGGCTTCTAATAAGGCTTTTTCTCTGGTTTGCATTCTGTGTTCTTTGAAGACTCTGAAGTCAGTCCAGCATCGGATCTTCAGACTAAAATCAGAAATTGTGATATTTTCTGAGATAAAGTGTCACCAAAAAAAGCTGCAGAATGGAAAAATATTATCATATTTCAGTGACTTTGCTCAGTGTTATGCCTAAACCTGTGAGAGCACAAAGGAAGCATAAGCGTCTAGATATTTTATAATCTTTTAGATCCAGAAATAAATCTTCTCATGGAAATCCTATCCCAGGCAAATCAAGCAGAAAATGTTTAGCAGAGAAAAATACATCAGTTTCATTCAAAGCATTTTATTTGATGAACATTTTCTCAATGAAGAGGATGGGACTGTAAAAGATATAAATAAACAGTCATATGCAAACAGTGAGTAACAAAGCCAGCCTAGGAACCAGTTACCTGCCCTCATGCAGAGGTACATTATGAGCTCAAACAGCATGGCTAGCGACTGCTCTATCCCAATACAGAGTAAGCACAACCAAAATACAAATCAGTACACGTTTTCAGTACAAGTTTTTTCCACTTTCTCAAGCCCTGCAGTTGGGCGCCAATTTTATTTGTCCTGGTTTAGGGCAAATATTTAGGAGGAAACCTCTGGGAGGGTCTCCTCTAGGAAGAGCCAATTCCAATCACCCCTCCCCCTACTGGTCCGGGAAGAATTTCCTTAGAAAAAAGCAGAAAAAAATATTTATTTAACAAATAGAATATTCACAAGCATAGGAAAAAAAATGGATAATATGAAAGCAATAAAACCTCTCCTTCCTCTGAAGAGATGGTAGATTCAGAGTCCATCTGAGTCTGGTTCAGTTCTCCAGTGGGGGGGGCTGATTGCCGGGCCGGCTGTAGAAGTTGGGGGGGGGGGGGCGGGGATTTCCCTGGTGTCTTGGGCCCACGCGATGCCAGCCAGTCCCAGGAGGAGGAAAAAAGGAAAAAATACCCAGCAAAAGGAACAAAGTCTCTCCCTGCAAAAAAGCCGAGAAAAATCCGAGGAAACTCTCCGCTGGGTGCCGTTCCCGCACACCCCCCGAGCGAATGAAAAAAAAGATAACGCTGTCCCACTGGAATGTAGCCTCTCTGCTCTCTCAAGGCCTTGCTTCGTAGGAGTAAAGGTATCCTGCAGACAAGCGGCGAGTGTTTTTTTTTTCCTCCACTTTCACTCTCTCTGTCTCTCTGGGCCTAACTTAAAGCTGTAGAGCTTAATATCCAGCATAAGCAAGAGGACGATTGGGGATATAAACAGGTCATATGGCCAACCCAGGACACATTGGAATAAGGATGCTAGATCAGCCTTTAAATATGTTATATTGAGGGAGGGGAAAAAGAAAAAAAAAGAACAAAAAAAACCAAACAAATTTTTAAAAACCTAGTTGCTTTTAAGTCAAAGTTTGATAGATTTATGAAAAGGATTTTATGGTGGAGGCATGATATCAGGACCATTATACAAACTACCATGATATTATCTGCCACAATTTCATCTAGATTCAGACTCTCAATGCTTGGACAAAACGTTTGGGCAAACTCTTTGTCCTGACATTATTTTGAAGATCCAGATAATATAACTATCCTCCAGGAGTTGGTAGAAACATGTAAAAGTGCATCAAGTGGCTATTCAGCAGGGAACAGAGGTTGTGCTTCGTTCAACATGTCCATCAGCAGGCTCTCCTCTGGAGTCAGGACCCTGCCAGGCTGCAGTGCCATCTGTGGGCAACGGGGCTATTCAGGGACAAGGGGTGGGACACGTGTCCTTCCAACCACAGCAATAACAGAGTGCCCTGAGGAAACAGAAGATGCTTTAGAAAAGCTGGTCTGGTGCCAACAAATTAAACAAAATCCTATTTAGTTCCTACTGTGTGGAGAGTGCAAATACAGAAACATTAGTGTGTGCACTCCAGAAAGACAGGCTCTGAATGAGCACAGACCTCAATTCTGTTATAGTTTGAGTCTCTAGACAGTTGCAATGTATAGCCTAAGTGAAAATCATTGCAAAGGCTGAGCACAAAGTAATAGATACTAAATGCCTGACTAAAGAAATAAGCCCAACTACACAACAAAATGAGAGTGAAGGACAGGGAGAAAAGCTAGATCCCATCCTCAACTGTAGCTCTGATTTTCTAATATTAGCAGTGAGCTAGCTTCATTCCTATTTGCTCCTTTGAGTCAAAAGTCCCAATATTCTCTTTGCCATCTGTTCCTTCTGTTTCCTATAGGCAGCACTTTGATCCCTTTCAAATCAAACCTCAGCCAGCTACCCCTTGGCCCCAAACCCACCCTTATCTCAATAATAGATGCAGTTGCTAAGGCTGGGTTGGGTGTTCTGCGTGGATACAGCTGAAGGTCACAGGCTGGACCCCTCTCACACCAGACCTATGCTCAAAGAAAACAAAGGAATTGCTGATAACACCCCATCCACAGAAATGAAAATTCACTGTGTCCTTGCTGAAATTCTCCTCAAGCTAAATATGCAGAAACTGGATAAATTAGGATGGAGAAAAATAAGCAGTTCCTACAACTGCTATAAAATGTATATATTTATGGGAGAATTTTTCAATAACATATCAGTTGAGAAGGCTAAGATATTAGAAGGAAATAGTTGGTGTTTAACTTTCAAAATTGTTCAAATAAATTATTTTGATCTTTTCTAACAAAACTTGTATGTTTTTCTGCTTTGAAATAACTTTGATTTTAGATTAGACCTAATATAATTGATCTAAGCACAATCAATTTTTTTTTAGATCTTGGTGAATTTTTTTTTACAAATTATTGTAAAATATAATTTATTTGAATCAAAGACACTTTGGACCACCAACTTGCAAAGCCTTAGATTTTGATACTTTATTCTAATTTAAATTAGATTTTTTATATTCCTAAATCCATTTTCAAGTAAAATGAGAGAGGCTCCCATTTTCTCCTGAGGTTATTTTTGCAGCTGTAATTTAGATAGAAGTTGTAGGTAACAAATATCTCCATCTGTGTATTATTCAGGTTATGGCTACTGGAACAATCTTGTTCCAGATTTCAAGTTACTGAAAGGTGCATTATTTTGTTACCCAGACAGGGACTTTTACTGAGATGCATGTTTCAATTTCTTTTTCAGTCTTTGAGAATGGTTGCTACATTGTGTGCAAACCTGGAGAAAGCAAACAGTATGTTATCAAAATAAATCTCACTCAGCTGAAAAGGGCCAAATAGAGGTTAATCCAATTACTTAATGGTTGTCTCCTTTGGCCTCTTCCTTCAGGCATCTGTGCTTTTATATATTCTGTTTCTCTCAGCTAACATGATTCTTTAAAGTTATTCCCTTCATAAAGGAAAAAGTACTTCATGGTTCTCTCCAAAAAAAAATCTTTTTCCATTATGGAGGACTAGAAATATAATCAAAAATTGTGCATGTATTGTTGAACTTACTCCTTTGAATCAAGTATTTAATTTTCATTTAGAGTGAACAGACCACTGCTCTTAAATTTTTTTTACTTATTCTTGAGATTAGTACTCTTACTGAATTAAATATATAGTAGGAATAACACTGAAATTTTGATCAATAACATTAATTGATTTGATTGATAACATTAATGGTTGACTCCAGTAAATATTTTACTCCAGCAAAAGTAGGATAAATAGCAATAAGAGTCAAATATGCTTAATAGAATTCTAATTTAATGAGAAAAAAATTTAATGAACCACATATAAGTTTTGAGCATTCCTGCTTCAGGGAAATTGAATGTGCTGACTCCTGCTAAGATTATCCCTCTGGAAGTTTAATGCCCAATCAGTAACCTGCACAAAATTATAACTGTCCTACAGGGAGGGAGGGCAACAAATGAGCAGTGAATGAGATGGCTGGGACAATTAATCTTTGGCATTCACTTGTAACTTATGAAACAATCATTCTGCTGCCTTTAGGGCATGCCAGGATGTTCATAGCCAGAATTCAGAACTAAACCTCCTGTACAGATACACAGCACTCCTCTCTCATCTTCTCAAACATTCTTCCTAGTGATTTCTGGCACTAGCTGAGGTGGGCATTATTTATTACCCAGTCAGCCTGACTCACTATTTCTCTCTCCTTGTAATAACATTACAATATTTATGCTACAGAAGTTTTCCAGTACAGCTTCTGCTTGATAGTGTATTCAAACATGAAATTCACTCTTCAGTGCTAAATGAAAATGGAAAACTTGCTTCCCCGTGTGTTTTTTGCTGTCATTCACTTGGAGAGCAAAATTTAAGTTATAGCAATGGAACTTGGAATACAGAAAACTGATTAAAAATAATAATATAAAATCTGGGGATACGGACTGGGTGACTAGACTACAAGATGGGTGAATCACTTGCTGGACCAAAAACTAGCTCAAAGTTTGCATCAAAGATTCAAACTTCAACAAACAGTTTTTAATGCCTTGGGACACAAAAAAGAAGTGCAACAGTACAGGCTAGTAACCGGCTGGCTGGGTAATGATTCTACAGAAAAAACATGTTAGAAAACAAGGCAAATATGAGGCAGCAGTGCACCCCTGAAATGAGGAAGGTTAACAGTTTGCTGTGCTGCATTAACAGGCATACAGAAAGGGAGCAGAGAAAATGGCTATTCCCCTCTTTTTGACACTTTTGTGGAGGTATGTGCTATCCTGTCCCCAGTTTTGCCACCCCAGGACAAACCCAGAAGTTTGATTGGCAGATGGGCCATTGGAGGGTCAGTGGCTTGGTTAAGGGCTTTTATGGGGAAAGGCCAAGGGAAGAGGTTTATTTCAGCCTGGACAAGACTAAGAATAAAGACTAACTGCAATCTTCCACAACCTAAAGCGCAGTTACAAAAAAAGGCAAAACCATGGTCTTCTTACAGGCACAATGGTCACAATTTCCAGTGAGGAAAAAAAAAAGAAAAGCACCATCAGAGTGGTAAGCACCAGAGATACTGCATAAGATCCATCCTCAGAGATTTAAAAAATTTCAATGCTCAGTTCCTGAGTAAAATTATATAACATGGACAAAGTTCAGCTCTGTGCAGAAGGGACTACCAGACCACCTGCAGTGTTTCCTCCTAACCAAAACTGCCCCATGAGTGCCCCAGCCTAAATTCCAGCCCTGGTCCTGCCCTGTATTGAATTAGGTTCCTACCATAATAAATCATCATCAAGGTCATACAAAGCTTATCTATATGGCTTTCTACTCACTGCTCAGGGGTTTTGAAACACATAAAATGGCAGATGTTCCTTCAAGGACTTAGCAAGAGCGATTTACCCAAAGTCATGCAAGTCTATGGGAGATCTGGAAACAGAACTAAACACAACTTTCCAGCCATCTCCCTGATTAATCATCTATCCATTCGCAGTATGGGAGCTGCAGCTTCTGCAGAAACAAGCCTGTTGAAGTGATGCCTTCCATCTGCACTCCAAATTTTTTTACATGGTCCAATAGTCATTAAAAATGTAAATCTTCTGGAAACTGAAACTTTACAAAAGAAACCCTGATGCTACGCCCATTTCTTCTTTGTCTTTGAGTATGTATTTTTGTTCTTGGCAAAAGGTCAGAAACATAACAATAATCCGTTCATATCCCCTTCAGCAGAGATGTTATTTTGATTCAGCAAATTTCTATTATCTTAGCTGTAAACAAAAGACTCTGACCAAGTATCAGAGAAACAGAGATTTAAATGATGGGATGTTTTTCAAGGAAAGGAGCAATATAATAATAATTAAAGAATTTTCTATTTCTGTCTTTGTATGCAACAGTATATATGACTCCTGGTCTCTCTCATTAGTGATTAATTCATCCTCTTGCAGAATCACATTAATTTGTAGATTATTTTTAAGTGCCTTATATTGCATCAAATATTATGGACTTATTCACAAAAGGGTGAATTGTATTTCTATGGCAATCATGCCTCTGAAATAACAGATAATAAAATTGTAGATATAGAAGTACATCTTGTAAAGAGGTCAGTCAGAAATCTTGTCTATATCCACCTTGGATCCAGAGTTGCCCAATAGCCTCAGTGCATTATGGAATTTTTCCTTGTTTTTTAAAAACTCTTAGATATAATCTAGGGCCAGAGGCAGGCTTTGGGTATGACGAGCCAAAGTTTTGAAGTGATATAGAAAACCTATGTTACTGTGATGAAAAAAAAAAAAGCATACAGATACAAGAATCCTTTTCTGTAATCACAATATTGACACACTTGTTCCTACACAATATGATGATGTGGTGAAGAAAAATCAAAAGGCCCATGTCAGAAATTATTTTAAAAGTACCCATCATTTTATAGCTGCAGAGAAAAATAAGATAGGAGAAGAGAGCTTTTAAAAATTCTGCATTGAGAGTAGGTTAGGCATGCCTGTCATTTCCCTTCTCCCCAATCTCTATTTAAATGTGAAGTGCTGAACACACAAATATCAAAAAGTGCAAGCTGTCCCTAAAAACCTGACTCTCTTTCAAATATATGAGCTTTATTTGACCATTTCCTTATGAAAGGGATAGATAAAATGCCAGAAATCTTTCTGCAAGCCCTTTGTGAGAGAAAATGCCTTAATCTGCACAGACTTTTCTGCAGTGGAGAAAATCACTGCTGGCAGGGCATGCAAACATATTTCAAAGAACACCCCCATGACTTGCAGGAACAGTTGGGCTTTAAAGACAACTTGTGTTCTGCACAGGTGAATTTGAGTTTGCAAAGTCATTCACAAGGATCTCAGAGGAGGAGGCTAAAAGGGGATATTCACCTGACTAAATGGTTATCCAAAGTCACCACAGGATCCATTTCTCTTGAATGGAGAACTTGTCTGCATTGTTTAAGGGTACAGGTATAATTTATAAATTAAAGCCTCTGAAAGAGATGAATTCTCCACTGTTTGCTGTACAAGTCTATGCTGTCTAGCCCAGGCAGACCCCTTTCCTCTGCTTATACCCAGGACACTTTCTTCCATTATTGATAGAGCTGGTACAAAAGTGACTCTGGTAAATACTGTAATTGGTATTTTCTTGTATAAATGTTTTGGGGGTTTTTTTTCTGAGTATCATATATCCTTACACTGTGGTTCAATGGCTTAGGAAACTGATGCCAGTTTGTTTGGGATGGGACCTTGGAATATTTCTTCTCCAGCCCTGCTACAGTGTGCTCAGCACTGAGGTCAGAGGGGGCTGCTCAGGGCTGTGCCCCCTTAGGGCTGGAAACCCCCAGACCAGAGTTGGCACAACCTCCCTGGACACCTCACACCTAGGCCCCTCTGGCCCCAGGGGAGAAGCATTTTCAACTGCTGTAGAACTGGGAGCTGACTTTGTCTTTCTACATTACCAAACTTCCTAAAAGACCTTCTGTTGTACCAGCACAACAGCACTGTTTCACCACGGCACTTTCTCTAGGTCAGGACTCTTTTTACTTCTCCAGTCCAAAGGGCAGTGACAGAGAAGGGGGTGGCAGTAAATGCCAACCTCACTCTGAATAAGAATTGAAGTTTTTTTCTGGTCTGAAAGTGACCAAATACTGCTGAGAATATAAAGTCAAGATAAGGTTAGGGATAAGTGCACAGCAGTCAAAGCCACTATCACTTACTGCTGGTTTAACTACAGAAAAAGCAGAGCATTGAAGAAATGTTATTTTCAGTATACTCAATCTTCAAACAGTATTTTCAGGCTGGCCTTGTTTCTGTTTCAGGCCCATTTCCCACTTTATACCCGCAATCAAAAAAGAACAACAGATCGCCATCAAATGTATAAAAATACTCCAATTTTAAGTCTTAGAATTATGATTTCCAAACCTGTTTTTCTAACTGGATTTGGTTAGATGAACACAGCAAAGTCATGAACTCATGCTGCTTTGCAGTCTTTGGGGTTTCTTTTCTGTCATATAAAATCAGGGCAGGGAAATCAAAAGATATCTGGATGAGTGTCTTTCAGCAATAATAAGTTTGAATAATTTTCCGAGCAGTGTTTCTGAGTCTTTAAAGTCATCATTTCATATTATCTATTAAATATCATGCTGGAAATGAATATTTCATGTACACCTTTGTGATAATACAGAATTTTCTCTGTGTGGTTATCAAAAGCAACATTATACACACAAAATATTTTAAAAGTCTCTACACTTATTAAACTACAGTCAGGCTATTAAATTCCAAATATGATATTTATGTTTAAAATAACTATGTCCAAGGGGAAATAATTTAAATTATTTTTAAGAAAATCTACATCATCTGGCAAAACAAATTAATTCTAACAAGAAGTAGTATCAGTTTGTTTTGTCCTTTCCTGTGAGCAGGTGGTGTAAACACAAATGCATATTTACAAAACATCCTGTGATATGAGTGCATCCAGCTCTATGGTGATTAAATTCTGAATCAGACCTTCAGGACACGTTTTATCAGTTCTGAGATAATTAATTTTATGTGACTTGGAAGCAGTTGTAGTTTTCTTGATTCCAGAGAAAGATATATTAGTTTGCCAGAACAATTCCACATCACTGAGGTTAAAATGAAAGAAAAATATTACATTCCTGGCAAAGGAACACACTAATTTAGAAAAGCCAGTGACAGGTCTTGCAAGATACTAGATTGTAGAGTCGTTTATTACAAGGCACATTTTTTTCAGATCTGACAATTCCATTGGTTGAAAAACCATGAGCCAAATTTCCAAAACTTCAATATCTTTAAAACTGCAAAGATTAATTTTACCTAATTTAATTGAGACTTCATCATTCTATCTGTCCATCAGTCACCAAGATTCACTGTTGCACGGTAACTAATATTAATCACGTTTTGACAGATTTTTACCTGTCTTCTTTTTTAATCCCTCCAGTAATAGAGATATAAAAATTTTCCTGGGTCCCCTGTTCCAGGGCTTTATTATCTCTACATCAACCTTACCAATATCTGGCACTGTCATTGTTAATGAAGTACTTCAGAAGAGCAGGAAACCTCTGACCAAAAAGGACTTGATGATCATTGTAGGCCCCTACAAACTGGAATGTTTTAACAATTTAGAGAAAGTGAGGACATATGTTCTTGAGCCATTATACAAAGGTCAATGATCTTTTCCATTTACCATTGGGAAGAAAGGACCTCAGAAAGTCATCCTATCAATGAAACACTTTAATAGAAACATGAGTTCAGCAAAATAAAGGCAGAAGAGGAAATCTTGCTTCAAGTTCTTACCATCATAACTACAGCTACACAAGTAATAAAAACTCTTATCAGCTGCCTGTAAGTAAAATACTTCCTTAAGTAGGAGATCCGCTTTGCATCACTTTAATCTGGGAAGAATTTTCATTAGAAGAGCTCTAAATTTTAAGTCAATCTTATTATTTTCTTCTTATTTTGGACAGATGCTTATTGACATCCTTTGCAGAAAACAAAGAAAAGGCTCCATTAGAAACAATGTCAAGATGCCTCTTACCTACAGCTTCCAAGCCTGCTTCTTTTTGCTACCTACTATTAAGATATTTTAGGGGTCTCTACTATGCCAGTACTTTGAATGACAAGAAACCTCACTCAGGATTTGGCCATGGGCATACAGATAATTAGGACAGATTGAGACATAAGAGTACATTTAATTAATAACAATAACTCCTTGTTAATATATTTGAAGGAGAGCAGTATCTGCATGTGTTTTCTAAAGACATAGAACAACTTTGTTCTGTAGCTCTTCCTTAAACAATCAAGATTACTGCAAGTAGAACTGAAATGTAACTCTATGAAACCACTACATTGTGAATATTTGTCCTTCTGAAGCCATTCTGAAAGGAAACCTCTCATTTAAATGTAGTAACTCTAGCCCAGGGAAGATAGGCATTTGCAAGGAAAAATCCTGATAGCTGTAAACATCTCTTACAGCAGCATTCACACACCAAATAAAACTATCTCTCTCTCACAGGAATAATGAAACTGAGTTTTCAGTATCAGTTTGCTTTGTTTCATATTTTGAAGAGAGAACTTGTGTGAATATATGCCCAATTATAGTGCAGATATCATTAGAGTTTTAAAAAGCAGTTAGAATTATATGGCTGTGACTTTGAACCTGAATTTGCAAAGATCAATGATCTTTTTTATTATCCATATAAATGGCGAATGTGTCATCCTCCCTCCCACTCTCCCTAAGGAATAAGTAGCCACAGCCAAGCTTCCAGTGCAGGAATCTGATTTGTGTCACATTCTGCTGCACAGCTGTCACTGGGAGATCAGGAGTCACACTGATACCTCCTTGATCTGACTGCACCATAGCCTTCAGTGAGGCAAACCTTTGCAAAGCACTCTGATTGCCTCTCATCCCTCTCAAAGGGCACTGCTCCCAGCGTGCCCCATGCAAGTGCCTGGTGGTCAGCAGGTGTGGCTCTGGGAGCCCAGGTGGTGTGCCAGGCTGGCAGGTATTTACTGCTGCAGGCAGAGTTCCTCTTTATCACTTCTAGAGAAACCTCTTTCTGCAGACTCATGGGCTGCTAATACAAACTTCATCTCCATTCCCTGCCATGTTGGCAGCCTGGTCTCCAGATGCCAGTTGCTCAAGCAAGTTGCCAGGAATTGGATGGAGATGGCAGCCTCCAAGCTGCCAACACACCTTAACCTGTGCTCACTGGCTGCCTCTGTTGGAGCCAGCCAAATCTGTTTCCTGATTTCACTCAGACTCTTTTCACTCTCCAATACCAGGCAGGCTTTACTGTAAGATAAAGCAGTGTCTTATTTATCCAAGTCAGATTAGTGAAATCAGAAGCAAAAATCTTCATTATTTTCTTTATGAAATCTTCATAAAAATAACTAAATTATTAAAAATAATAAAACAAGGTAATCATTAAAACATGTCATACCTATTTTATTAAAATTTTGATTTTTGGTGTTCTTCCAGCTGTTTGCCTGAGACTGCATATGGTTTTTATGGATACAAATTTCAGGAAAGATGAAAGACACTGCCTGTATGAGAACTGACTGGTGTTCCCTCCTCAGTACCTGCAGCAGCTTCCCAGTGTCTGGATCAGGGTCAGAAGGAGCTCTAATCAGAAATGCAGCATATGGCTCTGGGGGTTAGCACCATTTCCACAGTTACCTCCCAGAAACACTAAGAGCTGAAGTCAGGATAAGAAATGACAAAAAAAAGACTGAAAGTCAGAGTCATTTTGTTCTTGAGAGACCTTGCGGATTATCCAACCCTGACAGCCCTGACTGCTTGGATTAGCCAATGTTCAGAGGACTAAAGCCTTCATGATTGTTTCTCTCTTGGACACTGAAATTACCTCCAGACTCTCCTTGGGGACCCTCCAAAGGGACAAGCATATTATGCCACTAAGCCACTCTCTTTCTGGAAACAGGCACTAAATAAAAGAGGCCAGAGAACAAAGAGGAGCTGTAAATGTCTGTGAAACTATGTCTTGCTGGCTCATTACAATTTTTCAATTCTGCTTTTTTCAAAAGGCTATGCAATTACTAAGAATACATAATTCTAAATACAACCATAAAATAACAGAATTATTTAAAGAACAGTTGGGAACAACCCAGAGAATATTAGCTAGCCCAGCTTTGGCAGGATTAATTATCCCTGTGTCATTCATTAAAGACATATGGCTACATTTTTTTTAATATCTCCAGCAATTAAGATTTTACAACCACTACAGATGCCTGCTTATACAGAACAAAGCTATGACTAGCAGTGTCACTTTCTCTGATAAGGCACAAGTGTTTCCTGATGTCCAACTTCATAATTTCTTAATGAAAACAAAGCCTATCACTGTTTGTCTACCAAAACCTTGGAAAAGAGTTTATACTCTCTTTTTTTTTCTTTGTAGTAGAGTTCCATAAGCCTAAATTCTGTGACATTGTTCCAAATATTTTCTATTCTGTCTTATCCAGATCCGGTTTTTTCAGTATTTCCCAAAGGCCACATTTTCAGAGGTTCTCCTGGACTTTTTCATGCCTTTCACAAAGTCTAATGACCACAGCAGTGTTAGCTCAGCAAGACAAGCTCTGAGAGAAACAGAAATCCTGTGGGTTGTATTGCTGATAATATGTCCCAGATACCATGTTCACAGCTGCATAACCCTATTAACTTATGTTCAGCCTGTGACCACATACCTCATTCTGTCTCAAAGAACAAGTATTTCATCCTGTTTATGTTTTGAGCATTTTTTGTATCTGACATTAAGCTTCATCTTTGTCTTTAGGACTAAATTCTGCAGATCTGTCTACATACTTGCAGTGTTTCTTCTCTATTCTCTTCAGCTATTAACCAGAGCCTTTTGGGATATACTTTGTACTTTCAGTTACCAAGCACATTATCTTGTATATTCAAGATGATGCATTTTCCCTTCTCCCTTATTTGTCCTCCCTGAGCATAGTATACCAATTTTTGTTCGTATTATAGTCATGAGTTATCCCAACTCTATTATGCTGGTTATTTTACAGCAGTGATAAGATTAAGTTTTTGTATTAACATATATATATGTCTATATTGTATCTATGGTATTTAGTCTAGAAAGCTCTGATAGATTGACCAACTATTCCCATTTTTATTATTTCTGAGAGAAATCTTCAGGGACTTAGTGACTACTAAGAATAATCTTTTTGTATCTAGAACCTTGCTGTTTGTATATAGCTATGATCTTGTCATGTATCACTGCTGATGCAGTGTGATACCCCCCCTTCTTCCTAAATCAGAAAGAGAATAATTTAGGATTACCTAGGTTGGTGAGATAATTCCCCACTTTCCTAAGGTGAATTCAATTTGTCAGTGGATCGCTGAACTTCATTTCCTGCTGAAAGGACCAAAGCTCATGCGCTTGATGAACATTAAGATAATCAAAATTTGAGTTTCAGTTACAAAGAAAGTAATTACACATGCAAATATGTCTATTACTTATGGAAATTACAGGTTATATGAGTACCTGTTCATTTTCATGCACAATTTCCCAAACTGAATAAGAAACCATACAAATTTAGTGTGCCAATTGGGTGTGCAGTCAGGCATTCAGCTAACTCATGCTTAATTGGGCACACTACATTTTGAAAATTATTTTCCCAGTTTTCTGTTTACCTTTAGCATTTTGAGTGAAGGCTCTATAGTAATTCTTTCACAGTTATAAAACTAAACAAAGGGTGATCACAGATGTCCACAAAGAACACACAGCAACACTGTCTGTAAGCTTTTCTCTATTCTTTTTTTTCAAGTTCAGTCTTGTCTGAAAACTATACAAGGTCCAGGCCATGATGTTGGTGTTGTCATTAATACTTTTACATTCTCCATTCCACAGAAATCTATTAAATTTTTGAAAGCAATTCAACATCAACAGCACCAACATGCAGAGATTATAACTGACTTTCTTCTCAATTTTGGGACTTATGGATTGAACTACATACACCTAATGGTTGCCCAGCATGAAGTTATGTTTTTAACTAGGATGAAAAGTCACTGGAGATCATATTTTGGAGACGGGCAAATACAGACATTTGTGGATGCCTGATTTATGTGTATAAGTGTTAGCAGGGTAATCACAAATCAGGTATCTGCATCTTATCCAGGTATACAGATCCACTCGGAAGTCAGACATGGGCTCATACCTGGAATGCACTCACATTCATGTTAGTCATAGCTAAACTGGTTGAAAATAGCTGAAGAAGAGCCTCATAATAAAACATGAAAATATTTCAGGAGGAAACAATAGATGTAAAATAACTCTCATGAAGATAAGTCATTGAAATTCTATATGTATAGCAGCAGCTTGCTATACAGAAGATTTCATGACTCAGAAATTAGACTGTGGAGATCCTGTGAACAATTATTTGAAAATGTAAGCCCAGTACTCAATAACAGTTACAAAAACAATTAGAACATGTGGACTTTTTTTTAATTAAAAATGTAAATAATTTTTAAATTTAAAAAAATTAATTTAAAAAGTCAAAATGAACAATAACTATTGAATATTATTTTTCATAAAATATAAGACAAAGGGCATACAATGAAATTATAGGCAGCAGGTTTAACAGTAACAAAAGGAAGCCAGTTTTATGAGGTATACAATTAAACCCACAGGATGATTTGGATAGCACAAATAATAACAGGTCCAGATATTTTTTAATAAAACTTAGAAGTTACACTTAGGTATTCTAAAATGCATTGTTGAAGATGTCAATCCACTACACTTCTATACCCAAATTCCAGAAGTGCAGAGAGCATCAGGAGAGGTGGCATTCTGTCCTTCCTGTTCTTGTAGTTTCCTATGCATGAAATGTTGTTTACTGTCAGAAACAGACACTGTTGGACTGTTGACCTTGGTCCATGGGGTTGTACTCATAATACATCTCTCAATTTTTTCCTTGGGAATTTCTATCTATTTGCCTTTTCCATGTCTTGTGTTCTGTTCTTTTTTTCACATAAGTACAGTATTTGTTCTCAGGCTTATTGAACTGCAACCTAGATTTTTCTGACCATCAAGATTGTGATGTTTAAATATATTTCCTCTCGTCTGCTCTAGAAACAGCGATTACCTGAAGGACTGGCTGACAACAGTAACACTAAACCTCTAAAGACCTGCACAATTAAATTACCTTAAAGATCATAAACCTGACTGATGCCATATACAAGGGAATTATAGCATTTTAAAATTATTATATAGATGCCAGGATAGATCTGGAAAGACAGAATGTTATGGTTCTCAAAATTCTATATGATTTTCCTTGTCTGCACTTATTTTACATAATATCACTATTAGTATGGAATATCCTAAGAGTGGTTTCTGGCTTATTAAAATTTATAAGATTGGTGCAGCTACTATTCTCATTTTTCTAGGCACATGTTAAATTAAGACAAGTTTGAAAAAATGTTTAACATGATAATACTTTGAATTATTTCATACACACTTTCAAGGTAGATTTTCCTTCTATTGCCGATTGGTGATACTTAAAAGCATAAAAACCTTAGTGCACTGAAAGCCTGTGCTTAGGCTGAAGACCCAGTGTTCATTATTTTCCCATGCTAAATGACAGCTTAAGCAGTGGAAACCTACATTTGCCAGGCTTAGATTGGGGTCTGCACATGCACATACACAGTGACAGACAGCAGATATCCTAGGTGTCCAAAAATGGATTGCACAATGGCAGACTTGGGAGTCATCTAAACTAATCATTCAGAAACAGAGATGGAAGGAAGGAGAGAAGGGAAGAATTCAGGCACTTCATCCTGTTTTGTACCTCCTTCTTGTCCTGCTCTGCCATCTTTCTTTCTGAAGATAAGGAAGAGCCAGTATTTTTTTTTTTTAAAGTATGTCTGGAACAGAGAGCCTGCATAGCCACTCAAGCTCTTTTTTTTTTTCAATACCACAGTGTACTTAGACCCCTCACACAACCTATAATAAATCATTTGAGGAACAATGTATTCAGGGATGAAACAGCCAGAAAGAGAGGAGCAAGAGGTATCTTCATTCCCTTCCCCTGGAGATGCTTCACCTTTTACTAACTCACTTTTCATGAACATATGTGAAAGTGGACTGCACCTGGGTTAGACGTCACACTCATAGTGCTAAATTCCCTTAGAGAAATCAGCCCTAAAAAATATTTAAGTACTTTTCTCTTTCTCTTTTCTCTTAAAGATATTTTGATTCAGATTCTGAAATTCAGTCCCCAAGATGACTGTAGCTGACTGATTTTCTTTTCTGCGATTTCTAACTTGTTTGACAAAAGTAATTGGTAATGTCTGCCTTTCATGAAATGTTTGATTTAGTGCCCCATGTGAGCCTTATTACAAAATTAGTCTCTTATACACCAGGAGAGAACACATTAAAAGGATTAAGAACGCACTAACTGGCAGATGCCCAAAAGTAGCTGTCAATGGAGAGTTATATTTAAGTGAGGAATATTCTAACAGGATGATCCCTGTACAGGGATTAATTCAATAATGTTTTATTAATGCTCTCTAATAATACAAAATATCACTGCTGGTAAAATGTGTGGATGACACATAGATTGTCAGAATAGAAGATAATAATGATGTAGATATCTGACTTGTCAGTCTGGGCCCTCTCAAACAAATGATCTTTTTAAATGCCAAGCATCTCTAGGCAAAAGCATCTGGACCATGCCTGTGAAATTAAATATTGCATATGAAACAGGGACTTGGTGAGAACCACACAGAATTAGCAACCAAGCATGAGCTTCCAGAATGATGATGAGGTGAAAGGGGGCTAATGAAGTCAGTATGCAAATAGTGAAGCAGAGGTTGGGGACAAGAGTGTACTTTGCTGTGTGACACCAGTGAGGCCACCATGAATGCTGGGGGAGAAATTTCTAGCAATTGCCACTGTCTTCACACACAGGCAGCAACCTTGCTCATGGTCTGTAGCTCATCACATGCTATTTTCTTGTGTCACATCCTTTGGACAAAGCCTACGAGTTGTTTCAGGAGCAGGAGAGTTCTGTGAGCACTGGGCAGCAAAGCATTTCTGTGCTTGCAGCCCCTTTCCCTCTGCCCTGCTCCTTCATGCCCAGTACCCCATCTCAGCAGGATGAAACAGCAGAATCAACCCCATATCCATGCTACCTCACAGCCTGATAATTTTCTTCCTTCTTCATTCTTACTAAAAAACATGCAATTATTTATCTCACCAATGAGGTAAGATGCATGGCTGCATGTTTTTGGACAGACATAAATCAGAAATGCATTTTTTCATCGTACACCCATCACATTCTTGATATTTAAGAAAAAAAAATTTATATTTAAATCGTAAAACAATAAGGTAAAATTTTTATAAATCTTCAAATAAGCTATCTAACAATGAGAAAGCAAGATCCACAAGATTTCTCTGCTTACTACAAACAACATAAAAAACACACTACAGATTTATGCTATAAAGACAACTTTCACCTTCATCATCACGTTCTAGTAATCAGATTGCATAGCTGAAATAGGCATATATAAACTACCTTTGCTGACTAAGAATATAACAAATTATTAAATATACATCTACCATCCTTGGGGTCACAGCACTACTAAAGATAAAGATTCAAGCTGCTTAGAAGACAGAAATAACTAATAAGGTTTTTGATGTTAAAACTTCCCAATTAACTAGTCTAGACTGCTCACACTAACATTTCCGACTCATGAATAAATACATCATTAGCTAAATTAGTCTTGTTGCTCCACTAACTGGAACCTTTTTTCGCACTAAATGAAAATACATGCATATGTCCAATGTCCAAATACTGTCTTGAAAACTTTTAGGTACCCATCCAGAAGCAAACCTACTTTCTGCTTAAATTTCTAATATTTAAAGTACTCTTAGTAAATACCTTCCTAAATATTGTAATATCAATTTTTGACAAATACATGGTCAGTCCTTATACTTTCTCTCATACACTTGAACACGATAGGAAGATTCCTTCACATCACCCCTATGTGAGAAAAGAAATCTGACCCCTGACCAGCCCATATGTGAGAGCAGGCAGACACATGCCTTACACTAAGAACAATTCTTGTTTTCTTCCTAAAACAGATGGAAGGGAAGGACCTTCTATACTCAGGCCTTGCCTTCACATCCAAAGACAGAGATAAGTGCATGCAAGTTGTAATCACAATAAAAACTACAGATATGTCTGGAAATAAAATATCTATCACTTCTTAAAACAAATGTTTTGAGTTGTCCTTTATAGCATCCCAGTTCTTCAAGGAGGTCCACGCCATCCAAGCTGGAGACCCAAGTTCTTGCCTGCACTTCTCACTGATCCCTTTTGGAGACAGAATACAGGAGACCCTGGGTGGAAGCAGAGGACTGCAGTGTCAAGGGAATGGGGAACATAATGCAGACCTTCTCAAAGGAGGGCCTGAAGTTGCATTGTTTGGGTTTTTTTGTGTGTGGTTTTTGTTTGTTTTTTTTTTTTAATGAATAATGCACCAGTTCTCTAGCATGAAACCAAGCTAGCTCCAAATCACACCAAGATGATTCCCTAGAATCCCAGAGGGAAACTATGATCAATATACAATGTCTTTTTGCAAGAATTTAAACACAGTAGGACTGCAACAAATTAATGCATTTTAGAGACACCAGCCATCCTAAATCATTAGTAAACACAAATCCAGAAGATTAGACTGCCATAAAACCTATCATTGAGGTGCAACAGATTGCTGTTATTAAAGTTTATAATGGGTTTCCATGGAAGGAGTGATTGATTTACAGTAAAAAGCATTGGATTCACAATAGGAGAGCTACCACATGCTTCTGTTTAAGAAGGTCTGAAATGTATAAAGCAGTTTGTGTCCAGCGTTGTCTTTTCCCGCTGTTAGTTCTTTAAATTACCTGTTAACTGCTACTGATACAATTTCATTTTCCTTCATTAGTCTTAGGTGGCTCTATCCCAGCATTCTCATAACAAGCAAGAAAATATCCTGCAAACCTTTATAATAAACACTGTTACCATCCACTCTGTCTCAGAAATGTGACTGGATATTGAAACCACATGTACTCACATGTATAGACAATTTCATGGCTGGAGCCAGAAGAATGTAGTATAATGATGTACAAGAGGGTAAGAGCAATTCCAAGCTCAGATAGTTCATGAAAAGACAGAGAGAAGGGGTTTTTTAAATTGCCAAGAGGAGCACGTTTTCATTCTGAAATAAACTCGGGTCACAGAGAGTTCTGATTCTAATTGAGATGGATACTGTCAGGCCACACTTGGTTTTCAGGCTCCCAGATTTTTTTTATGCTGCCTTCAGTCATTCAGAAAAAAATAGCCAAACTCAGACACACCAGCAATACACGGTCTGCTCATGCAGCCTGTCTTTTTTGAATGAGAGCCATACACATGTTGGTCCATCTCCAGCTCCCTGTGTCTGCACATCTAGCAGTGCCTCTGGGTGCTTTCTGTACCCCATGGCAAAGGGTGGTGGCTGCTTAAAGAACTATTAAATTTGAGAGTGGCTTCCAGCTTTGGAGAAACATTGAGATAGACAGCCTAATACTTTGTTAAATACTTTGTTTTCGTCCCTTCTCTCACTTCCCTTTAACTCTTTTGCCTGCTTTAAATCCTCCACATACAAGGTTAGATGTCTTTTAAAATTACGGAACAAATGAGTACCAAAATAATTTTCTCCTGACTGCTGCAAGCAGCAAATAACAATCCTTCCTTTGCTGACTAGTAGGTCAAGAGAGCCAGAGCTCCATCTCCACTCCCTGTTCTCATATGAGTCAATGTTCAGCCAGTGCTCAAACTTACAATTTCTTTGCTCAGCGTAAAGATATGAGTTACTGACATCTCCCAAACAAGTTATAGTAACTGCAATCCCAAATGAGTAAGCACTGCTAACTCTGAAGATTTCCTTCGCTCTATGAAAAATAGAGTAATTCGTGATTTAAACACGTGTAAGTTCCAACTGCTACACTTAAAACAGCTGTGCATCTCTGGGTTATGATAACCCCTTGGCAAAAGAACAGTGAGACCTTAGAGTGAAGCCTCTGAAAGAAACCTTTGGGTCTCCATTGCAGTTTGAATAGAGGCTGATTTTTCAGGGAAGAGATTTAGCCGACCACACAAGAAATATTTTCCACATTCATAGGCAATGAGTCATGAATCCAGCACAGGACCCTATGATTTTTGGATTGTTTTATTTTTTAAGGAAAGAAGAAAAACATCAAACTGCAGTATACGCCCATCTCATAAGCTAGCTTGATGTTCAGCATGTGTTGAAAGTAAAGAGGCAAATTTTGTTAAGAGACGCTGCAGTGTCTTTTATTAGATCCATCACCATGCAGATCAGTTGTTCAGGAAGCCTAAACTTATATTACTCACAATTCTGAGGACTTGAATATTCACCATAATAAAGATCAACTAGGAAAGGTTTTGTGCCATATCACAGTCCCTTCCTTACACCTTATCTCTCGGAAGAGTAGCTGGAGCACATTTCAGTACTTCTAGCATGAACATCTTCTGAAGGAGGTGAAGGAGAGGTCAGATGTGTGTGCAGCAGTGCCTCTTTGATGATACAGGCCTTGATGAACTGCATTTCATTAAGCAAGTATTGTCCTTCAGAGACCTACCTCTTAATTACAAATAAAAGGTATAAAAACAGCGTCTTCCATTGTTTAATAACTTGTACAGAAAAAATTCGCTTCTCCTCCATGCAGTGCAAGTGCTGTTTCAGATTCTCATTATGCCTCCCCTGCCAGTCATACCAGCAGCTTCCCCTAGCCAAGATTTCTGCTTTGGGATATGATGAGTAGTGCCTTAGAAGTGACTCTTTGTCTTTATCGATGAGGGTATACAGAGCTGGGTCACATGTAAATGAGGGCTGCTCAAATGAATGCCACCAATTTTGACTCAACTGGTTATTTGTCAGCTGCTCTTATTGTACATTCTCCTTCATGTAAGTATCCAGCAGCTGTATTTTTGCAACAAAACACCATAACAGCAAGCAGTTCCCTTCAGATTAACAATAAAAAACATACCATTTGGAGCATAGATTATATGAAGAACCCTGGCTCAAGGTGGATGGAGTACTTTCAAAGCATTGTGGTATATTTAATTTGTCTGAAGAAGAAGTGGTGTGCAATTTAAGTGTCATCATGAAGAAACAATGACCTATTATAGATGCAGACCAAGAGGAATTGAACAGAATGATTTTCAGCTTTGAAAATAATATATATAGCCAGTTGAGCTGTGTAATTGTAAGTATAGACACAGAGTTGGGGAAATTGTTTTTCACTGGTGACAGGAAAAACATTGAGGTAACAAACTTGTTTCCATATGGCAGAAAGCCAGATGATTTTATCTTGAACACAGAAACTCAAAATAATATGTTATACATCTGATACAATTCTATTGTGAATTAATTCAACCACCAGTCCAGTTCCTCTGAATCTAAGCAACAGCAGTCCACTCTTCCTGGTGCTTCCTTTCAGATGCTCTGCTATGTGTACACCTCCTGTCTGATGTCATTCTTAGGCAGTTTCATTTCCATTATACAGATTTTTAGAGCCAGGAGTGATTTAAATGCATTTTTTTCTCATGCCTAGCTAGCCCTCTGAATTTTAGAATTGGGATTTTGAAGAAAATACATGACAATAAGGTAATTAACATACTTTTTCCTAGTCAAATTTACCTTTTGCAGACATGCTGCACTCACAAAGGAAGAATAGGATCTTTCTGGATAGCAAAAGATGTCTTTAACATATTTGTGGTCCCCAAAGCTGGTTGAAGTCTGTATGCCAGAGAGATTTTCCAGCTGACTTTCCTTCACACTCCTGTTTTAGAAAATACACCACTCTCTCCTTGAAAAACAATTTTAAAAGTGTCTTTTCTTGTACTGTGCTCCACGAGGGAGGAAGCAGAGCTTGAATACAGTTCTCTACTTACTTTCCTCTCACATTTTCTCCCGTGTGGACACCAGTCAAGGGCAGTCAGAATTAATCTCTTGGCTCCCCTCACAGAGAGTTCTGTGTTTCATGGTACACAGCTTATCTCCTAGGGGAGATGGCAATAGCCATGAATTCTCCACTGATCATGGCAGGGATTCAGGTGATTACATCACACATAGATGTCTAAAGTCAGGCGAGGTGAATTTCCCACATCTATCTTAATGATAGCAAGCCCCTGCAGAATAACAGTCTTTGAAGAACCCCAAACATGGACAGCTTTTAGAACAAGTGAATCTCAAATCCATCACAGTGTAGGACACTAAATAAGCCTGTAGCATACAAGCCATTTTTAGTGAAGATAGGAAAAGCCATACTGGGGAAGACCAAAGGTCTGCCTAGCTCAGAGTCTGACAGTGGGCAGCAGATGATGCCCAGGAAGGATATTAGAATGCTGCAAGCAGGAATGGATTTCCCCCAGGTGAACTGTCATAGGACTTGGAGCCCTGTGTCTCAAGGTCTCTCAGAGACAGTGGACATACTCTTTTTGTATTTAATGACCCTAAATAAATAAACCTTTTATGCACATATTTTTGGAAGTCATATAAATTTTCAGCACACACAGTGCTCTGTGGTAATGGTGAAAATATTTTAATTAGAGGGTGAATGAAGAGTAATTTTCTCTTATGCATCCTGAATTTGCAACCTGATAATTTCATGTGGTGAGTCTTTGCTCATGTAAGACAAAAAAAAAATTATTCAGAAGGTTATTCAGTTTCTCCAAACCACTCAAGTTTTGAGACTTTTATCATACCTCAAACCCCATGACTATTTTCAGGGCTGAACTGTCTTAACACATTTACTCTCCATGTGGAAATATGATTACCACATCTTTGTTATCACTCTATTAAAAATTTATAGTTTTATTATATTCTCTCTGTGCAAATAAGCTCAATATTGTACTTTCTAGACCAACTGTTGGTGGCAGTCAACAATGCTGCAAAAAGAATGAAATTTTTTAATAAATAACACAATAATGTGGTGTGCTTTCTGCTAAAGTAAGTTGATTTCAGTTGAGAGCTGATCAGAAAGGAAAGGAAACCATTTCTTGCTGGAATAATACTTTGAGCACGGCATTATTTATGCTAATGCTTTACTTCCTTGCTATTACTGTTGTTCTTCACTTCTCCCTCTCTCTTATCTACTCCTCCCCAGAGTGGTTATTTTTACTTCCTTGATACACATAGGTTCCTTGTCTATCACAATATTAAGAAATTTATTGGTTTTCACAGGTTAAAGTGAAGAATTAGAAAGTGCTTCTTACATCCATGTCAGAATTGTAGGATTTTGAAAAGATGCAAAGCCACAAACTTATTTATTTCATATGCACCTCAGAAGAATTCTTTAGCTGCCATCAGGTGACAGAGGATGAGGCAGAAGCTTTGGGATAGATGAAGAGAAAAAAAAAGTAAACAAACCTTTTGTTTGTTGAATACGGCTCTGAAGGTCTGTAGGCACATACTAATCAAATCATGACCTTTCTGAAAGGCACCTACAGCAAACAAGAGATGCTGATCCAAACAAAAAATAAAAAAGGAATTTTAGTTCATAAGGAAAGTAAATGGATTTTGAAATTATATTTGCCTCATATTATAATGAATTGAAAAAATCCTAAAGGCTTTAAAAAATAAAAGATCCAAGTTGAATCAGAAGTATTTTATGTCATTGTTTTAACTAACATATCATCAAAGGAATAATTTTATCAAAATAAATGTACTTAAACTGTTATAAAAATTTACTTCAAAAATGTAGATGACATCAAAATGCTTTACAGTTTCAGCTTTGCTGTATCCAAAATCTTCAGTAGAAAAGAGCTTATTGGACAAATTCTGACCAGTCTCACTCAGGAGAATAGGGAAAGATGGGAAAAATTCAGCGCCTTAAAACTGTCCCTTCCCACGCAGCCTGACTCATCACACAGATGCAGGAATCCAAACAGGGTGACATTAATCATCTGTGTCCTGGAATTATGGACCTCACTAGCCAAGGATGGAGGCAATAAAGCTGAAGAGCGCGTTGCTTAAATTTATAGAGCAGGTGCAAGCATTAACTAAACTTTTCAGAACACTACTCTTGCATTTTAAGATCGGAGTTAATGACGTGATTATTCTTCTACTTCAGTAAATCAGGAATTGACTTTTAGTGTCCTTTTAGGTGCTTTACTCTTATTTCAGTTCATCTGTTAGAGGAACCAATATATATTTGCAACTTACGACTTTACATGACAGAAGTCAAGCAACAGAGCACATTCAATTTAAGAGTTTCTCTTCCATGAGAAACTGTGGTAGTTTGACAAATGCGACACAGAACCCAACAGGACCTGAGAACAAGACTTCCTTTAAAAAATTCAATGCTAACCATTTTGACTCCTGACATCACTTTAATGATAAGAATAGCAGGCTTGATTTTTAAAAAATACTTTAACTGTTTTAGTTATATGCTATAAACAGACAGAAAATAAATTTCAAAATCCAAGCCATTTTGAGAAGGACAATCAAAGTCAGGTCATTTTAATCAAAATGCTCTTGCAAAAAATGCCTGCAAACTTGAACATTAAAATCAATACCAGTACTGCTACTAACCTCTGGTAGTTTTCCTCACAAAATAAAAAGTCCCTTGGGAAACTCTCTCAGCTTGGAAAAGCTGACAGTTTTATTCTCTGCCTTCCCAAAATTATTCTCTGATAGCACTGATACTTTTCTCCCTAGGATGCAGCAGTCTTTTTCAGTGAAGCTATGTGACAAAAATCCCATGGAAATTAAAACCCAAATAAAGTACCATTTATAAAGAAGAGGTTTCCATATCTGAAATGTAAATCAAGGAGCTGTTCTGTAAATGGCCTCCATGGCCCCTCATTATTTAATGATTTAGCCAAACACAGACTTACTTCTGCAATCTGAAACACACAAAATATCACTCTGCAAACAAGCAGTGGTAAAAGGCAGCAGGCAGGTGCCTTTTTGTTATATAGCCCCCAACCAATACACAACATTCCCTGATAGCCTTTTGTAGTAGATAAATTCTTACCTGAGCTTTAAAATTTAAATAAATAAACAGTAGTCATCTTATTAGTGCTTTGTTTTCCATGTGTGAAAATAGAGACAGGGTAAAACTAATTCTTTCCAGTGGATAAACCACATTATTTGCATTTTATTGCCTCTGCAGAGGTGTAAATTGCTGTCATATTGGGCTTTATATTGCACTGTTAAGGTGCTTCTAGAAAAGGGAAACTAGGCAGAAAATTTGCATCATTATGCATTTCTTAGATGCTTAAATTTAATCATTAAAACCAGCAAATCTTTAAAAAATAAACTGGGGGGAATAGATAGTAAAAAAAAATGTAGCTGCTGGGTTACGAAAATATCATTTGATTAATTACCTTGAAATGGAAAAAGGACTCATTCCCTCACCTTCAAAAAAACCAAAACCAAACAAACCCACATTAAAAACCTTCACATGAAAATCACCTCATTATCAATAAAATTAGAAACAGGAAAATGGCAATACATGAAGACTAAAGAAATCATTCTCTAGTAACTCCACCTGCTTCCTTTCATAATGCACAACATTAGCAGAGAAATTTAAAGGCAATTAACTTGAAAGAACTTAAAGAAGGGGAAAAGCAATGATAGCAGGTCATATTCCCAGCTTCCCTGAAAACCTCTGCAAGATCCTCCACAAAACATCAAGTGGCAGAGGATGTTACTCACAGGAATTGTGACTTCAGGTCAATCTCAGTTAATGACTGAATTTTAATTAATCCACACTGCACTGCAGTTTCCTCTGTATTTTACTAAATTCTTATATTGAGGCAGTTTTATCATAGTGAGAAATTAACAGTAGGCTAAATCTCAGAATCACAAAATGGTTTGGGTCAGAAGGAACACTGAAGATCATTCAGCTCCACGCTCCCTGCCATGGGCAGGGACACCTCCAACTAGACTATGCTTCTCAGACACCCATCCAATCTGGCCTTGAACACTTCCAGGGATGGGGCATCCTCACCACCACCTCAGTAAAGAAGTTCCTCCTTACATCTAACCTAAATCTCTCCTTCTTTAGTTTTAAACTGTTCCCTCTTGGCCAATCACTACCTGCCCATGTAGGAAGTTGTATTACTAGAAGATTTATTCCTTTTCCCTGTCTTTAATTCTGGAGGTTGAAGACCATCATTCCCTAAAGTGACTGCAAACCACATCTGTTTAAGAGACTATGCACCTGACAGGTAGGCTTGCAAGCATTTTTTCAAACTCTCTCTTTAATGCAGCATCTTTATTTCATTATTAATGTTAATCTATTTTTTTTTTCCAAGTACACTATATGTCAGAGGGTTTTAATGACACTAAAACAGCTTAGGAGACTATTGTGGTTCAGCCTGCTTGCTCAGAGTTGTATTATCTTGATGATGCACCCCAGGAGCTGAGATCCACGGCAATAGTTTTTTTTTTTAAGGAAGAAAAGAAAGCCACATGAACGAGAAATTAAATCAGGAAAGAAAAGTTATGATGTACCAGGTCAATGTTTTCTTTCTTATTCTTTTTTTTTTCTGCAAATAAGACACTGTTTCTCCTTGAGGTCTTTGCTATATGAGCATTAAAAGGATCTAATAATGATAATATAAAAACTTAATAGAAAAAGTCCAGTTGATAGTATAATACACAGTTGTACCTCACACTTTATTCTGAGCACTTTCAGATTTCAGGATATATTCTTGGTTTGTGGTCACTTGATCTGAACTGTAAAAGGGTAGATGTATTTAAGAAAAAGAAACAATTGCAAAGCTTTGAACACTCTGTCGTTTTCCACTATTGTGTTTATTTAGAAACTAATTCAAGGCTTCACATTTCACATTCAAATTTTATAAATGTTTGGTTTATGTACCAAAATCTAAAAAAATTTAAAAAAAATCTCAGCACGATCAGCATTCCAATTCCTTCTTTGTCAGGGTTAGACTTTATTTGGTGATTCTAGGACTGGGATATGGTTAAAATCAGTCTCATTTTTATTTTATTGCTCCATGAGGAAGAAATTGCATGCCTGTTAAAAAAAAAAAGTTTTTATTTTCAGAGACTGAAATGAAAACTAATGCTATCAAACCATATGATTATCTGTTTTCTGTAGCATTACTATGGCTGGAGAGATAATTTAAGCAGTTATACTTAAATAATGTTTCTTCATTAATATTTTTCTGCAAATTTAATGAGTCTTTTCCCAAAAGACGAAAGTTGCAAAGCTGAGTATCTGAATAGAAGAGAATGATAGTGTAAAAATGTATTATCTCCATTTTGAGCAGCGCGACATATTTTTGCTACATAGGCACTTTCTAAGTCACTAATCTCCAAGGGTTTCAGCAGTTAAGCTGATGAATGATGGGAAGAGGATTTCTTGACAGCCCAGTGATCTATCCAGAGGGGAAAGGATGCTGTTGGTCAGGGTTCAGGTACTGGAAGGGCTTTTGACTAGCCAACCATCTGTACATGTCTGGAAGGCCAAGGGCTGTTTTTCCCTACTACTCAGCTCATGGGAATGAGAACAGCACTGCCGAGAATCATGCAGGCAATGAGACAAAATACTTTGTTTTCTACTGACACAGAGACTTTTCGGCTTTGTGAACACTTATTTTGTTTATATTGTTCTCAACAGACAGAGATTTGTGTGAATAATGACAGTACTACTGAAATTACTAGCACTGCTCCCAGTTTCACTATCCACTCCTGCATCCTCCACCATTGCAGCACTGCTGTGGGCTGCACGAGAGCTGTGGTAGCATGATAGGTAATTAATTCCACAGACAAGACTCCCATACTCCTGCACATCCTCCTGGCCATGCCACAACACTGATGGGAGTTACACTGACATTCTTTTGACTAAAGGTCGTGTATGAACTCCTGCCCACAGGGAGCAAAAAGCATTCCCCTGCCCACCTACCTACATTTATGGTTCTGCATGTCTGAAATAACTGGGTAGCCCTAGTGCAGGTCCCCGTTGCCTCCCAGAACAAAGGCAGAGCTGGCTTTCCTCCATCCTCCAGCCCATGGGCTGGTCTTTTCTGGTAGGAACTGAAGGTACTGGAGTCAGAGGTGAACTGCAGGATGCTCCAGCCAGCCCCACAGAGCCAGGCAACCTGAGCATGTCATACTGTTACATGTCAACACAAGATGCCAGCTTTCAGGCCTCTGTCTTTTTCCCCCAAGAAAACTGGCATTAGGGAAGGGGTCCAACATGGGAGGTGGGTTGAGACAAGCAGACACTCTCACACACCAACATACACCAAGGGTGCACACCCTGGGATCACGCTGTTTGCAGGGAAAAGCAGCCTGGCAACATACAAATTGTTTTAAATCAAAACACTCTAGTGAGTCGTTGCAGACCCCACTGTTACAGGGGCTTCAGCTCTGCTCAATCAGAGGGATGCAAGTGAGGGATTTCCAAGGGAGCAGAGAGCTGTATTGACATGCAGCTTGTCCAGCTATCTAATGATGAAATGCACCCTTGTGCAGCAATGGCTTATGTACTGTGTACAGCCATGCAGTGCTTAGGAGCTGAGGGACTACATTCCCCCACAAGATGAGAAACCATCAACATTTTTCAACATGTTGCAGTGTTGGCCCAAAGACTGTGACACCACTGAAATTATGTGTGAAACAGGAAGTTACTGCAGCCTATTTTTTTTTTAAATCTATGTAAACCAAAGATAAGATAAGATATGGAAAATGTACAGAAGAGGTGAATAAGTGTCCTTGTGTCTAAGGCAAGGCATACTACCAAAATGACATTAAAGAATCACATAAAAACATTACTGTAATTTACTGGGTCTCTCCCTCCCAGGGAAAAAACAAAATCCAGAATGAAATATGGTCATTCGGCAGGCAGTGCTCAAATGTCACACAGCCAGGAGGTTAATCTCTCCTGAGAACAGAAACATTTTCCTGAAGAAAGGGACGTCTCTTTGCAGAGCTAATACCACTTCTCTCTAATACGGCATCAAAAGAAAAGTTAATGAACATGAGACGATGCTAGCAAACACACTACAGACAAAACTCAGAGGTAAGAGAGTGGGAATTATCTTGGAGGGGGAAATGAGCTTTTCTTGTGTTGCATAGCTACATGATCTTCTCCTGTGAGACAAGAGAGACTTCCAAGTGACAGTTCAAAATAGTATTTTAAATGTGAAATAAGTTAACTGTCTAAAACTTGCTGCTGGGTGGAAAGAGACATTCAGTGTTACCAGACTTTCATGCTGACATACCACTCAGTTATTTTTCTTTCAATACCTTGGTAAAAAATAAATGTAGTTCATCCAATTAAAGTATGTCTTCAATACAATTTTTAGCACAAGGAAGCCAGACAAACACTCCCATGTACAAACACAAAAATATATATGTATTTTAATTTTCATTTGGTCATATTTTATTTAACAGAATGTCATTCTTCCTCAATAACCAATGATGATTTAAAGTAGTAGCGTTCTCCAAAGCAGCCCACTGATCACAGAGAACTGATGATATTTAAATATACAATATAAAGAGTGATGTTTCACAAAGTTGCTTTACCTTCAGACTTTAGTTTAGAACACAACAGACCAAAATTAACCATTTCACTAGGTCTAATAATAAAATTCAAACTGACAACAAGTTGTGAAAAGACAATTGTTACTGAAACTTTACAGAGAAAGAACATGATTAATAAACTTGTCTTGGCTTTACAAATCTCAGACCCCCTGAGTCCTAACAGTACTATACTGAGAAAAAAAAATAAATTTTATCCTGAGGATACAAGCACAGTTTGTAAATTTCTCCTGTAATTTAGTTTTGAATTTTGATATTATATTTTGATATAATATTTTCCATAAGGCTCCAAAGTAGATCACTGTATGCAAAAAGAACATTATTCAGTAGTTACTGCTATGCAAGTACTACAGATCACAAGAGCCTTAAGGCACAGATTGCCAATCTGCAATTTCAGATGTCGTCATGACTAGCTGTTAATCATTACTCTCATAGCAGAGGTGTATTAATAGATTATGCGAGTGCTTTTGTATTTGCATGAGTGCAGAATCAACAGAGTTAACATTTGTGCACAGCCTTCACTGAGACATGAGTACTTCCATAATCTGTTGGATAAATGTTGGGGTAGTAGTTGATATGTGAAGAGAGACAACTAACAGTCAGGGGAAGGTAACATCTTAAATCACAAGAGCTATTTCATCTATACTCCTAGAAAGACTCTTTTGTTTTGTATTCCTCTATGACGTGGCTGGTCTTGGGCTCATTTTCCATCTCATCTTGTTAACCAGACTTATACAAGGGAAATACTTAAAATACTTGTCCTCAAGATCTAGTCTGTAGATTATCAGTGTGTTAGGGTTTTTTTCCAGTTTTCTTCAGTTATTCATAGAATAAAGTACACACAGAAAACAGGATGCTGTTGAATGAAAGAGAGTAGCAGAAGGGATGAAGAGATGGGAATGTTTTGCAGAACACATTTCCACAACAGTCCATAGCATGAAAGAGTTAGAGAAGTAAATTATTTAAATGAACCATTATTCTCAAGTTGAGCGCTAGCAAACTGCAAAACATTTTTTCTTAATAGTGTCAGGTAATCTAAATGTGCCCCACTGAATATATTTAGAGCTTTAGAATGACATTTTCTATTATTTAATTCCTTCGACCATTGCTGCATCAAAGATGCACATGAACCTCAGGGACAATCACACTTAAAGGAAAGCGATTTTACACTAAGTCCCATCAAGGATACAATACAACCAAACCCTGGAAGTCTCTAAGTTATCATAATCTTAGGCATTGCTTGTAACAATCACTGATTTATTATTCTTAGGCATTAAGTGTAATGCTTAAAGTTGTCAGATTCCCTTAAATCATCTCTGCACTGAGTGACTAATGGCTACAATTAACATCACCAGCAGCACTGTTTAGAGACACGGGACACAGATCACCAGCTCCAGCTCGCAGGCTGCATAATTAGCACAAGACACTGAGGTTTGCAGGGGAGATTCTCACACACTTTCACTCACAGCTTTCCACAGAGTAGGCACTGATAATGATGTCAGGCCAAGGCAGGCTGTAACTCGAGCAAGCTGAATTCTCCCTCAAAATTTTCTCTGCAGTGGGGTCTTCCAGAATACACCCCTCCTTTCTCTTCCTGTGGACAGGGTGGGGGTTTTACCCTTCCAGCTCCTGCATGCAATGTGATACCCCCATCTTGGGAGCTACTGTGGAAACAGCAGCAGCAGAGACACTTCAGGTTTAGCATATGCATCAGGTTTAAATATACTGAAACTCAGCTTGTGTGGGAAAGTGAGAAGAATGTTCTCTCTCCTTCCTGATGACAGATGTGTCATGGGGTTTGTAAGCCCTCTCTTTTATTACAGAGCAGGCAAAAGCCTCCCTCACTATTAAAATGGTTACTCAGTTCACTCCAACTCCCAGATGTTGTTTTCTCCATAGGCCTCTCACCTTCCCTTAGAGCCACAGGGCTCCTTTCATTCTCTCCCTCCACTTCTTCTTCAGCCAGGCAGCACACAGCACTTCCTATATTCCTGAGACCCACATCCAGGTAAAGCTCATCCCTCATGTTCTGATCCTTTACACTAGTTTCATAAGCTCAGTTACAGCACCTACCATCTCACATGGCAACTCAAACATTTTCTAAAGATTCAGGAAACTCCATCATGGCCACACACGGTAAACCACGGGAAAAATGGAAACTGCTCATATTGTAGGGGCGGGGGGGACTCAGGCTACTGATTAATTTGAAGAGTTAGTGCAAATTCTATCACATCATTTTTGTCATTCGTACAGCTTTCCACTGCAAGCTTGCTTCAGTTTTGATTTTTTTTATTATTCTGTTGTACCATCTTCTATTATCCCTTCTCTAGATTTTTTCTACTCCTAAATTTTTATTAACCAAGGGACCTGATTTGAGATGCCTGCCTTCAGGCACTGCTGTTTGTTGCTGATGATGCGACAGCCTCTTTAAGGAATCACAGCAGCATTTCCATATCAAATAAAAATCCTAATTAACTCCCGTCATTTGTCTGCTGCAAATTGACAGATAAGTCAATTCTCTGGAAATGAATCCTCTGCAAAGGAAGCTTTGTCATACCTTTATTAGACAGGACTTGTTGTAAGCCACTGATTCAGAGAGAACAGATCTGGCTGGCCACCATCCCCACAGACAAAACACTTTGGCCACATTTTAACAAAACTTGTACCATGAGGAATTATCAGCATCTTCCCTTGAAGGCCTCTCTATTTCACCTGCGTGCAGGGCTCCCCCCATCACCTTGGATTCCACAGCAATAGCATCAATTCAGATTTTGAACTCGCTGCAGAAACCCCTTTTTTTCTCTATTTTTAAATTTGTATCATGAAAGTGTTAAAATGTCTTTTATCAACCAAAGCAGTTTACACACACAAAACACTGAAAGAGGAGTGACAAAATAGTGGGACCTTTTGAACCATGTTTCAACTTCACCACTGCCCAGGGCTGCACAAGTTGTTATTTTTTAATAAAAAAACCACTTCACAAATTGTGCAATCCAACAGGGGTCAAAGCCATTTTGTGCCAACAGACCCTTATGAAGGAAACAAATTGAGATCTCAAAAGCTGATAGGAAAACAATTCCCACACAACTGAAAGCGGAAATGCAGACTGAAGGGAACATCCAAGCCAATATGCTAAATACAGACCTTTGACACAGGATCATTCGAAATTACAAGGCAATACAGGATGTGGGATTCTATCAGCCTGGCTTTCATTTTCATTTGGGGTCACCTGAGCATGCCTCTAAACAAAATGTTGGTGTTCCTTGTATAATCAGCGGGAGAAAAGTATCTCGTTTCATCCCTGACCAAGTTTAGAATTTTTTATCAGGCAAGTTTCCTTTTGGAGGGGGTCTTTGGATTAAACTACCCTTTTTTCCCAACAATCAGACAGGGAAGAAAGGCCTTTCATTTGGGAGACATACTCCCTTTTTGCCATTTCCCTGGCAGGGTTAAATGTACAATCCAATTTAACTCCACAGGAAAGTAAATCACTCCTGGTTTACAAAGATCTCATGATAAAGTATTCTAAAGGAACCAGGCATGAGTGAATTGACAATAAGACCTTCTTACACAAAACAGGGACACACTATTTTCTGTGCTGCAGTTAAAATCAGACTGAGGGATCAAAGTGTCATCTTTGCCACACAGAAAAATGTCTTCCATGAGGAATGTCTCTAACTCACTGTGTTCCTGTTTTGCTACCTGAGAAATGGGATAACTATTATTTTCTCAGTCTCACAGAGTGTTTTGAAGTTTGTGGACAAAAGAACTATTCTCAGCACCAGAAGTACACACTCACAAGCTACTCAAAAAATACCTTTCTGATCAAGATAGCCATATGATTAAGAGTTCTTTTCAGTACAGTCCTTTGAGACCTTTGCTCTTATCTTTTATACCGATATTTATCTTCCAAATTTGTCTTGGAACACAACTCTGCCAATAGTTCAGCAGGACATTTTCCCAGAGGCAATTAAAGATTACAAAATCCAGACTCAGCATCCTCCTAAAATCCCATTTTAATATTCTCAATAAAATCCTGAAGCCTGATTGATTTTGGTTTTTTTCTTTCTTGCATGCTCTTTCAAACATGACTTTACCAAAAAACTTGACAAATACATACATCAGTAATAATAACAGAAACAATATAACAACAGGGATATGACCAAAGCTTATTGCAAAGTATTTTCCAAGTAATGCTAAATGGTAATTCTTATGATGTTTGACAAACTTTAATTTCCCAAACAGAGCAGGAAAATAACAAAAGGCATGAGCAAAATACTGTCAGGTTACAATTTTGTCAGGTAATGTGCTTAGGCTTGGCTGTGACTGTGATTAAATAATACAAAGAGCATTCCATGCAAGGTACTGAGCTAAAACATTTGAGAGCGACATCAAAGCGAATCTTTTCCTCCACATATCAGTGACCTCTTGAGGTCCCTTTTACTCCTCTTTTCTTTAATTCTGTGTTCAGTTTGTGACTAGGCATAGCATGTTTGTAGAGTGCAAAACTTCTTTTTTAATATGCTATACAGTAAATTTACATTTCTGTAAAGACATCTCACACTATTTTACAACTAATAACTATTGGGAATCTGTGTATTTGTTGGAGCTTAGTGGGTCTGATTACCTGTCTCTGTAAAACCAAGAGTCTACTGACATCTCTGATTACAAGGAGGTCTTGGTCATGGAATTTTCCATAACTTTCACAAATATTTTTAAATATCTATGTCTTGGAAAACTCATCACGTAAGAGGATATTTTTAGATCTTAGTAAAGGCCCAAAACTATCGATTTTTACACTTTTTTTCCCTCCTTTTTCTTAAGTAGTTGAACAGGTATAGCCAGTTTCTCCACTAAGTTCCATATTGCAAGATATTTTTATATGCATTTCAGCATGCATAATTACAACAAGTTTTATTCTACCCAATACACAAGAAAGGTAAGAAATTAAGAGGAGTTCCTCCCAAGCATCTGCATTCTGTTTTTAGCACTTCAATTCTGCTATAAAAATTAGACAGCAATTCCTATGGTAATAAAGATTGGAAAAAGTTTTCAATCCAAATTCATCTAATAAAAATTGAACTACTTATAAAGATTTTCTACAAGAAAGGTGGAACCCTTTATGTACCCTGATATGTAAAAGAGAAATGCCTTCAAAGAATACTGAGAGAAGTTAAAGTATATTTATTTCTCTTACCCATTCCACATTTTTTTCAATGCCACAACTGCAATTATCACTGTCAGAATTTGCTTCAGTGAAATAAAAGCTGCAGCCAAGAAGACCTGTAGCCAAACTCTTTAACAGAGAGAATCTTATTGAAAAAGCAATTTTGTTCTTGCTGAGAGATGAGGTCCCAGTTACACAAAATTATATCCTACTTTCACTTTCTGGAAAGAATGTATTAATACTCATTACCTTAAAACTGAAATCAGGCATCAGAAAATATTACATAAATTACAGTTAAGTGCATAAATAATGGATTTTCAAATGAAAATTTGTAAGCTTCAAAACAAATTTTAAGCTGCATACAGTGGAACAGATTTGCATTTTTTGATTAGACAGGTGATGTACTCTGAAATCAGCATTTTGCTGCCTTCCATCAAGGTCTGGCCCATGTACCTAAAAGGATCCATGAAGATTTTTATCACCATTGTGTCACAGCTTGTATACATGTGGAGTACTGACTAAATCCTGAAGCCCTTATAAGGAGAAAATTTCTATTGATGTTTTAGTTTTATCTGATAAGAATTTAAAAATCATAACAATGACAATATACTATTCTACTAACGAGAAGTGTGGAAATATATAACATACATTCAAATATGGCACTTAAGCGAATACTGGAGACACATCTCACTTATACAGCATGATGTTACAAGGAATGTGAAAAATAGAACTGAATAAAATAGTATGCAAGAACTGACCAGTTTTTCAAGTCTCTCAAACCACAGAAGTAGTATTAGAACAGTTTCCACTACTAACAGCTTGTAGGACAGACTGATAAGAAGTTCAGGCTCCATATCTTTCCTCTCTGCATTTCCTAATACAAATCATGAAAACAGAATTAGGAAAGCAGAAAGGTAATGAGTTGCTCAGACAAGCTCCTGCAAGGTGACGCATATTAGGGCATACACTATTTATCAGTGCTGCTAATGACCTGTGAAGTAGGAGAGCTTTATCTGTGTGTTGCCTGGACTAATCAAGGGTGATGCTGGAAGAGTCAGGGTCGTCTCAGCCCTGAGAAACGCTGAAGCTGCCACCACAGGAGTTGCAGCTAAACTCGAGACGACAGACTTTCAAGCTTTCAGTATCCACTCTTAACTCAGCCTACTCAATCTTCCAGCTGTAATCATCCTGGATGAGGAGAGGTGACCTACAACCAGTAACTCTGAAACTTCACTGATCACTGAAGTGATAGAAGAAATGTTTTAAACTCTAGCACTTGGGAGGCAGGGTTGACATGAGCTATAACCTCCACCGGGATCAGAGTTTTCTCAACTAATCCCTGCACTGCCTGAACATGCTCTTACAATATCTCTAATTATTCTTGCTGGGCACCCTGTGTGTCTTCCCACTCTGACTGTCGATTTAAGTCCTAAAAAAGAAATTACATTCTCGCCTCAGCATACTACAGGCTGCACAAGCATCAGCCAGCACACAGAGATGACACAGCCCCTATGTTTCAGCTGATTTACCTAGTCCCTAGTGAAACCTGTTGCCCTTTTGAGGTAAAATGTATTTCTCTATTATGGCACATGTTCAATATATACAATTACACTATAACCAAAACAAAGGTGTTCTAAACATATAGGCTGAGATGCTTGACTACAACTTATTCATATTAATCTTTGTTTGGAGTGGGATGCTGTTGATCTGTGGAGAGTTTTACTTTATTAATAATGACAGTGTCTCAATATACAATCTATAATATATCTAAGTACATTGAATAGGTATGATTTATTGTATAAACTTTCAATGAAATATGCTTATCTAGCAATGTCACCTTGTATGCTTGCCAGAGATTGGTAAAAATATATCTATGTATCCTGTCTCCCCATGAACAGGATTCAGCGATTAACCTCTGCTGCCAGGATTTACTTTTGGATACTGGTTATTACACTGTATTTAGAGGACTAATGTCTTACTCCAAGGGAGAACAGAGTTCTAGAAAAATCCTCGATGTGCACCCAAAATGCAAGAGAAGTAACTCAAATGTGTCCCACATTACAACACCGAGATTATGGCACCAAGCCAGGTTACTTGTGTAAATGAAAAGTTAGGGAAGAAACCTCAGAGATCCAAACAGCTGAACAGCAAAGCTAGCCAAGAGTGGTTCCAGTTCACCTGTGATCTTTCTCACAATGCACATGGTTTATGCTAAATCACAATCCTAAGACCCAGTGTTATTTGAGAAACCAACTCCTCCAGTTAGGAAACATTCCTAACTGGCATTACAGCATCTTCTGAATTCTTATATTTCTTCTTTATCTTAGCATACTACGTGAGCATTGCAGAAAAAACCCAGTAGTCAATGTACCAGTTGATTTTCCATGGGAAGGACAATATTTAATTGGCTTTGATATTTTTCTTTGTTCAGTATGTTTCTCTCTGTGTGGGTGCATGTGAGAATACACATGTTTTCTTCTCTTTTTTATGGTGCACTTCACTGATATATTTAATAGTCACTCATTTCCATAGCACTTGTTTACCATAACTTACAAAGTAAAATCAGAGGATTATATTGTATTTACAAACAAGTTGGCACTTACAGAATAAATTATTGACTCCTTTTCTTTTTTTATTTAATTTTCTTTTTTTCTCCACTTCTTTTTCACCAAAGGGCATCCAGAATTCAGGCAGAATAGTAACACCTGCTGCCAATATGCTACATTAACATGAGTAAGTAGGATTCCAGCTGTTACACTCTTTCCCAATGATTTGCTTGTTGCTGAGAGGCAGTGCCTTCCACCTCAGTTCATGTCCAATGCTCAAAAACTGCTAGTCAAGCGAAAGCAAAGGCTGCATGTTTTCTTCCTCATTCTTATCCATGCGTTTCAGCACCCCAGGATCCACAACTGACTGAGACCTGCAGAGGGACAACATGTTTATTTGACATTTCTAGATCAAGACAAATGAGGGTAAACCTCAGCTTTCTTTTGTTTGTTTTAATTTCTAGCAGGGGTTAAAAATAAGGGCACCACCTTGTCATTGCAAATCAGCAGGAAATACTGTCATGAATGGACAACTGGGCTTTAAAGGGCTCAGTGCTGGTCTGTAAATACAGGAACAAAAGGTGGAATAAAGCAGATCCTCTCTTCAGTGAAATGGTGAAGCAGGGAGTATCCTCCGCACACAAGAGCAAACTAAGTTGTCCTCTGTAGTGACTTAAGCACTGACCATCCCTCCAGAAAGTCATATAGCACTGGGCTGGCAAGGAAGGTACAATTCAGCCACCCAGCTGGCCAATCACACACTGCAATTAGTGGGATGTGTTAGCTGGAAGCACAAGTTGCTCCTTTTCTGAATAGCATCTTAATTCAACAGTGAGAGAGCCTAAGCCAAATCTAGGGAATAGTGCCATTGTTAGCAGGATTTCTGGAGCAGTGGTCAAATGTGTCAAACTCACTTTTCAGCTCAGCTGAACAGGGTAGGGAAGGATGATCAGGGAAAATTCAGTGATGATTGTAAAATTTCTCTAGATTCTCTAATTTAACCCAGAAGCATAACATGGTACTGTGCCCCAGAACAGCCATATGGGACAAAGAGGAAAATCCAGTCTCCAGCAAAATCAAAATGTTCCACTGAAAACAAAGCCTGGAGTGTTAAGACAGGGTCTCCCATCAGCTATGGATCAGCTCATCAAAAAGCAGCCACTTTTGGGGTACAGTAAATGCAACCCCTGTTAGATGTTTCCTTTAGTGAGAAGATTGTCATGCTGGAAATGACTACCTCTCTTTCTTCCTGTAAAGAACACTTGAGATGACTAAAGAGCATGTATATGTCTCTACAATGCAGGCATCTATTTTTGATCAGTGGAAGCACGCTGTGCCTGCAGCATTGCTACAGATTTGTCCATTTAGAGGGCTACAGTGCAGAAAAACCTTTACAAATCCTAACCTTTCCTAAGATAAGCATATAAACTGGCATCATCCAGTGAAACCAATGAATGAGACTGATGAGGTCCTTCTCAAAAAAATCTAAAGAAAACTTACAAAAACAAAAGAAAAAACATGACCTAAAGCCTAGGTGAAAACTTTAGACACAGGATATTTTCTAATAATATTTATTCCATTCTCATAGTAATACTAAAATCAAGAAAATTAGCTTTAAAAATATGATCATTCCTCTTGTGATAAGCATGATTTAGACTTTATCATTTAAGAGTGTACAATAATACTCATCTGAACACTAGTCATTTCCTCAGGCAGAAAACTTAACCACTGAATTAAAAATGCTTTTTCAAAATCTTCACAAGGTACTGTGCCAATGCAAAGCTGATTGAAAATTTGCTACTGGGAAGCTGCACTCATGGAAAATCCAGTTCATCATGATAAAAATTGCTGTAGAAGCAAATTAACTTCAAAGGTTTGCCAACTGGATGTAAGTGCTAAAACTGAGCCTTTTCCTCGGCTGCCAATGACTGAGCACAGGGTTTCCAGTTCTCATCTGAAAACTGAAGGGGAGTTGGAACAGCTGCAAACCTCGTCTCAAATTCCCAGTGAAGAAGCTTTGGCCATAAATTCCCAGGCCCTCCAAAATCCCCAACACCAAGGCAGGTGTGAAAATTGAACTGCACAAATCCTGATCTATGGTTTGTAAGCTCAGATGCCCAAATGCCTTGAAAAAGAAGAAAGTTTGCACTCAGTTTTAAACATAAATTTACTGTCATGCTTCATGCCATTCAGCAGCAATTCACTAATGAAGGTATGTGAAAGGAAGAAGATTTAAGTCTATAGCTCCTTCTTTTCTACCTACATCCCACAAATAACTTTACAAACACTACTGAATACATTCTCAGAAAACACAGTGGGACAGAGTTCACTACAAAGTCCTGTTTTAGGGGTGAGGAACTAAACCACAGCTCCTCTGCAAAGTTTATCAACACAGACACCCGCCCTGCTGGGTTAGGTGAGGAGAGAATGCAGGCCTCCAGCTTATCCACAGATGAGCACAGCCACACGCTAAATCTGGCTGCTGAGACAGCTGCAATGTTGCCACATGACATAAGCAAGTTTTCCTCAGAAGTCTGGGCTACAGGTGGCATTAATTCCTCCTTATCTCCACCATCCTCCCCCCAACCAACCTTCCTTTCAAGGTGAGGTCATCCAATTCACCAAAACTTCAAGGAAAACTGGAGAAATGTCTATGGTTCATATTGCAGGCAAAAAAAAAGTAAGAAAGGAAACGTTCAGTACAATTTTGGTTTTTAAAGGACATTCTTTCTGGACAGTAAATGGTAAGCCAAATTAAACAAGATAATTGTTGGAGGTCTGATAGATGCTCGTGAAATTTGTTCAAAGCTAAGCATTTTTCATTGCCTTAGTCATGATTTTTTATACATTAAAAATCTTCTGCACTAACGTATCATACTGACTGAAGGCTTAAACTGAAACAACTCATCAGTTGCTGAACCCAAATTAAATTTAATTTTTAATGAAATAGAGTTTATCTGTTTTATTTTAACTTTTCTATCTGTGTTTTAATGTCTGTGCACTTGATACATCGAAGTCTTGGGACTTTCTGTCAATCTTAGTACCAGCACAGTAAGTCTACTTAGTACTTTTTATGTCCAGCAGCAGGGAACAAGGATTCCAGCAGACATTGGAAGCATGCTTACTGAGAAAGAATGCATAGAAGGTGAAGAAATTTTAGCCTAATATTATATAGATACAGATTTCAACACGGTTATTTTCTGCAATGTCTCCTACTGTGTTAGTTCATCCAGACTGAAAGAATGTCAATTTGAAGCTTACCCTGAAGTGTAAGACTGTATGAAAGAGTTTTCCAGAACGAGTTAAAATTACAATAAAATTTATTTGAAAAAGAATTAAGAACATGGTCAACTCGGTGCTTTTCCACTTAGTAATAAGCTTGTCCAGCACAATATGGAAAACTCTGCTCCAAATGGTCATTCCAAAAGGAATTGTCACACGCCTTCTCATATATTTTTTGTTGCACCCTTGGATGAAGATATTTACTCTCACAATATCGTATTGCAGCAGAAAGACTTCTGCCTTTCAGTTCCTTAATTCCATCCTTCTACCTAAGACAGCTTCTTTATTGTCTCATAATTCTTGTATTATGTGCAAATCATACAAAAAGATTCCCCTCTCCTGACTCTTTTCCTCTGTCCCATTTTCTCCATTAATTGTGTTAATTATATAATTCTAGCTTCATATATCCAGGCATTGGAGATTTTGGAGGCTCTGGGAATATATAGCCAGACCTCCCTCACTGGGAATTTGAGACTAAGTTTGCAGTCATTCCAGCACCCCTGTCATATAGTTTCAGAAGCTTTTTTAATTGCTTATCCTATCTCGTTCCTATCCACTTTCCTGCTATTTCCCACTTTCAACACAAAATTCTAAAATCTTCATGGATTTTATTTTATTTCCTATAGCAATCTTATATTGTCTCCTCTGTTTCCACAAAAATATCTCCCTTTTAAACCACACTGTCCTTCCCAGTCTATCCAATATTTTCCAGCCAAAATCATCTTCCTGGCTGAGAAACATAAAAACATTTTTACCTGTTTGATCTGTTTCCAGAGTTTCTTTCCCTTTTGTATCACATATTGTTTCCTGAAACTGGTTCCCAGCCTAGCATATCCTAACTTAATTTGAATGACTTTATATATTGATTTCTGCCTTGTTTGTTCTTTTTTTTTTTTGTTTTGTTTTTGTTTGTCCATTGCTAGGCCTGCCCCTTATGAGCTGCACTCTGACTTTTGCTGCCCTTTCTGCAACCTTTTCTATTACAATTGTAATCCTTACCCTTTTCTCTTCTACTGCCCTGGCAAGCTTGGATCATCTTCACCTCTCCCAAGTTAATGACCTCACTGCTTCCATAGTTACTGGAGTGGTATCTAAGCTCTTTCTATACTTTATTCTGAATGGTAAAATGCAGCAAGCAATTACACTGTACCTTCTCAAAGAGAAGAATATCAGACTGCCAGGATGTTTACCAGACTCGAGTATAACAATTGGCACTGATTTTGGTCCTGGTTCTCATTTTTTCTCACGTATGCAGTTGCTGCAACTGATGGTTCAGATGCTGTAAATATCCTGGCAGCTACAGGCTGGTGGATACCAGGCAGTGCGCTATGAGATGGAGGAAGACAAGACCTAACATCAGCACCCAGAAAGATAATTGGCACCAGTTTACCCTCTGCACAGAGGCTCACCCCAATTAGCACTGTTTCTCTAATAAGTACCATAGGCTGAGGTGGGATAGCAGCTTATTCAAAAGACAGTACTGTGTACAGAACCTATATGGCACCACAGAAATAATCAGTTGCACTGAGTTCAAAACACACATGGTTATAATCGAGGCCATATTCTCTCATAAACATTGATCTTTTTAAGAAAGGGAAAAATCCCAAACAATTGTCCTCATATAGAATAGACTGAATTACCTACAACTTCATAAAGGAGGAGGAAGACAAATGTTAACCTTGTGGTAATAGTAGAAGACAATAGTACCTTTAACTCACCTTTTCATGGATTTGGGAGAGAGGTCCTTTTCTATATCCTTTGCAGGAGTGTTGTAGGAGTCCGCATTGCATTCACTGTCATCGTCGTATTCATGGTCAAGCAGTGTTCTTGCCCACGTGCCCATGTCATAGGGGGGCAACATTCCTCCAAACTCTGAAGGCAGGATCTCGGGGTGTATGAGCTGATGCAGGCTGTTGAGGTTATTACCATGCAGGAATATCTGTATGTAGGCATGCAGGTAAAAACACAGGGGTATCACCAAAAGACATCAAAGCCCAAATGACATCATCCTTAGTAGGAGGATATTGTACAATTTAAACATTCTGGTTGTGTTGGGCTAACTGAGGTGCAGAGGAAGGCACACAGCATCTCTGCCTTAAGCATGGTCATACTTTGTTCATAAATCTCCCAAATGATTAAAGCAGGAATAATTTAAAATGCTTGCAGGGAAGGAGACTTAAGGAGGGTAAGAACTGATGTCTGATAGCTAGATGGACAGAACATTAGATAAGACAAATTGCCCTGTTAATCTCTTGTCAATTGCTCTCCCTAATTCTCTGAATTAGGTGAATAAATTAAGATTCTAATAAATAAATAAAAATAATATTCACCATATGCAACAAGGAATATATATTGACTTTCAGTATCCAGCCATGAGTTCTATAAATAAGATAAATTGTGCAGTGTAATGATAACAGTGCTGGAAATATCTTCTTCCTTAATCTAGTCATTCCAGTAACTACCATTTATACTTGACAAAACATGAAGTAATAACCGTAAAATAATCCTTGTGACAACACTGAGGGAACAGCTGATGGACTATTTGATATTTTTCATCAATGCTTTGGTACACTGATACTCATATACACTTTACATTTGTATATCTGTATATTAATATGACACATATATGAATGCTTGTATTTATGTTTAACTTTATTGTTTTACCTCAGGGATCTTTCACATTCTACCTTCACTTTGCAGGGACTCCTCTGGCCAGCTATACCCTCAGCATGACTTAGCAAGAGTTAAATTCATAAGGCAGAAAGACAAAGACCAAATATATGCTTGTCGTTTATTGCTTACTTCAGACCACCTTCCAGTCTGCTGTGGACCCCAGAAAGTTAATATGACCTTGCAAAACCAGTGATTTTCTTCCATCTCAGAAGGAATTTATCCTTTTGTGAAAGAACATTTATTAATGGTGAAAATTATTTGCTTTATGGTGCCTTTACAGCTAAGTGCTTCACTTCTTCGCAATTTTTTTATATATGCATTTATCTGAATATAACTATCAGTTGCAAATCTACATGACACATTAAAAAATACATAATAATTCAGGATAAAAACAATAGGTAAATAATAGGCCTGAATAAAAAAAAAAAAATAAAGAGAACTCTGTTGGGTTTGGGTTTTTTTTCCCCAATCATTTGTTCTGCAGCTAATCAATTATTTTAAAGCTGATTTTAAATTTTATGTGCTGGTCATAACTTTCACATTTTAACACCAAGTTTAGAACTGTAAATCAATATTTCACCACCTGACTACTTTTTATAGGTATTTGGTATTGACAAAAAAAACAGTTGTAAGAAGTCAGCATTTCTGAAAATATATGCCATTGATTCAAGTGTCTAAATGAAAATTTAGATGCTAACTGATAAGCCTCCAAGTTGAACTGCCTTGTCACTTATTTTTAGTGCTGTAACACTCCCATGAGCTGCACTTTACTCCCTGGTTATGCACACGCAGTACTTGAGTTGAAAAGGCCTTAGACATATCTGGCACTACAATGTTCTTTGCAGAAAATGCAGTCAACAGAGTGCAACTGAGTTCTGCAAAATGGGGCTTCATTTGCATATTTATAACAGATATTACATAAAAGGCTTTGTGATCTATAGTTGAAAATCTGTAAATACTGGAGGCCTCTCACGCATAATCTGTCAGTAAAAAACAGCTCAACACCAAGGATCATTGTGGCCTTGCAGAGTGTGTTTGAGGAGAAAAAATACAGAGCCGCTTAGGAAGCTGACTCCATAAAAAAAACAATCATCATGTTCTTTGTAGAGCCTTTGTACATGATGTTGATTGTGTTTTCCTGGATGACAAAGTTCCTGTTACAGAAATAATATCATTCTATATGCTATTACCACCAAGCTCTAATTTAATTGCACTGATGCAAATGGTACAAATTCAGCAACATCTCGGAGGCTGCTCATGCTTATGCACAGATGCATGCACACAAATTCCCTTTTATTGGCTTTCTTTCAAATTAGTATTTTGCAAACTAATACTACTAGATGCCAGCTGGGTATTTTAGTTCATGCTAATGTCAAGGAAATCACCCTAAGAAAGGACTTTGTACTCACTAACTCTGTTTTTAAAAGAAAGACACAAATAATTTTAACAGAAATTAAATGGAATGGCATTGAATTCAATCTTAATAGAAACTGTAATGTTGGCAATATTTTTTATATAAGCCCCAGGAGCAAACATATGCTTACATTCTAAAATACATTTAAACACACTGCTTGACGGTGTCCTTAAAGGATAATGTTGTATAAGTTTCTAAAACAGTTGAAGGTACCCTTTACAACACAGATATATTTAAACATTTTCCACCAATAACAAGCTGATATCTCATGTTAATCAACTTAGTTTAAGTATGATGCATCTGCTGATGACAACTGCCAGTAAATGGACAATTAAAAAGAAGAATACCCTTTTTCGTGTCTTCTCCTTTAGAAAGGGCCGGATAACTGTGTAGAGGGCATGGATATACCACGGCTGATTGACGAAATGTATTCCTCCAAACCGAGCTGGAAAGCTGTCCTGTGTGTCACAAAACAAATACACAGCATTTCACCTGATTCTTATGCTGATGGCACACGCATCGAATAACTTTTTTTTTTCTGAATACCTTCATCTTAATAATAAACCTTTAACAAGAAGAAGGATTAGGCAAAACTGTGTCCTCTCAGCTGAGTTCCAGCCTTCCACACCAAGGAGAACACACCTTAGACAGAGTAAGTGTAGAGGAAGTGTGACCAGATAGCTATGCTACTCAAATAAAGGCACAGCATTTCTAAACTCCAGAAATGTTTTAAACATTCATGACTTGCCCATAATTCATCTATGCAAAGTATTTTTCTCTTTTCCACTTCTATGGATTTTATTCATTTTTAATAGTAACATTCTCAACTCTTCCAGTGTCTTTGAAGAGCACTAAAAATGTCCCTCGTCTCCACCTTAAATAGAAAGTGTAAATCTAAACTACTATTCAAAATGTCTCCAATATTATCCATATTTCATAAAACTGAGACTGCATTAAACATTATGCATAAACCATTACATAATATCCAAGACAGTAATTCTTGTCACATAGTCAGAGGCCTTCTGGGAACTTAAATGTAAGGACAGCATATCTGTATTGAAGCCATGGCTTTTCTTTTTTACTTGCTGAAAATCGCAAGGGGCAGATAACTCACTAGGAAAAGATTCTGATACGCATTTTCAATTTCTAAGTCAAGTGAATATGCCAGAAGGTTTGGCAGTTTGAGGAGGGCAGCCGCTCTGTCCTGGAATACAATTGCCAAATTCCTTGTGTGTCCTCATTTTGTCTGTGCCTGGTTGATCATATCCACAAACAGTGCAATGAGCCATCTCCTATGCTGCCCAGAGTTACACCATAGAGGAAGGCGGAAAGAGGTGCAAACAGGTGCAGCTGATGCAGGTTCCCTTTTGTTTTCATGGCTTATATCAAAATCTTTTCAGTGAAGAACCTGCTCAGTTATACAGACTTACTAAATTAATGACTTTCATTTGAAGCTTAATTCAAGAGGTGACACAGCATAGGCAGCCATGGTAGTCACTTAGATCAAAACCAGGCTCCTCACAGCAGCAGCTGTGTATTTGACCATACAGTAACAAACAAGGAAATCCTTTCCAGCCACACCTCCTCCTCTTCCTCCTTTCTTCCTCCTCCCATGCAGATGAAATAAAGGCTCTGTGCCAGTGGGATCAAAAGCTCAAAAGGAGGCAATCAAATGGCCTGACATGGTGTTTTGTGCAAATAGACCTATTTTTCCTCCTCTGGAGACAAGAGAGAAGGCCATATAGAAGCACCCAGCAGCCTAGATGTAATCTGCAAAGCACCACTTAGAGCACAGGGTCATTCAGCACACACCACCACACGGTCAAGAAAATAACTATAAATGATTCCAGCCAATCAAGAACTGTCACAAGAGGAAGGCAGAAACTGCAGGAAGGAAATCTTTCACAAAATGTTTCTAGATAGGGGTATACTTTGAAAAAGTGAAACTGCCTGCATATTCACAGAACCTCTTTAGTTCTGCAAAAGTGTTCAGGCCTGTGGGAATAATGTACGAATTACTTACTCCTCTCCAAGGATCCATTCACAGCCTGTCAGGCATGTCTAACGCAGGGGTTCTTTACAGCAAGGTACCTCTTGCCTTCAAATTGTAACAACTTGCTGGATTTTCCATCAAGGAGGCAGTACCTTGACCATAATTTACAGGGAGGGTGACAACTACTACACATACCTGTCACATCTGGCTGGCCAGAGCACAACAGTCAATGTAATCAATGGTCTGTTTTGCAGCTTTGCTCCAGAAACTTTTGATTAAAAGCCGCTTTGAAATAAAACCATCCTATAGAAAGATTGCTGCAGAGGCTTCATTTTGCTAAATGCCTGATTCCTGTCAGCACTAACTAAATGTCAAAGAGGATGGTTGATAATTTGACATATAATTCACCCTGTTCAGTATTGTAAATCGCCTAACACCATTCTGAGGACACAGCTACGATGTACAAAAGGCAGTAAATTATGTTAGTATCACAGTGATCCATAAATTCATTAGGAAGGATAAATCACCGGATGACGCCTTAACCTTTAGTTACAGGAGATAAAATTCATCTACAGAAGGCTGTGTTTATTTAGATTATCATGGCTGGTTCTCCAGCAAAGAAATCCAGTGCTCCATGCTGCATACCATACACAAAAGAGCACACACTTAGAGCTGCAGAAATCTCAGCAGAGCTGAGAGTCACACAGAAACTGAGGGTAATTTGAACAGGAAGATCTCAATAGGCAAATTGACATGTACAAACACAGATTCAGAGCAAAGTGCCAAAGGCATTCGTATTCTAATTTGGCCTCAGAATGATCTGTATATTTTTAAAGAAATAAAATTTCCAGCAGACAAAAGGATTAGCCTTAGAAAGTACCACTTTGACATGTCTGCTATCTTCTCCAGCATCTTGGAAACCACTTACATGGAGGATCATGAATATATGTGGAATGATTCTCAAACTGAAGGTGCCGCTTGATCTTAAAAGCCAGTTTTTCTCAGTGTTTTGCAGAAATTCTGAAGACAGAAGAAGTTGGGTATTTATCAATTTCTGTGTATGAACTGAGGTGCCCAAATTCAGAAGCACTTCCTAAGGGGCAATTAGAACGCCCCAAAATTAGTGCCAAAAAAGAGAAAGGGTGATTTGGTCAAAATGATCCTGCATTAAACACAGTGCTTAGACTAGTATTCAAAAACTGCTGAAACTAGTTCCAAAAGCAAATCTCAAAAGCACCTGCTGAAAAAAAAAAAAAAAAAGCAGCAGAATAAGCAACTACGTCTGCTGGAGAAACAGGTGTCAGAAGGTTGTCTTGCTCCTCTCAGATGTACCTGATTTCCACATGGGGATTTGCCAGACAGATGGTCATCCTACACAAACAGCAGGTAGGAATTTCTTTCAAATCACTGATTCTTCTGGGGTTTTATGTAGATTAGATTACAAGCACGGTGGCAGTCACAACTGCCTCTGCAGACATACTGTACTTCAACAGATGAGCCTGTAACCCATGAATCACATGAATTCTAAGTAAAAGGAATCTCTTGCCAGAAAACAGTAAGAAATGGAGATCAGCTGTAAAGTGAGCTGTGCTTCTGACTGGAAAAGTAATAAATCTGATGGGGTATTACCAAACTGCAAAAAATAACTAATTATGTATACACAGTGGGTGGATTTTTCTTCATATTCACTGTAACCTCTGTTTCAGCAGCAGAACATAACTTTTGTGTGTCTCTGAAGAGAACAATTCGTGACATGGCCATGCCGAAGACACAAACAAGCAGGCAGTGGCTGTCAGAGACCACAGTCCCTGTGATAGGAAGTTTGCAAGTGACAATTATCAGGAGGCTCCCAAGGCCCCTACAACCCTGCACTACTGCACTGGGGGACTACCTGTGCATGGGCAGCATTGCAGAAGGATCCCAAGCAAACTCCCTCACTGGGTTTCCATCTCTTGTGAAATGGTTCTGTGGACACAGCTCAGCAATTTCAACCCCTTTGCCAAACATAATTTGTAAAAACTCTCTTTACAAGCTTTCTCTCCAAGGACCCAGCTGCTGATGCCTGCTACTCACCCTTGGCACATACTAAGAAGCCAGGTTTCTACTTGCCAGACACCACTTTCCACCCTGTGCTGGGCCATCACCTGAGCCAGCTCTAAGGATTTCACAGAGGGCCCCTTGCTCCACTTTGGCCAGCAGGAACTCTTACAGCACAGGTAGTATCAGCAAAACCAGTACATGACATTTTCAACAGCGCTTAAGAGAGGAAAGTGCCAAATTCCTACTGAAAACCAGTGTGAGTCCTCTTAGTGATTTCAGGACTGTTATTATATCATAAAAATGACCCATCTTTTTAATCTTTTTTTTCATCTTTACCAAATGCAAAAAATCAAAGTACTTCTTAAAGCCCTCAGCATTCTCCACTTCTTGAATGTTGTGTCCACATTTAAACCTCTGAAGTCTACTTTTAATGAAGCAGCCCTCCTAGCTGAACTCACTACTGTAATCAAATTTGTTTGTACAACTTTTAGAAGTGTAGTCTCAGAAACTGCTGAGACCACTGTATGCCCAAAGATGCCTTGGCAGCCTATTATCATCAGAGCCTTACAGGCATCCTGCAAACAGACTCTAGGCATACCTTGTCACATACTAACACCAAGAGAGTGCTTGAGAATGTGTGCTCTGGGGATATTTTTGAGGGTTTGATGTCCTTAAGTGCATTAAACTGTTTTTGCAGACAGTCTAGAGACATCCTTCAAAGGACAGTCTAGACAAACATAATGAATTCACACACCCTTTACTTATGGCTGCACTCGAGCGCTCTGATGAAGTCAGGATGTAGCAACTGCAGACAACAAGAGGTTACAAAGTCAAACAGCAACAGCAGTATCTTCATAACAAAATTGTAAGTTCAAAGAAAGTATATAAAACTATTAATATCAAATTGACTTAAAATTTATTCCTGAAGATAATACATTATATCTCTTTTAGCTTTTCCAGAAAGTCAAGCACTTCAGGGAGAAAAAAAAAAATATTATGATGAACCAAAACAGTATAACAGAAAGCTCCACTAGAAAGAAATTGAAACATTCTCTCTGCTTCAAAATGCAGCATGATTAAACAAACTTAATTTTTAGTATGTTAAGGAGAAGAATATGGAAAATCATGGGAAAAAAAGGTCTGACTAGAAGGAATAGTTCACATCCTTAGTACTCCAAGAGCTGAATTACCAGAGGAACAAAGCAAGAGTCACTGCTATCTACATTAGGAAAGGACACTCGTCTTGCTACCAAACTGTAACTTTCACTGAAGGTAGGAAAGAACAAGGCATTCCTAATATCAAACTTTCTGTCAGCATCCATCCATGACATGAGCACCTGCAATGCCTCAAAACAAACAAACAAACTTTTTCAGTCAAGACTGATCACCTATGCTCAAGGCATGACTGGAACCAGTGGTGAGGATTAGATGATTAAAAGACAGGAAAGTGAATCTCTGGCTTCTAAAAGAATTTGGGTTGTTTCTTTGATGCAAACAGATGCTAAACACACTGGGGAGAATAAAAAAAGAACAGCTGAGGAGAGAACCTTACCTTTCAAAACAAAGGAGAATGTTGACACTGAAACAAAGGAGAGAAAGCTGACCAGGAGCACAACTAGACTGGAAGGTGGGAGACAGCTCTGAATAACCAAACATGCAACAAGACTGGCAGGGAATAAGCACCCTAACTAATTTTGAGAAAATTAGTAAATTCTGAAGAAGTTAAGCATCAGGTTGTTTAATAATAGACTTTCCCTCAGTACCTCTCTGTTAAGTCTCTTTAAGGTTCAGATCCAAAAAAGAAGTCTCAGTAGGTGAAATTGTGCTTGATCCCTGGAACAGATGCACTAGTGATTTCCCTCTGTAAGACTAAAATGTTGTTCTCTCCTAGTGTGAGCTTTTCATTTTTATTAGTGAGCCAGTGTTGAGCCATTTCTAAGACAAACAGAAAGTGCCCAAATAAATTTTTGTTACTGTGTTCAACCAAAAGCACAGTACCTAAAGGCAAATTGACATCATTCAGTGACATTCCCACAAAAAAGATTTAATTATCTAGAACTGGATGTTGTCATTTTGCTAAGAAGCTTCCAGTGAAGCAATTTCACTTTTGGCAGTCCTTTTCATTTCTATTAGTAATTTTATCTTACAGCTCATATAGAAATACATTGTGTTGAATGAAATGAGAAGAGAGATGGTATCCATCCAGTGAGAACATTGCTTTATTTTATTGAAGTATCTGTTTTAATTTCAAATAGTCTTCCACCTTTCATTTCAATATGCTACTCATAAAATTATATATTGTTTAAATAAATTAGGAGGGACTTAAAAGTCACTTGACCATATGTGTCTGCATGTTTATATATATATATGTTTATATATATATATATAAAAATATATATATTTTATATATATTTTATATATATGTTATATATAATATATATATATATATGTTATATATAATAAAATTTAAAACCTACATAGATTTTGTGCTTTCACTTTGGATAAAGAGATTATATCACTCTCAATTTTTAATTAGGTGAGCTTGATAAAGTGTTTTTAGTAAAACCTTCATTTTAATTTGAAATTAATTTATTTCTTTGCAAATTACCTTCAATATATTTTGACCTTTTTTTTTAGTTTTAATTAGAAATTGTGAAATTCTTTTAGAAATTCTTCTTCATTTTGATGGGGACATAGGGTTTTGAACACTGGTTCTTGGGCTATTTGTTTAGTTTAAACCTTGAAATTGAAGGTTTTTATTTTAAAGAAGAAATTAAAAATTATGTTTTCCAAGGACAACACTGTTTTCAACTATCAGCACCACCTCTTTTCTAACACTTAGAAAAGATATTAAAAAAGGGAAAAGTAACACAAAAATTTTTACAGCCTGATGCTATTTTTCAAATCAGTAAAGCCAGAAAAAGAGTAAGAAGGAGGGTAGAAGTAGGTTCTTCTAATCTGTTTTCTACCTGGTGATGAAAATCTTTCTTTACAATAGGCAATTACCAGATGGTGATTTTCTTCCCTGGAAATTCCCATAGGAAAAAAAAAAGTTTGTTTTCCAGGCAGCTTGTGAATGTCTTATTAGATTAGGGTTACAGACAAAGAGAAAAAAAAAATGCTATACATAAAAAGCAGTAACAATACTTTCATAATACTGGTGGAATAAAAATAATGTGGAAAATGACTGTTCATAAAGGATTCCATACTCAGATTCCTGAAGGCAGAAGTCTTTGGCCAGGGATTGCAGAGCAAGAGCTGAAATGCCACACAAGCATCACAGCTTGTACCACCCTCATTCTGAAGCCACCCTCTCTTAGTCAGTGAGACTGTCCAAACAGCCCCTGGTCTCTGCCAGACTGCTGACCACAGGATCGCTGTCAGCATGCTTTTCCATCATGCAGAAAGGTCCTCATGGGCCTGAGGTAATTTCGGAGAGGAGCATCAGTAGCTATCAGATACCACCCCCCTTCCTTGTACCTGGCCACTACCAAGTGGGAGTAGGCAAAACAGCACCTGGGAACAAAGGGATAATGTTAAGACAAGGATTGAAAGAAACAAAACAAGGCAGAAACCATAGAAATAAGATACAAGTGAGGAGCAGAAGAGGTTAAATTTAAAAAGTAATTCAGAGATATCACGAAATTACTATGATGCACAAGAGAAAAACATATTCATTTTGTTCCCTCTCTAGCCCCTTTTAAAAATTTTCACAAGAAGGTAGGGAAAGAGAAATATAAAGTATTCCTGCATGGAAGATCCATGTCTTACAGTCACATGCCAAGACTGATTTTGCAGATCTAAACTCAAATAGGATAAATAAATACCAAATCTTTTACTTTCCATATAATTTTGTATGTCATCCCATCTGAAAATCTCCTAAACCCAGACCAGGCATAAGGATTTTCCGTTCAGGATTGGCTTCTTTCAGAAATTGCAAGAAGCTAATCTGAACCTGACCAGGCAATGGGGTATACAGATCTGCAGATGGATAAGGTGAGTAAAAATCCTGCACAGAGGCAAAAATGCACTTTTTCAAATTGCACTGCATAGCTATGCAGTGCCAGTAAGTTACTGAGTTGAAGGACACCATTTCTTCTACCCTAATATTCACCTTTTCTCCCTTGGAAATAGAGAACTTCTAAACTGGTGCCTACAATTTTATTATTCAAAGCTCCCCAAAAAATGCAACTTGCAGTTTCAGACAAGATACATTAAAATTAGATTAGCCCTTTGTAAGTTTCAATTTACACCAATACAATAAACTGAAAACTGTCATGTTTCAAGAGTTATTTCATGAGCCATATGTTTCCTCATACTATGAGAAATCAATCTCCATCACTGCATAAAGCACTAAGAACTGTAATCATTTTAGCCATCCAATTTTAATCTGTCACTCCATGCAAATGACAATCCGGAGAATTGAACTGAACCGTAAAATTAGAGGGATACTGATTTACGAAAAATCAGCTGAGGACAGTCACTGAGATCTAGAATGCAGCATAATTAAGCTTTAAATTACTGAGAAAATTGAATAACTGACTTGAGATCCATTAATAAGTATTATATTTTATTAAGAGTAGAGCTAACATGAACTATGCAGCATACATAGCTTCAAGAGGTCAGTTCCCCACAGGACAAATCTATTTCCAGTTCCAAAAAGTGTTCAAATGTCTTTGTCATAGTACAGAATGAAGATTTATTTCAGCCTTTCAGCTTTAAAGAAAGTCTCAGTCTGAACTGCTCAGCTACACTTTATCTTTACAAAGGGGCTTGAAAAGAGATGATTCCCTACATGCCAACTACACTTCAGCTTCCCTCTTCCTCTGCACTCCTGAATGACTGCTGGTGGTACACATGTGTAACACGTGCCTGGGAGTCCAGGGAACTTCAGTATTGTTTGAGGGAGAACTGTCATTCAAGTTATTACTCTAGAGGACCATAAATCACTGTTATTGAATTCTAACTTCAGACATCAACCTCCTGTCTTTGTAAAGCCATATAAGCATGGGTGTCCCTGTGCTACCTTCTACAGAGGAAATCTTCCAGTAAAAACTAAGATTCACAACAACTGGGAAAATAAATAGCTACATGATTTATCATACATATCTAGGACAAAGCTAATGTGTTTGCTGTGCTATCAGGATATGCCAGTAATGAAGAAATGTGATGGTAGGATGTCTCCTAAAATCGCACTTTTGAAAGTCTTGAAAATTCATATGCAAGGAGTTGGGAGATCAAAATCTGAAAAGCAGATGTCTTCTTGCTAAGATAAAAGTGGAACCCATGTGAAAGTATTCTCAGCAAGAAAAAACAGCAGTAGCCTCAATTCACACCACATGGATACCCACAGAGAAAAGAACTCAACTCTGAAACTGTCTGAAATGCGGGATCCAGTGCTGGGCTTCCCAGTACAAAGCAGACAGACACATACTGGACACAGTCCAGAAAAGGGCCAGGAACATGACCTAGGGATTGAAGCATCTCTCATAAGGACAGAGACTCAGAGAGATGGGAATGTCCAGCATGGAGGAGAGAAAACTCAGGGGAATTTCAGCAATGTACATAAACACCTGAGGGGAGGTGTAAGAAGCTGGAGCCAGGCTCTTTTCATTGATGCCCGATGATAGGACCAGAGGCCATAAGTACAAACTGAAACAACAGAAGTGCCCTAAGGAAACCAAGTAAGAGCATACAGTTCTAAAAAAGTCAGACACTGATAAAAAAATATAAAATCACTGAGGTAAAATAGTCTTTTCACCTGGTATTTTTCAAATCACTTACCAAAGTTTTGCTGGTTTTGAAATTCAGCACCAGCAGAAGTAACCAGGGTGATGACAGGCTTCTCAAAGTCAATTGAAAACTGATTTGCAGGTAGGTGTAACTGCATACCCTATGTAAGGTACTCAAGCTTCTGTCTTGCCTGAGGTCACTCATCCTCACAAGTGACTGCCTAAAATGTGCTTGGCTTACTCCACCTAACTGAAGGCTTACCTTACCTGCAAACCCTGACATTTCATGCGTCACACTCTCTGAACCAGGCTTACAAAATGTAGCCACTCCCAAGCTGTCTGCACAACACTGAACAAGTTCAGTTTCCAAAGGCTGGGAAGGAGCTGCCTCCCCAGTTCTGGCTCCCATAAGTAAGCCAAATTTTTCAGGAATGTCAGAGGGCAACATAGGCAGCTCACCGACCAGGGAAAGTCAGCATTAATGACAGTCATTCATATTAACTCCATTCATTAATGAAATCTCTAGGAAAGAAGTTCAATTTCCATTTAAAACTGACAATTTGCTGCTCTGCTCTTAGCTCTAGCAACATACCAAAGGGTGGTAGAATCTGAAAGTATGTCTTTTTTCTAAATATAGCATTATTTACAAAGATATTGCTTTTGCATATGTAACATCTTCAGATGTTTATAACTAGACATTGCAAAATGTTTATAGCTCTACGGCTAAAACCTTATTCAACTCATAGCATCTTAAGTGCAACACAATTTGCTAGACCAGTGTAACCTACTTTTTACAGGAAGCATAAGAATGTGTGCAAAAAGATCCTCCTTCGCTCTCCTTCCATTCTACTTTTCTGATTCAGTCACATTCTGATTTGCAGCCCTCTTACATTTTCTGCTTTCCTCTACTCCTGTCACTCCAGTGCTTGTGTTTGACACTAACCAGAGAATTAAACCCCCAGTACAGGGATGATGGCATATGGAATACATGAGTGGACTGAATGGAAGGCACAGACATCCTGCTGGCTGTGTCCTGCTTGCCAACCATTAGCCCCACCCAAGGCACCTGGCACATCCCTGCTATTAATGCCATAACCCTGCAGCCACCAACATGTCACTCAGCCACAGCTGTAAAGGCCCCTGCTCTGGCCACCGTGTGCACCTCAGAAGGAGGCTGAAAATACAGAACTCCTCACTTCAATTCACTTTAATGAGAATATCATTAAACATTAAACCTTAAACAAGTTTCTACTTCCGCTTAACTGAACAGTCAAGACTCATTCCTCAGCAACAAAGGACAAGCTGAAATAAAATCAGGGCCAATGCTAGTATGAGCAGACATCCTTTTCCAACTTATCCATTCACAAATAGATGCTGTTGTTTGGACCATGTCACAAAGCTCCTGCACTTGTAGTTTAAGGTTAGGTATTAACGGGTGTGGGGGTCACAACAAGAGGCAGACACAGACTCAAAATGTACCACATTTTCTAGACATCTTCAATTGCCAATGAATAGAACTGCACTGAAATGTAAAAAGAACGTGTCAAACAAAGTGCATGCGTATCTGTGTCTGTGTATAAAAGTAATTTTGCCTCAGAAATCAAATTAATCTCCTAAAAAATATATTACCATAAATGATTTGTCAATTTCCAGTATCCTATTCAGTTTAAATTAACAGAGATTTAAGAGCTCAGACTATCAGCATAGGACAAAAAAGGCATTTCCTATCTAGGAACCAGAATCAGTTCTTTGTGCCCTACTGGTAGATCAATTATGTATTAGAGCTGCTTTTAATCCACATTAGTTCACAGACCTTAAACAAATTTGATATTACCATATTAAAAAGGGAAAGCACTAGAATAAGTTATACATAAATAAAAAGGAAAACAGATCAAGCAAGAGACCAATTAATCAGTCAGATGCTGGCAGTGAGGAGACTGGCTGCCTACTGCCAGCACACAGGGAAATAAGAAACACACATATAAATCATTTAAATTTCCTTAAATGTAATTAAATCCAACCTGGAATAACCATAAGATAATTTTTAACGTGTTTCTTTGTTAACCTTATTTTTCAGACAAAGAAATTTGCTGATGTGCATATATATGGGTACAGTGTAATATTATAAAGCTATAATACCTGTCCTCATCCTGAATAAACAACACTTTGAGCCACATTCTGGGTATCAGACATCAGATATATGCTCAGCCATTTAAAGATCCTGGCTGTGTATTTACTGAAATAGATCATTTAAAGCAGCACTCCATTCAGCTCCGCTCATTTTGGAGCCTGCCTGATAAATCTTCACATGTAACCGAAGCATTAAAATCTTCCACTTTCTGAGCCCAAATTCCTGCATTATTGTATCCACTACAATCTTTCAGTACTAAAATTAAAGGCGGCATGAATATATAAGTGTTCTGTGACAAGAATGCAGCAGCTAAATCTGCCAGTATACAAAATGCAAGGGCTACCTTAGAATTTGAGTTCACTGGATGGAGGGAGGGAAAGAAGGTTGATGTAAAGAAAAAAGCAGGGGGGGAAATTATCTCAGAATGTTTGCTAGCTATTGCTACTGCCCTAAGAGCCATAGTTTGAGTGCTCTAAGCTCCCATTTCCTTACAAAGACAACATTATTTGGTTGAAATATTTTTTCCTCAATGCACAACAGTCCCTCCTGGAGACAGAAACAGATACAGCCTAGAGGTAAATGGGGACGTGAGGTGTCTGAAAGCTCCACTCAATACTGGCAGCTTTCCCAAAATTAAACACTTCTGTTTTGAACCATTTGATAATTTTGCATTAAAAAAATCTCTAGAAGGGAGACATTTTACATAAATATTTTGTTTTAGTCTTTATGGAAAATTTATAATTCTTCTTAGAAGGGCTGTAGAGTCAAAGGTTTTAATGCTTCTGTTTAAATTTTTAGAAGAATGGTGGTGCCTTTGTTTTTGTGGATAAGAATGCAGCATCTTGGAGCTATTCTAACAGATTTCATTCTGTTACTTGCTGTGATCACACACAACAGAAGCTTACACCAGGATAAGAAATTGAATTTCATGCAGATCTGATATGGAGAGTTATGTGATGAAATAAATCACAGACAAGCACAATCCTTTGTGTCCCAAGACACCCTCAGTAATCAAACAGATTGCTTTGTTATTTTAAACTGTTACACTGCTGCAAATTTCATCAACCAGTCCTGACTGTGACAGACCTCACCTGCAAAGAGAGGCCATGCAGAGTGACCTCCAGTTGCAACCCACAGTGATGCCCAATGGTTGTTGGCACTTCAGTAATTGATTCCACTCCTCCAGCTCAAATCTGCCCCAAAGTTCCAGCACAATGAACAGTTGGTGTGCTCACTGAAGCTGCCAGCTTTCAGCAGGAAAAAATCAACAAAGGTTCTTGACCACTTCTGGGTGTATAACATCCCATAGTGCCATTGTAGACAGAGAAGCATTAACTTCGATGACTTGGTCAAATAACATCTCGAGGAATCTCATTCTGCCTATCTAAATTCTCTCCATACTTTCAGCTGACTCCAGCATTTTTACAGCAGCATTCAACTGCCTCAAAGTGTCATCAAGACCTGGAAAACACCAGACATGACAACTTATCCGCTGCAAGATGTGATGGTGTCATCACTAGGAATGTTACAAGAGTTAATAGCAAGTGGGTCTGACGAGCTCTACTAACTCTATGACATTCCAGTCCTGCTACACCAGCCTGCAGGGGTGAGGGCAGGCTCACCAAAGATCTCCAAAGGATCATTCTTCACGTACAGCTCACTCACTTGAACTCAGTGTGGACTTGCAGTAGTCTGACAGTATCGGGTGTACTCCATCATTTCTGACTACAGAGACAAGACTTTCCATAATAAAATGTACTATAAGAAATATCAAGACACACAAAATAGCATTCTACAAAATCCCAAGTAGCATCTATACTGCAAAATTAACTGCACCCAGATACATTCATAGAAGATAATCTCAATTACCTATACTATGAAACTGTTAGAGCACGTTATAGCCACCGTCCCTCTCCCAAACAATTTGGAAGGTAATCAGAAATTAAGCACTATTTCCAAAATTACATTTGCATGTGGCAATATGCTTAGGCTAACAAAAATAATAATAGTCAGGACATAGCCACTACAGCAGAAGGAAACAGCCCTAGGCATGTCTGTTTTATTGGTACACAGTTACACTCTCTTAGAGATGTTGTCCACTGGCAGCTGCCCATTATAAACCAGAAAGAAACTCAGAAAAACATAAAGCAATTTTAAATTATTATGCCTCATTAAAAACAAACACTCACTTTCAAATATTAGCTATGGATTTTTAAAATTCTATTCATTACACAGATTAAACCTTTTAAATACCATTAATTAAATAGAGCGGCTACTCAAGCACTAAGAGGTCATATTAAGGAGTCCTGAGAGATATTTTTGTCCACTACAGTGACCTCTACTATAAAGTCTGGGTTTTTTACAAAAATAGTACCATACCACACAAATTCTTTGGCTCATATAATCTCTGTTGAAACTTTTGTTGTCCATATTCTGCCTAGACTGAAATAGAAATGGCTGAAAGTTTCTCCAAGCAAAACATGCATCATTATTATCTTAGCCATCATATCTTTCAGCATCCCAGTTCCTTTTCAACAGCGCTGAGAAATGTACTGTCATTTATATTTAAGGTAAATTATAATTAATTAATTATATTGTGTCCATATTCCCATTAACTCAGCAGGTAACTCAAAGGTTTCAAGAACCAAGAACCCTGGGATCAGTAACAGCATTTGGTACATGGGGAAAGTGAGGGAAAAGAGCCCATATTTCAGCATTAGTCACAAGTGAAAGACAGCAGAGTTCAGTGATCAGCAGATCCAGTGAAAACATACAGGGGTTTTGGAGAACCAAAGCCACAGCAACTTAACTGACTCTGAGGAGCTGGACTCTGCATCAGGTGAGAATCAAATCCAGTCTCAGTACACAACTAATAAATCCAAAGTAAATTAAATCCACATTTAGGGCTGTAAATGTTGCTAGTAACCATTTCTGATAGTCTTAAAGAGTAATTCATCATATCAAAGGATATGATTATCCTTTTTCAAAACAATTTACCTGTCTGAAAACACTTCTCCACTACTGAGTATCTACTGAATGCTTTGTCTGTATAAGAGGCTTCATAAGCTTATAATAAAAACAACTTATTCCCTATCATCAGTAGAGTGAACAGCACGACCCCAGTGGGAAAAGGAGCTAGGCTAACAGACAAGCTGAATTCATAGCAAATAAAAAATGAGAGCAAGACCTTTGCATAGCTTTGCATTTCACAGAGAAAAAGAAATTTTACAAGCATTTTATACTTTTGAAATAAAACTCTCTCTCACTGGGTTGGTTTTCTTTGACACCCAAAAAACCAAAATAGAGGTGTTTCAAAAAAATTAATTAACTTTTCTACAACACTATTGTTAAACAACTGTTGACAGATTAATATAACTCAGCACCAGTGCAAAGACTTTACAATGAGTATTCCAAGAGAGAACAAAGTTTATAAAATAGAAGCATTGTTGCATGATCAGCAGGCTGCATACAGTTTTATGTAGTCCACACAAGCTTTAATTCTTCCCTGATCCATACCTATCATACTGGCATGTAGTTTTCAGTACTACACAAAGCAATAAAACTACTTATGTTATTTACTATCAAAGCATGTGCACAAGTATGTGCATCATTTACAATTGCTGCAGATGAAAAGTATTCCCAGCAGGGATCACACTGCATTGCCCTGGACATGGCTTCCAGCCAGGTAGAGAAGATATTTTCTCTTCAAATGAGACATCTGAAATAATGCCTGAAGCAAGAATCAAACCAGAAGTCAAAATTTTGAAATTCAAGCAAGTAACTCTCTGTCCAACCTGGCAGGCCTAGCTTTGTTTAAATCCACATCAAATTGACACCAACTCTGGTGATCTCCATGGACAGGCAACCGCTGCCAACTCTCCCAGGCTGCAGGGCTTTGGAAGCGCAGGAGGCTGCACCAGAGCTTCCAGGAGCATGAATATGGGCACAGAGAATAAAAAGAAAACAAAAAGACACAGAAAGACATCAGCATCACAAATGGGAAAGTTTGGACCTCCTGCATTGGAGCATTTTGTCTAGCTCAAGAGGAAATAGGGTTTGCATCAGCTTTGGAGAAAGCCACCTGCACACTCACTGAAAGTTACCACTGAGCCTTGTCTGCAAGGACGGAGAGCAGCACACGTAACTTTAAATGTGTTAACTAGAAATTTGTTTGTTAAAACTAATTAAAGATATTTAAAAGTTGGGTTTGACTCACTGTTATGTAAAACTAAGGGAAATTGGATTTTTTTTAGGACTCTGAAAATGAGGGCAAAAAAAATGGTACACAGAAACATGAGCCTCTATCACCAAGTCCCACTGTCTGGCATCTCCCAGCCTCAACACACTCACCTGTTACCTGGGAAACAACACGGAAATTTGACTTTCCGGCACCAACTCCTCTAACTCTATAACTGATGACATTTTCTTGCAGTGACAGCTCCTATTTTCACCCTCCTGCTCCTTCTCATTAACATATAAATGTATTGCAGTACATTTCATTCTAAAATAACTTGCTGTTCATCCTATAGAAATAGGATGTAAAATAGAAATTTTACAGTTAATGCTCAAGAAACAGGATGCCCTCAGTTGCTGCATTATCCATCCTCTTTGCCTTCTCTCCAGTGTCCCTGATCCATGCCAAAAGTCCTTCCCAGGTTTCAGTGCTGTGGATCACCTTTCACCATCCCACAGACTTCAGCTCTTACTTCTTGGTCACTTCACACTGAACATCATCCCTAGAGAACTCCCTTTTCCTATGAGCATTTCAGTGTCATTCTTGTGTCAATATGCAGATAACCTCAACTCATGTCTTCCACTGCCAAGCCTCACCCATCATTACTACCTGTCTGAAAGCTCACTAACAGCACTAAGCTCAAATTCACTCAGCTTTTATTTTTTCTAGTGTTGCAGCAATCCTCACAGTGCATTCAGCCAGCAAACTCACAGCCCTGGGTTTCTCTGTAAAGTTCTGTTCTCTTCTAATACCACAGCTTTGTCTGCAAGACCAACACTTACCACATATTTCCACGCACAATACTATGGGAAACCTCACCCTGTTATATTTAATACCCTACCACTGAATTTTGTGCTGCCTAAAAGTTATTCTACCTAAGGGTTGGGGTTTTTAAAGTCAATAGGGGTTTGATGAGCCCAGGGCTGTGAATTTCAGCCCATGTTGAAAGGATCAAACTCAAGAGAAAGAGGACAGGAACATATCACCCACCTAATAAAAGCAAAAAGGAAAATCAGGCTGACACTATTTGGGTGACCAGAATTTTGATCCATGTGAATCCTGACTGAATTCCCTTCTAAGTTTTTACTGTGTGTTGAAAAGAAAATCATTGTTCTGAACAAGGGGGGCTGAGAGAAGCAAGCAACACCTGGACCAATATGATGCACTAATAGCAAAAACATTCATTTTGAAACCATCTGCTTTGCAGCAGAATGTGTCTCCTGCAATACAGTGTGAGTCAAAGCAGATTATGCCCGGTGTTCACTGCAGAACATGGAACGAGGAAAGTTATCCCAAACCAATTCCCCATCGGACTGCAACTGCTGCAAGGTCAGGAATGCCAAATAAAAAGCTGAACAGCATGCCAGGGCTGCACTCACTCCATCCGGCCTTACCTCAGGAAGAGGGACAGATGGTGCCAGTGACTCAGAAGAACGCCAAAAGGCTCTCATCTCACAGCAATAACCTATGTCCCAGCCCTCTGACAGTCTGTCAGCCAAGCAAATGGTATTTTTCAAGGACACAAGTGTGAACTTGATGCTGGTAGGAAAACATGACAGTGCTCTCTCACAGACAGCCTCTCTTTTTGTGACCTGGGCAGAGATAATTCTATTCTGCAGTTTCACCTCTGTGCTCCTCTGTGAGAAGGCAGGACCTTGGGTAATAATGCCTGGCAACATAAATTACAGCCTAGTACTTCTTCTGACTAACTTAAAATTGTCAAAAACCTTTCCAGGAATAAAAAGCCTCAGGGAAAGCATAAATGATTTGTGAGCAAGACTTTATAACCTTAAAGGAAACCAATCCCAACTTTAAAACCTGTAAAAAAAACCCCAACAAACCAGACCCTCCAGATTATGCTATTCTATTTTCTGTGGTTTTTTGTTTTTTTTTCAATTACTGCATTTTCAAAATAGAGCAAAGCAGCTGCAGGTCTGTTCCCTGCCTCTCTATTCTTTTCCATTTGCAAAGTGCAAAATTACGGCTTCCCTTTTCTACTGCGGGGGGGGGGGGGGGTGGGGGGCGAAATGCTATTGTACTTCTTTTCCCCAAAAGCAGACACTGAGGGAATAAATGCAGGGAAGCACTGGCTCAACATCTATCCCATACAAGAGGCAGGACTGATTTAGGGCAAACAGAATGGGGACAGAGCTTTGCATTGGTAAACCAAGAGCTGGGCAGAACTTAACTGCTGAGAAGACCTGTGCCAGTAACAGCTCCTATGAAGGCATTCTTAGAGACACAATGCTGTAATGACATAAGCACATTAAGCTTCATGGGGAAGACTAATTTCCTCCCATTAGACAAAATAGCACAGAATGAGGCAGTTATGTATTGACCCGAAGTGCTATTTTGGGGAGCTGTTCCACAACCAAAGCTTTATATTGCACCTTTATGTCCCTTACAACACAGATACTTCTACTCTTCCAGTCTCAGCTTAGTACACCAAACACTTGGGGGCTTATCAGGAGCAACTCAGCTTCCATTCACTTTCCCAGATCAGAGTTTTTTCTCAGAAGACCCACCCTGCTTCAGGGGGGCCCTGAAGCACTCTACCCTCTGTCCCATTCTTTTTTCCCCATGTGTCAGTCTGAGTGTGAGTTCACACATCACCTCTGTGCTGGTAGTTCACATGGAGATATCCCCAGTGCCCTTCTGAACAGCAACTTAAATTTGCAGCATGTTGCTCTAAGAAATGTCCAGCTAAAACCCAGTGTAGCAAGGAAAAACTTGCCATGCTTCCATTCTCCAACCTTGCACGTGACAGAGCTGAGTAATTCATCATATTCAGGCCCTGTCATATTTTATTTCAGCTGCTCTCAAACCCCACATATCTCACCTCTGTTTACATTCTGCAAATTCTCCTTACATGGTATTGCTTAGACATGCAAGTGGCTGAGAAAGTGCTCACCAATGCAAGAAATTATCTTTTCTTATTTTCCCCAAAAAATACAGAAGTGCTGCTTTCCTGTTTTTCAGGGAATAAATCAGTGCTGCAGATGCCTATTTTTTCATCTCAGTCCTCATGTCTGCTTTCCTAGCCTGTGATTTAATGAAAGATTAAAGACCAGCTTATGAAAGTTCACCACGGCAACTGCTGATGTCATTGGGAACTGGATTCCCAGTCGGGGCTTAAAGAAAGATGAAGACCACATTGATAATTGACAATATTTCTGACATTATTCATCTGACTAATTAAGCCAAAACTCCATGCCTCTACATATGCTCAAAACTGAATGAACAGAAGATGTAGCACCATTAATATGCTTAGCTATTGGTGCTACATAAATTCAGCTCACAGAAATTAATTGTTCATAGAAGGTGTTGATTATTTACTCCTTTGTTATGAAGCAGCAGTAAAACAGAATTATTCATGCATTTCCTGCATGATGCCATGCCTTTAATTATCTGAGTGAAAAAAAGTATATGCATTCTTCCTCAGAAAGTGAACCTAAGTGGTGTATCCTACATGCCATAAAACAAAGTGAGAATTTTATTCATTTAATTGCAAGCACATTCAAGCATTGAAGGAAAGGAGGCATAGTGACAGCCTGGACAACTTTGCTGGTAATCATTGTCATGTTTGCCATCCTTTAAAGAAGAGGTACAACTTTTGTCTGTGTACAAACACAAGAACAAAAAGCACATTCAAAGCAACCAAAGTGTATATCTGTTCTGATTCTTTCCAAAACAAGCTATTGCTAAAATGCCTTCATGGTACTTTGTTGCTTGCTTCATCCTCCTATAGCTGCCCAAAAGCAATGTACTGATGGACAGTCAGCCCATAGCATGGAGATACACCCAGTAAAGGAAAATGTCTGCCACAAAACCATTATTTTCGGGGATGGTGAATAGGGGGCTGTTCAGGACTTTAGCAGATTTCATGAGGAAAAAATGCAGCTAGGGGAGGAAGCAAAGGCTGATTACACAGATTTAAGAAACACTAGCAGAGAGTACAAACAATTACCCTTATGTATCTACTATGATTATAAGTAATTTGATGACAGGAATGGGAATGGAGGTAGACAGACCATCTTCTCACTGCATTTAAGTAAAAGCCATGAGACCTGGAACTGTGCTGGAGTGTCGGACATACAGCCAAGAGGCTCTGCAGTTCTCTTAAACCCTGTGGCTGCCACCCCCATTACAAAAAAGAGGGTAAAGTTGTCAAGGGGGAGGTCTTAAAAGAAGACATTTACAATCCCCATATGAAATTGAAACAATCCACCAAGATTTAATGGGACAGAGTATTAAGATGATGAAGAAAAGGAATACATACTAAGGCTCACCTTGCATGCTTTGAGTTCATTCCTACCACTTAAAGCAAGAACACGCATGGTCCAAGATGTTCCCATGGATCTTCAAATAAATTCATTCTTAACTGGCTTTCACGCAGCTGTCTTTAAATGCTTGCGTGCTACTTTCATTTGGTACTGCATTGATTTTCTCTGAAGTTTCCTCTTACCATGGCTACCCTGATCAATTAGTGTGCTATAAATAGAGCAGTCAGATTCCTTTCACTAGTCTCATTAAATTGCACTCCTGCTGAATTTCTGTGGAGAACAGAATTGGATCATACCGACAGCAACAGTATGAAGATGTCCTAGGGTTTTCCAGAGAAAAATCAATCGCTCAATATTCCTAACAAAATGCTTTGAAAAGCATGACCCAATGGATCTCAGCTAATGCCCAAAACATATGTCAAACCTTGCTTGCAATTCTGCATCTCTAAACCCTTGAAAGACAAAGGATGAGGAAATAAGTGGTTAAGAGGCTCAGCCAGCTTCATGCTTATACATAATCCCTCATCAATCACAACTATTTAACTGCATCCCCTCATAATGGAAACATGTTGCTGGATGTATGCAGCCAACCCATATAATTCTTCTGGAAAGTGAATTAAGGATTTGAGGAAGAACACAGTCTCAAGGGACACTTGGTGCCTGTCAAAGTCACCAGTGGTGTGCTCACTGACTAAAACTAGAGGGGAATGATACTATCTGGTGTTATGGTACAGTTTAGTTATTGCAGATGTATGACAGATATGATTTCAAAAATATTACTCTTTATTTTCTAATGGCACGTCAGTATAGCTTTTAAAAAATTTGTTTTAGAGATGACATTTTACTCAATGAGATTGATAACAGCCACAAAGTAGGAAGTGGAATTGTCTAAGTTTCAAAATCTAAACTGAAGGGCAGCTTTTAGGTTTTCCTTTTGCCCTACACCCTGCCCTGTTCTTTCATAACTATCCTGCCTTCTGACATCCTTAGTGTCCTCTTTTTCCCTCTGTTAAGCATTATTCTTCAAAAACTTTTCCATCTTCCTCGCAAAATGAATCTACATTTTCACCATATAGTCTTCTGCAGGTTGAAAATCCCAGTAAAGGCTGGGTTTATAACTTCACTTGAATTACTGAATGTATCCCGTGTTCTACATGGACTCACTGCGTCTGGAGCATAATCCATGGCATTTCTACATAAAGTCCAGAAAGATCCACTGCAGATTTCAGAGGACTGCCTGTACCTTGCCAAGACTTTCTGAGGAGAATGCTGGAGGACTACCAGTACTTGATGATTCGCCCTGGGTTCTTTATACTTCAGCCAGAAGATGCAGTGCTCTAAATTATACTTTCAGTCCAATAGCTTAGCATGAGACGAAAGCACGTCCCAACAAACTCAGAGCTTTTGTAGGTAATAAGACACATTCAGTGTAATGTCAGGTAAGAATTAATGAAAACTGCAGTTGAAACATGCCTTTAGGGAAGCCCTCTCCTGAATAACACAAAGTCACTTTCTCCTTCCAGAAAATCTCTTCAGTGGTGAAAGTGGCCAAGGGTTGAAATCCAGTTCTTCTCAGAAAGGAAGCCCTACTCCAAAAGTTTCTAACAGCTATAAAGAATTCTTGCGAATCAAGTAAAAAGAGCAGGAAAATAATAAATACATCTGAAAACACAATCTTTAATCACTGATTAAAGGCTGCCTTTTCCAATGACACTGAGTGATAGTAGTCAGTCCTATAAATAAAGGAGAGGAATACATATTTCATAATAAAAACCTATACTGTGAGAGAGAACATAAAATGTAACTCAAAAGAACAAGCAAGAACCTTGGCATAGCCAGAACTGTGGGGGAGATGGTAACATGAGGCTTTCTCAGTATCAGGCGCTAGAGTGAAATTCATTTTTTTTACTTAATGTGAATTTATTTTCCTCAAAAAGGATGATATATCCAGCCACCTAAGATTTCAGTCCATATTCATGTTTGGATATTCATTAAGTGCAAACAAAACATTACTACTTGATCCTTTTCATTACGGAAAACACTGGAAAAGATTACAAGCACTATTTTAATATTCCACACAATAAGAAGAGGTGTTTCTAAGAATGTATTCTGATCTTTGCAAAATATGCAGGAAAAGACTACAGAAATGCTTTTTGGGGGAGGGAGCGTTTTTTTGAAGAGTATTATCCACACTGGAGTATGATATTTTAGAAAGAATTAATACTTAATTTTTTTCTTCAGAAATATAATTTTCTTCATTTTTTATATATCTTAGCTTTCAGCTCCTGACTGCTTTAAATCACCAGCAAAGCATCACTTATTTAAACAGTTATGCCTATTAAAATATACAAAAATTGAATTTTCTTAATTGTTTTATGATTGGGAAACATGAGATGAGAGAAACCATCACCAGCCACATAATTTCACATTTTTTTTATGGTGCTTCCCTCAGAGAAGTTTCCCACAGTTCTTTTTAAACATTAGTGAATTATGACAGCAATGTTCTTCCTGCACAGCAATCACTTATAACCAAAGTCAAAATTTTGCTTATAACTAAAGGCAAATTGCATTCATGAAAAAATAATTGTCATAGGAGGTGAACACTTGCTAAGGAATATAAACCAAAACCACAAAAAGAAATTACAATGTACTGTTTTGTGGATGGAGCACTGTAAGACTTTGCTGGCAGAGGCATTACATGCACAGGCAGTGTGTGCAAAAGACAGTAACAAAAAGACAACTGTGCACAGCCTAATAAGATCACAGGGGATTTATTAGTATCACGGAAAATAAAGGTTAGACTGGTTTCAGAAAATAATTACAAAAATGACCCAGTGTATACTTTTGAGGAATACCTGAAAGATGCATATATAAAATGGTTTGATAAATTGACAGGTAAATTGAACACTATAAAAAAATTAATTTAGGCTCTCCAAATAAAGAGGATCCTGGTGATTTTCACATCTCACCATCTCCAGTGCCAAACAAGGCAGGAGGAACATATCCAGGTCCTGATTCCAAATCACTGCAGATGCAGAGAGGTACTGCATCAAAACAATTCCTTTCTATGGGTTACTGAGAGTCACATACCAATTCCTGCTTTGGACCCAACAGCACACAGTGAAATATCAAAGGGTTTTATAGGAGTTGACATTTTGAAATAGAAAAATTAGAATTAATGCTGAGAGTAAATCTGAAGAGCAAGAAGGCGTAGAGAGGTTTCCAAAGAATGTGCCAGACCTGCCTTCGAGCTTTTAAATTAAACTGTGAGAAGCACTAGAAAATATAATGCAAAGGACAATCTTGCCTTAGCAGAAAGGTGAACTATGATCTTAAAACATGTTTTCTGTCTCTAGCATTACAATTTACAACAAATTAGTTTTATTTCTGAGTCACCTTACAAGGAAGACTACTATTTATTCCCTTTATGGCCTTAGGATACTGAGGAAAAGAGAAATATTTGGACCTCGACTGAGAAAAATCTCTTTCAAAAATAAACAGATATTTTGAAGTTGAGGAATGGTTATAACCATGTAGTTGTTGAACTATGGTCTACCAGAGACAACAGAAAGTCATTCACAGTGACAAGAATTAATTGCCTATACCGAATTTGGGCTACAAGCCCTTCATGTTTGTGTCACCTTAGCATTGTATTAGTTTTTCAGCCTAATCAGAGCAATTTAGTCACTCTCTTTATTTAATGCAGACAGATTCAGTTTACCCCTAGCAAAAGCTCAAGAAAGAAGCAGCCTGCAATTACAAGAAGAGTCTCCTCTATTTTCTTTCAAGATACAATAATTTTATTTGGATGTTTTTCTCTGTTCACAGAACTGATTTAAAAATGCCAACTATGAGCATTTTCATTGGTTTCTACACTAACCACATCTACTTTGTTGAATAAAAGAAAACATCAGGTTAAAAAAAAAATTCTTCTTTTCCTAGATCATGCCATGTGATTCCACTAACATCCTCAGAAGCTCCCAATGTCTCCTGCCTGGCCCCATGAGCACCAAGTAATGTGTACAAAGTAGGCCAGTTCCGGTGTGAGGAACTAAAAGGAGAGTTTACTTACTTGCCTGGTGTCTAAAGGACTCACTTGTATGTGAACAGATCAGGGCTCACACCCCAGTGCTTCCCTCATGAGTGGTATGAAGAACATTGGGAGCACTGGTTAAAAGGAGATTTGGAGATGGGAAGTTTGAAGGTGATTAGAAGGCAGATGTGCAGAGCATTTGTACAGTGAGACCACAAAAGGCTGAGATCTCCTAAGGAGTCTAAGATTAACTTAAGTGTGCCATCTATGGTGACTGAGGTTCTGTAGCGTGCTATCAGAATGGAGACAAAAAAAAAAAACACATCAGTGAAGACTGGTACAAAGTAAGACAAGGTAAGCAGGAGTGGGCTGGGGAACTGGGGAAGCAGTAGGACTGAGGCAAAGCCTGCTCAGAGCAGAAAGGGCAGGAGGAACAAGCAGAATAGTCTGTGCCAGTTAGATCAAAGTGTCCGAACAAAAGCCAAGCTCCCCACAATTAATCACGTCTTACTCACAGGAAATATTGCAAACCACTGGCAAAGTGCCCTCTGTCTTTCCTGCTCAGGTTCACATGGAGGATGACAACCTTCTGCAGGCAGATACCCTGCTAGCTCCAGTGTTTGGAGGGTGGATATTTTACTCCATTAGGCTTCCTTGCAGTTTTCAGTAAGACGCCACAGAGCAGAGTTTCTGGGGGGGGAAAGGGGTGTCTAGTTTGCTGCTTCTTCATTTGTTTCAGAGGTGGCATTATGTGCATTATGTGCATTCCAAGAGAATCTAATGAGAAGCTCTTAATTTAGCCATTTAGCTAGAATTCAGACTCCTGGCTTGGGGGCTCAAGAGCAAGACTAAAGATCTTGAATCCTCCTGATCAAAACTAAATGTCAGCTGGACTCCAAATATATAAAAAGTGACTGAAAATCAGACCATAGCCTGTCACAGTGGGCACCCCAAATTGGAAAACAATAATCTTTGAGTGGAAATATTCTCAGCTGGGGATAGAAAAATAAAAACTATTATTGCATCCCTTCATCTTGAAAGTGTGTTTGTGCAAATACATAAATCAACATTCCAAAGTCATTCAACCTTTTTTTTTTTTTATGAGCTCATAAAAGAATCTGTCAAAGAAATTAATTATTTTGTCTTCAGATAACAGGCTAACAGCTGGGACCACACTGAATAATGGCTGTGTCTATACAGACATGGCTATTTGTAGCTGAACTCTAGCTGTGGTCATAAAGTCCTTTCTCACCCAGCAGGCTAAGCCCATCCAGACAGCAGGTGAGGAGCTAGAAATAACAATCACTTCCAGTCCACCCTGTTTCCACAGTAAATTGCTGCTAAGCCTTTTTATGGTTTTTTTACAAGCAAGGAAGGCCAAGTATAAGCAAACTCTTGAAAATAACAAGCTCTTGGGAAAAATATCCCATTTAACTGCTGTTGCTACAGAACATGAGCTGAACTGATATGAAATTATGCTGTTTACAAGCACATCCCTCTGTTCTCTGGGAAGTCCTGGGCTCAGGGGACTCTAGCATTTACAAACAACTCAATTCTTTGATTTAAAAAATATATTAAAAAAACCTGAATGAAACTGTTTACTAGATCTCCTGGAAACAGAAGATAGTCCCATTAAAAGCTTGAGTGTGCTACTTTTTAATATTCTCTCAAGCAAAATGCAAAGTGTCAGGACCCTGTTCTCAGAAAAATGGTGGAAAATTCAAGCACTGAGTGAGAGGAGTTTATGGTTCTCAGTCTGGATGCAAAACATTTAAAGCTCTATTTTGTGGTTTGCAGCTCTCTGCTGCTCACTGCTAGTACTAACTGTTCCTTCAGCTCACTATTAACAATCTTATGCACTGCACAGAGCATGTGACCATGTAATTACATGAAGTCAAAATACTGTTTTCAGAGGTATCCTTAGTTCTGGAAGTTCCTCTCTTAGGAATCCTTGGCACTGCAGCCTGCTGGTTGCATAGATGCAATCCAGAACCAGGTGGCAAAATTTAAGAACTCTCTGTGCTTGTTGAACCAACCCTGATGTTCAGCAAGATTCCCTGCAAGACACTGATAGAGTTCACACTTAGAGAAAATGAGAAGTACTGTCATTTTCATCACCAGAGTGTACATAGTCTGTGTCTGGTACTTCCACCTTGCACTGCTGCAGCAAATCTGGTTGGGGATATTGTTCTTACAACTCACAAGAACATCTGTGTGAAAGACGTTTTTGATAGTAATTGTAGCTGCAAGGATGCTGCCTTCATTTACTTTCTGGTTTGCTTTCATTTGTACAGGAGTGAATTTGTTTTAGCTTATGAAGCCTTCCTCTGTTACAAAAATAAAAAGGCCACAGTTGGTTAGAAGCTCTGCCTTGTCCCCCACAATACTATCACTGTTTCTTCCAGTAAACACCCTTGTCCCAGAAGCAAGAGTCTTCTGCCTTCTGCAGTAATGCTGACTGTCCACATATGCTCAGCTCCCTGTTCAAATGTGTATCATCTCTTTTCCAGCAGCTTTTTAATTAGAGGAGAAGCATTCATATTCAGCCACCAGTAACTATGCTCTTTTGTAAAGCATTGGGATGTACAGCCTGCCTGAGTGAAAACATGAAAAAAAATCTGTCATGCATGCAACAACTATTATGTACTAAATAGAAATCAATATTTAAGGAGGAATTAGTGGGCCAGGTTTTAGAGCACTAAATATCAGTTAATCAGTTAAAGTGATTCATGGATACCTATAGTGTTCCATTTTGCATAATTCAATTATAATTAGCCCCAAAGCTGCCTGTCAGAGTTAATAATAATAACCCAAACTTTCAATATTATTTTCAAATTGCATTTTCAGACGTTGAAACTGTTTTCACCTACCTTATGCAAACAGTGCTGTCCTGATAACTAAAAAATAATCACAAAAAAGTCCATATAGGGGCTTGTGTAAAAAAAAGGACTATTACTATTTACCAAGAAAATAATCCTACCAGAACCTCCTTCCTCTTTCTGCCCAAGTGTTCTCAGCCAGATCTTTTGGTAGAAAGGGGTCAGAGGAGTGCCAGGAGCAGTAAAATGAAAGGCAGGTCTTCAGTACAGGGGAAGGAGGAGTGGAATATACACTTGACTTAATTATGCCATACCAAAAGTCCACCTAGCCTCATATCCTGTCCTTAACATAGGCCAAAAAAAGAGAGACTACAACAGCTACAACTTGGACAGCAGATGTGATTATTTCCAGTCAGCATCCACCTCATCTCCAGCTTTGTACAGCCTAAGGAATTCTGAATTTTGATGTGGTTTTTATATATTTACTAGTCCTCAGTTCATCTCTCTTTTCATTTTCCCCAAACACAACTGAAGTTTAAACACCCAGAATTTCCCATGGCACAGAGTTCCACCAGTTACTCAGATGTTGTACAAAGGTGTCTGATAAAGAGCCAGACCTCCTCCTAGTATCACCTGGTGATGATTTTCCATTTCTTAAAATGGAAAAAAAAAACAAACATCTGCAGCTTATCCACTCTCTCCAGACACCCATGACCTTGTTTATATCCTGTCTGACCACATCAGGGACCCTACTTTAAGGGGGAGGTTAGATTTGCCAAGCTCCTGAGGTGTTTCTCAAGGTGAATTATCCTATGATTCTATGTTTTTATAGATTCCTGTACTTTCCCTCTAGAGTTTTTCTTCTTCCATCCAGATGAATTCCAGCCAAGTTAATTGTTCCTCAGAGAGAAACATTTTGATACATTTTGGGTTTTTTGCTCAGAGTTCATCACTATCTACGGAAAGTTAGGACTGGTTTTCTTCAGAGCTCTCAAAAGCTCTCTCTTCTATGGGAAAAATAGCTGAAGCACACAGATTGCAACCCATTACTGGTGAACGAGGCAAAATTTTGTAAAGTTTTTGAAAGAGACTTAATCAGGGCACTCAGGTTTTGAAGCACACAATGCTGTAACACTCTCTGCTTGCAGGAACACAACTGCTGAGTAACATGAGCTTCTTCACAAGACCAGAAGTCTCTTTTCCTGAAAACAGCTACCTAGGAAGTTTTTCTAATTTTCACAAGTAATCTTGGAGAATGATTCTTTTTACACTCCCTTTTAGCACATATGCAAACAAATTATATACCAGAATGCATCTTCTATATAGTAGAAAACTGTATATTTACTTATCTTACTTTCAAAAGCAATTTCCTAAACACAAAGGCATTGTGAAAAGCCAAAAAAAATGCCATGGCTTGTAGTCTTTGGTACATTCCATATTGAGTATTCTGCTCATCATGGAAGCTAAGTAAATATAATGCAAATTTAGTAGATTTCATTCAGAAGGCAAAGGGATTTGGTTAACATCAAATTCAGTGGTCACTAATCCCACTCTCACTGTCACCTTCCGCCTAAGCAACACAAATATTTAAATTCTCCAAATAGTAAAGTTCAGCATCTTGAGCCCTGTTAAATCTTATAAGCCAAAGTAAATTTCATTTCTCTGATTAAATAGAAAGTATTTACAAAGATCATAAATAAAAAGTGTGTGTGAGTTTTTCTTGTTCTTTTTCAAACTACCTGATTAAGCACTTTTTACTTTGACATCATTCAGAATGTTGTTTTCGCTATGCATTTTCCTCTAAAATAAAAAGCAGTCATTAAAATGCCTTTTCCTTCTCTCTTCTGGAGCATTTCATGCCCACTTTTGCATATCTGCAGTAAACAGCACTGAAGGTAGTGGGCAGAAAATGATGCCATAGGTGCTGGCCACCATCAGACTTGGAATATTTGAAACTACAAAGCTGGGGGCATGGGTAAGTTAAGTTAGCCAATGGACTTCTTCTCAATCAGTTATGAACCAATCGATGGCAGGAGAATGCAGAGTCTCAAAGCCCACATGAAGTTTGGTAGGCCATCCCTCATATTTTCAGATCCAATCATTCCCTGCAGCTCTCCTCAAAATAACCACCTCTGAATAACGCCCAAGAAGAAACACCACCGTTTGAAAACAAAGACTACTAAAGCATTTATTCATATTCTAAACCAGAGAACAATGGCTAACTTTGAAAAAAAGGCAAAAAAGAAGGCAACTTTGAAAGCAATAAAAGGAAAAGAAAAGGTCAGGTCTCACTGCTGCCTTCTAATGTAGTTGTGAAGACAATGAAATCACGCTGTTGCATAAGGACACACAAGGAAAGGAGAACTGAGATCTTTTTCTCATGTCACCACCCTTCTGTGTGCAACATCAGGCTGAACACTAGTTGAGCCATTTCATCAGTTAGATCAAAACTCCATATTACTGCTATACAAGTTTCCTCAAAAATCACATTGTCACAGTGAAGAAAGTTCAAAGGTAAGGCTGTTATTTTGCTTTATGAGTAATAAAATACAAAAATTATAGAAACATCACAGAAGAGGAATGTATGTCCTTTTAAAAGCAAGGCACACTGCCACAGGAGTGAATGACAGATATTTTTAATACGGCAACTCAGGCTTGTGCAGAAAAAAAACTAACTTAAAAATTTTAGTTTCTCATTTTAACAAGAATAAGATACCACAGGAAACAGATGTGAGTTATGCAGTACCCTTTTCACCAGTGTGCCTGTGCCACGTAATGCGCATTTACAATGAGCTGAAAGAAATTTAAATCACTGTATACTCAGTCCCAGAAGCTGCTGCTTAGATTAATCTTGACCCAGAAAAAGAGCCAAGCACATGCTGAACTCTGAGTAAATTAATAGTACCAGCGAACTGTCTGATCACAGAGCCCTACACATTCATGACAAATGATGCAGAGCCTGTCTCCAAAAGAATCAACGAAGAAAACCAACCTGGCGTGGCAGCAGCAACCCCTATTTCATTAGCCCTGTGCATAATTACAACATAAACTGATTACTTCTAACTTCCTGTTGCAGAAGCTACCATCTGAATTTACAGAAAGGCAGTCACTTTGGAATAAAGACAAAAAAGTTACCTCATATTTATAGCAAGGAAAGAGCCTACAGTAAAGGAATTACTGCAGTTAGCTGACTGAGTTCACACTTTTGTCACAAGTAGCTTGCCTGTACACCCACACCTTAAGGTGTTAATAGCCTTGATGTTCATAAGTTGTTGGAATTTTGTTTTGTTTAGGTCTTTTTTATTGACCTAGATTTGTAATGAACTGCAAAACGAAGAGGAATTAGGAAAAGAAAGAAAATAATAATGTTACCTGAAGGCCCTCTATGGCTAATCTAAGCATGCTTGGTGTGAGCTTGGAGGCCTGCTTGAAGGTGAAGTTGCTCCAGTCTATAATCAAAACAAATCCATTCACTTGCAGCTCAGGGTCTTCTATCATGGCTTCTAAAGAAAGAAGTATGGCACGCAAAATATCCACCAGCGTGTACCTGAGAACGGGAAGAGAAGATCTGGTTAGGACAGGAGAAACGACCACAGAGGTGGAGAAGGGCTGAGCATTCTCCCTTTGTCAAAAGTTTAAATCAAAGAGTGCAAATGTGCCCTCAGAAGCCATGGGTGCATAAAGCCGGGAAATCCTCAAAAGCCCAATTAGTTGAGCTCATCTTCTGGAGCAGGATTATGCACCTATAGACCATCAGCCAGCCAGAACAAATGACAAGAATGTAGCTCATCAAAAGCAAATTTGAACTTTTCAATGATTTAGTATCTTTATGTGTAATTACATGTCTGCTTCTACATAAAAGCTTCTACACAAACTGTGTTTTTCTAAAATCATGATACCAAAAACTGAAACTAATACCAGAAGTGTAGATACAAAGTTCCCTCCTGTATTTTTCTAAAGGAATGAAGTAATAGGTCCTACAAAATTATCAACTAAAAAGGGGAACTCCCACATGCTCTCCTTATCCCCCACTCTGAGTAATTTTTTCCCTTAAATCCACAATTACAGAAGGCTGAATGCTCAAGCATCTTAAAAGCAGAAAGTAACACACACTAGGGCTTTGAGGTGTTTGTCTAGTGAAGGTGTCCCTGCTCATAGCCAGAGGGTTAGAACAAGATGATCTTTCCTTCCAACCCAACACATTCTAGGATTGTAGGGTTTATAAACAGTCACCAAAAATGACATAAATTTGCCAGTCCACACTGGTATCAAATGAGGCGCTTGAAAGTCAAATCTGAAAAATATCAGATATACAAATATTCCAGAAATGCAAGAGCTAAATATTCAGTGTACAGATATTTTAAAGCAAGCCCCTTTAAAAGTCTCCCATGATGGCATCAAACAGAAGTTTTCAAAATTGTGAGTCCCTAGAGAATTGTTCACCATTCTGCATATGTAGCAAAGGGCATGTGTGCCTACTTAGAAATTACATTAAATTATACTGAATTCTACTTGCTTTAATATAATGAGTGTGCTGCTCTATTTGCAAAAGGAAATAGCACAAATGAAATTAATCTGTTGTAGCTGACTCCTCACATCTTTCCATCTTTTGGGTTTTTTTTAGCCAACTAAAACTCAGGGAACTATTATAGGAAAGGGATTAAAAAAGGACTCTCCTAATGCCAGAAAGTGTGCTTTCCCCAGAAAATGTTAGGGGAAGCATTAAAAATAAGTTTTGTAAAAACAAAATTCTTCTCTTCATTTCGGAGATTTTTTTAATTTTTTTTTTTTATTGACAGGGATATATTTTTTCATATTCACTCCTCTCCTTGGAACTTTTCTGAGATTTAACTCTTTCCTATTGCTTTATTTTTCTGAGATCTGAGGTTTAGAGGAAGCTTGGAAGGCCTTGGTCTGACGACGATTTTGACCACAGCTCATACAAGGAATGGGCACAAAAAATGCTCAAATTCTAAAATTAGCCTCAACCCTACTTGACATTTAAGTTGCCCCATTCAAAAGATCTCATTCTCCATAAAGGCTCCACAATGCAGAACCCTGAATTCAGTCCCAGAAGAAGGGTCCCAAGTTCCTGATGTATATCTGTAATGTCCTCACTAAGGAGTTTAAGGAGACAGCACATGCCTTGCATTAACAGCTTTCTAGTGGCACAAGGTTGCTAGAAATCTGGTGCATCAGACGTAAAGATTCTTTGTTTATGAGGCCTGTAGCTCTCTAAAACTGACAATAAAATGCCTTCTTTATGTAAATACAAGTAACATGTAATTAAGGGTTAAATACAAGATGTATACGGGTAAACAGAAATACACCTAATTATATGTTGAATTCATTTAAGTCAACGGGAAAACTGTCAGGCAGCAGTGGGAACAGGATTTCAGCCACACAGAGAGTAAATAACAGTCACAGGGCTGGGTCTTGACAAATCTATGGCATTTTCACTTCTATTGTAAGTCTGCTTAGTGTAAGAAATACAGTCCACAACAATAAGGAAGATATTTATGTTTACTCACTGAAAATAAGAGAGGTCCAGCTAAAAGCCAGCAAGAACATTTTCTGCCAGAGGGAGGTATCTAAAATACTCTTAAAGTCTAAAAAGCTACATCAGGAGTACACAGAGACATGTCACTAACAATCAAGCCTCCCACCTCAAATACCCTTCAGGGCAATTAGTTAAAGATAGGAGCTATTCTTTCTTCTGTACTGGATCTCTCCTCTTGGTTTCAATACCTTACTTAAGTTCAGTAGAGAGCACCATAAAGACATACAAATCCATTAGTGAGTATTTAAAGAGGCTTTTACGCTGAACACACGCTAAGGCAAGCCAGACATGTAAACCTGGTCTGGCAGAGGAAATCTTAGGTGGTGTAAAAAGCTGAGTATCAGCTGAACAAAACATGATTAAAGAAAATGCATGGAGCTTTCACACAGCACAAAGTTATTTGTGTAAAGACTCATCTTTAATCCACTCCAGCCCCATGCGATCTGACATTTCACCTCACTGTTGGTGTCAGGACTAGGATGCACAGGCTCTGCCATAAAGTACACTCCACCCCTGCTGGGAAATCAAAATGCTATGTAAAAAGAAATTGTGAAAAATTACTCTGGATTTTGTTGCTGAAACTTTTATTCCACATTGAAATTACTATCCATACAGTCAAAAGTGAGAAAAACAGGAGAAGCTAGTGAGTATGCAATAAATTTGATCCAAGACAGCTTTGACTGCCTTTCTACTTTGAAGGAAAAGAAAAAAAAAAGAAAAAAATTAGCCTTTAATTTGAAGAGATTATGGTGCACAGCCTGAGGGGAAGATGTTACTGTTTCATTCTTACCAATCTGTGCTAAGTAAAAACATGAAGTTAGACAACTGCAAGCCACTCATTTTACCCTGGCATTACTCTTTCAATGACTGTCTCAGTGCTGCCAGGTATATAGGGTGTGCTGTGCATGTTCTGTAGCAGCCTGAAGTTAGGCTGTGAATAAATAAATCCTACTTTATTTATGGCTAAATCCAGTTGCATTCATTTGTTTAAACAGACTCTTATAGGATATATTGTAGCTAGCAAGATATAACTAGTTGCTAGGATAATCAAGAACTCACAGTTAATTTAAATGTATTTAATGCCTTCTATTTATAGAACCATGGAAATTCGATGGAAAACTTGGACAAGTTTTTTAGTCCTGTTATTAATGTGAGTAACAAATGCTGGAAATATGTTATCACATATATAATGCACTCTTATTGTTCCTTTTTTACGCAAGTCCTAGCTCAAGACTGACTGAAGCAGGGACTGGTGTGCAAGACATACTCTGCTACCTCTTGAAAGTTTTCATTCAGGTTGACTGGAAAGCAATAGAGCCTGAGAAGGTGTGAAAAGTTAACAGCCACACTGACAGTGATTCTTTCAAATGCTTTGGGATGGTTACCATTGCCACCCCAACAGCGACAGAGTTTTTCACGGAAATACCTCACTGAGGTCTTTATTTCTCAAGAACAGAAGACCTCAAACAATTTACTGAGCTTCACACCCTCTTGTAATTTAACAGTAGCAGCAATTTCCACTTTACAAAAACAGAAAAGTTACATGACATTTCTTTTTTTGAGGGACATGAACAGATTCAATATATTTCCAAAGATTTCTGGGGAAAACAGTCTGGCAGACATGGCTATCAACTCTTGGTAATACTTCACCAGGACTTTTCCTCTCTATTATGTGGTCCAAGCATCCTCTTGTATGCATCCACTGTGATCTCCACCAGGCCAGCATAAAAAGAAGAGACAGGGAGAATGCAGGGTACAGATGTCTCATGTCAAATTGAGCTGTGTCAGCTGTTTTCACTACTTTATGTTTTTGATGATGTGTGGCATCAACCGTATCATCTGTTTAACCAGATTCTGGTTCCAGTCAATTCAACTTTTGCCCTGAATAACATATAATCTGATTTAGCAGAGTTGCCCTACTATCTCTATGGTATTTGTCATCTCCTCCCTAAAAGAAATAAATTTGAAGTAATTTTGAGAATTAAAACTGAATGGCATGAATCTGCCACTCAGGATGTGAACTAGAAGAGATAAATGTTCTTTTAGCATTCATCATATAGCTGAAATTCAAGCAAAGTATCCTTTGCTTGAATTTCAGCTATATGTCTCTTGAAGGTCCTAAACACACAAAAAATACACTGCCTGAATTTTAAGCTCATCCCCATTTGGACAAGAAAGGGGCTTCTGTCAAATGAAGTCTTGTGCCACTGTGTTTTAAAAGAGAAAGCTGGTCATGTTTCTGAGCCATCAACCCATCTCTACATTACTGTTCTGGCCCTATATTTCTAGAATTTCAGCAAAACAAGAGCCCTCAAGATACACAAAGGAGTACTTTGAAATGATGCCTCATATTTCCTTGCTTTGTCAGTCTGGATACAGATTTGAATGCTGAAAAGATAGGGGATTGAAAGTTCTCTTATGGCTATTCTGCTTAAATAGTGGCAGCATGTCCTGAGCACCACCACTGTTACAAAAAATGCAAAGAAAAAATAGAAATAGTTTCAAATATTTTACCAGATTAGCTTTAGATTCTGATTTAATACCATTCATTACGCCACATATTAGTTCAGAGTCTAACAGTCATAGCCACAGATGAAGATTCAGCTGATTTAAATTTTACATTGATCAAAAAGTTCCCTAGCCAAAACCCCTACAGCCTAATACAGGTGAAGATAGGCAGATAGGGATACCTGGGGGAAAACTAAGAAATAATAAAACAGCATCAGTTAGCAGGAGTAACTGTAGAAAAAATGACAGTGTTTACACTAGTTAATAGTTATTATTTGGAAGACATAACTTCCAAACAACAACTGACTCTGCTAAACTGGTTTTTTTTTTCTACTATTAATATGTTTCTACTGTTAGCGTTGCTATTTATTTTGTCATACTGCCTCCATCAGAGCTTGAAAAATACCTTGACATCTTGCCTGTTGTTCATTGTGAGCTGAGGAGCAGACCAGACTCCTCATAGCTACAAAAGTTAAATTTTCATTTAACAGGAGAAAAAGGAAAGTTTCTAGCACTTGTGCACATGAAAGCCTGGCGTTGAAAGCAAACCCATGGACTCTGTCTTTGCCTTGCTGTAAATCATCTGATGTAACAGCAAAGCCAGCAGTAAATGAGTGCAGAGGATTTCCATATTCACTGGAGATGGTGTGAGCTGACTGGGTCACTGTGACACCGCCAAGAACAAGGTATCATTGCCCTCTTCTAATGCACTTTCTAGGGAAAAACCTGAGATAATTAATCCCAGAAAGGTTTCAAACACATAGCACCAAAACGGGCTGATATTCCTGGGAATGCGTGTCCAGGTGCCAGGCAGCCTACACAAGACCATGCACGACAACAGAGTCCTTGCAGATGAGACGTGAAGTTAATTGTATTATTAACTGAAAAAAAAACCAAAACAAAAAACCACCTAGACACATTAAGAAAAGGGGAGTCTTCAAACACATGTAGACACCTACAAGCCAAATGTAGTTAAGTATCAACAATCTGGAAGCTAATAGGAAAGGCTGATCCCTCCCTGAGTGCTACCCAGCTTCCTGGCAGGAATGCCACGGACCTTCATTTTCTCCATAGTACAGACAGGGTGGAGAACTAGGCTGGGACCCAATGAAAAGGTACTGGACTACTTAGCACATCATCTTTCACCTTTCCTTTTTTTGTTTGTTTGTTTAAAATACATGTCTGATTGGGTTGTTCAGATGGCAGGACATCTGGTGCAGTTTTCAGGCCCTGCTTTAATTTAAAGATTTAACATCTAATATACAGGCTTGTTTTACCATAGGATTTTTTTGCCTCTCACACTTTTCTTTCTAATTGGAACTATGTAAATCATAGGCTGACAGCGCTATATAAATCATCTCTAGTATGTCTGCTATTCATTTAAATAACAAATTGGAACTTTTTATTTCTAATTGTTACATCCTGGCCATAATAATTTGCACATATATGATAAATATGGAGGCTTGCTGTGCTCTATTAGTTTATGAGGCATACAAAGAAGGCCTAACAAGACAGGCTTCAAAAAGTAATCCTCTCATTGTTGCTGTAAGAGGAACATTGGGTTATGTAGTGCAAGTCCTCAGTTAAGGCTTGAGACATATTGCATAGCAGCCCTGGCATAAGTTCCACAATGCTCCCCGGGTTCAGCCACTGAGCATCAGATAATGGAAGGCACTAAATTAATTAGAAAAGAAAGTGACCTAGCTCCATTCCCAGATGTGTCACTGACTTGTCATGTGCCTTGGAGCAAGCCACTCCCCGCAGCTGGGCTTCAGCTCTCTCTGCTTTGTCTGAGCGGTCTGTGTGAAAACAAATCCCTTGCTCTGGAGGAGAGGAGAGGCGTGCCGTGGGCATGCAGTGCTCAAGAGCAGAAGGCACCCAATTGCTAACATGTCCTTTAAGTACTCTAGTATGCCTCAGCCTCTCTGCTGTCATAGCATAAATTTTATTAAACATACCAATAGGAGTTCATGAAAAAAAACCCCACTTTAAATATCAGCATATCTGACACCAAAAAGAAAATAAACCTATTCTTTCCACGTGGCAGTTATTATTTTAAATGCAACTTTATCTCAGCACTTGAATTCTTGTTATTCTTTTGACTAGGATCAAGTCAAGTGATATAAGTGTCACACAAAGCTTTAGCATTTTTTCATTAATAAGAAACAACAGTATACAGTACGTTACACTACCTTTAACAAGGGAACTTTTTCATGATAGACATACAACTTAATAAAACTCCAAAACATCCATTTCTTTGCTAATTCTTCCTTCATGGATTTTTAAGAATTTGTGGAGTAATTTTTAAAATTAAAAGTTGACCTGATCCTTATGTGGGAAACAAGGAAGGTCCTTATGTGGGAAAGGAAACACACTCAGTGAGTCCTGAACCTCATCACCACTGCTCCTCACTCAGCTTTTCTGCTCCTTCTGCTCAAAAAGCAAAGCAGAAAGAGGATGCTGGCCCCAGCTCTGCATATATTCATACACCCTTTCCAGTCATTATCCTGGCTGTGGGCAGTTTTGATTTGTGCCAGACAGCTTTCTCCTAGTCCCTAGATGTGAATCATGGGGTTCATGGGTTAGCAAGGGTCAGGAAACTTTTCCCATAGACAGCGTGGGAGTGGCTGCCATGTCTGGAGGAGAAGAAAGCCAAGGTGGGCCAGCATCCCCCTGGACAGAGACCTGTCCGTGGCTGTAACACCAACGGGAGCAGGGAGCTGTGGGAATGCTCCCTGCAATGGCAATCCACATAGCCCACAAGAGGAGAGCTAAACAAACACCTCAAGGGCAAACTTAAACCTGCCTCTCCCCCAAATTTTGTCCTTTCTATCCACACTGCCAGTTGTTTGAACCCTCCCCCCCCCCCAAAAGTTTCAAAGTAGCTGAGCTGAGGATATCTGCACTAATCACTCAGCACTATGTTGACTGCAATAAGGATGGAAACCTATAAGAGTCTGAGTATTCTCATTAAAAAGTGCTTCAGATCCTAAACCTGGACTCAGGGAGCTAAAGAAAACAATGCAGTGGTCACAGAAGCAGATTTTACAGAGTTTAAATGTATGAAATCAAGCCATTTTTGTGGATATAACTTTAGACTGCAGGAGAAATTGAACGTGACACCCCACCAGGTACACACATAATATCAAGCCAATTGCTAAAAAGGGCCTCGATGGGAGACAGCTCCTGGGTCACCCTGGACCACCCTTGGGTCACAGGCTAGAGCAGCCCCCCCTAAAATAAAAGATCAGAAACTGTTCTAGAGATTAGTCTTCAATTTGCTATCAAAGTTTCGTGTAATTGGATCTTATTATGCAGAGAATTGACATTTGGAGCAGCATGAGTGGAAAAAGAAGTGCTTACAGCAACTTCCATCCTGGCATTTCCAGGTGGCTCAGGAAGAGCTTTATTCAGCTGAGGGAAAGGATTCAGAGTCTCAGCTTCCTGCACAGGCAAACTTTTCAGCTCAAAAGCCATGATGGATACTCCTGTTCTACACACAGCATCTCCCACTTTCTCCCATGGCACCTGAGCAGCTCTGTGTGTGCTGAGGCAGAACGACCAGCCGAGAGTGCAACCAGCCTTTGTCTGGGGGATAAGCACATCACCTACGTGCCAGCTCACTCCGGCTGAGGGGAGGCACAAGGGTGTAAGCCTCCTAGCAGACAGTTCAGAAGAGCACCCCAGCAGTGTCTATTTGCCTCCCAAAATTCAGACCCCAATGGATGAGCTGGTTGAAAGGGCCCTAAGCCACAAAACGTATTTCTTCATTCTTCTCTCCCTCTGCCTTCCAGGCTGCTGCCCAGCCCCCTGTGGGCAGCGCCGGGTGTGTCCCTGCTGCCCACCCTCTCTCCCTCTGCTCTGGCACGGCTTTCCCACGCACTGCCCGGGGAGAGAAAGGGTTGAGGTGGGCGAGTGGCTCTGCTTTTACCTGCTCTGGTCCCAGTTGGCAGCAAAAAGGACGAGGATCTTCCTGCCGTAGTGGTCCAGGTTGGCCAGCCCGCCGGGGAAACCGTCCTTCAGGGCCTGCTTGATGCCCGGGTCTGTGGCCTTGAAGCTCTTAAACATGTCCAGGTTCTGCTGGCGATATTCAAAGTATTGGGCCAGGAGGCGAAACGCCTCGAAGTGTTGAAACTTCCTGGCCCGCAGAAACCGCAGGATGAAGGCATCGTCGGTGCGGAGGAAGCCGATGTCCGGCCGGGTGATGACCATGTCCCGCACCTCCTGGATGTCCTGGTGCAAGGTGTCGGGGTTCTCGTTCAGCTCCAGCCGGGCTTTCTCCAGAGTCTCCGGGGAGAGACCTGCCTGCAAATGAGTCATGGCGCTGCCCTCCTCCTCCTCCCCGGCTCCGCTGCCTGCGCTCCTCAGCCTCCCGGTCGCTTGCCC
>JAHLSL010000017.1:8561239-8599245 GCA_025920805.1 Petroica traversi
TGGCCGGGGGTTTACAGGGTCAGAAGGGCCACGCGTAAGCCCCCGGGAGCATCCCACGGGAGTCGGACCAAGCGTCCGGCTTCGGGGTCGTGACAGTAGAGAGATGGTCATCAAGCGGTGGATTTCCGAGCAATCCTCTGTTGTGACTGATTGAGTTTCCTAACGTGAAGCATTGTGAGCTTAAAAAATCTGGGAATAATATAAAGCAGCCCTCTTTTGTGGCCTCGTGTTGGAGGCGGCGTGTCATTAGTCGCATTATATTGCAAAGGGCAAAAATATCTTGCTTCAGTGTGCAGTACATTTCAGTGAGAAAAGATGTCTTTTTTCATGCAGGAAAGTTTGATGCTGCAGTCTCTTTTGGGGAAAGGTATCCACTGAAAAACATTTGACCTTTGTCGGTTGGACTGGATCTTCCCGATGCAAATACAGCTGTGAAAATCAAGCTTACACAAAAGACATGGCAATCATGGGAAAGCCTGTACCGTGTACCTCCTCCTCCCTCCTATGGGAAGGGCAGCTCTGGTACTGCACTGGGCTCCTTTCCAAAGGTGACAAAGAACACACAGGCTGAATTACTGAAAAGGTCACTGACCTGTTCAGAGGGTATATGTGGGGAATACACCAGCACAGAGTGTAGGATGGGCTCTCAGACAAATAGCAGGGCTCATAGAAACATTTCAGTGATAGCCTGAGTGTTCTGCAGAGGTGCTTGGCAGCAGGATGGAGTGCTGTGCAATGAGCAAGGTCTAAGTGAGCAATGCTTAGGTAGGAAAATCATCCTTCTTTTGGAGGCTGAAGAGTGTTTTCTCAGGTTTACTGGATTTTATATGGGTTTGCAGCTCTTCATAAGATCCCTTCTTTGAGCCAGGTACCTATTTCTTCATAGCTGCCAGACCTCAAAATGTCTGCAAATGTGGGTGACTGGAAAGGCAAAGAGAATCCCCAATCCTTCCTGTGCTGAGACCAGCCTTCCAATGTCCTAGCTAAAGGAAAAACTTTTGGAAGGACCTGTCTAATAATGCCCAGTCATTGTGCCCCAGCTCTGTTCCATCTGAATTTCGTGATGTGATTTGAGATGTGTCACAAGAGAGAAAGATATGCTATCTAAGGGCTGAATCACTCTCTAGAAATGCTTATTTCTCTTTGTCTGATAAAATGACTTTAAATTACCCCCCTTTTGTAGATGTGATTCATCTGGGTTGATACTTTTTTCTTAGAGCAGTTATTGCTCCAGAAATAGTTTGTGCACTTTTTTTATTATTTTTATTATTCTGAAATCTTCATTTCCCTTTGCACTTGCTATCTTCATTACCTCTGCAGAGAGCCTTTCAGAATAGCAGTTTCCATCACCCCTGTGGAACAAACTGCCAGACTTTTCCTGCCATCATTTTCCATTTCTGATGCTTCTGCTCTGCCTTTTCCATTGCAACTAAGCTAATAAAAGAGTAGGTCATGTGACAAGTGCCTTAAATTCGCTCGGTGCAAGGCGAGCCGCAGGCATCCAGTGTCTGGCAAAATCAAGTCCATAATATATAATATGTCTGTGACCTTGTAGTGGGTTCACACTGGCTGGATGCCAGGCACCCAACAGAGTCACTTCTCCCCCCCCCCCAGAGCTGGGCAGAAAATATAACAAAGGGTTCATGAGTTAAGGACCAGGAGAGATCACTCATCAAATACTGTCACAGGCAAAACAGGCTCGAATTAGAGATATTAATTGAATTCATTGCTAAGAAAATCAGAGCAGGATAATGAGAAGTAAAATAAGAGCTTAAAAGTACCTTCTCTGCACCCTTCCCTCCTTCCCAGTTCTACCTCCTCCCCCAGTGCTGCAGGGGACAGGAAAGCGGGTTTTGGTCAGTTCATCACATGTTTCTGCCTGTGCTCAGAGAGGGGAGTCCTTTCCTTGCTCCAGTGTGGGGTCCCTCCCACAGGAGACAGTTCTCCATTAATTTCTCCAGTGTGAGTCCATCCCACAGGCACAGTCCTCCACAAACTGCTGTAACTCTTCCATGGGGTGCAGTCCTTCAAGGACAGGCTGCTCCTATTTGGGTTCCCCATGGGGTCACAAGCCCTACCAGGAAACTGCTCCAGTGTGGGCTCCTCTCTCTGTGGTCCCTGCTCCAGCATGAGCCTCCCATGGGGTCACAGCCTTTTCTCAGGCATCCACCTGCTCTGGCATGGATCTCCTCTGTGGGCTGCAGGTGGATTTCTGCATCCCTGTGGAACTCCATGGGCTGCAGGTGCACGGCTGCCCCACCATGGTCTGCACCACAGGCTGCAGAGAAATCCCAGCTCTGGTGTCTGGAGCACCTCCTGCCCCTCTTTCTGCTCTGACCTTGATGTCTGCAGGGCTGTTCCTCCCACATATTCTCACCCTGCTCTTCTCTGGCTGCAATTGCAGCTGTGCAGTCACTTTTTTTTTTCTCTTGTTTAAATCTGTTATCCCAGAGGTGTTACCACCATTTCTGATGGGCCCAGCCATGGCAAGCAGCACATCCATCCTGGCATTGGCTCTGCTGGACATGGAGGAAGCTTCGGGCAACTTCTCACAAAAGCCACCCCTGTAGATCCCCTGCTACCAAAAGCTGGCCGTACTAACCCAGTACAGACCTCTAGTAACACAATCCTTAATCTGCTTTGGTTTTCTGTTGCAAATGGAAGCATAACGCATATATTCAATTTTGTCCTTTATTCCAGAGCATAAATGCCCTGAACAGAGAAAAGAAGCAAGCTGGCCAAAATTAAAATGTTAACAATTTTGACAGAAAAGACTATTTCTAAAGGTTCTTAAAACAAACAAACAAACAAACAAAAAACTCCATAAACAACAACAGCAACCAAAAAAAAACCTCAAAAAACCATGGAATTTATCTGAAAACTTTAATTATTGATCTTTTTTTTTTTGTTTTGTTTTCTCCATTTTTTTCTCCATTTTGACCATATTTAAGCCATTCTTCTTACCCTTTAAAAAGAAAAAAAAAGTCCAGAAAGACACAGGGAAAAGTATGAAGAGGATTAAGAAATCTGGAAGCCAACTTAATTATCATCATCCAAAACTTTCCATTTTTGATACACTTGCTTTTTAAAGAAAGTTTCGGTCTCCATAAAAATGGATTTAATAATTTAACAATTTCTAAATTGTACTTTGCCATATTAAAATGAGAGTCAATGAATTTGAACGGCATTTCAATAAAAATAATTTTGCAAGGAATTCTTGAAAGATAGATCAAAACACTGTTGTGGAGGGCAGTGTGGAGGTGGAAGAAGATGCTTTAGCCAATGAGTAGATTTAGGAGGTGGACAGCATGAAAAGCAGACGTAGCAAGGCAGCCTGAAGACAGAGTAGGTGAAAGAACAAGATATTGGTCACATTCTATCTGAGCCACAGACAATAATAACTTTATTTTTCAATATTTTGAGATCTTTCATGTAAACATACAAAAGATCTGGTATAAATATAAGTAATTTGGTAGAAGCAATAAAAAATTCTGTCATCTATAAGTCAATTTATCAAACCAATTAAATAGTATAATGAAAAAATATGTGCTTTCCAACATGTTACCCCACCTAAATCATGAGGGGAAAAATGGAGTCACTAATGCAATTAGATGCAACCTACTGATGGCAGAGTGTAATTTATTTATTGTGCACATGCACTTTTCCCTCAATAAAACAGTAGGGGTGTCTGACTAAATCCATTATGTAAATCTCAGCATCTTTTCACTTGCACTTAGAAACTATTATTTTTCTTTGAGGCTTTTACAGTCATTTTTGCCTGAATTTGATACAATTAAAATCCAAGTGCTCTGCAATTCTACAAGCACTGCAGTTAGGCACCTGATTTGAAATAAAACTTAAATAAGGCACAAAGGTGTTTGTGTAGGTGTTTGATCTTAACTCACATTCAGAATTAAATTGTTTAAAATCAGCAACAGACCAGTGTATTCAGGAACAAAAATAGAATGCAGAAATAAAACTTTTTAAAAATACTGTTGATGGATAAGAAAATAACTCTATTAAGACCAGCACTGGTACTGCACCTTCTCTGAACTGGTTTAAGATCCTAGACAGTTCTTGCTGTTGTCTTTGATTTAGTTACATTTTCCTCAGACTCCTTCTGGGCATTCCTTCAGGACATTTGTTCACTTAGGATCAAATTTTCAAGATAGTTTGTCTTATGCAGCTGTGATATAGCTAAAGAGCTAAGAAAAATGTTTGAAAGTATATATAACCAGGAATATACATTCCCATATCCATTCCTCTTCAGCAGCATTTTTGCGGGTACATATTGTGTGCACTTGAAGCTTTTGAAAAGTGCTAAATACAACTTTGTCAAAAGCACCGAAATGACACTTAAATCACAACCAGCTACATTCAAAGTCTAGGTCCTGTTTTCAGAATCAATTTAGAAACTTCATTCAAACGTTTTAAGAGCATAAGAACAACTACAGGAGGTCTGAACAAGAATCTTTGTCAGTTCATAGTGAGCCTCCAGAGCAGCTTAATGTGGAAGCCTCAGGAGCAGTATCAGCTGGTGTTAGGCTCTGACTCGTCAAATATTTTCTTCAGTGTGAGATAATCTTTGAAATCTGCTGTGACTTAACAAGTTTCTATGTTACAACTGGGACTTAGCAACTGGTTGTAAAATCATAGAATGACTTGGGTCAGAAGAGATTTTAAGATCATCTAGTTCCAACTCTCATGCCATGGGCAGGGATGCCACCCACTAGACAGGTTGGTCAAAACCCTATGCAAATGGCCCTTGAACATGTCACAGTGTCTCATCACCCTCACAGGAGAGAAATTCTTCTTAATATTTAATCTAAACCCACCCTCTTTCAGTGTAACCCCTTGTTCTATCACTTGTGAAAAGTGATCCTTAACCCCTGTCAAAAGTCCCTCTCCAGCTCTTGCAGGTCCCCTTTAGATACTGGAAAGCTGCTGTATGGTCTTCCCAGAACCTTAATGATCTCGTTCATGACCTTGTCTCACTACAAATAACTAATGAAACTTCCCAGTTTTAATCTCAGTGGAAGCCATGTGAGGCTGAGCATTAGCTCAGATCTCATTCTGTAACTAGGTGAGTTATAGGAATGCAGCCCTTTGTCTGAGCGTGATGGGGGTTCTTTAAGCATATTTGTAGAAAATGTCAGGATGCTTGACCTAGAAATTCCCATTATATCTGAAACAAAGGAACTTCTAGAACTTAGCTCTGCAGGAAACCTTTCTGCAACTCCAGATGCCAACTGGCTGAAAAATTGGCTTCTGAGAACAAACTAGCATCTGTCTTTTATTCATCATCATAGATCTCTAACAACATAAGGATAAATAGCTTTACAGGAGACAAGGCATAGCATCAGACCCTAATCAAAGAAATATTTCTGTATGACAAGCCTACTCACAGAATCATAAAAAAATAAAACTGGAAGGTATTTTAGGAGATTGCCTAGTTTATCTATCCCCCATCCTGATGGATGTTTGTCTGAATGGCATTTAAAACCTCTAGCAGCAGATACTCCACATCTTTTCTAGACAGTCTGTCCCAGAATTTCACTATCCATTCAGTACATTTTTCCCAATGTCAAGTCTATCTATCACTTGCTGCAATTTAGCCCCCTTTTTTAATCTTATCTACTGTAGACTGACAGAATAATTTATTTCTTTATTTGGAGACTGGTATAAATTCTAAGGTAAAATCTCTCTCTTTGTTTTAGCTGCACAGCCTCTGTTGTGGCATTTAAAACAATTCAGATGTACAGTGTGAGGGGATGGGTGTCAGGAGGGCATTAGAATCCTGGGAGCAGCATTTGGATGAACTTTCCTGTCTCCAAGAGGTCTTTGCATGTAATCTTTACTGTTGGGACAGATGGATTTCCAGAGATGAGGTTGTAAATAGTAATAATTAATCTGTGATTTAAAAAAGCCAGCATCTCACAAACAGATGATACACAAAGTAAAAGTTTCACCTGGCAATATCACCCACAAATATCCTAAATACTGTAATCATTTGGAAAAAAACCAAACAAACAAAAAAACCAAACGTAAGCAACCACAGGACTCTATCAAGCAAGTTCAAACATTAATTTAGTGTTAGTAAAAAAGGTATCTGGAAATGTAATGAACTTCATTGTTATAGTAATACCACATTAACTGGGAGTAAAGCACTCATATTTCACTGCTATAGAAATTTGCATTACAGAGATATGTAGGGAATAAAAGGTAATGAATTCATAATAGAGCCAATACTTCCAGTAATCTTAGTCAAATGATGAGTTAGGACACTAAACATTCCATAGTTTTGGTACATAATTAATACAGAATGCTGAAGAATGCTAAGGCTGGGATAAATGTTCATTCTATTAAAAATGTATGAATGCAGTCCTGGAACAAAATTATTCATTAAATCATTTTTAATGCAGATATGAGAACGACATATAAGTCTGAAAAGCTTTCAGTGATGAGCTGTGCCTTGGCTTTCTTGAAGTCAATATTCAGACTTGCATACCAAATTGGAAGGTGATCAGTTTTGTCCTTGAACACATCCCAGCAGAGGCATCAAATGGTTGAGAACCACAATTTTAGATGTAATGTAGAATGACAAATCTCAGTTCTTTCATGATACTGGCATTACCTATGCCAGAATAACTGCAAATTCATGTAATTGGAAAACCGAGTAATGTTTGATTTGACTGCGCAAACTTTGTGTGTTTGTGATTTCCATATGCCTCATTCCACTCATGAAACTGAGCCTCTTCCAAGCTGGTATCAGCTATTTTCTTCAAATCCTGATTCTGTAGGATGGATTCAGTGCTATGAAGGTACTCAGAAAACTCCTTTGCCAAATCTGGGGACATTTTCGTCTTTTTAAATGTGTTTATAGGAAACTTCAGTATCTCCAGCTTTAAAATCTTGTGTTGGATTTTCTTTTAGAGTAAGTAGCAGCTTTTGCCTGACTGGAAATACTGCCTTGCTTTCTTCCATAAAGACTGGTCTTCTGTTCATGAAAATCCAGCCTTTGAAAAGTTGTCAGTGCCTTATTACTCTCCTGGATTACTTTTCTGTCTGTCTGTGTGTCTTTCTAACTATTTATCTTGTTTAAAGCTCATTTTCTACAAAACAAGTAAGCATTTCCTATTACATCCTGGCTTCAAGCTCTCATTTCTTGGTATTTCTATATAATATTTTTTAGCACCGACTTCCACATGGTCAGGGAACTCTGTAGTTCCTCACTGGAAATCTGTTTTGCTTGCTTGTGTGACATGGATCCCTGCTGGCACACACAGCATCACACACTTTATCTCTAGAGGTGGCACTTTGTACCACATCAGGCATCTTGATAAGACACACAGGAATTTTTTTTCTCTTTAACACAGCGTCTCCTGAAGGATACTTTTCCCTTTTTGTAGTTTCATAAAGAGTTTCATTGGTACTTCTTGGTACAGTGTTATTCTTACTGTTCACTGGGCAAGTTTAATTCAAGTCATATCCTGTGACTGTGCCAGTTGCAAGCTGAGTGTGATGTCTGACATTAATCCTACAATATCACCACATAATTTCTGGCACTGTTTGATCCCTAGCATCTAGATGCAATAACAAACCTGTCATTGTTGACTTCGTTACAGCCACTGATCAGATTTCCTGGTAGAACCTGCAGGTGAGCTCATTGAGAGCATTCGCGTCACCCTTTCACACAAGCAGCCTTAAACCATCTCCTCTCTGTAGAAGTTGATTATTTTAATCTACTACAACAATGTAGTATGGATAGAAACATCCATTCTCATCTTAAAGATCGTTCTTTACACCCTTTTGAATGACTGAGTTTGTGAATTTGGCTTGATGCTGACGGTTACTTTGAAATATCAGAAACTGCTTGAAAGCAAAGTAATTGAATAAAGCTGAAATCAGCCTGTTCTCCTGTGGCAGCATTTTCAGCTTGTTCAGCAAAAAGTACTTGCACTCCATCACAGCACAAATACTTCAGTCACAAGATAATGTAACTACCATAGGCCCTCTTTAGTGATATAGTTTCATTAGGATTTTCCACTTTTCTCCTTTCTTTGAAAACTTGGCACATCATCCATATATTTTGTGATTTTCTATTTTGTTTTTGGAAAATATCATGAAGGATGAAGAAGCTTGCTGCCTTTTAAATTTGTCTCTAGCCTTTTTTTTTTTTCAGTTAAAGAATTCAGGCTGTTTGAGAGCTTCATCTATATACTAAGTCAAAAAACAGATTGCACCCAAAAGCTATCGACTGGCAAAATTGCCTTATGCTGTAACTTGTTTCAAAATAAATGGAGCCATTGAAAGTCATTAAACCAGAATGGGAAGAAAGGTAGCCTTGTTTTCTAAACTTACACACATGGAGATCTTGTTGTCACAGCATCATACAGACTGCAATGGTATCAGGCAACAAATGTTCAGTTTTCTTTGAAAACACTGAGGGAGACAGCTCAGTGTTAACAAATGTAGACATTTTAGGTTTTGGAAGTGAAGTTCATTCTGCTACTGCTGCAGGTGACTTGATTTCAGTACCTTAAAAATACCACTTAGGATTCAATTCTGTTGCCAAAGCACAAGCATTCGGAGTCTTTTAAGATGCCTTCAGTTATGGCACTTGATCTTCAGCCCAGCACTATGCAGATGCCATCTGTATCTCAGGGAATCTCACTTGGTGCTGAACACCTGCCTTTTGAAAAGCAAATGAAATGCTATTAAATAGCAACAATGTAGGATTGCATGTTTACTTTCAGTCCAGCTTAAACATTTAGCTATCTTTTAACTGTCAGACTGTGGAGCTATGGAATGGTAGGAGGTGAAAAGGACACCTACACCTGATCTGTTAATTAGAGAGACAAGCAACTACTTCTAGTTTTGCCTAAGTCTTCCGTCACTTTATCACTGAGAAATTCAAAGAAGGACAAGTACAGAGTTAGGTGACAGTCAAGCACTTTTAATAAACACCTGAGATCTTTCCAGGCACTGTCTGATTTAGACTAGAGGCTTAACAACTGAAGATTCACAGGTTGCATGGCTCACCTTTCTTCTCTGCAGTGTCTTTGCCCAGAAGACAGGAGCAAAGAAGAGCTGGGGATGCACTGAGGGAATCACATATTTGTAGCAAAAAGGAAACCCTTTTGGTTGATCTTAAACAACCAAAGGAGAAACCTTAATATCTTCCATAGTTTTTCTTGGTGGCTGAGAACCCACTGGGCAGAAGACATGCTCTTCCAAGCAGGTATTATCAGAGGACTGAGCACATTCAGGACTAAGAGAATAAATTGTGAGGTGATTTCTCTGTCACCAGTTGGAAGTGTGGGAAAATTAATGGAATCAAGAGGTAACACCATGGTGTGGCCATGGCTCAGCAGGCTTTGCACTCACCAAGCCTTTTTTTGCACTACCAATAGTAGAAGTGAAGTACCTTGCTATCTTCTCTTTCAGTCTCACCAAGTTTACCAAAGAGCCTAGAGAGAACCTGAGCCATCACCCAATAGGTCCTGTAAATAAAAATAAAATATGGTCTGCATTTTAAGTCTCTTGTAGCCATAAACTGCCCCCAAGCCCTTTTCCACCTCTAAGTTCTTTTGAACACAGGTATTCTTTTCTGACCTTTAACTCTCAGCTTGTTTCAGTGGATTATCTTAGTGAGGTGATAGCAGCGAATCTGGAACTAATTTACTTGTTTTCACACATCAGTGCTATGAAAATACCATATCGACATGAAGTCTTGGTCAGCAAGGCCAGAAGGACTTTTCATACTGCTTTTGAGAAGTAAGGGAATTCACTCAGTACTTAAATTTCTCTAGGAATACTCCTTGCAACACAGATTAGTCTAACAGAGCAGTCCCCCATGCCTTAAAAATATGTGGTTCTCTAAAGCATAATGTTCATGATCTCAACTTACTGTTGATAGTGAAATAAAAAGAATTAATTTTATACCACAGTGCTGACTAAGAAACCTACTTCTAGGGAACTGGAAAAATTCAGAAAAAGGTAGAACCTGAAACATCAGATGAAATAAGTGTCTTCTCAGAGTATGAATGTTTTGTCAGAAGTTCATAGAAAATGCATCTGAATATATAGATGAAGTGATGAAGCAGCAGGTGTGCTCTCCAGGTTCTTTGCCTTTTGAGAGAATAGGCATTGTATCATACTAAAGGGCACTTTGCTTATTGGACAAAAGTAATTTGATATTTTAGCACCATAGAAGTGTTAAGTAAATCTTTGAATATCTCAAGTCAGAATGCCATCAGGTTTTAAACTATCAGGGTGACACAAGTCCAGGATATGCCCATGCCTGTTGTAAGTGAATTTTGCAAAATTAATTCTGAAAGGCCTTTTAGCATAAGCACCATCTCTGACTTCCCTCATGCAGTTTCATAATCTGTGGCATAGAGATAGATTTCAGTTTAGCACAAAAGAATTCAGCTTCTTAGCTGCCACAAATATTAAAGAGAATCTTTTGGCTAAACCTCTTCCTGCAAATTGGAAAGTTTACATTTAAATGTTAGAAAGTTTCCATGCCATTTGAAGACAATGAAACATATGCCCAGGTCACTCTTTGTACTACAGAAAATCAAGTTGTTGAGACTCAAAACTCCTACCAGTTACATTTATTATGGCCTGTACAGAACAGAAACTACACTGGTTGTCAAAATATCAGGAATCCAGCCAGATTCTCCTGTACTTTACTCTGGAAATAACCACAAAAGCAAACTGAGACTGTGTCAAAAATGAGTGATTCAGAAGTATTTCTACGCTTGCAAGTTTGGGTGAGGTATTCAGGTGGTTTTGAACAAGTTTCTAGCTGCCAGGTTTGTTTCTACTGCGAAGCAATGGCAAAGCCAACAAAAAAAGTAATGAAACTCATACATTCGAATGCTGTTACAGACATTAGACAGCCCCTATGTGGAGACCCCCTAAGTGGGTTTGAGATTTTTGGGTGGGCTTTTATAAAAAGCATTGTTTAAACCTCCAAAACAGTCTGAGGTAGATTTTCGTAGGGAAAAGGGTGACACAGAAGTGTCTCTGTTCTCAGGATTCCTACAATGTGTCCTATAATTTGAATATGGCCATTTATCTGGTTCTGAAGGATTTTTGGCAATGGGCTTCAGAAGAGTTGTGAAAGGCATGCAATAGATTCCTCCTCAGAGAAACAATTACTTTATGACAGGTAGCTACCTTTTCCTGCCATTTAATTCACAGCAACCTTCCTGAGATGAACTGATTGGTCCAAAAGAATTGGAAAAAGAAATGCAATAGCATCTTTTCTGTGACTTTTTCACAACATTATCCCACAGAATTTTTCCAAGCACAGATTTAAGGCTGTTTTCTTCAGATAGCTGCAGCAGCAAATTGGTTCTGTCTTTCACAACTTTATGAAAAAGAGTTACAAAAACGTAATTCTCCTAAAGGTGCCCTACCACCATCTGTATTGCATGGCCACATGCAGCATTAAAAATGTTAACATTTCCTGAAGAAGTAAGAAAGAAAAGTGGATAATTGGATTTTCTTCTGCTTGTCAGGAACATACCACTCAACACCAGGCAGTGAATGGAAGAGATGCCACTGTTTAGTAAGTCATGGTAAGTGAACAGCTGACCTAAAAGGTCATTTGACTGTGAACAATAGGTATCTGTTAAGGGTTTATCACTGCTCCTGATTATATTATCAGAGCCTTGCTTAGAAAAAGTCACAAATGCTTAAGGGGAGCAAGCACTTTCTTCTGTTATCTGGATTTTTATTCATGTAACTACACTAACCTTAGAAGAATTATCTATGATTTATAGTAACCAGAGGTAAGAACCAAGACAAAGATTGCTTTTTTAAGTTAGATATGTGCCCCATCTATTTCGTGGGGCTATTTCAAACTAAATATAATAAAACTAGATATGTTCTATTTGGGCATAAATACAGATTGAAGACAAACCCGAGCATGTTCTTGATGAAGATAAGCTGCATTAACTAAATTTCTAAGGTAATAAATTGTGGACAGTGCTGAAAATACTCCTTCATTATCTGGACAAATCACAAGGGTAAGAAATCTTGTTCTATCCACTAGCATTCTTGTACAGATTCTTTTGTTAAGTTTGGATACTGAAAGAAATGTCCTCAATAAAAGGCAGAGTCCATTCTCCAGCAACCTTGCATTCATGATGAGGAACTTGAAAAAGAAACATTTTTTATTCTGTTCTTTGCATTCTGTTGATGTAAAATTAGGCATATTTTCTTTGTAATGGTTGTAATAGCTTCTACTGTGCCTTTTGTCAAGAAATGTTGATTTTGAAATGTGCTGCTTTCATGTTTCATAATTTTCTTTTCTTATGTCCTATATTTCAATCCCATATTCCTTTCTTTTCTCTGTCCCTAACTCTCACTCCATTCATCCCTTTTCTTTGTTGCCAGTTAGACTGGTGTCTTGCACAGGAAAGGAAGGAATGAAGGTGAAGGAAAATTAAAAGAATGAGAAAAGGAAGATAGAGAAGAAAAAGATAATGCATGAGTCAATATTATAGCTTAAGTTAAATTAGGAAAAAAAATTCTTTAAATAAAGTGCCTAATCTCCTGAAAGATTTGTCAGATGTCTTTTCTGAGGTCATTAAACTCAAGTTTCTTAGCTCTGTACATCACCATAATAAGCATCATAGCTATCAACTCCAAAAGGCAGTAAGTCCTGGCTTAGGAAAACAGGGCAGACCTGTCACTGGCTTGGCTATGGGTCCCATTCCTTCTTGGCAGCACATCCCACACCAAACCTACTACACCATGTAAGAGGACTCCCAGTTTATGACAATTGTCATCATGGTGATGGCTGTACTGAAGTCAGTGGCCATAGGAAGTGTTCCAGAGCCCCTGAGGGTCAACCTGAGTGGGTGGCTCCATTTGCATTCAGACTTCCCAAAAGCCAAGTGCTTTTCAAAGTGACCCTCTCCTTTTCAAATTGATCAGTTACTTTGTGAAAACCAGTCCCAAAACTGTTGCATGGAATCTTAGCCTCTGCACTCTTTTCTCCCTTGTGCACGTCCTTCCACAAATGTTACATAATAATAGATACTAAACTGTCAAATAACGCCAGGCACATTGGCATTATTCCCACTGAAAATATGTGCCTGCTCTTGGTTACTTAGAAAAGCTCCCACTTAAGAATGCTGTGGTCACTCAAGCCAGCTGCTTCTGACTTCCAGGGTATGCTAGCCCTTTTTACCCAGTAAGGACTATGATTTCCCCAGTTTTACTCTGATTTTTTATCTTCAGTACTGCAAGTTATTTATATGGCAAGTTAGCTCAAGTGAATTTGATTTGCCATTGAAGTGTTGAAAATAAACTTATTTGGAAAATTAAAGTTGACCTTTCAAACCTGTGGAATATCATACTTCATATTATGATTCCTTGCCATGTAAGCTCCAGCTACTGATGATGAGTAAGCATAGATAACATCAACTAATTTATGCTCACAGAAGCATAATTTCTTTATTGACATATACTTTCATGTTTGGTTTTTTTTCTCTATGACATATCTGCACAGACAGCTGACATATCCACATCAGCATTTGTGACAAATGGCAGTGAAGGTAAGTTATCATGATAGGAATGTCAAATGGTGTGGACATAGATGCAGAATGTCAGCTTTCTAGTTCTGAACTGGAGAGTATCTGTTTTAAAATAAAACTCATTCAGAATGACAAAAATTCAAAGGGATATGTTAGCTAAATGCTGCAGTTTGATTTAGTTTCTATCAAAATTAGTGGTTTATCTTTGGATAGTTACTCTTTTTCTGTGCTGATCTGTAGTTCCTGTGAGCATTACAGCTTGGACTTAATTAGCAATATAACTCAATGATCAGGGTTAGTGATGCCAGCGAACATTTTCTTCAGAAGAGCAACATAGAGCACTTGGATCAGTAACAGTAGAAATTATATCATCAGTAACTGCAGGAAAAAAAATCTTCTTTTATTATTATATAAGAGCACATATATGAGCTTTCATGCTCTACTGATTGTGTTTCTAATACAAAACTTCAGAATGTCCCTTATGGCCTCTTTTTTACATGCTAGTGGAATGACGGGTTTTGCACCAATCCTTTAAAAATGCATATTGCAGAACTCTTATGATGGAAACCAGAGTCAACCTTCAGCCCACTGAAGTCAGTTTAAAGAGTCTAATTGATTTCAGTGAGCATTTTGTTGTATCCTGAGCACACATATCTCTCAGCATAGCTATGAAAATACTTGGAAATCAATTAAACTTACCAAGACTTGAGGAGCTAACTGGCCACTTTCCCATTTTTTCTCTTCATTTTATATAGTAGTGGGAGGTCATGGGATAGACTTGACACTTGGCATTTTCTTTCCTTCTCCGTGTCTTTGAAGAATTATGCCTGACACCCTCAGGCTGTCGCTGAGGTGTCTGCAGAGGGCAAAGCAGAAGAAATGCACACAGGAAAAATGAAAGGCGATTCTGGCAGAAAACAGACTCCTGTTAGTGTGTCAAAAGAATTTGTGCTTTCGGTATTTTTGCCACCATTCTTGTCAGCTTCAGGTTTGCATCTTGGGAGTTTACAGAAGTCCTTGTCAGAATAATACAAGCAGAATTATAGAAAGAGAAATGAAGGAGACAATGCAAAAGGAGAGACTTAAGTTTAATTGCAAAACTGCACTTTTCTGTTTCGATGTTTTTCTGCTAGCTGGTCTCAGTCTGACACTTGACTCTTGTAGGTAGCCTTTAGCACAGGTAGAATACAGAAGCAGAGGGAAAACTGAGGGAGGAGAATTTCTTGGGAATGATGAGGAGTTAGGCTCATTCTCTGTGCAGAGAAATTAACCTTCCTTGAAAATCCTCCCCAAAAGTATACAGGCTAGTTAAGTGTTGTGGGGTTTTTTTGGGTTTTTTTTTTTGTTTTTCTTTTTTGTTTTTCTTTTTTGGTACTTCTAGACTTTTAGATTATCTATCTAGTTCATGTTCTCTAATGTGCTTGAAATCTTTTGCTTTTAGTGTTGGTGCAGTAGCCAGTAGGCAAACTGTGTAGGTTATCCAGAAAGTTTGGAAGGAAGCAACTGTAACATTCTTCTTTTGAATAGGATTCTTGGGATTTTTCTTAGCACTCACTATTTTAAAGGCAGTACATCTTGCAAGGAAAAGGGGCTGACACAGTTCATAGTCAAGATTCTTAACTCTGTTGTCAAGGTAAATAGGAGACAATAAGTAATCAGAGGAGGATGAATGCATAGTGTAAAAGTGATTGTAGCAATGCTTCCCAATGTTCATACAAAGTTTTGTCCTAAACTAGTCAGTGACGCTTTAAATTTGGTTTATTTCAATCTTTTCCAGGCAATATTTGGAACACATTCTATGATTTTGATCAATCTAGAACATGTTTTTCCATAATGTGGGTATGTAACATTTTGCAGGCTCAAAGTGGATCAAGGGTGCCATTCTAGACTGCAGTGCAGTGCAAGAACATTGAGGAAATAAGCTCTGTGCAAGGAGATATATCTGGAGTTTTTATCAAGATGCACACGTAATTCATCTGGAATCAAAACCTTCTGGTGGCAGAGGCTCCACTCTCGCTTACTTCTTGTTAATATTGGTCAGTTTACCAGCATCAGAATAGCGACATCTGAAATACCTCTATAAGACAAGAAGGAATTATATTTAAATTTTACTTACTAGAAATGAACCAGTAAACAATGTTTCTGTCTGCAGTCCTATTTCAAATGCCTGTGACTTGTTGGGGAGGGAGGCCATTAGTGGACTCTTCCTTTGGAAAGGGCAGGAAAGATTTTATCATATTACACTGCAAGTAACTTCACATTAAAACACTTGTCATTTCTAGGAAGGAACTTCCATTTGGGACAGTTTTACTGGCCAGAAAAGGGCTCTGGCAAACATTAGAGGGTGCTACCAAGGTGCCTTATGATATGTAAAAATAAATGGAGCAGGGTATTTCACCTATGCATTATGGAAATAAATGGTAATAGAGTCAGGAAGGATAAGGTGGAATGGGTAAGTATATAAAACAGATATGACAAAGACAATGTTAAACTTTTTTTCAAGAGAGGTTGAGATTTCTTTTTTCAGTCAATAGCATGGTAAAGTGGTGTAATGAACACCAAAAGATCTTCAGTAAAATGAATAAACACACATATAACTAGTGGCAACTAATTGAGACATTTTTATAGATTGGTCCAGGAAATGTCACCAAATGACATCAAGCAATTAGTTCAAGTTTATTAATATCCAAGAAAGTAGATGCCTCATCATCTTGCCATTTAACTATTTGCCTCTAGCTGAGACCATGACCCTGATTTTTTTTTTTTTCTCAAACTAGGCCAGTTTGATACAGCTTTTTTGGCCATTTCCTTTATCAAAAATGTAGACATGCACCTAATTAATGTCTTACTAACTCACTTTAAAATTTGTGCAGAAAATACTGTTATTTGTCCTGTTTTCAGTATTTTTCTTTCTTTTTTTTCATTAGTCTAGTCTACATGTGTGAATATGAGGATGGATGTGATCTGTAACACATGCCAGGCTACAGGGTGAAAACCTGTGTCACATGGGCTAAATATGCCCACTATTGCCATAAGAGTTACCAGGGTGCAAGCAAAACACTCTGATACAGCTGAATTGTGCCAGGACCAAAATTATCTTCTCCCTGAGGTTAAAGAACACAGAAGTGCTCTTGATGGAAGAGGACTGGATTAGGGAACATTGGAACCAGCTGAACATGCACAAGTCCATTCTTCCATGAACACTGAGGATCGTGGCAGATATCACCGAGAGGCCACGCTGAAAGTCACAGCAACTGGGAGAGGCTTCTTGAGAAGTGGAAGAAAGATGATGTCACTTCTGTCTTCAAGTGGAGCAAGGAAGATTACGGGAACTAAAGGTTTTCCAGCATCACCTCTCACCCGGGGAAGGTGCTGGAGCAACTAATCCTGAAATAATTTCCAAATATATGGAAGGTTACTGGGCATAGTCAGCAGGTAATTATAAAGAGATCCTGAGCATTGTGGTCTATCCAGTCATGTTCTGAGCCAAGGGGCTGGTGTAGCTGATATTCAAAGGTCCCTTCCAGTTATTCTCAGTTATTCTGCGATCCTGTGATTTTTGCCTTTGGATAATATTAATTCCCACAAGTTCTACTTCCTAAGGACTTTCATAAAATTCACTGTTCAAGTCTTGTCTTGAAACTTGAAGGGATGATCCTCAGTGGTTATTTCACCTGAGTAAACTTTAGTTAAATTTTCCAAAGAAAGTATATTTCTGTCAAAAGAGATGTAGTCAAATATATTCTTTTAACAACTTCAATAAAGAACCTCCACAAAACCAAATATGAACAGGAAAGAAAATCAGGCAGTAATCAGCAGTTCCACAAAATTCAAAGAAATAAAGACATCCTCTAACCCAGTCTAAAACCTCATTATGCCAGGAAATCTCTGAAGATACTCAAATGTCATTAAGAGTGAGACAGCTTGCTGAAATCTACAGATCACCTTTTCTCAGACACGATTTTTATTCCTCTTCATGTGATTTTTGAAAAGAAGTGTAATTTCCACCTATGATTATTCTCACATCGCCCAGAGACACTATTTTAGTAAGCACAATATTGGAGACATTCTTTACATACTACTGAGAGAGCAGACTTTCATTAGTTCAATCTTATTTCCCTCTAGGTTGCCCTTGGACTGCATCCACCTCTCCACCCAGTGAGATTGAATATTCCAGCTATTGCAACAATATTTAGAATTGCATGATGACGACCCCACAGTCTCACAGCAACCTGGTTCATTCTATTCTATCCTCTCCTGCTCCTCTGAATTGATATTTGTCTCTGGAGGAAATGAAAGTTGAACATAACTTTCCTGAAGGCAAGTGGTTTTTTTTATACATTTTTAAACTGATCACAATAGTTATTTTATTACTTAAACATTCAAAGAATGTGATAACAATCCCCCTCTGAGAGTCATAGCTACTGCTGCCCCTTCTCTCCTCATTCTTCCTGCTATCAAGGAAATTATTCAGGCAGGTACTCCAGGCACTTCAAAGTCAGTGGAATATGGATTCTTGCATAAATTGGATTCTTATAGAAAGTCACATCTGAGAGAGCTCACAAGACTGGAGATAAAAGTGTGCAGTGGCCAAGGCCTTCAGCCTGGGAATTAAGAAGTCCAGGAATACATGGTTTTCTGTGGAGCATTGATGGTCCCATTTCTACTGTAGCTTCTATACCAATTCCCTTTTCAAATCTATAGCATGACTATGGCACTACTGAAGCCATCAGGGATGCCCTTTGAAGTATCAATTGATCTTTAAAATATTTAACCAACTGTATGATGTAAGGTGATAGGGTTGTGATAAACTGTAGGTCCTTTCCAGCACTGCTATCAAGAGATCCAAATACACAGGTGGCCCAGGACACCACTACTTCATGGAGCAGCCAGAGCATCTGTCGGTGGATTCTCAGGACAGACCCTACCCAGGTGGCCTCTGAGAGCTGGAAAACCCCAGCCAAAAGGCCAGTAGCTTGTTGAAGTCCAGCCACAGGTTGTTCACTTCTCAAATATCCCTTCCACAGCAGACTGCCTGCTTACACCTTTACCCCTTAAAGGTAAGGGGTAAAGGTGTAAGCATAACAGGCATAAAACCCACAAAAGTTTGATCAGACTTTGCACAGAGGCTCCTCATGTGTTTTGTTTTTATTGCTTCTTTGTTCATTTGTCTTAGCAGTTGCTGGTGATGATTCCCAACCACAATCCCATCCATCAAACAGCTTTTCTGCTCTCCCACTGTCTGATCCAGGTATGCATCACTTGCCTCTTTACCTGACTATATCTGCCAGCACATGATAATAGAAAGTAAATTCAATTTCCTAAGGTTGCTTCCCTTATTGGGCTACCTGCAACAAGAGACTGATTATCTGGAATTGTATCCTATCATAGTGAATGACAAAATCCACCTTGAGTACACTGCAGTTAGCCTAAGGGAGGATCACACCTATTTAAAAAGGAAACAGATGAGCATTTTTTGAAAAAAAAATGGAAATACTATTGCTATGATGCTTTTTATCCTTTGTATTGCTTGTAAAATGCCTGAAGGCTTCCAGAGATCTTGCAATTATTAGAGTAGACAGGATATATTTATGTGTTGCTTAGAAAGAGGAATGTTTTCTTTACTTTTATAAACAAGTCTTCTGCATTTTTTGACATCTGCAAGCATAATTTGCCTGGTTCCACACATCACAATATTTTTTGCTTCCTGTTAAGCCTTTATATGCATGAAAACACACTACATAATCGAAGTAGGAAGCTAAATAAAGTTAAGAATCAATACTATTATTTTATTCCGTATAATTTTAATTTTAAAAATTGACCAAGCACAAGTATAGTTTTTAAATATTGTATAAGCAATAATATGACCAAAATCCTAGAATCACAGAATCATTTAGGTCAGAAAAGACATCTAAGATCTTCAAGTCCAACCATTAACTCAGTCCTGCCAAGGCCACCACTACACTATGTCCCTAAGCATCACAACAATGCATCTTTTAAATACTACTAGGGCTGGTGACACAACCACTACCCTTAGCAGCCTGTTCCAATGCTTGATAGCCCTTTATGTGAAGAATTTTTCCTAATAGCCATACCTTAACCTTCCCTAGCAGAACTTGAAGCTATTTCCACTCATCCCATCTTATGTTACTGGGGAGAAGAGGCCAACCCCCACCTTGCTACATGCCTGTTTCAGGGAGTTGTGGAAGAGTGAATGGTACAAATTCATGGTACAAAAAATTATTATGATAGAAAAAACAGCAAAATGTGTTCTGCTGTTTAGACAGATATCCCTGGATTTCAACTTACTTAACTTTAGTGAATCAGAAATTTAAATCTTGCCCAGAATAGCAATCTAGTCACAGGGGAAAAAAGAGGACACTCCAGGCGACTCACCCACTCCGTGCTGAGATGGATGTCTAAGGTGTATAGGATAGATCACCTTTTGGAGAAGGTTCTCTCTTGCTGCCTTTCCTGCTTCCTTTCCTTTACCAGACAATGAGCCTAGGTGAGGTATTGACCTTTTAGGTTGCTAGCATTAGGTGAAATTAACCCCCTTCTAAATGAAGTTGCATCTTTTCCAGGGTTTTCATATTGTTCTTTTGATAGTCATTGTGCATGTAAGTACAACATGAAGGCCAAATGCCAATAACTTTTTACATGGGATTCCTCCCAGAGATTGCCTGGGATTTCCACCAAACCACTGGAAAGGAGGCCACTGACTCTTTGAGCATACTCACTGTATTTCTATTCATTAGTCAGCTTCTATAAGAGCAGCAGTCTCAGGTTCTCAGTCTTCCCACTGTACATCCATCCCAGCTCACTTCATTTCCTTGGTCTTCCACAATAGCTGTCAGGATCTTTCACTTCAGGTTATGAACACCGCCTGAAGCTTCAGCAGCAGCTAGACAAATATATTCAAAATCCAAATCCTTATTATCCTCTTACATATTGTGAACACTAATAATTTTTGTTTGTAACAAGTTCTTCTTTGAAAAGAATCTTGAGGGAAAAATGTGGTGCATTTACATACAGACAAGTTATTTCCCTTTACTTGAGAAAAATTGCTTCTCTGTATCTCAGGGAAAGGGAGATGAATGAGCTGCTTTTATGGCACAAAAACTAATTACTGTTCCCTCAGCCAAAGTAGATCTGTCTGGTCTTGCTTGCAGTAAAGCTGGACACTGAAAACTGTGCTCAGTCTTTAAGTGCTTGTCTTTAAGCATGAGAAGGTCCTGGAAAGAACAAACAAACATCTTTGCTTAGAGACACGTGCTTTTTGTCCCAGCTAGTGCTTTTTAGTCTGGTAAGTTATTAAACCCTGAGAGCTCAAGGATGATTTGGCTCAGCCAGCCCGCAGGTCAATATGCCAGCAGCATGTTCTCCTTTGAATTCCCCAGATTTTACCGAAAACTTAACACATCCAAAAACTTGATTTTAAACGCAATGCTCCAAGTTACTTCCCCTTGGCTCTTTTAGTCTCATCCAATACATTCACTTGCTCTTACTGCAATTTTGTGATTTGCTCATAAAGAAAGTCACTTCGCTCTGACTCTGATTTTTGTTTGCAATTGTCAGTCAGGCTGATATTTTGAGCCTTGCAAAGACATTCAACATTTCAATGCAAAGGTCAATGGAAAAAGCTGGTAAAGGCTTAAATATGTTTGTAGACGTTGGTAGTCACCATGTGCAAGAGAGAGACTTAAAAAGAACAATGAAGATGCTTTGCACATAGATCTGAAAAAAAATAATTTTAAAAAATCCCAGTGCAACTTAAAATTGTGTTATTCCAAGAAAGAGGGCAACACATGATACTTGTCACTAAATTTAAAATGCAAGTTAATGGAGGCTGTAACTCTGGGTTTAGCAAAAGCAGTTGTTGATATTGTTACTGCAAATGAGAGATGACAAATTGGCTACACTTTTAGGGCCTGGCTGCAAAGATGAGTAATGTAAGCCTGATGCACAAGAAAAGAAGTGGAACAGCACATGACTTTGTCTAGAGCAAAAATTAACTACACAAAATTCTGTGGTGATACAGCGGATAATTGATTTCTTTGACCTCATTTATTGGCTCATATTCTGTCAAACAGAAAAGAATTAGCAAGGACATTAAAAAATCATTGGAGTTAAAAGTTAAGCCAAACGTGGATATTGCATACACAAATGTATCCCAATATCACTTGTATTTTAGCATTTCTTGTAGTTCCAGGAACATGAAAAACATTAATTAGAAGGCAGCTTAGTTAATCTTCCTTCAGAAGCATTGTATAAAAGTACAAGTAGTTTTAAAATGGAAGTTACAAAGTAATATTTAGCTTCTTTTTTTTCTTTATCATGAAGTCCATGAATCCTGAAAAGGAGAGACACCACAAAAAATATGCTGCAAAAGGAAAGCAATTGCATTTGAACTGTCTTATTTCACAGTGTTGTATATGAACCAGGAGAGCTTGGAATTGTTCCCATATAACAAAACAGAAAAATAGCTCATGCATCTTTTCTTTCATGTAAAAAAGGGTTCATGTTCATCAGTGTCTTAATTCACCATTCCAAATCAAATTCGTAATGCTAAAGACATCCTGGTCTGAAGAGATAAATTTCCTTCTAAAATAAAGAAAAAAATCTGGAAATGGTGTAACATTTGTCTTTTTCCTCACTAGACTGGATAGTGAAAGAAAGCACAGAAATTTAGAGCGTATCAAATTACAGTGGCTCTCTCCAAATCCAATGACATATTATGAAAAAAGACATGGCCTCCATTTGTAATTTGATTACAGGAAAACAGAGACATATAGAAAGCAGTTTGTCATAAGTGGCAGTTGATACCTGCAACTAAATGCTTGGTAGGTTAATTTTTTTTTTAGGTTACAAATGTCTCTTTTGCATTGTTTGTGTGCGGGGGTGGGAGAGTTCATTAAAAATGAATGAAAAAGCGTTTGGATAAAATCCATATTTATAATATATTTCATGAATGTGAACGTGCAATTCTATTAGTTTTTACAAAATTACCCAGGCTGCTTTTCAGTGGTTTTGAAAATGCTACACATAGCGTCTGCCATAGTATTATCAATGAAACTGCATTATTTTGACTGTGTTTATATTCCTGTCATGATTTTCTGGAAAATCATAATTTACAATTAAGATTTCATATTAAAAGTGCTTTTCATTAACAATTTCACATATTAATACACTAAGAAGTGCTTTGTTTTTACTTAAATCTTTTTCATCCAGTTACATCTTACCAGCTCACAATGATAATAGGAGATATTCTTTTCATATGTAAGGATCAAAATACAGATATTTGAGGGTTTTTTTCTGGAAAGCCTTGAGGATTATAAAGTGAAATTAGTACCACGACATATTCAAGTTACATTTTCTTTTTTACATTTCCTAAAGAACAGTGAGTGCCTGACAATTTCTTATCTTTATTATGTCTCAGCCATAAAGCTTCAGTTAAATTATAGTTTGAGGTGTTAGCATTAATATGTTAATTACTTGAACATCACTTTTTACATATAGCATGACAGCTACTGAATAGCACAAACTACGTATGTATACTAATGCATTTTTCTCAGATTCCTGTATTCTTCTAATCTTGTGAATGTCTTTGAACAGAAACTTTATTTTTAGCAAGAACGTGTTCTTCTACAGGTCCTGCTTGTTTAGGAAGGTATTGATGTAATGGAACTTGGAGTCCTTTCAGTTTAAAGAGGTTTTATCAGAGAGATTTTAGAAATCCTGTATGCTACTCTCTAAGTTAAAGTTACATTCATTATAGAGTAAAGGCTTGTGCACTGATTGACAAAGCTCCTTGAAAACTCTGGCAATTTGAACATGGGTTTAATTAATTTGCTTTTATATCTGTGCTGAATTGCTTCTAACCCTATCAGAGCTCTGTGCATCCCACATGGTCTAAAATAACCTGTAGGTATTTTACCATAACATTACTGCAGTGAACGGACTTGCCTTTCCCTCTGCAAATCTCCTTCTCGCCCTCTTTTCCATCCATACAAGTCCTCTACTCTTCATCTTTCACATTATCTTCATCACATCACATCTTCATCACATCACATTATAACTGCTCCTGAATGCAGCATGCTGTTACATGGAGAGAAAAAACATTGAAAATATTCTTACTGTCCAGTAAGGCTACGGCTCTGGCTCTTGGACCAAGACAACAATTGCACTTTTTAAGTCCACCATCTCCATGAAAACTTAACTTTGGAGGAGGAAAGAAAATATTTTTACTTATACATGGTGACAGAGAAGTCAAAGACTTATCTCCCCCTCCTGCACATCTCCAAATATTAGACTGAGAGAGAAAACAAGCCATTTTCAATATCCAGTGCTTCAAGGTAAAACACCTGGGACAAAACAACCACACTGACACAAACACAATATGATTTATTACCTCTATGTAGGAAAGAGATACTGTGTCAGAATATAGCTTTGTGAATGTCATCCCTGCTCAGCAGCAATCAAAAAATCCACAAATAAGAACATCACAGTTTATGAAAGCCTCACATCTTGAACACTGGGTGCACCCCAGATATATAATATAATGAAAATGCATAGTTGATTTTTAAAAGAGGACCAAAAAAAAAAAAAAAAAAGGTCACAAATGTAATGAGAAGTGCGAAATAGCTGTTCAGGGGAGGAATTTAAGAAAAGTGACCACACAGACCACGACCACACAGCCTAGAAAAATGGCAAGTGAAATAAAGCTTTCTTCTACAAGACTAAAAAAAACAACCATTGAATCTTTCAACAAAATAGTCAAGAATACACAATCTACTGATTAGACAACAGTTCCATTCCATGCATAACTAAACTGGGGAAATCACTACCAGTGTCAAAAATAATAATGGGCTTAAAAGTAGAAGAATAATGGAGGGCTGGGTTAATTTGTAGTTGTTAAATGTAATGGTCTTAATAAATCCTCAAGAAAAACCTGTGCCACAAACTGCTGGGAACTGGGAGAAGATCAAGGAAGGAACCCTGCACATTTGCTCAGCTCCAGAGCAGAAGATTCATGGCATTGCAGGAGGCAGGATTTGCAGCTGGATAGAGCTTTGATCTAAAGAAGCAAATATTGCACTCTTGTGATAACCCATAACTGACTAAGTGCTTCTGCTGAGACTTGTTTAAATTCAAAACAGTATGTAAAGCAGCCACCTGCTTCCCCTTTCACCATAATGGTTCTGGTGACAATTGGAAGACTCAAAATGAGCCAGATTATGTTTTATGCCTTTCCCCAGAGGCCCTTCCTTCTCAGTGCAATCATACTCTGCAGCCTATTATGATGTTCCCATCTGTCTTAGTCATCGTGCAGCCAAGCTATTCGTATTTAGCTCCTTAACCTTTCCTCATGAATCAATTTCTCTAACTCGGTAATCAACACTGTCTGACAGAGAATGAAAGTAAATCTTGGATTTAGAAATAGGGCTTCAGACAGCAACTCCTAAAGCAAGAGATGCAGAAATTGTCTGGGTCCCTTGTACTATCTTTGTTTGGATAAATTTACAGTGGGAAATAGCGAAGCCAAAAGGATTGACTGTGTTTGGCAAAAAAAAATTGGGCACTGGAGAGGATAAAGCACCAAAAAGTCTAAGAGCAAAATCCAGGATTATGATGTGTTTTACTCTTTCCTACTGTATTATGAAAAAGCATCCATCCATCCGTCCATCCATCCATCCATCTATCCTTCTGTTCTTGTTCCTAACATCCTGTTACTGACTTTGACTTTGATTTTGACCTAACCAAAAGTGCAGTTGTAATATTCAATTAATGTTCATTCAGTGAACATGTACAGTCTAATCAGGTATAAGGGTTATCCTGTACTGTCCCCTGTTTAGTACTGTGCTGCCAAAAAACATGAGTGGCAGCTTTCAAGAAAATTTTGGAATCAAGCTGAAAGTCAAAGACAAGCAAATTAACTAAAAAGTGTCTGTCACTGCCCAGTAATGAGAGCAGCCATTTTTGAAGCACTGATGAAGCTCAGTAGCTGCTACAGTTGCTTCTGACTTTCCCAAGTGTTAATTTTCCACCTTCACAGGCTTAGTTGAAGGCTGAGTTGAAGACTGCTTTGAAAAAATTTAAATAAAAAACTCATCCTGTTGATTTCCCAAATTAATTAAGGAAATAAAAATTGCTCTGAAGCAATTCCTTGCGTTTGAAGCAAGACCTCCTCATGTTTGCCTTGCCATGGACTGTTTGCCTAGGTTTTGTTCATGGTTGTGTCAGCAGTAAATGTAACAAGACACGGGGTGAGACCTTATAGAAGTGATATTTGTCACAGGTGGCACTTGGGCATCTTCTCAAGGCAAAACACTCACAAGAATCAAGAGAAATGTGTCAAGAGGAAGGTGTATGTTCAGGACTTCTGTGTGCAGCCCAGGGAGAAAGGCACAACAGTTACTGTGGGTCCTCACTGTTTTTTGGCTTCCTCTTGAAAAGCAATGACAGGTTGGTGTTTGTCCATATCTTTTAAGGTTCATTTTAATTACTGTGAGGTCATTCATTTTAGCAAGATGGTCCTCATCTTCCATAAATCTTTGACAAGGTGGCCAGGCTCTGCCTTTGATTGCTTCTTTTTTGGCTACCATCTGCCTTTTGGTTTGGAAGGGGAGAGCACAAGCAATGTGCCCTATAGCCTGTGTGTAAAACCTGTTCACTGAAAATCATTGCACAAACATCTCAGCAGAATGAGGACTAACCAGCACAGCCCGTGCAAGGGGTCTTCTCTGCTTCTGTAAATTCATCAGCACATTACTGGGGCTGAGAGACCCTACAGAAAAACCTACAGGGCATCATGCTATGTTCATTACCCCCAGATGGAACAGGAATGTAGGAGAGTTCATGCTGTGTTTTACTCTCTCTCAGACTCCCTCGCTTAGAAACTGGTTATGACATTAAAGATAGATATCTAGATATCGATATCTATGTATAAAAAAAAATTTAAAAATTAGCCCAAGAGGAATCCCTCCTTATTTATGGACTCATTAACTCAGAATAGAAATAAGGGTTTGATCCCACCTCACACAGATTTCTCATTCTTTTGGAACAGGCAAAATTTCTGGGATTCTGAGGTGAAAGGATCTTTTACTCTTAAAATTTTTACTCTCCAAGGAAATCAAAAGGGTGTCTTGAATGACCAAGACATAAAATCCATTTCAATGATAGAATTGACTGTGTTTGGGGTTGTGAAAACTGGCTTTTCTTCAAAATATACTATGCTGAAGAGAAAGCTGGTATCTGCACATAAAATCAGTGCTGCTACTGCTGCTGGCCTGTACTGCCTTCCTCTCTTATAAAAGCAGGATCACTGCCATAATCTTGGCAATTTTACCTGGATATTACTGGCATAATTAGTTTTTCTTTAATGCACAGAATGAATTTGAAAATGAGTATCTATTACTAGGAAGCATCTGTGGACAGAGGTAATTTAGTTTAGTGCAGCCTGTCTGAACTGTATTTTCTGGCCATTTCATATGACATAAACTGCTCAATAGCTGAAAATCCATTTATTTCAATAGAAGGAAGTTTTTCCATTAATAATGGTAAGTCTGATAAGAAGAAAAGATGATTAGATGAAGGCCAGAAGGGAAATAAAGCAATAATTTCTTGATGATAAAACCAAAATTTAAATTGTAATAAACTTTGATGACATTTTGTGCAAAACAAAGGAGAAAAAAATGTGCATCATAGCAAAATACACGAGGGGTGGAGGAGTTTTAATAAATACAGCTTTATAAAATAACAGTTTAGTAATTGAACTTGTGAAAAATTATAGCTTTTTTAATCTCTCAATATTCAGCCTCACCTCCAATATTTGAACTTTCATTTGCCACTGAGCAAACAAAAATGTAGTAATGGACACATAAATCTTTTTTCAGAATTATTTCAAGACACAAGGATTAGAAAAATCAATAAATATTTGATGACAATTGCAATATCTGCCTGATTTAGAAGCAAATCTATTCCCAGGAAAATACAGAGAAGATGATAAAAAGATGATCAATAAAACTCTGCTTAGAAGTATCATATGAAAGAAATAAAATGAAGGTAAACTAGATTAAATAGATTCATAAACTGCAGGTGGAATATAATTTGTTGGTTTCCCCCACATTTTTGTTCCACTGAAAGAACAAAACCAAACCAAATTAATGAAAAACATTTTATAATAGAAATTTCACTCACTAAAGACCAAAGGCATTTTATCATTGTCTTCAGCTGCTAGGATGCATCATCATTTATTCTCAGCTCTTGCTGCAACTGGGTCTTTGTCTTTGTGGATGTAAAAAAATTATTGATACAATACTATTCACTTACAGATCTCTCAACAAGTTTTCAGTCATTTATTCCATGTTCAGAATAGAAAGCACTGTAGAATACTTCACCAGTATGCAGTAGCAGAGTAGCAGACAATGAAAATGGACTACGGGTAGGATGAAGACACTTATAGTTGTTTCATCTCATTCTTCCCATGTAGCTAGGTGAGATTAAAATTATTTCATGTGCTTCAAATGTATCAACATTGAACATTACACTTTATTTATTCCAGTTGTACTGATAGTAAAACCAGAGGTAGGAAAGTGGTGTGACACAGAGGAAATTAGAGCTGGGAAAAAAATCAGAAGCTGGTTTCCTTATCTATGGTAAACCCCAGTTACACTGCTGTTTTGTACATCAAGGCCCCAACACAGCATTTTCAGAGTGCTGCTGGTTTGTTGCTTGGGGTTTTTTTGTTTGCATAAGGAAGCATGCTTCTAGTGCATGGCTTGAAATGTTACACAATAATTGGCCTATGAAATTTTTCGGTTGCATATTTTCTTCCTCTCTGCTTCCATTTCTCTTTTTTTAACTGACCCTTCTTCAACAGAATATCTGAACATCTTCTTACGAACAACCCGAGGCACAAAATAAAATTGTTTCCTACCTCTTAAAAATAGCAAGATTCTCTTCTTTCTTGATCATACAAGCAATTTAATTTCTTTTTCAAGTTCAGGGCAATTTCATTTGGCTGCTTTGGTTCTCCGATAATTCATAATTGACTTGGAAAAAAGTCAAATTCAGCTTGGATCTAATCCATATCACAAGAAGCAAAATCACAGCTGACACTCTTGTTAGCACAGTCAGCAGAGAAACCCAGAGCCTGCTTCTATAAACATTAGTCTAGCAGAACTCATATTCTGAGCAATTTATTGTTACGAATTTTTGCTAGTATGAGGACACTCATGAATCTGAGACATTGCTCCCTTGAATGAGACCCTATCTGTTCCCAAAATTACATCAGTTTAACAAAAAACAAAAACAAAACCAAAAAAAAACCCCAAAAAACAAAACCCCCAAAAAACTACAACAACAGGTTTTTTTAAAAGCAGTTTTCATTAATTCCTCATGTAGGAGTTGAGGGATTTTTTGGTTGAAGTAGGATTTCTTCTACTTAGAAATAAACATAAATTAAAACATTTGAAATAATCTGCTTTCCACCTGAGTAATAATGTTCACAGTGGTTCTTTTACTGGCTTTAGTTATAAATAAAAGCAACCCACTTAGGTAAGCTAAGGCAGGACCACTTCTTCACCAGAAAGGTTAATTGTGCCAGGAAAAGGATAAAGCTCAGCCTTGTGTCTAATCAAGGCACTGATAAGCTCCCATTACTCTTACTTAACCTGCAGGAGAAACTGGAAAGCCAGAGTCTGTGGTGTGCCCAGCTGACAGTGATTTCTTTCCTTTCCCTGTCAGGTGCCTCGGTCTCCTGTGCAGTTGCACCAACCCAACCCCATCAGATGCCACAGGAGTGTGTGTGCAGCACCAGTTGGTGCTGATGCAGCGAGCTTAAGCTCCTTATCTCCCTTCAATCCCTAACCTTAAATCCATGCTGTATGTTTTGTCATTCATGTTTACTCCTTTTGAAATGTAGAATAAAAAGCCCCTTTCTCAGCAATATTTCTTCTTTCTTTCCCTCTGCCAGTTTTTTATTACTATGTCCCCTAATTGCGGTCTTTCACTAAATGTTTCCATGTTTCATCATGCCAGTAAATAAATTATTTCCATTTATAACTCCAAATAGTCTGTTCATAGCTGTCAATAGCTAATATATTCATTCATATCCTGAAAGGGCCCCACACCAAAACCTAATTAATATTTACTGAGCAGCAGAAAATTGTATGGAAGAAGCAGTTCTCTCTAGCCTTTATAATACATACTTGCTCATTTTCACTTTCCTGGTTTTCTGTCCTTTACCCATATCTGAATGGATTTTTCGTAACTCCCTTTGCTTTAGGCATGGCACATAGGGACCCCAGCTCCCCCAGTAAAGCCAGTGAAGACATTCTCCTGAGAGCAGTGAGTCTCCCAGTGGCTTCCCATGGGTCTCAAAGTTCACAGTGAGCAGCCATGCAGAGCCATGGCCAAAGCTACATTTCTGTACTGCTCCCAGGCTTTATTCCTGCACTGTTCCTCCTGCTCCTGCAGTCACGTTTGAGGGGAAAATTTAGTAGACCAAACTTAGTAGTTTAAAATTAAGATCTCATATAATAGAAGAGGAACCCTTTCTCTGGTGTTTCAGACCATTTGAAACTATCTTAATTCCATCCTGGGGGGCATCCCTCTCTATCTACTGCTCAGGTATTCTTTGCCTCCCCTGGCAGTAGACAGTAACAATATATTCCAAACATCCCAGAGATGTGTCCCACGGTGTAAACACAACAATCAGCATGCCCCTTGCCATTCAGCTGAGACCTTCCACACCTGCACAGGTCCTCTGCTTGGGCCATGGCAGGTGGAAACTCGGCCTGTCCCCACTCCCTCCCCTCCCTAAATCCAACCCTAATAGGACAAATTCTCTTAGCATTCAATATGGGAACAATGCAGCTGAGTCTTCAATAATTTGGCATTAACTCTCTTTGTTGGAGGGGTCTGGAATTTTTATTGTGAGAAAAGCCTTCCCAGACTGAACTTTGTTCTCCTGCCAGATTTTTTGTTTGTATTTCATTTTTGAGAGTGGCTTACCCAGAAGAATTGATATGTACACACACCCACTTTGCTCTTTCACAGGCAGAATTTGTCCACATGAATGGAAAAACTCAGTGATCTTTATTCAGCTTCCAGCACCAGAACTACTTTGGCTGAACACTCTGTAGGCAGAGCCTACAGAGAACCTGCTTGCTGTCCAGAGAGACCTTAGAGCAGCCTTCCAATACCTAAGGGGTCTGCAGGAGACCCGGAGAGAGATTTTCCCCAAGGACATGCAGTGATGGGACAAGGCGAATGGCCTCAAACTGAAAGAGATTAGATTTAGCCTAGATACTAGAAAGAAATTCCTTCCTATGAGGGTGATGAGGCACTGGCACAGGTTGCCCAGAGAAGATGTGGATGCCCCATCCATGGAACTGTTTAGAGTCAGGTTGGATGGGGCTCTGAGCAATCTGGTCTAGTAGGTGTCCCTACCCCTGGCAGTGGGGGCTAGAACCAAAGGATCTCCAATGTCCATTCCAACCCAAACAATTCTGTGATTCTATGAAATTAAGCCCTTTCTGTGAGTTTCAGGGCTGAAGCTGGTATACACAAGAGAAACCAAACCTTTTTACTGAAGCAAGTTAATGCCCTTTGGAACAAGATAATTATTATATATATTTTAATTCTAGTAGAAGAAGCTATATTAAAAAAGAATTTCTTTATTATTTTATCATTTAAAGATATCATCATCTTGTCTTGCTTAAGATGGGAGGCCACTACCCATATGACAGCAAACAACAGATGAAAAGTTCTTCTCAGTAACACTGATCATTGAGTTGTCATAAATCTGTGAAGTGCAGCTCTATTTTCTTATGAACCTTGGACCTACTGTTTCTGTGGCACAATTATTTACTTATTAATTTACATACAAAAAGAAAAATTTAATAAAAGTGCTTGCAGCTGAATTTTGTCATTCAAAGGTCTAACTCCAGAGTGAGTCTGTTTGTAATTGTTTAGAAATTAACTACTTAGCTATTTTTAAGATGCAAGAGTCAAGAATTTTTTTCACCTAAAATATATTGTCAGTTGTTTTTTTTCTGAATAATATAAACCCAAATGTTACCGGCATATTTTTTAAATTTTTGATTTTACTAACTGTAATGTAGTGAAAGGGTTCTCTTCAAACTGATACATATGCAAAAAAAGTATTTCTCATGCTGTATTTAAATAAGTTGTAGCCACCTCAGGCCAGAATCATCAGTCTTCATGAGGCAGTGCTGGCCATCAGGTGTACCCTGTCTCTGGGGAGCTGTCGTAACAGGTGTTACTCGGGCTTCTGTTGCAAATTGCTGGTTTAATTTGTAAGCTTGAACACCCTTCTGCTAATAAAACCTTTGTACAACAAGAGCAGAAAGGCACTCTCTCACAGGAACATGGGGATACTCCAATGCCCTACAAACAAAAGTTCAGTATGAAACACTGTGACATCAACAAAAAATTATTTTAAAATTAAACTTCTTTTCTAAAGTGGATGTTCACAACAATAGTTTACATATTTCCTGGAAGACTTAAATTTTACTAGCACACTTAGGTCGAGAAAATGGTATCAAATGGATTCCAGGGAGGAAGTTAAGGTACTGAGGCAGAAGGGAATAAAGCATTTGGGAAAACTCTGGGCAAACTAATTAAAACTGGGATTCATTTTCACTTTGGAAGGTACGAACCAAGCTGGATGTCCAAAGAACTGGTTGGAAAGAATACACAGAGGGCAATTCATCACAGTTAACTTAGGTGTTTATTTTCAACTGAGATAAAACAAAATAAATGTGCTCTGAAAGTATCCTTTCTCTCCTCTAACTATAGGGCAACTGAAAGATGTGGGTTAGATTAGACATCTAGGTCTCAGGCAGCAAAGTGAGGTGAGATATATGGCTTGCAAAGTAAAATTGGGAGCATCATCAACAGCTGAGAAATAAAAGGAAACTGCGAAGGGCCTTTGGGGTAATAGGGAAGAATGAGGAAGATGAGAAATAACACAATTAGGTAATCAAGTGGGTCACACAGAAGGATTTGAAGAGCAAGACAAAATGGCTTCACAGCAACAGGTAAATCTGACTGGGATGTCATACAGTACAAAAGAAAATAGAAAAAGTGATTAGGGAAAAGGTTTGCAATAATCACTGCAAAAGTTGCTCAATGCACAGATACAAGAGTCTCTTGTATGGATGCAAAAGGATTGCCAATCTTTGGGATATTGTGAAAATACAAAGGGTATTCAACCGCAGTATCTTCAAAAGAGGAGGAAGGCAGTGAAGGTGAAAATGGGCTGCATTTTTACTGTAGTGGAGATGAAAAATTTTATATACCAAATTGACTGAGAAAAGATTTTTTTTGTCTTTGAACCAGATCCGAACCTCACTGAGAGAAAAAGGTCTATTGCATGTTAATATGGATTTTTTTTGTTTGTTTCATATTGGGGCAGAATTGCTGGCTGAGATACTAGAGATGAAAGAAACATTTAAGTGAAAAATCTTAAATCATAGATTATAAAAGGGAATCTATTTCATTGAAAAAAATAAGTAAAATATACATAGTTAAATGAAGAAATCTGCTCCTTGGTTATGCATTACACCACCTAGTCTTAACAGTCAGAAAACACATTCAATAGCCCCATTCTGTAATATAACAATAAATATTACAATATATAATACAAAATTCAGACTAAGAAAGAGCAGATCATTTGATTCAACCAAATCAGAATAATTAACAGATAAATATCAAATGACTACAAAATGGCTTCTAAGGCTGGCTCATTTGGACATTTTGGGAAATTGTACTATAAAAGCCTGTGGTGATCATCAATAACCTGTGTTATCTGAAATCAATCACAGGGTAGCTGAAGGCACTTTTAGAGCAAATCACTGTTTTGTAACTAACTTTTTTCCTATCTTCCCAGCTCAAAAGCTGAGCTGTACTTCTTTCTGTTTTTCTAGGAATTCATCTAGGACTCCTATTTTTCTCTGTGATGTTTTGACCGCATTTTAGACATAAATATTATGAATCCTTCCCTGTCAACTTTTGATTTACCAAACATTTGGCCAAGTCAATGAACACATTAAGCTCACTACATAATACCAGATGGCTTTATGGGCTTGTGTCCTCTCCTGGGCAAATCCTGCTGTCATCTCTGAGCATCTGCACGGAGCCACAAGGGATGTGTGCACTTTTCATTCATTCAGCTGGGTCACCCATCATTAATATTCGGAGGAGGAAAGGAGGTGTCAGACAAGAGAATTGGTTCTGGCTTCTGTTAGCACATTGACATGTCAATCATTCACCCTGGAGGCTGCCAGGCCCAATTTAGAACAAAAGTAACTGCTGGGCTGAGCACAACACAAAAGGAGACGAGTTTTCTTTGTGTTAACCAGTCCCCACACAGCGCAGAAACGTAATTAGAGTCTTCCTCACAACCAATAAGACATGAAACACAGTCACTAGCGGGATATACTTGGAGATAAAATCTCTGACCCCAATCACGTTATGAATGATTCTGTTGCAATTGTAGGGTGTTCTCAAAACGAAATTGTATTTAAAATGCCTCTCTCAGGAAAGTGGTCTGACCCAGCATGGTGATAACTTGAATATGTTAAATTCCCTGCAATTTCGTACATGACAGCTTTGATCACTCTTTAAAGGTACTGTTGTTTTCCAGATTAATACAGTCACCTTTAAAAGACAAAGCAGCAGAAACAAATTAATCCTCAAGCCGTTTGAGCTCAGTGCAATTCCCCAGCAGCTGCATGTGCAGTAGCCTCCTAGTGCTCCCTACTGGAGTGCATCCAGAATGCCTCCTGCTTCCACAGGCAGCTTCAAGAGAAAGAAGTGGGCATGATGGCAAAACCCACATGGGCTGAGCTGCTCGGACTAGGAAACAGGATTTCCTGCTCCATGAAGTCTTCAGCCTTGTCTTCCAAAATTTTGATCTCTTTTTGGAACCTTGAGATAGTCAAAACTAATGTAAGCACTGGCAATGATAGCATTTGCTCTCACAGTTCATACCTGTGTACAAGCAAGGGGCAAAAGTTTCATTTTGCTCTGGTAGGTGGGTTCTCACTCAGCAGATGGGCTAACATAGGACAGCTTTCAAGTGACTGCCTTTGTAAGAGCAGATTCAAACCCCTCAGACTCCAGGATCTGAATGTCAAAGTTAGCTTCTTCTCCGGCCTAAGATGAACCAACATCCAGGCTGCAAATATTCTGAGGAAGGTTAAATATTTATTGTATTGATCGGCACCATCTCTCTGTGTAAAACCTCCAACCACCCATTGATATTCAGAGAAATATTTTCTCAGGACAAGCCACATCTACACCAGTAAATCTCAGTCAGAATCAATAGACAGACACCTTTCTATGCCAGTTGAAGAACTGGTTTATTTAGTTTTAATATAAGGTTGGCAAATACATGTTCTTTTCCCTTATGCTTGCAGCCATCTGCTGTTTACTACGTGACACAAGCAATCCACCCTGAGCTTCTGCCTTGATCTGAATGTGGAAAATCTTTCACCTCCAGCATTTCTCATAACAGATAGCCATTGTTCCATATACTTAATTTATTTCCTCATGAAAAGAAATGGAAAAAAAATACTTCAGTGTCTTAATTCTCTTATCTCCTTCAGCCCCACTGACTGTATCTGAGCTCATGAAAGATGTATTCTAACTGTGGCCTGGTTTCACAGAGAAGTTTTATGGCCAGCTATATTTAACCCAAAGTGTGAACCCCACATCTCTATTTCAAATCCTGTAAAGCAAACACATAACATCAGCAGCCAAAGGTTGTAGCTAAACTGCAGCAGTAGCAAACAATGACAGCAAGAAACAATAAACCACTTCTCCTTTAGCTCTCACAGCTGTATATTACTAATGCTGTTTAGTGATGAATGCATTTGAAAGGCTGCAACTCACAAGCAGATGACAAGGAAGCCTGACCTCCCTACTCATGTAGCCATGCTGTGTACAAGGAGTGAAATATCATAAATTATTTGTCTTTGGCTTTTATTTAGACTGGTACTTTATCCCTACAGATATTTTGATATTCAAGTACCTACAGATATTGTTGTATGATGACTACACAGATTATTCTGCATCTCAATATTATGGTGCCATGCCCACAGAAGAGAAAAAGACATAGATTAAGGAAGTTTTAAGAGTGTATTTTGATCATCAGCATAACATCATTTCCCTTTTATAGTCTAAGAGACTAAATAGGCAGCACAGTGACACTTTTATATGCCTTAATAAATGCTACTGTTATGTAAATTATATTATTCCTACTATTATCACCTTCAAATAACATGTTCTTGCCTATTTCATGTAGTGTTGTAGTTTACTGAAAGGATACAGCACACTAAGTGGCCAAAATATCAACATCAGTGAAGCACATGTCCTGGCTAAAGAAAGATATGCAGAGGAGTTTTCAGGCTCTCTCACAAGTGGCCAAGTCACTCTGTGTCAGTCCAGCATCCCTTCTGAAGCCGCCTCCTCTAAGTGATGTGAAGGACCAAGGAACTAATGTTCACACCTTTTTTTTTTTAAAGGTGTGTCTTCAGCAAAATGCTGATCCTCCAATATGTCAAAAAAAATAATGTTGCACAGGGAAAATATGTATATCTTAGGTCAACCTTAAGCCAAATTTCCTCACCAACTGTCACAACTTGAAGAAAGGAGGCTAATTCAGTTCTGAATAAGGGCCATCACTGATAATGTAAACATTTGTATGGCAAATTACTCAGGGTGCAGCTGTGTCAACATATCCAAAAATATGTTACAAATGCACACATATTTAGATTACATGTCAGAGAGGAAGAGCACATGAGTGTTAACCTGTCAGAAAAGACAGGAGCTGTGTTTGCTGAGCAGATATTTGCTGTGTTCATTTGTCCTCATCTCTAAAATTGAGATGAATGTATTTTTTATGCATTAGAGAGATGCATGAGGTCCTTAGGAACCATATGAATTGCAGTGGTATAAATATCTTCAATAGATTGATTTTGGGGGGGTGCTTTCATTGGAATTATTTTTCCACAAGGAATGCTTCTGTTTCAGGATAAAGATGCTCCAATTTTCAACACGCTGACAGCATTTTGATTAGCAACATTATGTTTTCTTTCCCTTGTCTCCATCAACATGATTTTTACATAAGACACAACTGGTCCCTCTGTAATTTGTCTCCATACATAGCATTTCCACACACAACTTTACGAATTCAGAGATAAATAGTTTGAGAAGGCCGTTTGCTTTCATTTGCATCATTCTCTGTGTGTTCTCTGATCTGAGGTTAAGTTTAGCAGCTGTCTAAATACACAGTCCCAAGACTGAATTACCTCTTACTTGTAAGGAGGACAAGAACTCTTTTCATTATAAAACATTCTGTCTGCTGCTGGAGAGGGGCAGATATACACAAAATGGAGGGATGAGCCAGTATTATTGTTCACCCACAGTTTTAGGGAGGTTTTTTCACATGTAAAAAATACATGTAAAAGAAACTGTACCACAGTACTGAAATAATCAAGTTTTTTGAGTTGAATTTTAAAAAATTGAGTATTACCTAAGAAAACTCGAACCAAAGCATCGAAGAGAGTATACAGTATTTATTTAATGCTGAAGACAAGTTTAAGAACATGTTCAATGGAGACTCCTCAGCCACCAAACAGAGCTTATGTTAAGAAAGCAAGGAAATAAACTTAATAAATTGAAGAAAATTTATACAATACATTGATTTTCAGAAATTTAAAATTGGCTAAAATCCCTATATTGCGCTAATATTTAAAATTAAATGTTTCATGTTAAAATCAGCTAAAACTCATTTATAAGACTAACAAAAACACAGCTTCTTTCAGTGGGGGTTTAAGAGAAAACTGTCTCTGAGAAAGCAATGCCTCTTGATTTTTGTCACAGCGACATGCATCTTCATAACTTCCAGGGTGGATTAATACTCCTCATTATACTGCTTAATGCACATGTTGAGATTAAAAAGCACTTCTGCTGGTGTAAGTCTCAACCATCTCTTGTAATGGTACCAGCCTTGAAGAATGTGATCCCCCAGCACTTTGCTCCCTAGCACGACTTCAAAGCAAAGCAGCCAATTCCCTTCTCTGGTCCAGGGCTGAGCTCCGAGGTGAGCTTTCTCAGCAGATGGTCCAAGGGCTCCTCGCTGGAAGAGCTGCTCCCCACCATTATAGGCTATACTCACAAGGGATTTAAGGCTGGAAATTCCTCTTCAGGTCCTTAAGTTGTTGGACTTGAGTACCAGCAGCACTCACAGTCATGTCCAACACTAGGTTTGAGCCCACAAAGCCCCTACAGATAAGGAGGGCAGGCAGGCAGGCAGGCAGGCAGGGAGGGAGGGAGGGAGGGAGGGAGGGAGGGAGGAAGGAAGGAAGCTAGGAAGGAAGGAAGGAAGGAAGGAAGGAAGGAAGGAAGGAAGGAAGG
>JAHLSL010000017.1:8599255-8630767 GCA_025920805.1 Petroica traversi
AGGAAGGAAGGAAGGAAGGAAGGAAGGAAGGAAGGAAGGAAGGAAGGGAAGAAGGAAGGGAGGGAGGGAAGAAGGGAGGGAGGGAGGAAGGAAGGAAGGGAAGGGCTGGGGCTGGGGCTGGGGCTGGGGCTGGGGATGGGGATGGGGATGGGGCTGGGGATGGGGATGGGGATGGGGATGGCAGCTGCTGGGCAAAGCCCAGAGGAGTGGCAATAGTCTGAACAGGGGGTAACTTTCTGAAGTCCAGGCTGAAAGAAGTGGCCTTACTAGAGATGGGATGACAAAGACTGGTCTCTAAGGTGAGTACAGAAAATGTTTCCATGAAAAACATCTGAGAAAGAAGCAGATCATGGAGAAGGAGACTACAGACCTGAACCATAATCTGCTCAGGTGCAAGGCTTCATGGGCTTTTGAGAAAAGATATTTGAAAGAAACTGAAGAGAAAGAGAAGAGAGGAGTTGATCCAGCACAAAGAGTCAAGACACAGGCACCAGAAGTGAGTTAATCACCAGGTCAAAGCTGATGAGCTTTAGCAATAGATTTGCTATGGAACAAAAGCTTCAAAGATCTCAAGAAATCCTGGATCAGCTCATGGAGGAATGGATTAGAGAATCAAAATGAAAAAGATTTAAAGGAAGAAAAATTAAACTCTATGGCCAAATTTAGAGCAAAAGAGAATGAGGATGAGAAGACATATAAGTATGCTGCTAAATACAGCTGAGAGGAAAATTCAGCAAGCCCAGAAATTCTGGCCAAAACTATCCAGCAGAAAGTAAAACACATCAAAGAAAATGTTTGAAAGAAAGAAACCACTGCTCTGAAAGACAGAACTTGATGGTGGTGAAAAATGTCATCTTCAGGAAATAGAAGAAGCAATCAGAAGAGATCAGAGAAGTGATTTGTTGTTAAGAGATTTGAAATCTGTTGGAGAAAAAGTTAGAAAAAAATACTCAGAGCATCGTATGGCCTGAGCCAAAAGGTGAAGAAAAAATAGTGAATAAGATGCCTTCAAATGCCTCTTATAAGGCAGATTAGCTAAAACTTAAAGAAAGATTACAGCTATTTTTGTGTCCAAAAAATAGCTTGCAATTTATTCTTTTTGAGATTTGGCAGGAGCTCTGGGTTGTATTGAACTAAAATGGTTTCATTTTAACCGCACTGCATCCAATGAATATGGCAGTCACCATCTCTCCTGGCAGCCTGGCCTACCTCCTTGCTGTTCTGATGTCCTTTAGTGGCACAGCACTTGAAACACATGCTAAATATACCTAATTAATATAAATTTCAAATATATTTAATTAAGTTTTACCAGATAACCTGATTTATGCATGTAAAGAATAGATATCTCTTCACAAAAAATGTTTACCCTTCATTAATTTTCACAGCTTTGAGGAGAAAGAATTGCTTATCTCTGTTGTGCAGATGCTTTTGCCTCAGGAATGCAACATGAAATACAGAAATTTTTCAGAGTTCAGAAACTAGAAGAGTTAGTAGTCCTAAAACAAGAACACAATTATATTTAATCTAACGTGTAACTAGCTTGTTTATGCTGTTGAATGTACCATTAGTCAATAACTTAGGACAAGAAACAGTGTCACCTGAAAAAGTGAAGAGCTTTCTTTCCTAGAAAAGGAAGGCTGAAACAAAGTTCATGGCATAGGCTCTGCAGCTTTGTGAGAAAGAGCAGTTTAGCATTCCAGAGAGCTGGCAGTTTCAGCTGATGACAACTACACAAATGGCAAATGATGATGGGGAAGTAGACCACATTTGAGAGCAAGCCTTGGTCTAGATGTTATCAAAGACCTTTTGGGTCTTCTGCCTTGTGAAACTAAATTTGGGGTTTCCCAAGCATGGGGTTCAAAAATAATGTTTCTCTTCTAAAAGAGCAAAATTCTGAGCAAAGCAGAAAAACCTAGCAACTGCGAGAGCCTAACCCTTTCACAACCATTGCTGAACATCAGTATATTAGTTTTGTTCACACTCCTGTCTTCAGGCTACAGCCCAACAAGTCAAAAGCACTTCTTGACAGAAAAGAAAGTAAACCTGCATTTTGCCAATATAAATCAACTACGTTTTGAAAATTTGCTCCTGCTAAAAATTCAAAGAGATTGGAGAAGCGGGGTAGCCTATCTAGAGAACCCTACAGTTGGAAATACATGTGTTCCCAGTAGAATTGAGGAATCTAATTTGTAAGTCATAACAGCAAGATATTTGCATACTTAGAAATCTACAATATTTTCTACACTGCCTTCAAATACATCATAGTCATCTTCTGGGAGATTCTGGTTAATCTTTCCTGCTTTTCAGGTGGAGTTGGAAACTGTAATGGCTGTGATTCTGATTTCTCTGTACTGAGACTCTGCTGAGGCACAGGCAATGGACTGGTTTGCTGCTTGCTGTGCACTTACCTGGCAGTATAAAAACTTACTCCAGCTTGCTAAGGAACACTAATACTACACAATTCATATTATTTCAGGATAAATATAGAATTTTAACCAATTTCCCTTTCAAAGAAAATACGATGTTACCTCTTTCTGGCCTGAGCAGAGAGCCAAGAGTCTGGGGTCTTGTGATTTATTTCAAATACGGGAGAGACTGCCAGAGGCCAGCATATCGTGGATATAAACTACAAAACGAATTCAAAGTCACCTTTCCTCAGTGCAAGAGAAAATAAAAACAAGGGCAGATTTCTCAGCACACAGGTAAAGGTTGTCCCTTTTGAACAACTCTTAGAATTCTCTCTCTGTTTTCACCCAAGACTGTTTATAATTGTCTTTTGTAGACTTTTCACATGGTTATTTCTGTCATTCTGCATCCCACAGGTTTGAAAATCATCATATTGCAAAACCCATTTGGGCTGTGTCTATTTTAGACAGAAACTGTTTTAGTTTCAGTTTTTTCAATATGTACAGAAGCCTAATCTTTTCTTACCTTTATCCCTCACAAAAACTTTCTGTGAAACCTAGAAGCATTTAATGACATTTGGCCAACTATAACACCGTCCTGGTTTTGAACACTTAGCAATAGCTACAAAATTTCTCATTGCTGCCTACAGCAGCCATATCCAGCCCTGTGCCCCAACATCTATTTCAGCCAAAGGCAGATAAACTATCCTGGTGTTTGGAGATAAAGAAACAGTAGCATAATAGTTCTCATATGTTTTAGTGCTTCAGTTTCACAGAGGTGCAGTGGCAGAAAAGGAATTGACTCAGGAATCACAATGGACAGAGCATAACAGGATAAGCTGGGTGCTGAAGGAGGGAGAGATCACAGTAGTGCTGCCTTTGGAAATCCTGTCAGTGGGTGAATGCTGTGAAATACACAACAAAAAATAGCATGGATTCATGCTTAGCAAAACCTTGAAACATGGTCTTACTTGTCTGTCATACTGCACTTCTGGAATACTGTTTTTGTTTTGTAATAACACACTCCCCTTTTCCTAATTAGCCATATCTGAGAAGAGACTCCCCTCTTTTAGTTTTGAACCACTATGGGCAGATATCTCTCTAGATGTCTGTGAGCATGTCTGAAGTACATGTGAAGGCCTTGAAGCCTTAATCCTAAACTCAACTCTGTACAGCAGACAAACAAGCTTTTTGTTGGGTTTCAGCTGAGACACAAAAATATTTGCAAAACTATTTTGAAATTTAAAATAAAACCCATGAGAGATTTCAAAGTAATGTTTATAATTGATTTGGATAAGCTCAGCTTTTAGGATTACTTCCTGCTACTTTTTAAAATAACTGGATTATCTGAAGGATGAAGAAATCTTTGACCTACATATTCTAGTTACTGTCTCTTTCTTCCATTTACTTAGTTTTAAAGCATACTAAGGCAAGCTAACCCATATAACTGTCTTGCGGGACATTAGCTCCAATTTTAGTCATGCAAAAAGTACCTGTGTACCACAGGAAGACAGATGGACAGGTTCTTATTTTAGCACACATTGCAAGCAGAAGGAAACCAGCAGAAAGCAGGACTTTGAATTTCTCTTTACCCCAGAAAATTACAATCACAGAATTAACTCAGAAAATCATAGTGAAATAAGACAAAACAAACAACAACAAAACACCCACAAAGCAAACAAACATCCCCCCTCCAAACCCATAAAACCACCTTCATGCTGCTTGTATTGATATTTCTCATATCAGTGTTGGTTACATGCTCATCAAAGCTACAAAAGCTACAAATTTTCAAGAATAAAGGTCAGACATTAATGTGGCAGCTTAATTTATCAATGAATTCGCATTCCTGCAGGGAGGATGTAACAGGCAGATGAGAGAGTAACATTTGGGGAAATTGCTCTTTACTAGGAAGGAAAGGAGATAGATATTGTGTAAGGAAATACTACAGAAGCACTGGTCAAAGGGTGTGAAGCAACAATCCTTTTCCAAGCAAGGAGCACAGCTATTTCAGACATCTTCCAAAAGTCTGAGGAAATCTGTGTCTCTTGACTGTGCATCAGAACTTCTTGCTCTTGCATGGGACCAGCATGGAGTAGCACACAGTGAGGCTGCAGGGATGGGTCCCAGGGCAGAGAGGCTGTGGAGATGCTGCCCCAGCTCTCCACAGGGCCATTTAAGCCATCTAAAAGTAAGGAAAGTCTCCTGCATCTGCACACACAGTAGATATTTGACTTCATTCTCCTGTACAGTAGCTCCACCACCTTTACTTTCATTCTTTTTTTGAGCAATGCGTTGATTTAGATAGCACACATAGCACACCTGTCATTCCTTTCATCCAAGAGAAATGTGCACAATGTTCAATGCTAAATAACCCACATGGAAGAATATCTGACTGACCTAGAGAGTGGTAATTTTTGCTGTTAACTTATTTTTTTTTTCACTTCCCTCTGTGACATACTTCACTGGGAATTCAATATCATTATGACCCCTGGAAAACAATATGTAAAACAAAAACATGGCACATGCACAGTCCTTTGGTGGTTTTGAGTTTTTGTTCTCTGAATAAATGAAATGCTCCCATCCCCACTTTTAAGAAAAACAAATTGATTTGAGAGATAAAACAGACAACAGTAACATTTCAATTTAGTAATAAAGTCATTATTTCCTTAATCATATTTGCGTCTCCCTACCAAACGAAGGCATTTCCACACTGGGACAGGGGAGGGCACTAAAGAGTTATACATAGATCTGAAAGCTGAAGCAATGCATTGTCCAACATGTAAATTGGCTCGACATTGGCTGAAATCGGCTGATTTCAGGCTCAGCATGCACACTTCTTGAATGAAAAAAAAAAAAGAAAGAAAAAAAAAAAAAGCTTTGATACTGCCTATTTTAGTTGCTTGAAACGCTTCATTAATCTTTGAGAAAAACTGCTGAAGCCGAGCTTTGCTTTTGAACTTTATCTAATCTTTCAGCCAACTAAGGAAAAATACATCCCTGTCAATAGTTTTCTAAGAATATGTTGGACTCTGAGAGAAGTAGACGTGGTTTGAACAAGACTAGTGTGTTTAGGCATTAGATTTATTTGTCTCTAGTCAATCAAATTAAGTTTTAGGGTAAAAAAAAAAAACGTTTATAAGAGCCTTGCTCTACCTGGGCTAATACCACTACAGAACTGACAGAGTTCTTGGATAGTGTCCATTTGGACAGTGGACTGCAACCATTACTGCACTGTCAAGAAATCTCCTTCTAGACTATTTGCAAACTTACTGCACTTGTTAGCTCCTTATGGGAAGCAATTATTCATCTTCATGTGCATTTGTCTTTTGTGGTCAGAAATGAACAACACACAACTATTAACATAATTAATTACCATCAAGCTCAGAGTAGCGTATGAAGTTGAGACAATTCTTCCCATTTTCTGCCTGTCAGAGTCCACTATCACAGCCCAGAACATGAACTGAGGTCTTTCTTTGTACATACACATCTGAATGAAGACTCTTTTAATTACAGCAACTTTTTTTAATTAGGGGATAATTCTGTAACCAGTGGTAACATTTGTAATGGTGCAAGGCTATATAATCAGATCTCATGCACTGGTGGATGAATTTATCACTGCAGAGATCAGGAAGACTTTACGAACAGCATTCAGTAGTTCCAAAATGTACAGCTCAACAAAGTTTTCTTGAGACTTTTTTTTTCTATTTGTCATACTGTACAACATGTAACAAAGCAGAAGTAAACCTGAGTGTGTTGGTCAGTCACAGGAGAGTTATGAGGCAATGGTATGCAGTGCACATGAGGAAAAGAAATTCTAACAGAGATGGAGAGCCATGAATGCCACTTTACAGTTCTTATCCACTGTTCTGGTCAACCCTGATCAAAAATATATGATTCAAAAAATGGAGCAGAGATATCAGAGGAAGACTGCTAAGCAGCCCTGAAACTTTTGAATTGATGGATGTCTTGTATGCAATGAATATATATGTAACACATCTTCGGGCTTGATTTTGATATACATCCAACTCTGCATCACAGTTTTCATTTAGCAACTCCAACAGATGCTCTAGGGTAAAAGGGGTTCTTCTAGCCATCTGGATGATATCCTCCTTATTGACATTTTAGAAGGAGTATCACATGCAGCAGAAACACAACTAGGAACAAAGTGAGGTATGGAGAATGCCTGCCTGGAGAGTCCTAGAAGACCTCAGTTCATGCAGAGGTGTGGTGGAGAGCCCAACAGCAGAAATCCTCCAAGTGCTCACCACAGACCCAAGCTCTGCTCTGGTGTCTGGAGAAGGACAAGCTTGCTGCTTGCCTTCATGGTACAGAGAGACAAGTCCCCTAATTGCTCACAAAACTTGTTTTTCTCTCCATGATCACAGTTTCCCATGACAACCGTGTTTTCTTCTCCATAGGGACACTATGCCTGGCTGCCAAGAGATGGATTTTTGTGAGAAACAGAATTTTCACAAATTCTGTCCCCAAGAGATGGAAATGGTTCAGGTGCTTATGGTGTCCAAAGTATATACAATGTGAATTCATTTTTCCACCTTTGAAAGAAGTAACAATGAAAACCACATTGCAAACTGAAAAAAATAAGCTTCTTTTGAATTTCAAAACAGAGCAAAGAAGGAATCACTTTCTCAAAAGAAAATACCAGGAGCTTGCAAAAACAAGTACGAGCTGTGCGAATGTACCCGTCTTGACTTTGTGGGTGTAATAGAAAACTGGAATCACAAACGCACACCATGTGTTACAATATTTTTTCTGAAAGAGATCTGGCTGCTGCGCTACCATATTGACACAGACTCTCCGAATCAATTGTAAGGACATTGCCATGAAAAACAGGATAAAGGGATGTGCTTGGTCTTCCCAGGAGCCGCCGCGGGCCCTGCGCTGGGGGTTACTGGAGGTTATTTCCTCCACACACTGCGCTGCCCTCGCCCCGTCCTTCCGATTACACACCCTGCTTTTGTGCGTCCCGGCTTGCCGGGGGAGAGAGCTCTGTGTGTTTGCGGTTTTGTTCCCTTCATTACCATGCAGACAATATTCGGCTGTTCTCAAGGAAGGTCTGTGATCCCTGCTCTTTTCCCAGGCTTTCTTCTTGTCCATGAAAAGAGGAAAAACAACGAGGAGCCTGTTTGGCTGCGTCTCGCCAAGCCATGGGCTGATGGTGATGTAAGGAGGAGCGCGGCGGTGAGTGGCTGCAGCCAAACTGGTCATGCTCTGTCCAGGCATGGCGTGGCCATCGCCTGGCAGCCGCCTCACACCTCGGCCCCCGCCGCCGCACAAAGGCTCCGAGGGGGGAGCATTCAGCGGCCAACAAAGTGCCAGCCAAGCATGAAGTGCAAGGGGATCTCCCCCTCGGCACAGGGATGGCTCCCAGCTCGCACCCGAGCGCCTGCCCGCAGCTCGCAGCTTCCTGGCTCACGCAGGGAGCCTGCCTGGGGCTGCGGAAATGGTGGTGGTGGCGATCGTGATGAGCTGGTGGAACGGGATTTTGTGAAATCGGGGCTGGCTGGGGCAGTAAGCGCAGAGGGAAGAAAACCAAATTTGTTTTCGTTCCGCAGATCTCAGCCGATGTAAATCAGCACAGCCTCGTTGCCTCCCGCGGCAGATACGTTCACACACAGATCAGCACAAAAGCCCGTCCGTGATGTCAGATAACCCAAGGCAGTTTATCTCTGCAACTGTTGCACGGTTCCCTGTTGGGCAATTACTAAACTAAATGTCTACTAGCATACATTTAAACAGAAACATTAAAGCAGTAGGTTTAAAAGCAGTTTGCAATTTTTTTGTCATTTTTGAAATTTCATTTTGCCTAAAATAATATTTTTTATTTTCAATGGCAAAAAAAAAATATCCTTAGCCAATTCTTTGGTGATTGCATGGCAACGTTCCAGTTTTAATTTTGAAAATGAGTTACATTATTGCAACAAGTGATAGGTTACCACAGAAAGACAATGAATAATTTTCAGGCTTCTTGTGTGTTCTTGCCAGACACCCAACACAGAATGCAATGCCCCAAATATTTGGGGTTTCTTCACAATAGAAAATATTCTTTATCCTTGCTAAATAACTTATTAACTAGCTTTCCAGTCTTTATTTTGCCTTCACTCTGCCTACTAAAGAATGACTCCTGGAGTGACACACTCTAACATTTTGTGTCTCACAATACTTACAGCCTCTTGACAGATCCAGGGAATGAAAAGCAGTGGAAGTTTGCAGCTTGTTTTCAGAGGGGCAAGACACTGAAAGCACATAGCCAAATTTTTCTGAGAAAATATTAAACCAAAGTGAAAGAGGAGGAGGATGAGTGGGAGGAATTAAGCATGCCGAGTTTTCTGTAACATCTCTCACCTTAAAATTGGATCAACTTCCAAAGTATGAGTCAATTTATTTTGCAGATGCAACTTCCCAAGACATTGTGGTATCATTTAAACTCGCATAAGGGTGTCAGAAAACACGGAGTTTTACTTGCCTTCCACAGCCTTGAATTTGAAACGTGCTGTATCTAAATTCAGGTTAATTATAGGTTGTAAATAAATTAATTGTTCATTGTAATGAAAATAAGTGTCCAGGTAACTACCCTGCATGCCTTTATACACATTAAAACACGAAGTACAAATAAACAGTAAAGCCCGGATTATCACCCAGCAACAAATATTCATCAAAAGAAAGCCCTCCCCTCAAGTTTGTCATCAAACTTTTTAAGTGCTTCACAATACATTTGCAATATTCTTTCTGCTGCAATCCATTCCTCAAGAGTATGCAAGTGCTGCCTGTTTCTGCAGCTCAATGACATACAGTGCATGCACAAAAAGTGTCATGAACATTTTCATTTGGGAGATCAGAACTTGTCTTACGGGCAGTTCAATCTCTCATTGGCATTTGGAGACCGACACAAAAATGACGGTGCCAAAACTGAGATTTACAGCAAAGCCATGCAATCACGAGGACATTCAGAGTCTGTGTCTCTTTACCTTGTTGTATGTCATACCTGCACATGCAAAGATGTTTATGACAGCAGGAAACTTAAGCAGTAGAGGGGCTAAATTTGCACTAGTAAAATCACAAATTAGAAGTGATTGAGAACTGGAAAGTATTCCTCTATTAAAAGTAAAATTTTCAATAGCTGGAGAATTCCCTGAGCCTGCCACTTTATGTTTTTACAGAAAACAGAGATAGGGAGAGGAGTGTTTGGGGTTGATTTGTTATTGAAAGAAAAAAAGAAACCTAAACAAGTCACAACTTAGAAAATTTCAATCTTCACTCAAGCAGTTTTCTTTGGTAATTAATTTGTCCTCATCATTAGGCTTTTTCCTTTTCCTATAAAACCAAACTGTGTTGTATGAGCTCGCCCTTTTTCTTCATGGTACTTTTCATCTCAGTGCTCTGCTCTCTAGCAAAGACTACAGTTCACACGAGGTGTTACTTGCAGTTCTGTGCTGTTAGGATTCTCATGACGACTTGGCAATTCTCAGTTCAACCTGATTTTATGTTACTGCCACTAATTCCTTCCCAAAGCTCCCTTTCAATAATGAAATCAGAAAAAAAATCTAATATTGATTTCTTAAAGGTTAGTCCTGTTCTGAGTGTTATCCAAAGCAATGGCTTCTAGATTTGGATGCCTCATCCCTGGCAGTGTTAAAGGCTGGGTTGGATGGGGCTTTGAACAACCTGATCTAGTGGAAGGTGTCCCTGCCCAGTGTAGAGGGGTGGAACTAATGATCTTCAAGGTTTCTTCCAAGACAAACAATTCAGTGATTCTATGATCTCTTGTATTTCTCCAACCACTTCCTGTTTTTTACTGGGTCCTCTAAGCAAAGTCACGAATTGCTTGAACTATATTTTTTAACATTTAAACATTTCAAGCAACATACAGAAAATGTGCTTAGAAAGAGGAAGGTGAGTCTTGTGAACAAAGCACGTTGCTTTGGTTTTATCTGCTTTGTTATCGTGCTTACAATTGTATTGCAACAGTATTTCCTAGGCAAAAATTACCCAGTGTTCTTACTCACAGTGACTGAAAAGCAGCAGAACAAACAGAAGGTAGTGAAAATATTCAAACAAACCACAAAATATAACTAGGGCACTATGCCACTTGAGAATCATGGATTGCTTTGGTAAAATTTGTAAATTATGTTAAAAAAAAAAAAAAAGATAAAAATTAAAGAAAACCTACAGAGGCCTCCAGAGGAAAAAAAAACGCCATATATCTTGTACTTATACGATTATGTGTTTGGTTGATTTTGACAACTGTGAGCTCCATTGTAGGGAATAAACATTTCCAGTTCCAGAGGGGAAACCTTCACACTTCAGAAAGGCAGAGAGCAGAAGAGGCTTTTCATTCTGCTGTGAGATGCTGGTTTTTGTACTTGTTATGCATATGGGGACCCAAGCTTTCATGCTCATGGGGAAGTAAAATAGTTCTTTATGGAGTATTTTATAAAGGACTATCAATCATTCCAGTATGAGTCTGAAGCAGAAGGAAAGCAAAGGAGAGGTCATGCACAAAAATGGTTGTGTTTCAAGCCATGCAACGAAAGAGTTGACTGTGGGAAAGCAGATTCACATTCATGCAGCCCCTGAACTTGGCCTTACGGAGTGGATAAGTGCTGCTTGTGCCTGCAGTATCCTCTCACTGAGGTCTACCACCTATAAAATAAATCCTGTAATGAAAGCAGATCACCTCATAATGCAGTCCTGGAAGGGGCTGATTCATCCAATATCTCTTGCTTACAAATGTACCACAGGGTTACCATAGTTCAGGCAGCCTCATTAAAAGCAGTGCAAAACACGCAGAGCCTGAATGGAGATGAAATAAAAGCCCTATAGATGGCTGTTACACATAATCCATTTGTTACTATGCTTCAGGCAAACAAAGGAGCACATTGTTTATAGGGCTGCTTTCTGCCAGCAGCAGAACAAATTCTTATATGATTCTAGTGACTATTTTACAACATTCAACAAAACAAAGGGTGTGCCTCCTTCATAATGCTAGCAATTCATAACTGGGAGAGGGATGAAGGCAGAATAGAGAGTGTGAGAGTAAAATAGGGAGATCAGGTTATTTATAACAGCTGTACAAGGAAACCAAAATTATTACTGATTCTGAGCACCAGAAGACCTGCACTGGAAAAGAGATTGAATTTTTCATTCTTTTATATGCATTGCATATAGTATGTATAAAGTTTAGAATCTATTCCCTAACCACTAAATTCAATGGTTTATCATTTTGCATACCAATAGGTGAAAATTTCTGAGTTCAGAGAGGCAAAAATAAAAGGATATTCTTGAAATAAAACTTGGCCAGACACTAAAAACCACAATTGAAAGCAGTGAATGAAGCAATGAATTTAACAAGTATAGGACCTGTCTAGTTACACAATATGAAAATTTAAAATATAATTGCTATTTCTAGGTCTATATTTGGCATGTATGTTGAAGGCTTTTTTTCACCTAACAAATTACTGAAAAACATAGTTTGCAACCTACGTATTATTTGCTTTCTCATATCCTGGGTTAAATTATGTAGATGATGTAGATGCAAACTTCACCCTGACCTCACTGGAGTTGCACCAGACTCTAAACATGCCAACCTAGGTGTCAGCCTAACCAATTAGCACTGATTAATTCACATTTTTCACCACTCCTTACTTTCTTTTTCAAACTGTGTCTTCAAGAGCACACTGTCATTGTTCATAAATGTGAACAAACAAAAATTCCCAAAGATGGATTTCTAAAAGGAGGCTAAATGCCTTAGGCTGGCATAAGGTGAGAGGTGGGTCCTATAACTAAACAAAGAAAATGTGTGATTCTTCAAGCAGAATGTGCAATACACTACACAGAGCTATCCCTCTGCAATTTAAGCACAGGACCTTGGTCTGTCACCACACCTACAAGCAAAGTATTAAGAAAAAATTATCACCTGAAAAAAAAAACAAACAAACAAGAAAAGGGTTGTCAGAGACAGAACCCAAATACACCAAACCTATTGTGAGGTTTTATTAAGCAACAGTATGATAACAGTTGTGCAACTGCAGCACAACTGAAGCAAGAGATTTTCACCTCCCCTGGTCATGATATGACTTACCCCGGCTTAGAGGAGAAGGGGCAGGTCTCTCTCAAATGGCCTTAGCTCTCCTTCAGGAGGGAAAGCAAAGCAAAGAGACCCTGAATGCAGCCGGGGCCTCATGGTGTGCCATTTCCTTGTAGATATGTTGATTCCCTTTTGAGGCCCCGGCTGTTAATACTATCTTTGTCTTGTGAAGAGAAGTGGCGGCAAAACATGGCCTGGTGAAAAGAGGTGAAGACAGCACCAGGGTAGATATGCAAATTCCTGTGGGAAAACATCCCCTCGGAGGCATTGAGGAGCACTGACATGTTTTCACATAAATCATTAGACAAGACAGGATCCTATTTTCCATCCAAAAGGCACTCCAGAAGATGAAGGCCACCCCTCTTCCGTGCAAAAACAACCGCTCTTGCCTCTCTCCAGCTGCTCACGCAGCAATTGCTTTTCTGTATAACTATATGAAAGTAGTAAATACTATGAGGGTTGTAAGTAGTTTATAGTTTGTGTATGTATTGTAAATACTGACAATTGGGATACAGCAAGAGCCACGTCCAGATTTCCCATTTACTGATTTTCTGGATTCTTAGTTTCCAAAGTCATTCAAGGCACTATGACACTGTTTGTGTCAGTGAAGCTAATATATTCAATACAAATTCCAGTAGGTTGGATTTCTGCTGCAGCTGTAAGGTCTTATGGAATAAGTAAGCAAATAATGCAGTGAGGGAGTGAGTAGGAATTTTTTTGACTGTTTCAATGGATCAAACATTAATTGTGGGCATATTCTGAATGCTGGACTCCACTGAAAACTTGAACTGATACTATGCAAAAAAACTAACAAGCAATAGCTGACATTTAGCAATTAAATAAAAGAGGAAATATGTCTGGGTGACAGAGAAGGTTGCAGAGAGAAGCGTGGGTACCCCATCCCTGGAAGTTTTCAAGGCCAGGTTGGATGGGGTTTTGAGCCACCTGATCCAACAGAAGGTGCCCCTGATCACAGCAGGGAGATTGGAACTAGATGATCTTTAAGCTTCCAGCTAAACCATTCCATGATTCTATGACAAGGAAAAACCTGGGGCCTTAGAGAGGGGACTAAAATCCTGAATAGAGAAATGGGCTCAGGAGAAGTGTGGAGGCTGCACAGGGAGCTGCTTAGGGCAGGGAGCTCATGTTACTGCCATGAGCACCTGCTGAGCAGCACTCCAGCCCCAACATCTGCATCTGATGGAGAACCACTGAACAAATGCCCTGATGAGCCCAGTGAGAGTGCTCTGCTCTGCCCTGCTGCCCCACCAGCCTGCCTCTGACCCACCCCCCTGGCAAACTCCCTGCTCCTAATCCTCGCTCCTCTGACCAAACTGAAGGGAAAACTCCCATTTCCTGCTGACAGGAAGCCTTCCATCCATCCCTAGAGTCTCACACACTACAAGTAACACACTCCACTTCCTCCTATGGGTCACTTTGAGAGGAGCTCTTCACCCATACAAATATTTAGCAACTGTTTTAAGCAGAAAATTCCCAGCATTGCATTGGATGAGACTGTGGGCTGGGGGCAATGTTGTGATTAATGGGCCTCTGCAGAACAAAACATCCTCAGCTCTGTCGCAAGATAGTTGCTATGGTTTTTTGACATTGCTTAGCAGAAATTTACTTTGGCCAGGGGATTGAAGGAGGGGAAATATAAAAAAAATACTATAGAAAAGCCTTCCATTGTACACTGGCAATTATTCTGAGCAAATCCTGTGCCTGTCTAGAATTTCAAGCTCTGTTCAATTAGATTTGAAAAACAAAACCAGAAACAACGAATGAGGAGACTTTGTTAAGAACAGACAGTTTGAAACATGTCTTGTTAGCTATCAACAAAGTCTGTTAGAAATGCTGGAACGTTTTAGCTAGGTTGATGTAAAAAAACATCATCAAATACCCCCTCTTGAGAGAAACTAAGTTAAACGTTCTTTGGAGCGACTCAGTTAAGGATAGGTAAGAATGCACACTTCATTGCAATCAGCTGCAACAACCTCAGAATCTTTTAGCATGATATTTTACCAAGGTCTCAAATTTCAGCTGGCTCTGCGGCAGATGGCAGCTTTCATAGGTGTAAAATGTTCTAATATATCAGACAAGCTCTGCCTAAAACATGCAACAAAAATGAAATAAGAAGTCAGCCAGGGAATGTTTTTAAATGTGTTTAAAAATGGATGCTTCCCATTTTATACAGCATAAAAAGGCCAGAGCAGCATGCAAGAATTTTAAGGCACTCTATCCATCTGGAAGAAGAGTCTTTCTGCATATATTTTGAGTGACACAACCACAGGCTTATATAACCATCCCCACTTGAAGGAAGATCCTGCTAGACTGAACACCAGAGATTTGGGTTTCAAAGCTTATATAAGATCATAGAGAAATTGTTATTCTTAAGCATGCCAAAATGATCTTGTAAACCCCAATCCACAAGATGCAGAGTGCCCCACCTGCTTAGAAACACTGTATTGGGGTGTTCCACCTATAGTCAACAAACATCAAACCAGAACATCTGGGAGCACAATTCATTTGGGTTTGTACACTTCAGTGTGTTGGTATGTATCTGCATGTCATAAATCAACACTATGCAGGCAAAGATCCAGGGCAACTTGGAAGTGAAAGAAGGACAGCTGTATTATCATGTCACTCTGGGCTATAAGGGGAATTATTCCAAGAAAAGTAGCATACTGATACAGATATGCTGCTACTGCTACCTGAATCTGCTTATGCAGTTCCAGGAAGGACTGCATTATGTTATACAGAAATACTTTTTAAGTGTATCTGAAAACCCATTCCTGAATCTCAAATAGAATTATTAATTTTTTATTAATTCATCACTTCACTAATTTCAGTGCTCCAAAGTCAGTAGTTACCAGATGGTCATCTGATCTGCATAAACTATCAAAAATCTTAGACTATTCAGGACTAATAAAGCTGGTGCAGCTTTATTGATATCCATGTACTCTGTTGGTCAGGTGTCATACATTATAGCACGTGGGAGAATTTTTGAGAATTGCTTAACAGTTTCAGTGGAAAATGCTGCACCACTATCAGAGTATTTTACATAAACATAACAGCCCCAATGAAAATTTTAATTTAGAAAGTTGTTTAGTTCCAGAGTAGAAGCATAGTCAGCACCATGAAAATGTACACCAAATGCTTGAGGGGGAAGGTGACAAGCTCAGGTACAAATCCCCACTTTGCATTTCTCCCTGTCTAAAACCTTGACAGAGTCTTGGTTTTATTCCAGTGGGAACTACTGAAATCTCAGGATGCTTTTCAGGATGGGAGAAACTTTTTCTGCCCAGGTCCACATTTGCAACTTCTCCAGCTCAATTTTTCCTTTCAAATCCACCAAAGAGTTTATAAGGTATGAGAATGGTATCCAATTTTCTTACCCAGTGCAAGATGGAAAGCATGATGGGGAATATTTCAGTAATTAGCTGTAACATATTTGACAGGTAGTTTCAGATAAAATGTGAAAAAATTCAATATAAATAGATTGATTTGCAGATAATAGAAGCAAGACAGTCTATAAATACCACTCTACCACTGAAGGCAACATAAGTTGAATTTGAAAAGCTGCTATTTGGACACATCTGTAAGCACATCTGTTTCATGAAGTCTTTGGGGCTGAGATTGCCACATTTACAGTAGTTCTCATTTCAACATTTTTTTAGTTGATTCTCTTGTTGTATTTTTGGTCATCTACCAATTTACTGCATTTTCCGTCCTACATGTGACCACTCTCCTGATAGCTCCTTTGGCAGGAATTCACGCACACTGATCAGTAGCACAACAGCAGTGTTTGGTACAATGCCTTCCCTATTCCCACAGCCACCAGAAACTAATTAAGTATACTTAATTAGTACTTAACATTTTTGGTTATTTTTTCTCTACGTGTTTTGTCTTGTTTTTTGGGGGAGTTTTGGGGGTTTTTTTGAGTTTTGGTTTTTGGTTTTGTTTTGTTTTGTTTTTTAGTTCCTGCAGTTGTGATATTTCACTCACAGTATGAAAATAACATTCAGTTTACACTAGGGTTCTTTGCAGACCAGGAAATAACTAAACAGGTGGAATTCCTAGGTAGGATGTTCCTCCAGCACAACAAGAAAGCTAGGGCTTACAGATGAAAAGTGAATTACCAAAAGCAGTATTTTCTTGTTGAAAGCTCCAGTGGTAACTATATAGAAACTAGTCTTCAGCTTATGGAAAATAAGGAAGGAAAGCAATCTTGAAAATTCTATTCTTCATTGACATTATCATACTTCCTTTTGACTGGATGTGAGAGGGACTTCCACTAGATTTATTTTATTCTTAGACCAATGTAACAGCTTACCTTCTTGAGATTGCTTTTCCACAGAAGGAACTTAGATAACAGCATTAAACGAGATACTTATCCTTGGAGATGCTATGTGCTCATTATTTGTCCTTTTCACCACATGAGAATACCTGTACTTAGTTACCTACTTCTGGTTTTAGACTCATCAATTTTACTAACAATACATTACTCACATATCCTCCAGTCACATTTCATTTCTTCAGGCTGACAAGTGAAGACAATAGAAGTGATGAGATCACATACAGACACTAATGAGTACAAACTAAAGCAATTAGCATGACCATCTGGATGTACCTTCACTTTGGTTTGGATCAGAAGCACCTTTGAACAGAGTTTACTGTTCATCCTCTCTTACTGTGTCTTTATTAATGCTGCAGAATCCTCTTGGAGAGTGTTCTTTCAGATGCAACTGCAGCTGGCAGCTGCATTTCAAGGGTACATCTAACATCCTTCAACTGCTACTGAAATGCACAGCAGTCAGATCAGCTCCTCAGCACCAACCCTCCTGTTAAAGAAGGCATTCCTACTAGGCTTCAGTTCCTGTTAATGTAGACATAAAGTTCCACAGGATTCAGTTCTTCCTGGATGGAGGCTGAGACCTCTACACACCACAGAGTTCAAGATCCATTAAGTGACACGGCCTCTAGAAGCTGGCAACCATCTAATATCCAAAAGAAGTGTGCAACATGGCAGTACTGCTACAAAGAAGTAGCAGTAACTAATTTCCTTTGAAAATTAGTTACCTCCAAAAGCTAGGAGTTAAATCCTAGAATATGTGAGAAACCCTTGTTTATATGCCCCTAGCTCAACTGCAGAAAAATTTAAACCTTTTTACTCCACTAGGTGGTGTAATTTGTCTTGCTGTCAAATGTAGCCTTACAAATATTCCCCTTAATTCTTCATTTCAAGATGGGGCCATAATAAATATCATCTGAAAAGTGAAGTGAGAATGTGATCTACAAGGGTCAGCTACTTTATCAGGTCATGCTTCTTTGGCGTTTTCCATGATTCCTTAGAAAAACCTGTCAGCACAGGATAACTTTCTTGTAGAACATTCCTAGATCCATGATAGGAACCCAAAACAAAAATATCACAGTCTCCCTCTATTTCCCCTTATACCCAGGCACGGTGCGTAGGTATCTAAGCTATTAATGTGATTTATATCATATATTTTAAACTGCAACATTTCTAGAAGCTCTCTCCTTGGTTTATATCTGAGTTACAAGATGATGCAGTCAAACATATTCCTGGATCTTTCTTGTCCGGATGCTTGTACTTCCATGGCTATAGTTACATACAGAAAAAGCAGAGAATTCCAGCCTGCATAACAGGATGTATCTTGGGGGATATACCCTGGCTAAATGTAATCTTGGTAGTTCTAACCCTCTGAAACAAAATACACCTTGGCTGGTGCCACTCAACTCTTGGCTTCAATTGAAGTCCACATTCAAAAAAAAAGGTGTGCCTGGGTCAGTTTGCTGTTTAGACATTTTCAGGCATTCATTTGTTCATGTTCATTGAATAACATCTACTGACACAGAGACACAAAAAAAAAAAAAGTATTCTAGTAAGTAGTATGCCCAAAATTCATCAGCAGCATATCCCTTCTCCTCGAATTCTATAGCTGCTAAGTCACCACATGGTCCAGCTCTCCCTAAAGTTAAGCAATAAAGAAGCGTGTAATGGAAGAATACAACTAGATAATTTTATAGTGTTTCCAGGATGTGCTGTAGGTATTAAGCTTAAATAGAAGCCACAGAACTCAGAAACAAACCAGCATGGTTGAAAGCTCAAGACTGAACTGAACAAAAACCATCTGGCAAATTGGAGGAAGCTCAGCTATCCTACCAACTCCGATTGCCCTTATGCTGTCCACCCACAACTCTTCTTGCTTCCCTTGGAAAATGGGTACTGGTAACAGGCATTTTTTAAATAAACACACCAATGAGAATCACAACCAAAGGACACATCCAACACACAAGGAATCAAGAGCTTTCAGAACGGAAACTTTATGGCACTACCTCACAGCCTGTACACTCACAGTCTGTACAGTGCCCACGTTAATTTAGGTTATTTACATATCCAGATCCATTTGAGGCCAGGCAGAACAGCTAGCTCTAAAGAGTTTACGTGCTCACCAAATCTTCTCCAAGCACCGATTTTAAAGTATAGTGCTGCCTGCCGTGCACTGGAGGATTTGTTTCTGAATGCAAATTTAACAAACCAACCATTTCCTCTGTGGATGATTGATGCATAACAAATCTGAGGTATCTGCATCTATAGTTGTGCATGCTACAGACTCCAAAAATTAATCGGGAAATTTTCTGCTAAATATTTTAGGCTTGAGTAGAAACTAACTCAGGAAGTTCCTCAACAGCTGCAGAAAAGGCTTTAGTCTTATTGTAAAAAAGACATCAATAGGATTTGTTTCATAGCCACTTCTGCAGCTCCCCTTACTCAGGGATAATATAGAGCAGGGTCTGTGTTGTATTTTATTGACCAAAGTTTTCAAAAGTATAGCTCTTCGTGTGGCAGAAAAACGGGTAAAGGTCCTTCTTGGTTATACACACAGTAAATAAAGGGCTATCTTAATAGCATCATCTTGTGCACATATTTAGCCATAAGAAGAGGAAGGAGCAGTCTTTGCAACTGTAAATTTGAACATGTGAAAATCTTCACATTAAGCACTAGACTACTCTCTGAAAAAAAAAGGAAACCTAAGAAACAGCATGACATGTACATGTTTACCCGTTCCACACAGTTTGCTGTGTCCAATTTCTGATGTTGGTCAGTTTAAACCTGATACATGGTTCTGCTGCAAAATCTCATACCAGGACACTCCTTGATAGCTGTATCAATGTACATAGTTCTATCAAAAGAAAAAAACACTCTCTGCTGGGCAAACACACACATTCTAAAAATCTAGATTAAGCATTTACAGGATTGAGGTTTGTGTTCCATTAAGTCAGTTTTATGCCATCATTAGAAAATGCCCCTAAGAAGAAGTGGGTTTGAGGGATTAACAAGGAAAAGTTGGCACAAGGACATATCTAATACTGGCATTGCATCAACAACATAACTGCACTCAAGTCTCAGCAAATGCAGGTTTTGCTGACTTCAGTTTGCAAATTTTGACAGCAGATGGTTGAAACCTGCCCCCCATAAAAATCCCATGCCTGAAATGGCATTGCCCTTGTTTACACACCCTGAGTAATAAGATTTGGATTTACAAAGATCTGAGTGAGTAACTTCCATTCCCATGCACTGGGATGCCTGTTACAAAGGGTACAAGACACTTGAGACAATGGCAAAGTATCTGGCCACTATTACATTGCAAATAAACTTTTATTTAGATGATGAAGGGAAACACGTTTGCAAGAAGAAAGATCTAGAGATTTTTACTGCTCCCCTGAAATGTAGAGAAGTCCCACAGGCTCCCTGTCAGTATGTCAGTGCTTGAGCAAAAGAACAAGAGGGCTCTTTAAATCACAGGCTAAAGTCACTATCTGCATTAACTGCGCAGAGATTTCATCTCCACCTTGCCTCCTGATTGATGCAATTTGTGTATGAGGAGTAATCTAAATATTGGATGGCACATATTTGGCAGGTCTTGCACCCCTCTTCACAGAGAATAGTTTTGTCATAACTCACAATATAGTTACTGTAATACTGGTCAAACAATGTGCTGTGTGGCATAGACAACTGCTTGGCCATTTTATATAGGCTTTCTGGCTTCAAGTCTTCAATGTCATAAGTTTTAGTCAGGATGTATTCTAATTTCCAGTTTGATTCATTTTTCTTGTTGGCATCTCTGAGGTCCAAGTAAAACTGCCAAAGATCCTACAGTTAAAAAAAAAAGGAAAAGAAAAAGAAAAATAGGCACCGCTGTATTGCTTTCTTCCCCGCTTCATTAAATCTCTGGAGTGATATATTGATTAGGAAGCTGTCACTCCTCATTATTCACATGTGAATAGAAGGTCACGTCCCACCCCAAGAGCTGGGCTTACACCCAAAGCTGGTACTTGCAGAGCGGTAATGGTGGGGGGGATGGGAGGCGAGGAAAAAGGAGCCACAAAGGCAGCAGTGGCAGTGTTAGAGATCTTTCCTGTCCAAGCTCCACAATGCTCATGTCTGCCTTAGGAGTGGGGCAAAAGGGTGAGAGCCAGAAGTTTCCTTTCTATGGGCACTGCTTGAGGGGCAGAATGGACAGAAAAAGAACGGCCCAAGGAGAAGTTAAGGAAAGGAGGGATGTCAATGCAGGAGTGAAATCTGCACAAAAAAGGAGCAGCCTGAATTAGCACAGGTCTCCAGAGAGAAACCCCAGTCCCAATCAAGCTGCAGGGTGCATTGTCACTGAACTCGGCAGGGTCAAGATTTTATCCTGAATTTCAGAGAGAAAGTCTAAACCATTCACAGCCAAAATAAATACAGGATTCATTTTATCTCCAAAAAACACATGCAACTACAAAGTAGAAGCCTTCTACTTTTTATTTTCCTTCTAAATTTATCTAACATTTCCTATAAAAACTCTATATAGGAAGGTGCATGATTACAAAAGACATTATTTGTTTAAAGTGCTTTCTTCATCAGCCCTTTTACGCCCTTTAAAAGCATTTCATGGGCTGCATCCCAAAACTCAGGCTATCACCAGCAAATTACATTGATATGTAAACACACCCAGGATTTAGGTGAACCTCTTTCACCCTTGCAGAACTCCCTGCAAATAGTTCTAGAATTTTGCCCAGAAAAATTCTGACTGTGTGTGATCCTACACCATAAGAATATTCGATAAAGAGCAGAAAGTACTGGGTAGTTCTGCAGGCACAGAAAGACCAAGTTCTCTTTCAGATCTCCTTTCCTTTGCCCAGGAAGAAAAACTATGAGCAGACACCAAAGTTCCATCACCAGCAGCCATAATACTATAAAGGCTGACGTCTCGCTGTAATTTTTACTGCCACTATATTTAAAGTCTTAAACAATGCTTTAAAATCTTTACTTACCAGCAAGTTATAGTCAAAAATATCATATTGATACAATCTCACGCCAGGGTTATTGGACTCTATTTGCCATACATCCTTCACTGGGGTTACAGCAGGTGCCACAAACAAGGAATTGACTGGCTTTTCTGCAGAAAAAGGCAAGTTGAGGAGACAGTTTCCTTTCAATCATTTCTTTCTCAAACAAATATTTTGTAGAGTACCAACACAGCAAAAACAAGAGTGACTGGCTTAAAGACATTGGCATTTTTTCACCTGATTTAGCTGTATCACTATGAACTGACATATTTCCAATGGATAGACCAAGCCCTGAGTGAAATACCACAGTACCCACTCCAGTGTCTATGCTGGAGGCTTCCCAATCAATTCAACTGTCTGTGCAAAATTCCAAAATGGTCTTGACTATATGTAAAGTATCTGAATTTTGTATATTTCTACTCAAGAAATACTCAAAACCTGTAGTTGCTGTTTCCATCCTGTACTTTACATGTTGCTTTATGTATTTATGATGTTATTAGAAACACCAGGGTCTGTTTCATCACCTGACCCTGATTAGCCCAGCACCTGCTGTGTGAACACTGAGCTTTACAGCAACAGAAACATGAGGATGTACCAGGGTTTTATAGAGACAGAATGTGCAGGTGAGTACATTGAGAAGTTCTCTGTGGAAAAAGAACTACTCCCATCTCCGACAGCATCACAGCAGTGAAATAACAAGCTCAGCCTCCACATATAGGCAGAAGTTTTGAAAGTTTGGAAATGAGTAGGTTCTTCGGGAGAAAATACAACTGAGCTCTATTTCAGTACACTGATGTTGGCTGCAATATTGCATTGATCTTGAATTCTCTGGAATTTTGTCAAGAGGAAAATGTCACAAATAGAAGACAGTCTAAAACTGTATAGACCAACACAATATGTATTTGATTACTATTTAAATTCTGTCAAAAGATGCAAAATTACTAAAATAATTTAGAAGTAGTTACTTGCACATGCAAGCTTTAATGACAAACACCAGGATCAGATTGTTCTCAGTAAAATTTGAAGTAGAGATGGTGATTTCATGAACAAATGGGACAGTATAAGACTTCAATGAGCATAATTTAAAAAAAAAAAAATGAAGAAGCCAGTTCTTTCACTGGGTTCGATTTTTTTTTTTGCTGAAGATGAACACCATATAAGAAGGTGAAAATTTGGAACTGTATTAACTAGTCAGTATTTTGGGCATTGCTCATATGAGTTTGCATAAATCATAGATGAAGAGCCAATTAACATTAAAGTATTTTATATATAGCAAAGCAATGAACCTCTTACTCTTCTATAGTGCAGACCAAACTTGTTAGAGTTCTTCTGTTAGAGATGTTAGAGTGCTCCATATGGTTATGCCCATGCTTAGAACTAAAGGACTTCAAAGCAATAAACAAACATTTCAACGTGGGTGATTTTCTTGAAGGGAAATTAGCTGATCTAAGAGATGCAACAGGCAGAGACTTTCTTTCCCCTGCCTCCTGGTTGCCCTTATCTTAATTAACTTTGAAGCAGCAGGGAGCTCAGCAGAGAGGCAGAGTAATGATGCAGGAAACACAAGAACATAGAGCATGTCTAGCTGGCCTGAAAACATTCCCTTTGACACATTACACAATAGCAACTGGCTGGTATAATTTGCCCATGTCACTGAGAGAGCAGAGAGGAAAGACTAGAAATTCTTGTCTAGGCATAAGTATTCATTAAAATTAAAAAAAAAAATAGGAAGCTTGGGGAGTCTCTTCTGACTTCAACAAAAGAAGACAGTCACCCTTGCAAATAAAATAGGAGTGAGTAAGACTTGAGTTCTTGCAGATAAATAGCAGTATTTCCCAATTTCCTTTTTCAGTTATTTATACCACAGACTGACCAGTAAGAACATGCAAGAAATTACTAATTTGCTTTTAATCAGGAAGAAAAAGTTCAGGACAAGCATCATTACCTTCTTCATCCAGGAGGACCATGATACTATCTCTATGTGTATGTCCAAAAAACTGGCCCGCAATAACACTACTGTATTTGCGAAAAATCTTTACCAGTCTCTCATTATAATATTCCCTGATAGCTGTAGTATTCCTTGCATATGGCAAGTATCCTACTGGGACATGACCTATTATATACACCTAAGGGATTAAATACAGAAAGCACAATTAGCACCTGCATTTGCAACTTAAAGTCTTAGCTGTAACCTAGAAGTTGTTACCACAGTTTCATAAAAATGCTGTCTTAAAAATGGCATTCTAAAAGCTGTAAATCATGACAGTTTTTTTAATATAAAAATCCCAACAGTAAGATCACTTAAGTTCATAATATCAATTTTGTATATTATTGGGGAGAAAAAAATGTTCCACTAAATCTATGCATGCTTTTAAGCCTAAAGAATATGTTATCAATTAGTTCAAATGAAAAAAATAAGTTACTAGGGCAAGGCTTATCATTTGGCATCTCAAGGGGATAGAAGAAAAAAATTATGTTTAAGTATTACAGAGTCTGCACCAGAGAGTCACCAGAAACATGGAAAATTGGTTAAAGCCCCTCTGTCTGAGGTAGAGACTTAGTGCCAACTGCACACACCAACTAAATGCTGCAGGGTTTCCTGAGCAAGGGAAATCTCTCCTTTCTCCTGACTGTAATATACTATTCTTAAATTGCAACACTGTAGCAAATGTAAACATGATTCAAATTAAACATTGTTGCTCAGATGATGATCCAATTCCCACACCTATCAATCAATCAATCAATCAGGAGCCAACAATTGAGACCTGCACTTCAAAACCTGTTTATTATAAGACAAGATATTATAACATTCAAATCTTAGCAATTATTGCAGCTTTGCTAAGTTTTGTGGCTGATAAACTCCTTTCTAATTTCCATTTTTGATACTTTTAATTGCATTAAAATGCAAATAAAATATGCTAGTTTTTGTCTTAGGCCAAGAGCATGTTTTAAAATATGCATGAAAAGGTCAGAAACTGATTTCTACAATATTTTATATAGTAGGAAAGAAAAGATATTTTACTGTATAATTTGGGAAACTTCATTCAACTAATTTATGAATTGTGGCAGTAAAATGTGCATATTAAAGGAGGAATTATTAAAAAAAAAATTTGACTTTTTAGTATCTTTGCAGCATTATTATTCTTCTAGAAGCATGTTTATATTTTCATTATCTCTACTTCTTCCTTTCTTTTTTTTTCCAAATTTGAAACAAATAATGATAGCTTCTGCTCCTGATCCCTACCTTTTCCTTCTTTTGTGAAGAGGTCTCAAGTATTTCCTCCAGCCAGGCAAACTGGTTGGCTGGGTCAGTGATATTCACAGTTACCTTATTGGGGCTGTAATATAAATTTGTGTTCAGACTGATTATCCTGAGTGGTTGATGGCTATTACTGGATTCAAACAGCTGCGTGTAGAAGCCACCTGTGAAAATAAGAAAGACCAACATCATATGACAAATTACAGGCTTCAAAACACAACTTTACAATCAAAGTACACCACTGACAAAATACTCAACCTTACTCTTTCTAATAGAATATCTATTAGATACTCTTTCTAATAGAATATCATGCTTATTCAAGCCACAGTCACCTTATCACAATAGAACATGTTAACAATATTTTCAGCCCATTTTACTAAAAGTTGACACTGAATTATTTATGAATTCTTGCCTGTATAATCTTTGTGTTTCTTTGACAGTATTAGATGCAATTATCCAACTGACATTCATGAAGTACCCTGTAATATTTCTTCTTCACTGACAGATAAAGTAGTTGTTAAAGATCCATATTTCTTGAAATACAGGAAACATACAGGCTCCTTCAGGAAGAACTGTTTGAGTTTCGTAATCTTGTACTTTGAAAGTCATTTTAGTTTAGACTGATATGTTGAAAAGTAAGGATCACATTTTCAGTCGTTGCTCCCAAAATTCTCCATGGCGTGCTGAGCTTCTTTAATAGGTGTAACTTCATAGTTCATGGACCTCAATGGATCCACAGCAATAGAAGTATAACAATATAATTTAAGGTCTGCTACTTTGAGTTTTATTATCCTTATTCAAGTTTCTACTTCCATTCTTAAGAGTTTGCTCTCATTCAGGACACAAAAACACAAATTAAGCTTCCAAATCCCTAATGTTTGAGTGGACTTGAAATTGGGTTGAACTTTTTGGTCCTTTGCTAAAAAGAAAAATCCTAATTAGGATATCAATATTCTGCCAGTTTAGTAAGTTGGACACAAATATTAATATCATAATTACACAACTATATGCTATCACAACCTGAATAAAAATGCACCTATTCATTATGCTCTGAAATACATATAGCATTGAAACAGAAACAACATTTTAAGGTTTTTTTTCCCATCAAAGTTTTCTTGTGCATCATACACCCTCATCTAAAAAGCATAATAAGGTCTTGAAAGCAGAAAGATATTTCACTTGCATTGGTACGAAGCCAATAACTCTATACATGTTACAAGAAGTGATAAATATTGCATCATAAAGTAAAAAATGTACTCTGAATACAGGCGTTGCCATTCAAAAAGATAAGTAACTTCTTCCGGGAGAAGCAATACAGATAATCCATTGTTCTGATTCATCTTCAGAGACTTAGCTAAACAAACACAAATCCACAGAAACATTAATTCTCTAAGCCCTAGCTTCACAATGTATTACTGCCATACTTTACCTTTTCTGAAGGTATTGATTGCTTCATCACTTAGCCAAGGTTTCCAGAAATCTGCTACAGCATTGTAAACTTCACTGGAAGTTACAGGAAGCTGGTCCTGTGAGAGAGAAGAACCTGCCTAAGTCTCAGTATTCAGACACACAGATAAAACAACACCAAATTATCCTGTCTGACCTCTTGCATAACATGTAAGTGTATCCAGGCATCACCAGGAGGAATTCAGGAAAAGAAAAAAACACCTTCTGAATATCCAGTATTGCTGTTCAGAACAAATGCTTAAACTTAGTCAGAACTGATTGCATGGCCTTGTTAATGCATTATTAAACTAATGCCAGAAATATGTCAAGCCATAAGAATATAGCAGAATGGAAAACCATATAAACATATCAACTGGCAAGTCAAAGTCTAAAATAAAGTCTTTTGAATGAATTTAAATTTCTTTTTCAAGCAACTTGGGTATCATGGCAGTTCCCCAAAACTCCACTACAGCACCCAGAAACATTCTAGTGAAATTCACAAATGTTTTCATGATGTCCTGTTTTTCTATTAAGAAAACATTTTAAAATGTACAAAAGAAAGTTTTGTCAATTTTTTCTCCCACTGGCTCTAATTAGGAATGTAGCACCCTTCAGTCTGAGCCACAGCTCAGATGAGACCCATGGTCTGATCTAACCCTGACAGGAAGATCCTGTCAGGCCTGTCCTTGCCTTTCCTAAAATATCTGCTTGGAGTCTTGGTGCTAGAAGGGAAAAAACAGGGGTTGAAAAAATTGCTGTGCGTGTTTTCTTAAACATAAAATTTGACCTTTCTAAGATCTTTGAAAAAAACCTATGTTATTAGAGGTTTAGGCAGTAAGTCTCTGTCTAGGAGCAGAGCAATCAGACATTTGTTAAGACACTTGTTGATTGCAGTGCTCAGACATGAGTTGTTAGGACAGCTTTGAGCCAGAGCGAACAATCACTAGCAGACACAGCAAAAACCTTATCTCAGATAAGAGGCCACGTTATGGAATGAAGATGCTTTGGGCCCTCGCAAGCTAGTGTTCTCTGAACTGCTAGAAGTAGTTTAGAGATTTGTTTTAAGCAGGAGCAATGGTGTGATACAAGTAAGACTATGCAGAAAGGCCGAGGTAATAATATATGACCTGAAAGGTACCCCAATGCTTGATTAACCTGAGAGGTATTTTTAACATGTTCTGCAAGAAAAATCACCCAAGACCGTTTAGTGGTTAAGACAGCTCAGAACACAAGAGAGCAATAAAACTGTTTGGTGCATGGCGAGTGCACAGCTTTTACACTTGCTTTGGAACAGCCTACAGTGTGTGGCTTGCTCCATGTTGCTTCCAGTCTACAGGACATTTGCCAAGCCTATCCATATGAAGAAAAGAAATGTCATAAAGAGCAAAAAACAAACACTAAAAAATTGAACCATGACCCCATAGTGGGTATTGCCTGATCCCAAGTTTTTTTCAGTCACTGAAAAGCATGCCAGTTCTGCACATTGGTGAAGCACGCCATTTCAAAGTATCACAGAAACACTCCTGAGTGGCTTTGTGCAGGGAGAACTAACAACAATCACCAGTTATTCCAATCACCAGCTTGTTATAATTTTCTATTTGCTGCCCTGAGCATCTTTTTTTTTCTGTCTTCAGATTTAATTTCACAAGCAAAATTCTTATTTGTTAAAGTCCCTACATTCTTTGTTCACAAAGGTTTTTTTCTCTATCAAAGGAGATTGTAGAATAACAACAATTCTCTGCTAAGACATTTTAAAAAATGAAATTAAGGAACACACTGTGTGACACTTCAGTTAAGGTGTTATTTATTGAAATACTTTACCAGCAGTTTCTAGTGAACCAACCAGTCCCTGTGTCAGTGCATATGAAAAGCCAAACAGTAAGAACACAAAAGACTGCAGTCAGTTTGGTTTGTGCGCTCACACTTCCAATATACATCTAGTGGTTATTTTGTCTCTCACATTTCCTTTGTCCCACCTCTCAGCAGCTCTGCTATGCCTCGATTTGCAAACTACTAACTCCAGCAATGACACAGGCAATCACACAATCACCTACCGCACCAACCAGGCCTAATAAATACCACAGAACCTGGAATACAAGCCTTGAGGGTGTGAAGGGGTGTTACTGAATTCCCATGATGAATTTCAAACAAAATACTTCAGCTGACCTGCTTCACATCCCTTCCGATCCCCTCACATCCATGTCCATGACAGCATTTGCTTCTGATCCAGTGTGCTGCCAGATCGACCCACAACACACTTTAAAGGACAAATGAAGCAACTGTTTACTTTTGTGTGTGCCAAGAACAATATTCAGCACAGTCAAAGTGAAAAAGCACCATCCTCAGCTGCGCATAACTAGTGAATCATCAATGTGATTCTTTCTAAGTGTCCGACAAGGAAAGAAAAGCAGATGTATTTTTAATAGCAGTGGCAAAACTATGGGAAGTTTACAAAAATTCTGCCATACTTTAGTTAACAAACAAACAAAATATAGTGATTTTTCTAGCTGACAGATTTCCAGTAGTCCTTTCAGTAGGCCATACCACAGGCTCACAGGTCCATTAATTCTGCTAGATTAAGTTACTGTATATGCATGCATACACAGTAAGGAAAAGTATGTCTGTATTAACTACTTTGACACATGGTGGTTCCAAGCCATGAGGAATGATTAGCAATAAATTTGTGTAACCTCAGGCCATGTGCAGATTCTACCTGTCATCAACACTTTCTTAGGTAAGAGCGCAGAGAGTGATGTAGTTTCTGCTCTAGAATGGAATTATTTATAATATTAAGTGCTAACTGAAGAGCTGTAGAATTCTGTTTCCAGAATAACGTTTCACAGAATTAACTCTTATTTTTCAGACCTGTTTTCTCAGGAGTTAGGAACACACTCAATATGATGTACAAACAAATTTCTAACTTGTTTTACCTGTGGCCAGTAGTCATGATTGCCTAGGGCTGGGAAAACCTGAAGATCTGGAAAGAAATTATGAATTGTAGAACTCAGATTACCAATGACGCTAATGACCAGCTTTGTGGAGAGCTCTTTTACAGGAACATGAGGAGGGCTATCTCTGAAAAAGGAAAAGGCTTGATTAAAGGTGTTATATTGTTAGCAATATAAGGAAGGCTAAAAAGTCTGCAAACACCTCTATGTTCTAGTGTGTAACACTACTATACACTTGAATTAAAATCACAGAATGAAAGCCTGTCTGCAAAGGCTTTGGTTTAAAAAAACATGAACAAGTAGACTTGTTTAGACAATGTCTATCCTATGATTCATATTTATCATAATGAAGATTTCTTAGAAATTAACGTCATCATTTTGAGCTACTGTGCAGTTTGCATTATATATCATTCATCACCTGCACAATATTGATGGTTTCTTTTTAGCCTTTTAACAATATCTGGTTGAAAATTAAGTACAATAAGGTAAATAAAGTAAATTCATCACTTGTCTTCATGTATTAGTATTTCTTAACACTCTTTCCCAGCAAAAAAATAAGGGATATAACATAAACCAACTAGTTCTCACACTCAAAACCACTAATCTCTTTGATAAATAATCCATTGATGTATGCCTTAAAAAATTGTGTGATGGTAGAATTGAGAATTCTGCTAAGGCAGAGGGGTAAATCAATGCTATCTTTTACAAATACCTAGAAAATAAGAAGATACAGTTCCATGCCTTGATAGCATAGTACCATCAAGCTGATAGTATGGCTCCTTTTCACACTGCTTTTTCTGGTCCCACTGCTAAGGCACACAGAGCCTCACAGGTAACATCTCTGTGATAAGAGTATTATTAAGCCCACTTTATAACACTGAAGACTGGAACAGGAAAGGTAAATGTTCTTACTCAACAGAGGCCTGCAATGAGACAGTTATTGCCCTGACCTTTCTTTCTGGTTTTCCACTTCCCACCCTCTCTGCACCATTTCTATTAATTCACACTAATACAGCCATATGCTAAATACCAGAATGAACATTCCAGCAGGTATTACAGTGATCAAAGTCTAGTCCTGATGCCTTATATTCTCACTCAGTCTTCCACTCAGTAGCCATTTGGACAACTAAAGGGACAACTAGCATTTGTGAGATACTGAATTCAAATCTGTCAGTGCAAATACAAACTTTGAGTTGCCACACTATTTGCCTATCCAGCTTTAACTGCAGAGTGACTTGAACACTTACCCTGTCCAAATCATGAATGAAACCTGCTCTTTTGAATCCTTCATGAATTCAAATGCTGATAAAATAAGTTGATAAGGAGAATCACACAAAAAGTCTCCAAAAGGGCCTGGGTTGGAGGCATTGGCTCCTTTGGAAGAAGAACAAACTTTGGTGCGATCAGGGGTAATGTGGTAAGACGGATCTAAATGTAGGTCAGATACATGCCAGAATTGCCCTGTTTTCAGAAAACAAAGATTAAAGAAAATGCATTATTTGCATTTGAACTGGATATACTGGGGCCAAGTTTAGTCCCGTTTATCTACTGCTACTCCTCTTTAAAGTCTTGAAGAGGATAATAAATTTAACGAATTGTTGATTAGCCTGTCTGGTAAGTGTGGGCAAGGTCTTCTTGAGGAGTCCTTCATGCTTAGAAAAAATGAAAACAGAAGCAGAGGCACAGGTTTATGCTATTCACCAGAAATGAAATGGAGACTGGAAGGAACTGAAAAATCAGCTTATTTTCATTAATAGCAATCTGGAAACTGGAAAGTAGAGAAGGCAATAGAAGGATTTCTCCACTCCACTTGAAAAGAGGGGGAGTTGCATTTTAATTATTTTTTCAGACCTTTCCTGGCTGGAAGTTACTATAAAAGATCACAGCCTAGAAAGAAAGGCAAGAAATAGCATGTGTGCAAAGGGACTGGACTTCTCACCAGAGAGCAGTGTGTCAGCCTTACCTACTCACTACTTTCTGCACTGACTTGCTCTCAGC
>JAHLSL010000017.1:8645767-8702228 GCA_025920805.1 Petroica traversi
CAGGGCGAGGCTGTGAGGAAGGCCATGGCCTGGCTGGTGCCTGGCGCGGGCTCGGGCGCCATCTCGTGCCCGCCTGGCGGCTGCGGGGCCCGTCCCTGGGGAAAAGGTGTGCCCGCATCCTCAGGAAACCGGGTGTGTTAGTGGAAAACTGCTTCTGGAACACTGCTGGGGGTTAGCAGCAGTTCACATGCTCCTTCTTTTTATTTGAACGCTGCTGATGCATCACTGGCAAACATGCCTAAGGAGTCTGGAAATGATAGTGCAGTAGGCCCTACACAATAGGGTCAAGCCAGTCTCTCACAGATTAGGTTTTCCATACATTACATGATAAGCCCTGGACTTAGGGCTTATCCATCAATCCTTGCACATCAGAGTCACAGGAATAAAGCACTGGTAGGTCTTGTCCAAATTCTCACATCGGGGCCCTTTACATTGCAAGCAATTTTTATATATATGATTAACACAGAAAAGCCCACAGACACAGGCAGCCCCCACTCCCCAACAAACAAACAAACTAACTAACTAACTAACAAAAATCCACAACATTTTCCATTAAAGGTAAGTCTTGCACTAAAATCCAGAAATCTGGCATGGGAATGTGGCACATGCCAAGATGAAATGATGGCTTTCAGGCTTCCTGTTGCTTACAGCCATTGGGATATCAACTGGTCCCCACTGGGCTGAAGAGGGAAATAAACCAAGACAGTAAAATAAGAGCTCTCAGCAATCATTGCTAATTACTAGCCAAAATAGAACAGCTTCAGGTTGAGAAAATGAAACACAATTATCCCTAAAAAAGATTAAAACAGTAATCTGTGGTGGGATTAGCACCCAAACCCAAAGTGAAGAGTGGGCACATAAAGCAGCGTAGGCTGCAAGCCAGATTCAGACACCTGTTTCACAATAAGAGTTTGGATTGAAACAGAAAATGCCTCCTGTTTGCAATCACACGGATTTCTGCATACAGAGGCACCAATGTTCTGGGCCTGTAGCAAAACTCCTGAAGTGAACATGTTGTATCAGCTAGAGACATTCTGCCTCTCACCAGCCCAGTCTACAGCTGGATTTGAGGTATCTTAAACTTGTCTCCCTCCACTGCCTTGCACTGCCTACCTGGCAGGCTGAGGATCCCACTAGATGGCAGGATAGTTTAAGCCTTTGCTGTTTCTACTTCAGAACAAGTGCCCTGGGACCCTGGTGGGCTCAGCCTGCTGGTCTGTGCTGCCTGGACCCGAGGGAACCCACACTCACCATCATCTGGGGCCTATGCTCACTGAACAGACATGGAGAAATCCATGGAGAAGTCTTCAGTTTCATGGGCTTTATCACACACAAAGCACTAGCAGACAGAAGAGAGGAATATGAACTAATGCTAATTTGCTAAGTCTTGAACTATTCCTCTCTATATGTGTGATGTATAAAGGATATTTAGCCTACTAATGGTAGTAGGTAAAGTGGTAGTAGTGGTAAAGTGCAGTTTAAGCCTCTAATAGCCACTGCTCTCTTGTAATTTCTAAGTAACCAAGTGCAGTTATAATTTCCTAATGACATGTGGAAAACATCAAGGCAAATTTTCTATATATTCAAAATACCTAAATTGTTTTATATATGCATAATAAAATTAAAAGGTTACTTCCTGCGGTGGTTGTTTTTTGTTTGTTTTTTTTTTTTTTAGCATGCTGAGTGGGAAAGAATGGATAATTGCTTCATTATGTCCTAAAATATGGAGACAACAAAGTTACCTTTTTTGCTTGGTACTGACATGAAATTCTTTGCTTTACAAAAGCCCAGATAGAGCTGTAAGATGATGAAAAAGATGCTATTACCTGTACCAAACTTGCTGGAATGGAAATTGGGATTAATGCATTATAATACCAGATTAGCCTTAATAGAAGTTTGCTGCTGTCATTTATCAAGGTAATTAAGTATGTACCTAATTTTAGGCACCTAAGTAGTTCTCCTGACTCCTGTGAAACTCATCTGCATTTAAAGTTAAGCATGTTTTAAAATACCCTGCTGAGTCAGGGCCATAAACTTGTGGCCATGTGAACCCAGAGAATGCACTGTTATCAATTACCCATTAGTTGAGCCAATAGTAGGGTGGTACTGGATAAGGGTTGGAACTGGATAAACTGTGACAAACATATTCAGATGCACTTCTTTTGCTCTTTACAGGCTCAGCCAAAATTTAGTAGGACTGTTATCTGTCTTCAGCACACTAACAAGAAAATGAACCAAAGCTTCCCCAACTTCAGCTGTGCTAAAGACAGTAACTCTGCCTAGGCCCCAGAGTACTGGACAGAATGGCTTAAAGCCCCCCCAGACAGGCCTAAAGGGCTGAGTTCCCTTCTGCCTGAGTCAAGAATAATGCACAGCTAACAAACTCTGCTCCTAAGTCTCCCACATCAGTCAGTTTGTGAGTCAGTTTTTACTGGTCAGAAATATGCACCTGGCTCACAGATGGAGAAATTTGGTAAAATCCAGGCATAACCTAATATTCATACTGCTACAACTAAATACAAAAGGGCTCTCTCACGCAGTCTAGACCAATAATTATTTAGGCACAGACTGTACATGCATGCAGCAAAGAAGCATTTCTGTGTTTGTAATCTTAGTTTTCACTACTGCATTTTTTCAAATTTGCTGTTAAAATTCTTCTTTCTATGCAGCATATTTTCAATGACAGGTTCATAAAACTCAAGTAAAAAGTAAACACCAGAGTGCTTACAATAAATTCCCCAGGGTGTTGAGCATTCTTGACTAGTTGTAAATGATACATTTGTGAGCAGTTAATGCCATTTATGTTTATAGCTACAGACTAGGGCTTTTTTACATAGAATTTAGCACATGATAAATTTGCTGAATTCAGCTGGTTCATAATTGGTGTTTTAATAGCAAAATTTTTCAAACCAGCTTAGACTAACAAAGTACCTAAAGTATCTATTCCTGTAACCCACATGTGATTATCTGTATTGTATCAGAGAAGAAACTAAATATATCCAGTGCTGCAACTGGGAAAGAAGTGCAGAATTTGCTATAGGCCATGGCCCAGAAGAGCAAAGCATATAATGACTTATGTTTCAGTAATACTCATAAACTTGATTTTTATGAGATCACCACAGCTTCTTCTAATTTACAAATTTAGTGTACTGTGGTGCCATAAAGGAGGCTGGTTTAGGAGAATGGGACTGCAACCCAGAACAAATCCAGTTACGTCCTAATCCCTCTCCACTGTGGTTTTCAGCTCTGATCCTCCAGCATCACCTAGTTCAGTCTCTCAGACTTTCTTAAGCCACCTGTTTTGATCCAGTGAAGAAGGTTATTTTACCTTTCCCAATCTGATAAAAAAGAATTGGTATGTTACACTTGTTAAATGAAAATGGGTTTAAGAGGAGGGACCTAATTGTCAGTTCAGGATCCTTTATTGAATGGACCCCAAAAGGCAGGCTGTGAGTAAATGCACAGTAGAAATGAAAAGTTGTGCCTTAAAAGCTCTCTTGAGCTCTTACAAGCTCTCTGCCAGGTTTAGATTACACAAATATTTCATAGATGGAATAATTCAAATGTGGGATGTACCCATCAGAGATGCTTCCTCTGTTTCCAAGATGTACATAAGTGGCTGCTGCCTGAGGAATCATGAAGGTTCATGTCTGTACCCGAATCTTAAGTCTCCCACAATAAGGGAATGAATGCCATGTATTTTGGAGCATCACCAAAACAAAATGAGTCCTTTCAGTAGAGAAAAACTTTGACTAAAAGATTTGTAAAAATCACAATGATTGAAACATCTTCATGACAGTGAACAGCAAAGCAAAACCCAGATGAAATACAATATATTACTGGGATTTAAATATTGTCCTACAGGGAAAATATCAAGAAATCAACCGAAGCCAGAAAAGATGATAGGTATTTAATTTCCACAGTGAGATTAAACAATTTTCATCATATACAAACATAGTTACTTTACTTTAGATACACATGAACAGCTACAGTATTCAGTATGAAAACAAATGACCCAAGTGGCAAGACTGCTAAGAGTGGGAGAACTGAGATGATCTGCCATAATCAAATAGAGTCGAGGAGAGTCTGAAAACAAACACTGATGTTTAAGTAGTTTATAAAGCCTTCTGGCGACAGGAGTAGGAGAAAATTTTATCTTATGTATTTATGTTTTTTTCTCACACCCATCTACATTTGTCTAATGAGAACAAAAATCTCAGGACATAAATTACAGATAATGTCTGTAATCCAATATATACTTAATATCATGTTGCAGGGAGTGAATACACCTCTGTGTCAGAGATAAAGAAGCTGTTTTGGGTAATTAAGATAGAGTATTTTTATTTTGAAACAATGATTAGTTCCTGGTACATCTGCTAGGTATATTAATTGGAATGGTCAGAGAAGATTAGTTAGGACAAATACTATAATGAAAACAAGAGAGAAAACTGAAAACAAGAGATACATTCTTTAGTTCTCTTCCCATTTGGATATGTAGAACATTGCTTTTGAAGGATGATGGTAGAAAGAACTGTATGCCATCACATAATCATCTAGGTACAAGTGTGTTGCCAAGTCATGTCTGTGCTGCTAAAGTTGCTACCACACTTCAGAAGGGGTGACAAATGGAAACTGGGAAGTCTGTTGATGGGATTCATAAACCCAGAAGTCCTTAGGTGTTAGGAATCATTGCGTTTTCCTTCCGCCTCTTGACTTTCCAGCAAGGCTTTGGATGATGATACTTCTCCACCCTCTGCCCCTGCATCTAAACAGAGACAGAATTAAACATTTATACCACACACATTCTCACAGCTTTTTTAATGCAGCCAAATATTTAGGTTCACTGATAATCTCTGGGCTGGCTCTTTACTACCACAGTCATAGTTGCTTTAGAAAGAGAGATTAACTCAAGAAATAAAGAACTTTCAGAGGCATCTTCTAAAACCTACTGCCTATTGGTGTTGATTTGCCCACTTCTTGCACAGGCTGATCAATGTGCATTTGGCTGTAAAAAATAGATTGGAAATAACTTAGTATTACTGTTACTTTTTTTTTTTCTGCATAAGTTCCAAAATCAAACTAGAATATTGCATTCCTTTGAGCACTGTGTGGTTTCAGGTAGACATCAATACAGTTCATGGACATGCCAGTTATCTGTCTGACCTTCTTTGACGAGAAATACTTACATGAATTTATCTTACATGTCTTCACAAAATGGGGGATTTTTTGTTACTCTGAGTTGGAAGTTCACTTTTCTACAGATTAGAGCTGAATGCTTTCATGATTGATATAAATAAAAGCTCCCCAGTGTCTCTGGTCATTATATGAATTGTTCCATGCTGTTTCTTTTGATCAAGTTTACACACTGAGAAGCAGAAACTCCTCTTTCCTTGATTTTCTTGTAAGCCATAATAATAATTTTCGCATTATCTTCAAGTCCCACATGGTAGTACCAGTGGTAAGAGAATACCTGAGTCTATGGCAGTCCATAGATTTTGGGGACAAGGAGAGATCTGCTCAGCACATCTGGCTATGTTATTCTCTACTTCATACTCCTCCATCTCCTCCACAGTCATAATCTATGGTACATTTTCAGACTTGATATATCACAAACACCCAAAAGAGTTTTGTATCTTGGTCTCTACATATCACAACAAATACATAATGCTGTACACAATTCATCAGCTAAAGCTCTTAGCAGAAACTATTTGATGTTTTAAGTCTGCTCAGAGGTTCAGAGGCTTTGGAGTTCTGTCGTGATAAACGACTGAGGTATTTGACCCTCCAGCCTTATGTAGCACAGGACTGTTGTGGAAAGGGACACTGAGCAATCTCTATGGCTGTTTTTGTGCAGTTTGGACATCTAATATCAGTGGAGTCTTTCAGACAGGGCAGAGGAACACAGTTTGTTAGAGGAAATCTAATCTCATACTCGGCGGCACTTAGGTGTGCAATAGTTGCTAGTTAAGCTGCTGAGTGTTATTGGCAGAATACTGGGGCCCTAATGCAGGTCACCAAATGTGGAAAACCAGTATTGCTTCTTGCTGTCTACCTTCTTGCAGTCTCTTCTTCAACCTTTGGATCACTAGTGACACCAATCAACTATTCCATAAGGTTCAAGACCACCTGGGGAAAGTCTCATCACTCCAAAACTTACACACCAGCAGAAGATGATGAGACAGGATACAGATGGTCTGCATTTCACAATTACACTCCAAGATAAATAGCTTCTGGTGCCAGGATCGGTCCTGTTCATCTCGTGAGAACATAAACTTTGTGTGGCTTGCAGAGTACATGGATATTTGTATCACACAGGTAGAGTCCTTGTGTATTCATAAAAAAAGAAAGCAAAATCTCTTTTCTAAACCAAAAAGTATTAGCACATTCTGTTCCAGACTTTTCACTATGACAGTAACTGACAGCATTTTAGAAAGAGGAAATGTATGATCCAATGAGTATTAGCTAAATTTGAAACAAGATGGAGAGAGTCCTCTTCACTATTTCCAATAATCTGCACTGAATTTCATAACAGCAGCAAAATAGGGCATACTTTATATAGACACATGTTCCATCTTCACCACTTCTCTCATTTGTCTAATTTCTTTGTTCTGAGCTGCAAATGACTTTCCTTTTTTAATGACTTATTGTTAAAGTCAGAAATAGGCAAAAGAGATGCCTGTTAGAGCCCCAAATGTTTCACAGTTTCCCTGTCACAGCATTTGAACTTCAAAACTGTCTTTTCATTTTGATGAATTCTCCTCCATTTGCCTGCTGTCTCATCAAAACTTTAACTTGCAACACAACGAGGCTGAAATTCGCATCTGATACTTGTGGAATTCCCATCCCCAGAAAGGACGCAAGCTGTCAGAGTGGACCTAACTGTACCCTGTATTTACTTCCTATAATCACTACTGTAAACTGCTGATAACAGAGTGCTGCCTTCCAACATGCTCTGGCACAGCTATATGTCAATGACAAAAGTCAAGGACAATTCCGTGCTCTTAATTGTTCTTTAAATCCTGGCAATGCTGGTCCTGTATTTCTAAGAAAGCATCAGTATATTTTGCTAAAACTAACATAGCTGTGTTTTATTTCTTCTTCTTGTTAATGAATTGGATGGAGACCAGGAAAGGAGGACTCCTGTGTCATCTGGAGGGTTGGATACTTATTTTGTGTCATCCTGTAACTTTTCTTAAAAAAAGATTTTCACTCTTTCCTGTTTGTTTTGTAGGGACATTATCTTCATATTCATAGGGGAAAACATCTCTTCAAGACAAAATAATGCCTTCTTCCAACATCCATTCAGATTCTTATTTTCCTGTCTTCTCCTGGCTCAAGTCAGGATATGGTCATTTGGCCCTTCTCACTCCAGGAAATGTTCTTTCTACCTGCTCAGCAGTCCTTTGATGGGCCAGTGTGGGGATTAGATTACAGAACCTGAAATACATGACTATAAATTAAATCACCAAAATAACAACAATTTGAGATCAAATAAATCCTTCCCCCTGGCCTTTATGGTGCTTTACGAGGCTGTACACGTAACATCCTGTAATTTCTTTGGGCAGTGTAAAAGGGGGATATACAACTCTGGAGACTAGGAATCCCTTTAACAATCTACTTCAGATTCATGGACCATTCAAACCTCAGCACAGGCTTGCCTTCCCCTTTGCTGCATTCACACCATCACTGCTCCTGGATGTGGGACCATCTGTTGAGGTGGTACCACAACAGCAACAGTGATGGGCATGAGAAGAAAAAGTTTTCTGAAAAAAATTCTGACTCTGACTAAAAACGTAAGGACAGATCATGATCAGAGCCAGTCTATAATTTTTATTTCATAGGCATTAGAAAACAGATTTTTTCTGAATCTGAAAATTCCCCTGAAGTCACTCTGAAAGTAAAAAGAGCTCACAAAGCTGTTGTTGATTAGACCTGTGCTATATGAATAGAGCACCTTATCAAATTAAAGGACATGAAAAAATAGGGCACTGGTCTCAGATAGAAAAGTTGAAAGCCTACTAGCAGCAGTAAAATACTATAAACACTATTCTTAATGTAGATGTCTAAGTTAGGATAGCTATTGTATTAACAGCGCAGCTCTGCTGTCTTAATGTAAAGTTATCTCAGTGCAGTAGTACACTGAAATTTATAGCTGGAGTGATGTTTTTTTCCAAGTTGCCTGGAAATACAACTGTGTTTTCTCGCCCTCAAGGGAACTGGAATTCAGCACTGAACGGTTTCCCTAGGCTGCTAACACTGGATGGATATGGATATGGGATAATATTAACTTGTCTCATCAGGAGGCACAACTGATAACTGCATTGGAAGGCTGAATTTAATTCTAAATGATGAAAGGAATACTAGTATTAATATCAAAACTGCATGATGCTGGAAGTATTAAAGGAAAAGCAAGGGATGGCTGCATAAAAGTGTCCTTTTCAGAATGCACGGCCATTACCTTCTGAAACTGAGAGCTCAGCCAGTTTGTGCGGCAGGTCTGAAGTCCCAGCACCAGCAGGGGAGCCCAGGATATCTGGTAAGGCATTCCGGCGGCCTGCCCGTCCTGATGCTGCAAAATCTGTGACCACAGGCTCCACATCAGTCATTGCTGACTCCTTTCCTCATAGCAACATCTACATACAGAAAAAAAACAGGAGAAGAAAACAGCTGTAGCCTGATGGATGCTAATCACCTGCTCAACAATACAATAGCCAGAGGCTTTGCCCAATAGTTCTTTTGTTATTAAAAGCCATGCATTTCAATACTGAGAGTTTAAGCTTTATTTCTGCCCTTGAAGAAGACAGAAGACTGTGCACGTCCTTACTGTGCCATTTGCACATCAGACTAGCACAATGAGCAACTCCACACCGACAAGAAACCTGTGAATAAGGTTAGCAACAGCCCTTTCTGCCAGCCATCTGTATGTGCTGTTCCCTCTTTTTAAGTGGTTTTGCCATACAATCACTCAGAAGAGAACCAAAACTCTGTTGTCCTACAGTCTGTGTGAAATAAAGTATATTTTCCTTATTATGAATCTTGTTCAGATTCTTATTTATAATCTTACTTGAACAAACTTTCACAAATGAAATGACCTCTCAAAATACAAACTGAAACTCTTTATAGAATTTCTTTATCCTTCACATATCAAATCACTTGTTTTCTTCAGCTGCTTGTTAGCCTGGTTAAACCTTCACCTGTGCATATGACTTTTATCTAATAAATAACTGAATCCTGGAAATAATGGAACATACCGCATTCTGATCCCTTGACCCCTGTCTCAAAGCCCATTGAACTGAATGGGAAAACTGCAGATGAAAATGGGCTTTGGATCAGGCACAGAGATGTTTGCAGGATCACACCGCGAGTCAGCAGATTAAGTGTGAACACCTAGAGCAGAAGGTTACTTGGCTGCAAGTGGCACACAAAATGTGAAAACTGCCATAAGCAGTCACAAAAGGCCATAATACAATCATTTACACAATAATGTGATAATTAACAGAGCAATGTATAATAATTAGATATCCAATACTCAAAAATAATAGTTACTTGCTCTATATGAATGAAGTTCTGTTTGAAATGTGGGAGCAGGAATGTTGTCTCTGTGTAAATACGGTCAGTGCTTTGTGTGGGAAGGGATACAGATGGTGCTGGAGACCAATCTGACAGAAGGCTGTCAGCTTTTGGTTGACAACTAGCTCTATTTAGACTAAGAACTGGATATGGAAAGTGTCAATCACTGGATATGTTAGTGTTGTTCTTATAAGAAACAGAGCATTGGTTCCCCTTTTAAAATTCTGCTAAACTTGGGAAATACTACTGTTTTCATTTTTTTGTATGGAAAAAATTATACAAATAGATATCAAACATGACTAGCTCTGATGTGCAGGAAGGAAGAGGCAGAAATTTGATTATTGATGCCAACCTGCCATTTTTACCAGAAACACTTTCTTTTTCTCCCTCAAAGTACCTTTCAGGTGTGTCAATCCAAAACCAAAAATAAATATTCTTAATCTTCTTTGTGCTCCAAGTACATTGTAATAGAAGAAATTAATCCTTCATGACAAGAAACAAAGACACAAGTAGGACGACCAAATCTGAAAGATGACCTGAACATGTAAATAAACTGCTTGCTTTAACAAAGATCAGTAAGTAAAAGTTGTGACCTGCAGATTTAGCAGAAGGTTCCTGTCCTTCAGGAAAATAGATCAAATCCAAATGAGACTTTTCCATCAGTGGCAAAATGTAGAAACAACACATGTGCACTCAAGAATGACACTTTTCAGAAAACATTAGTGTTCGTACTTGTTCACACTGAAGGTGTCCTAAATGTTTTTTTCACCACAGCAAGTAAAGAAGTTGTAAATTATACCTCAGAACAGAAAATGCTTGGGGTCTTCTTTTGCTTAGTAAAATTGTTATACTCTCAGTGCCAAAATACCAGCATGCTTGCATTTCCTACCCATTTCATGTCAGCCATTAATTACACTGGATCCAAAAGTACTGTTGTGAGTAGACTGCTGTTCACATAAGATCTTACATAACATCAAAACACTCTTTCTCAAGCCTGCTTTGTGGACTCCCCCCCCCCCCCTTTTCACTCTTGCATGGATGTTTTGGCCCCTAAATGGTTGCTTTTTAAAATGGAGAAAATCTGGTCTACAACTCATGCCATATAAAGCTACTCTCTTCTGCAGTACAGTTTGCAGTATAGTTTGCACTTTTGCACTTGTTTCAAAGCCCTCCCTTTCCTCTCCAGCATATCTCCTTCTCCTCTGATGTAATCTCCCTTCACTGCATAATACTAGACAGTCCAGGAAGATGATGAAGGACACAGTCTGACGTACTTTCATGTAAGTGAATTTTGATTTATGCACTAGATTAAAAAAGTATGCAGGGACAAATCTAGAACATCTGTCAGACGGAAAATCAGCTGATCATTATCCATCCATCTGGTGGCAATAATTCAAATTTAGCTATCTAAAAACACACCATCCTTTATACCCATAACATTTGCCATTAAGGATTTTCACCTTTGTTTTTTCTATCTACACTGCACTAGCACAGCATGTTCTCTAAGTATATTTGAAAGATGAAGGACTACTCCATGAGGCTTAGAACTGACATTTAAAAAAGCTAGGTCCATTTACAGGTCCATATAACCCAAAATTTAAGCTCACCTCTCAACATATGACAGATATTATTCAAAGTAGTTTGCTGCTGTACTTGAGAAAAATGTCATTTTGTTCATTAATATTCTAAGGGCTTTCTCCAATTTCATTCTGGTGCTCTCTTATAACAGTATTTTCTAAAGGCTACATCCTAGTAAGGATACAGAGTTTCTCTGCTCTTTATCTGTTCCTACCTTTAAATTTGTTAATACATTCATTGGGAAATAGCTACCTTTCTGGCATCTCCTTACATCTGTTAAGCACAGTACTATTCATGCCTCCTCACAGAGTAAACAATAATTACAACATGTGCAGCCTCTATTTTCTCAAATCCACTCCTCCTCCTCCTGCTGGCAACATCTCCTTCAGCTTCACTGAACCCATTCTAGCCTTATCCAAGATAAAGATACTCACATGTTGCCAACGCCTGTGTGCAGTTGCTTCTCTGAGTTTCCAAATTACTGTTGTCATTTTTCTCCTGTGTCACTGCTCACCAAGCTAATGGAGCACAGTTCTGAAAGAACAGTGCCAGATTTCCAAAATCACAAAGTGCTGTGCTTCCCCAGCTCCTATTTACCATAGCAAAAGCCCAGTCCACCCAAAATTATAAGGTGACTGGATGGAAAAGAAGATTTGGTCAGGGATGGAGGCTGTCTGTAGAGGGTCAGTAGTAGGAAGGCAGGTGCACGTGCCAGAAGGACTCACCTACCAGTTAAGAGACTGAAGGCTATGACTGGCATCCCAGCTAGCACTTCATCATCAGGTCTAACTTTCAGCTCATTACTGGGCCAAGACAGTGCTAAGGAGGTTTTGGGAGTGTTAGATTAATCCCCTCATAGATTCCTCTGAAATGCCTGCAGGATCACCCAGAATGCACAACAGACCACTCAGGTGTGCATGGGGGACGGAAACACTCTGCTAGTGAAAATTGACTGCAGTCAAAAGCAAAATTAGTGACCTATCAGGCATTCAAGGTAAGTGTGGTCAGAAAAAACAATGGCAGGTAAACTACCAATGGCATTTTCTCTAAAAGACAGCTAGTTTGTTAATCTTTGAGTCTTCTTTTGCTGGCAGCATAGCCATCCCTTTGGGGGAAAATGAGTCACAGAATCTGGTGAAAATTTATTTAAATAAATGACAGGAAAAGAACAAATAATTCTCCTGAATCAATTTGGGTTGAGAATCAAGGGAAATAATGCTTCAAGGTGTTCATTTGCTGCAGGTGCTACAGTCCACATTAAATGTCAGTGCTGTCTCTTCCTCACTCTTATCTGTTAGAAAATATATAAATCACTGCCCTAAGTATTTGTGAAAGCCATTTTTACTTCTGATCTTTCTACTGTCTAAAACAGACAAAACACCATATTTGTTCTGCTTGGAAGGACAAACTATTCCTCTGTAAATATCAAAAGGTTCCCAACATTAGCACTGTGGCAAGTCCACTCCATGCAGGAACCTGAAAGACCAAACACATCACTCCTTGCTATTGAGGCACTTTTTTACAAAACTTATGAATAGTCTTTGCCTGTGCTATCAGAGAAAGCTACATTTCCCAAGCACTGTTTGTTCCGAATGCCCTTTAGTAGAAACAAGCTGGAAAGCATGAAATCCTCTCACAAACAGATGAAAAATTCAATAGCCAAGAAGTACTTTCAGAGCCAGACTGACTGATTCTGTGCCTTGAGGGTCTCTAAGATGCATTTCAGCAACTTAATATATTCAGAAAAAAATTTAGTCCTTCAAGTGGTGTTTAGTTTGTCTTTATTTACTTGTAATGAGTGTTCTCCAAGAACCTCTACCCCAAAAGCCTGGAGGTTCTAAACTTTCTAAGTAAGGAGAACAGAAAATTTATTGAATGAAGTGATTCCCACTGTGCAGCTGAGATGAAAACCACATCTTCTTGCTATGCAGTTGCCACGCTTTCATATCCACTTCTGCTGCAGCTGCATGCTCATGTCTTTGTCTCCTCTTACCAAAGGCCTCAGAATAGGAACATTCTCATTATACATGCTCACATAATCCTTATGCTTTATCCTGAGGCATTTCTGGACCACAGAAAAGGAAAAAAAACAACCCTAGGAATATCCATGCTTTTAAGGAAGACAGCCCAGAGATTATGATGATGACTAACAGTAACCTGGGCACTCGCATAAATTTTGTGAGAAAAATTTCTCTTATGAGTTTTTTAGCATCAGGAACATTTGTTACACACTGGCAACCTGACTGCTGGGAAGCACACAGAATGATGAGCAAGTGTTCTTTACAAATACATCTTTGCCATACATATATCCAAACACAGGGGTCTCGATTTTATTTGGGGCTTAGGACAAGATACCACACATTTTTTAGTATGCAGAAGCAATATAGCTAACTAGATGAATGTTAGAAGTGATCCACTAAGGAAAAATAAGTAAATTTTTTCCTTTCAGGTTTTTTAATATATCACTAAACTTGAATCAAGACTACTTTTTATTATTTCATGTTAGAAAAATAATTTGGGTTTCCTGCACCAAAAGAGTTGGCCTTTCTCAGAAAAATGTTCTCAGAAAAATTAAGGAATTTTTGTCTTCCTATGCAGGGAAACTCATTTATATCCCATCTCAGGTAAATCTACAGTGCAGAAGCATGTCCTTCTACATCTGTTTCAGTCTATCTGTTACAGCTCATTATATTTTAGGGATGATGTTTTAAAGTTTGGTATATTGTATAACAGGTTTTCCCTTTTGGTTCTTTACAGTGTACACAGCTGGACAGACATTTCACACAAATGTCATGTGTGTTACTTCTGCTCTAGGTACATGACATTCTTGCACCAGAAACTACATCATTATCAATAGTGTGCAAAAATGGCTTCCATACATGATCTTCTTAACACCAAAATGATCAGACTGGGATGTCATGATTGCACCATTCCTGCATTTCCTGCTCTCAGAAGCACTGAATGAACACCCAAGATCTTGAACCTGTTGTTCAGAAGTCCATCATTATAGGGCACAGAATCTGAAAAAATTGGCCAAAGCCAAAGTCTGAGGACTTTTTTCCTCAGAAAGGAATTTTGACACTTCCAGTTGAATTTTCTGATCACTTTCATAAAGCCAATATTATACTCACGGGAAAGACAAGAGGAGAGAAAAAAGCCACATGAGAATGATCCTGTTGCCTTTAAGCTTCTGGAGAATATGTAGATACCAATGGTGCAGCTCACTCTCTACAAACTCGTACAGAGGAGAAAGCTTGATTGTGAGCTGTGTCTGACCCTGAGTATGCACAGTGCTCTGATGTACAGGAGAACACATTACAGAGTTAATAGCAGTTCTAAATAATGTCACAATTTTGTCTTTGTGAAATAAAAGGGAGAGAGGAGAAGGGGCCATGATACTGACAACTGAATCAGAAGTTATCTGCAGGAAGTAGTAAATGAAGTGACATTAGCTGAAGGCAGTCAATACCAGGCAACCAAGCATGTCACTTTCCGATTGTCTGTGAGTGACCAAGAGCAATAACAGATATAAATGTTAGTCGACTTCACAGGAAACACAATTCAGTTCTAACTCATTGGCCATGCTGGAAAGAAACAAACACATCCCCTACTATGGAATAAGAAATGAAACTCAGTGGTAACAAATCAACTGACCAACCTAATTCTTCCTCTTATCTTTTGGCCATTATTCCCCACAGAGTTTTCATTTCCTGTTGCAAATGCATGTGCCACTTTCTGAGTTCAGCCACATAATTCCAACCAGCTAAATCCTTTCTTAGATTCTGCATCTGGCCTGAAATCCAAGAGAATTTTGCCCATTTTCAGGAATATACATGAGGAGTAATATCAGAATTAGTAATAAATTTTAAGGTTGATCTTGCCTTGCAGAGGCCCTGCTAACTACAACATTGCAGTTCATTTTTATTTATGGTCTTTGGCAATGTCAAAGGCACACAAGGAAATAAGTATCCCCCAGCCTCTCCAATCTCCTTTCTTCACAGCCAATCAAGTGGGAATTACTTAGGGAAGCATCAAAGTTTTTCCCTCTGTTTTGAAATCTGCTGCTCCACATCCCACAAACTCTTCCTGCAGCACAGACAAGTCATCTGCATAATCCAGCATATGCCTGTCAATCTGTATTCTTCATTAGAAGCAGCAAGGGTTTTTTACTTGCTAACTCTGTGGAGGAAAACTATTCCGACAAAACCGGTAAAATAAAACTGGTAAAAGCTGAGGCAAGCAAAGAGCGTGAGGCATACTGGAGTCCACTTACACAATATATTCCAGTAAAGGAATCAGCACTGTGAAATGCAAAACGTTTTTGTGAGAAGATGAATTTACAGTTCAGCAGATATATGAGAATGGAATAATCCCATGCACATAACCAACATGACGGTGCACCCAAAGCCCCTCACTGGAGAAGGCCAAAATCTCCTTGAGATCTTACTGACATGAATGAGGAATGCTTCCATCTGGCTCAGAGTGAATCTGAGTGTGCCTGCACATGCAGTATGTTCCCAGGAAGGGAAGTCCTTGTAGAAGTGCTTACAGAAGAGGAGCTTCAGAGCAAGAAGAATTTCCTGGTAGCAACATGTGGGCACAAAGGCTGGTAGCACAAGGCTGACAGAGAAAAAAAAACCATGGGGAGCTGTAAGTGTGCTTGTATGTAGAGATCACCTGAGGGTCTGTGAGAGACAAAGAAATTATATGGAAAGCTAAAGGGAGAAGGAAGAAAGGAAGAAAGGAAGAAAGGAAATGAGAAGCTCTTGAAGTTTACTGAGGAAGAGGAATGAAATAAGAAGTGATGAATTTCTTTGGAAGACAAGCAAGATGGAGACAGGGAGGAAGAGGCTTGTTCAGTTCTGGGAACGCTGCAGACCAGCTCTGGTTCAGGATGAGCAGAGAGATGGGCACAATGGAGACCCTATGGCTTAGCACAAACTAGCTAGGTAACAGTAAAATGGGTTTGTTTGGGGATATTTTTTTTGTTTTGTTTTTTTTTTTAACTTAAGAGAATGTGTGTGTAATTAATCCACTAGCCTAGACGAAGAAAACCTGGAGTGTATGCACAAAGAAATACAGGGCAGTTTACTACACTAAGGATCTTTCTTTTCAGGGTTTTTTTTTTTGAGGGGGTTAAATTATTTTGTTGACATTTGCTGCAACACCTTGGCCACCAAATATGTAGTATTTGTGACAGCCTTTAAAGACTGATATTCTTTGCAGCCCTCAAAAGAGCAAGCAGCTCCAGTGAGAGCTTCTGCACAGAAGTGCATTTTCTTTGCCCTGCAGACAGCACCCTTGCAGGGAGAAAGTACCTGTTTATTTCATATTAAGACCTCCAGAATGTCCCTTGTAGAAGCTGGTTTGGTGAAAGAGTTATCTTTCCATTATGAAACTTGAGAGGGACAGAAGCCTATGCTTCTTTCCATTCAAGAGTTAGGTAGTAACAATCTGGCAGCATTCAGGAATTGCAGTGTGAATAACTGCAGGCACCTTTCTAAGTTCCTAAGCCTTCCAAGCATGGGACTGAGACCATTTCCATTAAAAAGCAAGGACAAGCTCCTAGAAACACTATATTGTTATATTTGTTTTAGCAATACAAATAAAAGCTTTTATCTTTGTCACAGCCAGGTAAGATTCCATAATTATATATAAAACCAGATTAGTTTTATTTTGTTTGAATGATTCTTCCTTCTTCACACCTACAAGCTGTAATTTTTTTGGCCTGATCAGACCAGGAGACCATCCCATTCTCTTCAGCGACTTCTTCCCTGGTCATCTCAGTTTCACCTGACTGATGTCGAAATACTTGGGTTTAGCCAGTTTTGCAGTCACATCCCCCTAGCATTTCTTCACCCGAGCACAGGAGAGGATACTCTTTGTCTTATTTAGTTTGTGTCTAAAGAACACTTTGAAAAAGCTGAAGTCCAACCAAATCTAATCACCTTTCTTCTCCCTCAGTAAAATTTTCCTATTTAGGTTTTTCATTTCTGCATTCTGGTTTCATAGTGCAAGCACAAACAAGGAGGAGTAATGATTTCCAGAACAAGAATTACTCATAGCAGTCTCTTCTAATACACACACACACACAAAAACCCAACAAAAACAAGCCATCAAAAACCTCAACACAAACCAAACCAACAAAAATGAAGTGAAACTTAGTATTGAATTGCTACTTACTTATAGAGAACTGGAAACAGCATTTAAACAAAGTAAGCTTAAATCTATTTTTTATTGAGTAGTTAAAGTACTAACATACTAATAAAGGCTGATTTTATTTTCTTTACCATGGAAAGCTGTAAGAAAGCCTGCTTGTCTTTGTCATGAGTGAGTCTGTAAATCTTACACGCCAAGTTTTTTATTATTCTGCTTGCTTACTTAAGCAGCAGCCTGACAGGTAAAACAGTTGACAACTTCGGCAATTTCAGTAGTGCTTACTGTTGATGGGAGCATGTCTATCACCCTCTCCAGCAAATACCAGTCTGACTGCCACTCAGATACCTTGCAGACATTGTCCCAACACTTCTCTCAAACACGGTTCTTGGGGTCTCAGTGCTCTTTGCTTCTGCCATGAAGCTCTGCATAACTATTTCCCCCATAATTATTAATGTATTTTTCACTTCAGTTGTGTCTCACACTCCAATGATCTGGGCTTCCTGAACTATTCTTCTGGCCCATCCAAAAATACTCCTGGAAATTAAATCCAAAATACCTCATTCAGCATCCTTCACTGAATAGGATGGTGGAAAGAAAACCATATTTGCTCAATTCAATAAATGTTTAAATAGTTAATAAAATATCATTTTATTAACTCACTTCAAATGTAGTAAAATATCTTTGATTTTGCTTATATAAGTGAACTACTTCAGGATAATTCTATAAAGCTATCTCTGCTGGTCTACCCAAAGGTTTTTCCAATTACATTTTTCTAACTAATAAAAGATAATTTCTTTCCCTAAAAACTTTGTCTTGACCATGTCCTTAGACCACCACAGGTACTGGAAAATTCTGCAAAATCATTCTGGTTCAGTTTGCCCTCAGGGGAAGATAAACCAACAGAGAAGAGAACACTGTGCTCTTCAAACTAATCTGGTGACTGTAAAAGTGAGCCCAGGGAGGAAACAGCCATTTGATAAGTGAAGGAAAATGGAGCTAACCTCCAGCTGCAAGTCAACCTCATGCCCTGAGAAAGCCTTTAATGAGTTACTTAAGTTTCCTACTGCTCTCCTTGACAAGTCACTGACTTTAAAATTCACAAAGATGAAAAATCAATAGGACATATGGATACATTTCGAGGAGTTATATGACTTTGCAGCAGTCTTCAACAATTGTATTTTAAATGAGGACCCTCAGTTCCTTGCTCAGTATGTTCCAGCTATACCATATTTATGCTTTAGCATAGTTTCTTTTGCCTCAGAAACACTATTTCTTCAATATTCAATGAATAATTTTTTATTTTCATTTCAATCTCCAGCATACATCATGCTTACTCTAATACAATTTCACGGAGGTCACAGTTTACCTGTTCAATCTTGGCAGTAGTCCTATTTATTGATTTAATGAAATTTCAGCTAGGAAAATTTGCCCCCTCTCATGATGACTCACCAAGACAATGGACTGAGATTTGAGAAATCTGTTTTAAGCTTATAATTTAAGTTAAATAATGACCTTGATTCACAAGACTTTCTCAATTATATTTACAATAGACTTTAAATTGCAAGTAAAAAATAAATTCAATCAATTACAATTCACTGAGACATATCCTGATAGTACAGGTTTACAATTTGACCCTGTAGTTCTTCATCTAATTGCAAGGCTTGTGTTGCTTCCACTGAAATTTGATAACACAGCCAGAAGACAGCACTAGGAATGAGTGCTTTGACATTCAAGAGCAGAATACTGAGTCAGATTTGTCCCACTCAGATGTGGTGATAAGAATTATCTCCTGGGGATTGGACACCTGATGATGCAGTCTCTGGTTACCTGTTCACCAGAAAATCTGTGACTGCACCATGGTCAGAGATAGCAGGGTGTTTGCACTCACAGGCAGAAAGGATCAGAATAATGGAACCCTTGGGTTTTATCCTCTGCCAGAATGTTCTGACACTGGGAGAAAAGCTTTTCCCACATAATAAGGACTATAGGGGCAAAAGTATTTGAGTGCATCTTGTTCTTAAATGTTCTGGGAATGAGCCAGCTAAGCACTGCTCCACTGAGTATCACCGATGAAAGAAATTAAATAAATCAAAAATCCACAATCCCACAATCTCTTGAGGAGTAATGAAGGAAACAAATAGTCTATATGATTATCCATAATACACATTAAGAATTTTCTCCTTAGAACTTATTTTGGATTAATTTTACGCTTCAGGGGAAGGGTTTATCTGCTGTACTATACTTGTTTCCTCCGTCGTACTTTCAGATTACTCTATTCGTTTCCTCTCCATCTCTGCTGAAAGGATACCATTGATCACAGCAATTTGTAAACCTCTTTGACTTTTATGCTGTCTCAGAGTGTCTCTTTTTCCTAGGAGGATAGGTCTAATAGATAAAATTCATAGTAGTTACAAGCCTAAAGAAGTTGGTAGAATTACACATGGGATTAATTTTGTTTAATTTCTTTAGCCTTTCAATATACTTCAATTTCATGAAAATATGAATCATCTCTATTACCCTCTAATGACCTTAGCCTGGGACACTAAACCCTCCTTCCTATTTTAGGGCTTCACAGTTATAGACTAGTTTAATAAAAAAAACCCCCTTATTTCAATCAAAGTCCTACTAAAATATACTAAGGAAATTATTTTATGGTCTCAGAGAATTTACTTGGCAATTAAGAAAAATGATTGTCTCTCAAAAAATCTAAACACTAAAAGCAAAACTCTACCTCCAATTGTTATAGCCTATCTGTTTTTCAAGAAAAAGAGCCAAACAGACCTTTCCAAGGCATGTATGAGGCTGGCAGGCAGGTAATTTCCACACAGTTGAACTAATGTATATTAAATTATTGTAATTATGGATATTTCATCACCAGGCTCTTTGATCAATTAAAATTCTCTCTAATTAATGCAGATGGCTTTCAAATAACTCTTTCCATTTTGATAAATGATCCTTCAGTAAACGTGCCCTGCTATTGAAACACCTGGATTAAGTGCTTCAAACAGGGACCAAAAAAAGGTGTATTTACATCCCACATGATAAGGAGGCTGTGAAAATCACCAGTGCACTTAGGATGATTTAAAAGATGGCAATAGAAGGTTAAAGTGTGCTTTTTATAAGTTATTTAAATGAAACACTCAGATCAGTATTGAAATGGGGTCTAGAATAAAAACTTTTTTGCAGGGCATGTTGTTATAGGACAAGAGATAATGGTTTTAAACTGAAGGAGGGTAAATTTAGATTAGACATAAGGAAGAAGCTTTCACAGGACATGGTGGAACACTGGCACAGGTTGCCCAGAGAGATGCTGGATGCTCCATCACTTAAAACTTTCAAGGTCAGGTTGGATGGGTCTCTGAGCAACCTGATCTTGTTGGTGGTATCTCTGCCATTGGCAGGGGGGTTGAACTAAATGACCTCTAAAGATCCCTCCCAACCTAAACCATTCTATGATTCTAAGTATGATTGGACCCTTAAGCTATTTTAGCTGGGATCCCATGATCCACAGAACTTTTATTTAACTTTCTTAATCTGCATAGGCTACTGACATTTAAGAAAAGTGGAGGAACGAAAACCAAAATATAAACAAGCAATCAAGACTTGTTCCTATTTGTCATACAAATAACATTAAGTGGAAGTTCCCATACTGAATACTTTGGATTTAAAAGTTTACCAATCAGCTTGCTTCCTCCTTTTTTGTTTTAATTTAATATTTAGTCTGCTATATTCTCAGTGAGAGGTGGGTTTAATTTGGGCTTGTTAGAGCAATGCCATTCTTCCACAAGAGTAGCAGAAGCAGAAGCAACAAGCAAATGTTGCTTCCCTTTGGAGGAGAATTGGATAGGATTTTTATCTTGAAAACTCAGAGGAAAAGGAGAATCAGCACTTCCACTGCACGGGGATGGAACAATGTCATTCCTGAATCACATCAATTTTAATGAAACTTTTTTACTAGGTCCAGGCAAGAGAGAGACTTCCACCTGCTCCAGAAGAGTTGCTTGTCAGTATTCAGGGACTGGGACAGGGTGGGAGGACAGTCACCTTGAGTTGGTATGGATATTTAATCACCTCTTTGAGTGTGATATTTAATCCTGATATTTAATCAGGCTTTTTGATCCCTCTGAAATTTTCACTTTCTGGTTTCACCCCTGGAAGCTCACAAACACAATTTTACTGAGTTTCTTTGCTCTGGAAAGAGCCCATGCACAGCCTCGGTGATACAGGACATTCACTAGAAGGCTAGGAGGCAAGGAAATCCAAGACCTTGCTTGGCTTTATCACAGGGGGGTTGTTCCTTTGTGCTCTCACCCACCACTGAAACAAAAATGGTCAAACCCTGACAGCCACAGAGGTGATGCAGGACATGGGATATCCTTCACCTCACCTTCTTCTCTTTCCCTGAAAGAAAGAGCATCAGCCCTACATTCCTCTTCCTACCCTCCCATAGCAGCAAATGCCTTCCATTCTCTCTGTCCTGCAGCAGCAAATTCACATGCGCACAGATGTGCTCTCTCCATGCAGAATGTGCCAGCCTCTCCCACCCTGCTCCACAGAAGGACCACAGCAAAAGTCTCCACCATCCCTGCAGAGGCTCTTCCCCAGGCAGCACCACAGGTGAATCTCCCCACAGAAAGACAGAAGGATGAACAACACAACCTGCAGAGGGGAGTTACACCTGCCATTTGGAGTTACTCACATCTGCCATTTCAATCCCTCACTGAAGGCACTCTGCTTCAGGGGGATGAGGAGCCTGAAAGGACCCATTTCCCATTCTATAAAGATTACTGCTCAGCACTGACATTTTGTAGTCTTCAGATTTTATATTTAACTGGAAATAAAAGCCCCCCTGGCAAGCTCCTCTTAAGGTTTTGCATCCTCCATGGCTTTGGTCAGAGCATGTACCTACCTGTGTAATATGTGAATTCAGGAATTGCAGAATCCTCAGAAACAATTTTTTTTTTCATCAGCTAAGTTAATGACCTCTCCTAAAATGCCTATGTGCTCTGTACATTCCCTTTTTAAGTTTTGTCAGCATAATCATATTACAGCCTGACACCTAGCAGTGTCTTCTTTTATTTTTTTATTTTCCATGCAAATTCCTCAGAAGGTTTTTTTTTGTTTTGTTTTTTTGTTGTTTTTTTTTTCCTCCATTTTGTCTTGTTAAGGAAAGGAAGAGAGAAAAGGCAAAAAACAGACAGACATTATTACTTAGTGAATCTTTCTGCAAACTGGTATTTCTGTTTCTAGATAGATTGATACCACCAACAACAAGACCATTTTAGAGGACATGTTCTGCTGCTGTGTTCCAGAAACACACAGACCTAAGTGCATTGCATGATGGAATTTCCATAAGATGGGATTTTCTTTTTTTGGTGGCACTATGATTTGAACATTTCAAAAGAAAGCCTGGAAGTGTTACTGACAAATGCAGATCCTTGAGGGATTATGCTGATGTTGTAGTACTCGAAATATTTACTCCTCGATTTATATACTGGGATTTAGTTCTGCATCAAGACCTATATATTCAAAAGGTCAAAAATAAGAAGGCGCTTGTCATTGTCTCCTGATGAGTGCATATCCATAGAGATGGTGGATTCTCTTTTTCTAAACTTCACTCAGAACTGGAGATGAGTGGAGCCTACACGTCCTCTCTAAAGCCTTGTATGAATCTGTGTGGAAAACTGCAGACAGTGAGATTTCAGGGGACTCTTTCTGCAGACAACCTCTTTCTCTTGAAGAGCTTCTGAAGATTACAGGCATGGCAAGAAACATTTTTCTCTGGTCTTTGCTACATTTTTATGTTTCGCTTTAAAATGAGCAGTTGAAAAGTCTGTTTTATTTACAAGTCGTGTTTTTCTTTGAAAAAGTGCAGAAATAATTCTGCATTTTCTTGATTGCAGATGAACAAGCATGACCTTTCACTGAACAGGATCTGTATGCTAGTCTCATTTTAAAACTGTGGGTCACATTGTGTTCCTTACAACATCAACCAAACCACTACAGATTTGTTTAATGACACAGATATTTAGGAGAGCACTGACAGAACACAAATCCCTGCAGACACCCCTCCACAAAATCCTTGCTCATATATGCTGATAGAAGGAAAAAAGAGCAAGATTTGTTCCTGCCTGAGAAGTTTCAGCAGTCTTCCCTCAATTGTAAAGTTCCTCACGTTTATGATGACTGTGTGAAGGCCAAGGGCAAGCAAAACCAACTATTCTTGCTCAGTTCAGAGTTGTTTGTGTCCAGTACTCCATCTCAGACTCCTCATGGTGACAAAAATCTCCAGAAACCTGGCTCTGATACGGATGTCTCTGCAGGACTGACCTGACAGTCTGCATTTTAAGGGCCACATAAATGGTTTCACCCAGTGAATCCCTCTTCCCCTCTGAAGGAGGAAAAGATGCACCCACGAGAAACTGAACTCATTTCTGTACTTCTCAGCAGGGAACTCCCTAAAATACTGATAGTCCTAGCCAAAGAACATATAATAACATTTTAACATATAATATGGAGGGGTTTTTGGCTTTTACTCTAAACACATCTATTATACCAAACAACAAGCTAGCTCTAGTGTTTTGAAGGAGATAAAGATAACTCCCACAGTGTGCAAAACCTAGCAGCAGGAGAACTTTGGCAAGGCTATAAACATTTAAATAAAGAGGAACTTCTCTTTTTGCTTAGTCTGTTCAAAGCAGTAAGGAAACAAACATAGCGCATTAACTAAAATAATTTAGGAATGGCAGATGCTTATGATACCCTGTTCAAATGTTTTAAAAACAGCTCCAAAGATGTACAGAACACAATGTAGCAAACGAGAACATAAGAAAAAAGCTACTTACAGGACGGCAAAAAGAAGCTGATGAATACCAGAGATACCCAGAAACAACCGGAAAGTGATCTCAATATCTGTCTTTTCAGCTGACTACAGCAAAACACCAAGGGAAAGCTGAACTGTTGCTAAGAAGGAAGATAAGCTCACATACATTTAAAATAAATGAACAGATTACAAATTCACATACAGGAGCACATGCCTTTCAGGTAGGATTCTGGACTTCAGCCTTTTTGTTCAGGGCACTCTGGTCCAAAAATAAATCCTTAACAACAGTGCCATTAAAGGAAGACAAATCTCCCTGCACCAGCAGAGCTGTTATATTCACCCCAAAGGTGGCAACTGCTGCCTGGACACCGTGTAAGCAACAAGCTGTGGCTGCTCTGTGGCATTCTGCTATCCAAACAGAGAACATGGAACTGGGGCATAAAAACTGCTTTCACACTGCTCTAAGATAAATACTACTTTGCCAATGCATTTGCAGCAAATGTCTACAACAGAGTTTGTATTTCAGCATCTAAATGCAGAGAGCTTCACTGCAGACAAGCAAGCTACCTGGAAATAACCACACTGCCTAATTTTGTGTTAGCTGTCAGCTGATTTGGATGAAGAATCAACCAGCCTGAAAGAAGAGGGCCATTTAGTATGGCTTCTTGGCAATCTGCACAATTCTGCCCCCCCAAAATACTAAGTACCTTAATGTTCATGGTTCAGGTATGCCTTCAGCCCCACAGCATGGCTCCAAGAGGGGCCAGCATGAGCTACAGAAGAAAGCCACTGCTCAAGCTGTGCCAGCAGTTCCAGCTTCCACCGTCTCCACAAAAATAACCTGCCATCACATAGCTACTAGAGAAGCAAATTGCCACTGGAAAAGCTTCCCTGCTTGTGAAAATCAAAAAGGCTGCAGCAATTTGAAGCCACACACTTGAATCTTGTGTGCTGCGTACGTCAGCAGGGCAAAAAAAGAAAAGAAACAATCGAGAAAATTAACTTCTCGGTTGAGAAATGATTCAATGTTCTGTACCAAGGTTGCCTCTATCTGACATTTCTCAAGGATCAGTCACCCACAATTGGGGGGCTGGGGGGGGGATGTGGGAGTTTATTTATCATGGAATAGGTTTCTTCTAAGACAGAGGATCCAAGCTGAGTAAGATTCAGCAATCCCACAGGAGTTATGTTTCTCTAGATGTACACTGGAGCAATGAGATAGGGGTCTTACCACAAACTGTTCATATCATTTGCTTACTTATTTACTAGAGCAAAAAAGGGGCATTTCAGTAGATGTCAGCAGACACATAGAGTTAGGTAGCAGAAACAGAAAATAATTTGCCTATACATACTCCTTTTCTGTATAGTGTCATCTATACTTTAAATATTTAATCTAGACAAGAAAAGAAGGTTGAAAAAGGAAGCAATTTGTTTAAATGGTAATACCAATTTAGCCTCAAACGGCTTATATATTAATTTGGGTAAAATATGAAACCACACTAAAGTAAAGTACCAATGTATCCAACAATTCAGCTCTTGGCAAGTATAACCTTTTCTTCCCCATATTCTCTCTTGAACAAACATTATTTTCACTGCACTTTCATGTTGAGAAATAATGAAATCCCTTCATGAAACACAGTAAAAACTTTGTCATGGCCTCAGAGAACTCCTGCCTATTTCACAGGTACTAGTTATAAAAATGCTGCTCCAAAAGTCATTAGAATATTAACAAAGGCCAGAATTTTGAAGTAGATATGGGTTCATCACAGAGAGATTATAGGATTTCAAAATACTTCAAAATAAGTTGTACAACTTTTCAGCTTCCACCTCCACATTTCTGTCACAGTAGCCAATACAATAGAGCACAAATTTACAGGAAACCTACAATCTTGCCTGAAGCTTTTAGCACTCTGTAAAATTAGTTTTCTTCTTGTGCATGTCAGTTATGCCTATTTTATTGGTTTTGCTCAATTAACACCGTCCAGAAGAAAATTCAGCAATGTACCTGTCCTTGGCCACTGGTTACAAAATATGCTTCATTTATTTTAGTATAGCTGGCCAGGTAAAGCAAGAATGGATTTCTAATTAAGAACTGGGATCTGAAGAGAGTAATGTGAATAGAGGGACTCAGAAAATGTCACACTACCTATTCTACAGTCACAGAAAGGAGGTATGTTGTTGATGTGCTGAGGCTCACACACAGCCCAGCTGGGGTCATGCAAAGGCAACAGCACCACTAGACCTTTTCCCAAGCTGATGTCTTCCCTTCCATTCCCTCTTCCTTTAGTAAATCCTGTCTGGTATCAGCAGGGAAGCATCAATTCGTGAATGTTACCTCAAGTTAAAATGCTGTCTTTTTCCAAATCTGTTGCTCACCTGAAGACCAAAACCTATGCTTTTACTACATCACTGGACAAAGTGTTAGTACAGTCAGTGCTTTGAACGACATTCTTAGCCCAAAATGTTTTCTTTGTGCACATGCACTTTCAAACCTGACATTTTGTGTATTGATTTTAGCTGCTTTATAACTACCTAAGTGCTGAGGAGAGGAATAAAACATCATGCACATACAAAAGATCTATTGATGGGTTTTCTCTATTCTATTTTGAAGAACAAAAGCATATACATTGCACACCTTTGCAGCTCTTCAGGGTTTCTACCAGCTAAAGGATAGATTTTTCTGAGCAGTTACTGCAGCTTCCAAAACTTAGAAACCAAACTTTCACACTTCAAAGTTTAGCGAGTGGCTTGGTGCCAGATAAAATAATGATCCAAGAACTTCCTAATACTCAGCAGGAAGATTTAATGAAATCTTGCCAATTAGATATGCAAGGACAGATTATTTGCTGTAAACTCGGATAAACTTTGCTGGTCTTGCAGCAATGAGAGCATTCAGAGTCTCCCAAACAACATACTTGGGCTGTGAAAGTCCACCCTGGCATGTCATCATATATGAAAACACTTTCTCATTTCAAGAAGTTTATTTTTCAGGTAATACTTCTGAGACTCTATGACTTTTTCTACAAGAAGAAGTTCTATTTATTATTTTGTTAACATATGAGCAAAGTATTCTGAACTTGAATTTAGTGCCTTTGAGAAGCCCAGTTAAGTCTTTTTAGAGACAAACCAAGCAAACTTGTATGACACTTTTGAAGAAATCAAAATTAGACCATGAAATATATTATTGGATTGATGTCCAGAATGTTCTTAGATTTATGAGATACATATAAAGGCATTTCAGGTTATTTGTAACATGCATTTATTTTATATTATTAGGTATGGACATCTCTACCCTCATGTCTGAGAAGATACGTCATCCAATTTCTTTTCTCTCTGAATGCTTTTGCCATGGCCATTAAAGTGAGATAACTAGGGATGAAAAGAAGTTCTCTGAATTTAATTTGATATGAAACTGTTTTAAGTTATCCTAAAACTGATAAACTCACTTTTGCCTAAAGTGAATAAATAAGGATTTAAGCCCAGTACAAGCAGTCATTTGCAAAGTAAAATCTTTTATGGACTGTCGTGATGAAGGCCCACTACTGTCCCTGAAACTGATCATGCCTTTTTTTCTTGTTTCACACACCACAATTCTTCACAGCATCTGGGAGTGGATTTTCTTCATTCTTCAGCCAAGGACAGCTCTCTGTATGACAGGTGCCATGACACCTTTGCTTGAGGTAGGAGATCCGCAAAGTACAGAGAAGCCAAACTGCAGAAATAGATGCCAAAGTTTCTTCTCCCAAGTTGGATGCTTCAGAAAATTACTTCAACCTACAAATTTCGTATGTGAAAGAAGTGCCACTTGGAACTAACCAACAGGTAACACCTTGGAGAAGGGCCTGCTAGGGATCCCACCTATCACAGACTTTGCCCTGCTCTGGTTTACCAGGCAGCACCTGCCTCTCTTCACTGCTCACTTCTGCTGATAAAGAAATCATCACCTCTGCAAAGACTCTTTCAAATCACCAGGCATGGTTCATTCTTCCTTTTGAAAACAAGTCCAGAGAAATACCTTGTGATTTGAAGAAAAACTGCCTAGAGCGGCTGTCTCCTATGTGAATGCTTTGATCCCCAGGGAAGAAATTAGGTTGAGCAGTAGAACTTTCCACCGTGCAGAAGTAATGTAACTGAAATTCTGGGGGGGTTTTTTATGTCAACTAAAGCTTTGCCCTACTCTTTACACTTTAACCTCAAAGGCAATGCTTTCATTGAGTAAAAAAAGAAAAAGTCACAAAATTTGGGGATCAGGACTGGCATTTGTCAGGCCACCGCTTGAAATACAAAGGAAAAATATTATTCTTGTAACCTAAAAAAACCTGCTTCTGTAATTTATGCAGTGAGCATTGCTTATACAAGAAGAGGCCTTGAAACCATACCAATATTCATAATTTCCACATTTCCAGCTGAGTGCTGTAATGACTGTGCTTGTTTTCTCCCCACAAGACATGAGTTCTTACCTGTCCTTTTCTCCAATTATCTCCCATCTAAAAACCGGAAGCTAAAAACTGTTGGAAGCACAGAATTTTTAGAAAGGGTTAAACCAAACATGAGCAAAACCAATGCCAAATCAAACCAAAGCATTGTATGCTTCTGTAAATAAGAAACTTAAACATTAATAACATCTTGATAATAATAACACTGACTATGTTTCAAGGAATGCTGAATGTTTTTCTGAAAGAATATTTTCCTTGAATTGCCAACATTACATTACCAAAATACTGATAAAGCCCTAAAAAAGGCCCCCAACAAGACACTGTTCCTTTGGGGACAAGAGTGGCAAAACATGTTATGACATTTACACGCTTCTTGCAACTGGAAGTGAGCGAGGTCAATCACAACACAGACCTGCTGATCTGATGACAGGACAGTCGTAATTGCCCCTCTTTTTACATGGTGTTGACTCTCCACAACTAACAGTCTGATTTTTCTGATCTCCCTGGGGGAATGAATGTTAGAATTTATCCCTGCCAATGAGGCGTTACCAATCCTATAATGAAAATAACAGCATTAAAAGAAAGTTGAAGAGACAGTTTTCAATTGTTTATATTATTTGCATGTACCAAACTCAAACAGTGATTACTTACACTGGAAAGAGTTATCAGTCAGTTTTAATACAACTATGCCCCTTGCCAGCCTTTGTGAAGTTTAAGTGCATGGAATACATTAGTTTGTGAGGAATACTGGAGTCAGAATTCTGAAAATACTAAAGGAGGTCAGGGTAAGCTGTTAGACACACACAGTTCTAAAGAGACTACAAACATGTCCAAAATAAGCAGAAGTTAATAATGCAATAATTTTGGACCCTCTGGACCCTGATTTTTGTGTTTATTGTGTGTCTCCTACTGTCACCTCAATTCCCAAACAGTGACAAGCTGCCCCATGATCAAGAGTTGGATCATTACATACTGAGGTCTGAACTGATGCCAATGTGTACTTCATCATATATCTCAAAATGCGTCTTGTTTTGTTCCCCTCGCCAAATAGAAAGCTGATTTGCCCAAGTTCTGAACAGCCTTGCTAACATGGCTTTTTTGGAGAGAAGGTTTCAGGCACATCCCAAGCTAATCACTGAATTGGAAGTTAGTGAATTCTGCAACTGCTAAGCAAACAACAATGACCAGCTCTCAAAGTGGCATAACTGGATGAAATAAAGTGATTTTTGATAGGCAAACTTATGATTCTACCTCTCTGTCAACCCAAGACCCTGTGTTTTCTTGAAGAGGCTCCTTACTCTCCTTATTGTAAGCCAATCTAGCAAGTTTCCTCTTCAAAGTAACATATTTAGGGAAAAAATATAATACCACACATTCAACAGTGGCCAAAAAAAATAAGTGTTCTTGTTATATACTTCAACACAATTTCAGAAATTGTACACTCATTAATTCACTTTAGAAATTTGACCTTGGAGTCCCTTCAATTTAGGAACAAAAATAAATCCTGGAATTTTCCTAACATTATTTCAGATTTATTATTAAGTCATTATTTCAGACTACTCATAGGCACACTTTAGATGATGTCTTTCTATCTGCCCATTCTGTATGAATTCTAACTCTGCTACTGAAGAAAAGCATGAGTTTCCTGAGCTTTTCCCAAAGCCAGCTGAGGAGGAGAAGGGAACAAGTAACATAATTAGGAAGAGTACAAAGTAGTTCAACTTTATTCTGTTTAGTCTTCTGAAAGAGTTCTGTATATAAAAATGAATTAGGGTCACTGCTTCTGGGACAACTAAAAAAAACCTATTTAAATCAAAGCAAGGATTCCTGCTTGACTTTGCTGAATACTTTCTGAACAGATGGGGTGCATGAGAAATGAAGAAAGGTCCGGAAGGAGGCAGACTCTGGTGGTTTCTCACAGGCCACAATCCACTGATGCTTGCTTCAGAATATCAACACTGATAAATTTAGGAATTGATTAAAATGCCTGTATGATGAAAAGCACCAACAAAATACCAAAAAACAATCTACTCTTTCATGGTGAAAACAAGTTGATAAAACAAAGTTCTTCAGATGAGAGTAAATGGATGAGGCAGTCAGGTAGGAATCAGGAACTTAAACTTCAGCATTGGTCATAATAATTTTCTTCTCCAAGCAGATTTAAAAGACCACAGGGACAGACTGGCATAGGTTTGAATTCTGGTACAGAATCAATCAAGGCGTTGACTGGGTCTGAAACAAGTTTTACACTTTTATCTTGCAAGATGTCACCCAGTCTCTTGCCAATGACACCTGGTTTTCCTGTATGTGGTTAATTTTTTTTTCCATCTGTCTTTTTGCCTAAATGAACATGTATCTGTCTTTGGCTCATTTCCTGCTCCTGCTCCCAGAAATTGCTCCACTTTATTTTGGACCCTGAATAAAAGTTCTTTGAACTTGCCTGAGGCTGGAACACTAAACAGTATTATTTCTTCATTTGCTGAAGCAGAAAAAACCCTTCATTTTCACAATACTAAAATACCTCAGCTAAGTGTTTGTTGGAATTCTGTTCTGCCTTCCTGCTAGTCTTCTTGCCAGCCACCTTTTTGAAAAGTCAAATACCAGCTTCCAGATGAGCAGCAATGTGAAATACAACAAAGAATAATTCTAAATAAAATATATGACAGCGAGAAAGGAAAGCAAATGGTTTCTTGCTGGAACAGCTGCCTAAGAAACTTTCTTATGAGGACAAGGTAGGGTTTTGTCAAAATGGGAATTGGTCCACATCTCAAAAGCAGCACACTTTTCATCATGTCACCATGGTTCACTTGGTGGAGAACAGCAGAGTTATTCTGCATTGCTGGTAGGTCTCTGAAAGCAGGAGAGGAAGAGGTGACTGGGACAGAGCCAGAAGTAGAGGACAAATCAAGGCTGAAAACTCAGTCTTATAAAATCATAGAATAATTCAGGTGGAAATGACCTCAAGAGGTCATCTACTCCAACCTCCTACTCAAAGCAGAGTCAATAAGTAATTCAGATCACACTCCTCAGGGACTTGTCCTTTCAGCTATTGAATATTTTCAAGGATAGAAACTCCACAACCTCTCTCTGCCAGAGTTTCACGGTCATGATGAAGAAAAGGCTCTTCCTTACCTCAGGTATGAATCTGTCCTCTTCTAGTTCATAACCATAGTCTCTCATAAAACCATAGTTTCTAGCTCTCCTGCTGTGCAACTCTGTAAAGAGCCTGGCTTCTCCTTCTCATCAACATAAAGGAAAGCTGGTCAGAGTTCCCCCCCCAAGTATTCTCCAAGCTGAACAAGCCCCAGTCCCTCATCATCTCCGCAAGCATTCCTTCCTGACCAACTCCTGCTCCAGTTTATCAATATCCTTTTGGTAAGGCAGAAGCAAAACAGGACAATCTTCCATTCATGGTCTAATGTGTGCTGCCCAGGATGTTGTTATGCCTCCCTTGGTGAGTAAAGTTCAGTTTGCTGTGGGCAATGCATCGAGCAGGGTAAGACGGTGACAGTCATCAAGAACTTTCAGGTTGACACCCTGACAGGTGTGCAAAAGAAGGGGAACTATCCACTGATACAGCAGGAATCTGTATTCTAAAAGCTTTTATGTTTTGGAAACTGGGCATGGTGACAGATTTCCAGTTCGGCTGTGAGACATACAGAACTTAACATGTGGTACTCCAAATCAGGCATCAAAAATCTGCTTTTTTTTTTTCTGAATAGGGCTGGCACTGAGTCCGGTTTCCAGGTGGTTTTCTGTTGTATGTTTCTGTTGCTTAGAGGAACACAGCAAAAGCAGAAGGGGAAGCCCTTCCCCACATAGAAGGAAGGAATCAGGGAAATAGAAGTAAAAACACGAAGAATGAGTCAATAATTAGAAACTTATGTCACTTTCCATGTCACTTTTCTCCAGTAAGGAACCATGGAAGCCATGGAAGCTCTCACTTTTATGCCAAACAATTCAGTGTTTGATTCTGCTTTGGCTGACATTTTCCAGTCTTATTTATGTAGTTAGATGCAAATGCAAGCATTAAAATGCTTGTTATTTATTAATAAATGTGGTGTTTGAAAGGACAGATGCTCTTGTTTATTTACTATCCCCTCAGATTTCAGTCAGTCTTCATATCAGTGTTTATGGTCAATGCAATAAAAAAATCTGACTTCTTTTGTTCTTTATCTGCTTTTGATATTTAATTTTTCAAACTGATGATGACTGCATTAGGGTCTAGTTTAGTTGTTTCCTATTCAGAAATGTTCCTAACAGTTCTATTCCTAACAGCTACTAATTTCACATTCATTTATTAATCTAATTAAAAGCCAGTGGGAAATTTCAGTTTAAGAATTTGAACCCTGGAGCAGCTACGGCTTCTAGAAGACGCCCAGCACAGCTCCAGGGCACATATTTAATACAGTGGGGACTGCTAACTACACTCACCTTCAACTATCTGTAGGTGTTCTATTTATTTGTTGTATGAGAGCCCACTTATTACCTAACAAAAGACAGCTCAAATACAATAGAGGATAATGTCAAATCAATAACCTGAAGCACACTATACAATCAAATGTCATTGGAAATCAAAACTGTAGCACTGCACACTATTGTACTACACAGTTCCAGTACGCAGGAGCACTCAATTGCATGTCCAGTTGTCAGAGCTGCATCCTTAAAAACAAATTCTTAAGCACTCTGTACAACTGGGGCCATAAATACTTTTTTCATCTTATTTTTTAATTTCATCTTTCAGAATAGCAGTGGGAGACTACCAGGACATAGCTGATCTGAATGCTCAACTTTCTGTTCTTAACTCTGCAGAGTACTGAGCACTGCTGACATCTACAATTCTCTGCCTCTGCTGGGGAGAGGTAAAGCTATTTATCAACTTAAAGGATCAAGCCCCATCAAAATTACAGAAATGTGAAAGACTTCATCAGAAGGGTTTATTTCACTGGGGAAATTTTCTTTTCCAACAATAAGACTTTTCTCTGCTATCCCATTTCCTGTAACAGATTGGGTCATTCTTGTAGGGCTATTCTGCTGCTGTGGTCTTGAGCCCAGGCCCTCTGAGGAGACCAACAGAGCAAAGATACAGCCAGTTATAAAAAAAACAAGGTTCCCAGGATACCATCCTGCCTAAGAGCATCCATAGGAGGCTGAGCCTGGGGCTTTTGGCTGCTGCTGAGAAGAAGCAGCTGGGATACAGAGGAACTAGAGCAGGATGCACAATAGCCTCTAACTCTACTACTCTTGCAGCCATTGCCTCTTGACTTTCATCCCATCCTTATAGTTTCTCCTCTCGTTACCAACTCTTCTCTTTACCTTCCATCTTACTGATGTAGAATACAAGATAATAAATAAGCTTTGTGATCTTACTACTTTTTTGTGTCAACTAAATCTTTCTTGGCTTGAAGCAGAAATGCAGGCATATACAGGCTGTGGCAGCCAAAATGGCAAACTACCTTTGCATGGACATAAGCAGTGTATGGAAAGAGGAGCACCTGTGTCCCTAACCCTGCAGAAGCTAAGGACAAGTGTAGCATTGCTGCCAGCTGCACTGTAAAAAGGCAAATGTGTGGTTGCAGCATTAGCACCCATGAAATACTAGGGTCAGCAAGCAGCATTTTGAAGGGTAGTGCAATTTTAATCCCTGGTCAGAGGTTTACTGAAGGCAGAGAAGACACTTCTGGCTTGCCACTGTCTGGAATACAGCCACACAGACACCAGTATGTTGGCAAAACACCTTTTTTCATGAGCCCTAGCAGAAGGCAGACGCAAGCAGAGCCACATACACACAGCAGAACTCTAACCAGCTTTATCTGCTGGCCTGAGACCAGAAAGAGACACAGACTCAAATGGGGCTGGGGAGGAAGTGTGCCTAAGAGGATTTAGTCTTTCCAATTATATTGTAGAGCCTATTGTGCCTATTTGTCACATGGAAAGGGAGAGAGGAAAGAAATCTCCCCTTAACATCAGTATTTCAATCTTCTGTGGCTTGCAGTCACAAATCAGCAAATTCAGAGACAGATCTGTGTCTGAGCAAGGCTACAGCTCATTTCCGTGCAGGTTATCATACTGTGCACAGGATTTTTAAAGCACAATTATAGCCACTGACATCCTACCTAAAGGAGTGGAGTGGTCACCATGGTAACACCTGCATCACATGGCAGTGAACACCTGATACCAATCAATCTTGAAAACATCTTTTTAAAGAAACAGCCTCCTGGAAAGCTGCAGAGGGAGATTTCTTGCTGAAACTAAAAAGATGCTCTCTTATAATGCCTTACCGTCTTTTCATCTGACTCTCCCTCCATAAAACCCTATTCCACATGAGTTTATAAAAGTGATGGAAAATAAAAAAGGGCAATGGTTCTGTATTGAGAAGAGTGACAAACATTGTAGTACAGCTGGCATGTAAATGATATCTTGCATTTTTCCCCCAGAGCTTGAACTGAGGCTTCTGAGAATATGGCCATGCTCTGGTTTCTAAAACAAAATAGAAATATGCCTACTGTAGTGCTCCTTCACCTTCCCAGTACAACAGGTTTCCCTCAAATGTTAAAAAAAAACCCCAGAAATGTTATCAGCTTCTTTCTCCCTTTTCGTTTTCCAAATCTGCACTCAATTTCATTGATTACAGTTGCATTCCTTCGTGGTGGTATAAGAAGAAAATATGTTTAAGGAAGTAATGTTTGACTCAGCTTGGCACTGTGGGTTTCTAATGTGCCACCAGTCCTCCAGACACATCCAGGAGCCGAAGAGCAGATGTAGTTGCTAAAGTCTCTGTGTTTTTTGGCAGGTTTTTTTTTTTTTTTTTTTTTAGCTCAGTTCCACCCTAACAGCCTTTGGTTTCTCTGTGCTGTGACTGCTACTCTGCCTCTTTCAGCAGCCTTCCGCCTCCTGTTATCCCAGTAAGGACAAATAATCTCAGAAAATACCTCATGCACAAAGTTCAACAGCCTTGGCAGTATTTCCAACAGAGTCTTGCTATTTCCTATGTAATTCTATCTCAAGTTATTGCTACTTTCATTATTTAAAAGTCTGCTTCTTAATTTTCCTTTGAAAAAGACTGTTTCTTTTCAGATGGCTCCCATCTTTGTCATCTTCCATTCCCTCTACATTCACTTTTTCAAGCAATTCAGAGCTATAATAACCTATTCTGACTGTGTCTTTCCTTTACTGAACATGATTTAAGATCAGGAGAGCCAATGAATCTGCAAATATCACTGATTGACAAAAGGTGGATATCCAGCTGTCATAGAACTGGTAAAAAATCTGCACAGAAATTCTTTCAGCATTCTAAGGATGTGGAAAAACAGCAGCATGAGGCCAAGGAGGTAACAAGACATCCTTTCATAAGCTTACTGAAGTCACTAGAACAGGGTCTCCTCTGAACAACCACAATAGATTATGTGCACAGGAACTGCTGCCACAGGTTGTTTGAGCTCATGTCTACACTGCACACTAAAACTGATTAGGAAAATTCTTCCAAAACGTACTTTGCGAGTTCTGGTTATATCCATGCTGAACTCATCATTTGGCCACTTAGAAAAAAAGATGTGACTTTTGCTGTTCAGGAAGAGTGCTATCAGGATTTTTCTGAGGAAGAAAGTGCATTAACTGGGTGGTTATAATATATATGTCACTTTGCATTCAGTTGTATCCAGCTGAAATATCAAATTGTACTTGTTTAGCTCAGGTAGGTAAAAAAATCCAGTTGTCTCGCATTTCAGTTTAATATTGGCCTCTACCTACAGGTGTGTTTCAGGAGAAAAGTGAGGCATGTTCCTTTGAAGCTAGAAAAATAAAGGGAATTGATGATATGTAAAATTTGTGGCAGTTATTCTCTGCTCTCAATATGTTAAGCAAATAACTCCCAGCAGCTGTACCAGGTAATTGTACTGTAACAGGTCTGTGATGCTCACAAGTCAGCACTAGCTGACATATAGTCTTGCTTTATATGAGGAAGTCCAGCTTTAAATCTGCTTTCATAGTGTGGAGGTTGCATTTATTCAGCTGAGATTCTGACGTATGCCTCACAGTAAATGGCATTATTGCTCAACAGGGCAACAGACTTCAACAATAGAAATATAATGCTCCAAAATCAAAATAAAGAATTCCATAACTGTGTATTGGGTTTTAATCTCTGCCAGGGCCCAGTTATGGTTTTAGATCTGCACACAATCAATGACAGAAGAGATCCATTGATTTTGGCCTGGATCAGAAACCATACTTTGACTATGTCCAGTATCTTTTGCAAAGGTAAGTGGCAAGAGAATATCAGGTAACTGCAAGAGAGTTGTTGCAGCAATTGAGAAAGTTCTTGAGGCTTCCTGTTCTTTATCAGCCTGTAAGAAAGTACTCAAAACCTGCCCTTCCCAAATCCTTGGTTTAAAGACACAACATAATTCATGCAATGAAACACACAAACGCAGCCTACCCTCGCTCTGAAAGAGCATTGTCGTAAATAACTAATTAACTACGCACTTCAGCCTGGAAGCTGAACCTTATACTTGCCACCACAAACTGATGATTCATTTGTTTCCCATATCCTTTTATAAATGAAGGGTCAGCACAAAGAAATAGCAATGAGGGTCAAAACCGCCATGAATATTTTAATCACCTTCTCTATCAGGGCTACATATGCTTTTGCTGACAGGAAGATCAGAAATCTTTCACCTCTGCAGCCGACTCATCAGTGCTGCAGGAGCTGTCAGTACTGCAAGTTTTGAAATATATGCTAAGCTGATGCTTTCTGATTAGGCTGCTACTATGTTTATGTGTATGAACTTCAAATACCAAATTCCAGACAGTGAACATGGCATGTGCCTTTTAGGCTGGTGTTCATTTTTTAGTGCTCCCTTAGGAATACAATCTTTGTGTAGGCACATCTACACTGGGAGTATTTTTTATCCCTTGATGCTGTGCAATAACAATAACTAATAAACAGCTTGCCAAAGAGTTATTTATGCAAGTACTTACACAACCCACTAGATTTAATAATCTATTTTCCTTTCGCACTAGTGTAAAATAGTAGTGAAATAAAAACAACTTGATAAAAATTTGATCCATAAAGAGAAAACAGGATCAGAACAGCAGACCCCTCAAGCAAAACAAGTCAGACAGTCAGCCTTTCAAGTTTCCTTTTCAGGTTCTAACTTCCATTCCTAGCACCTATGGTAAAGGTCTTTTTCCCTAGTCCAGTTACAATTTCTGAGTCTCAGTACTATCACTCAGACACATCTGACATCTTTTTTATTCCTCCTTTCAGTGTTTCAAGAAGCAAAAGGCAAAGATAAAGCCTGGATTCTCTGACAGGATTTTTCTTCACACTGTGATTAATGAGGTTAATACTCTTTACTGAATTTTCACTCAAAAACATCAAAAACCAACATCCCTCTGAAGCAGTGTGGAAAAAAGGCACCAATTCATCTCCTTCCTACTGGCAGAATGGCCTGAAATTTCTTTAAAAGGCTCAAAAACATTTGGAAGCAGAGAGTCTGCCCTAGTCTTTGTATTTTCCTATGAAATGCCATTGACTAAGCCTGGGACTAAGATTGGACTCAGCTGCACCAACACTCCCATAGGAACTTAGAAAGCCAGGGCGTCCTCTTAGAACCTCATGACTCATTGAGATATCTCCCTTTACCTTTTACGTCTTTATCCTTTTCCATCCTTGTTCTCCATGTAAATAATTTAAAATTTGGTTCTAATCCAAGTTTGCCGTCTGCTTTTTTTCTGTGTAACAAGTCATAGAATGAACCTTGCCACTGAACTTTGTCAAGATGCATCTTCACAAATTCAGATTAAAGCTGCTTCTGCTATTACCTTTGGCAGTGTTAGGATCAGCCCCCTAAGTGCTGACCTCTGCTAAAAGGCATTTTATGCTGGTTGTTGATTACTGGCTGAATTCAGCTCCACTGCAGGGGATGGACCAAGCTTCAGCCTACACACAAACCCTTCTCCTTATGCTTCCTATTTCCATTACTGCAACTACAGCATCTTATAGGCTGTAAGATGCAAACTTGCTCTTTCTTCTGAAATACACAAATATGGCACCAATTTAGATTGTGCACTGTGTAATTGTATTGATCTGGACCAGTTTTTCCCCACTTCAGTGTGGTGCTCAGTCTCTGGAGTCTTTGAAGCAAAAAAGGTATCTATGTCAAAGAAATTTAGAAATGATGTTAGAGTGGATTGAATACTTTTTCCAACTCATGCTTACATCAGTGGTAACATTTTCAGGATCTCAAATTCAGGACAAGGGTCAAAGAGGGGGATTTTGTGCAGGTTTGGACTAGCAGCAAGTAATTCTGCCTTCTGTGAAGCACCTTTGAAACCTAAGAGGATGCACAATGACTTAATCATCATCACAGAGCCTCTGCTGAACATGAAGGATATTGGCAGGCATGATTTTCACATTGTAAACCCACATTTAAGGAGTTTATATTTCAAAAATGGATGGAGCTTATAAATTTGCACATTTTTACCATTCCCATACACAGACAGAGGTGGGCTCTACAGCCGAACAGGTACAGGAGGTCAATTCAATTTCTGAACCCATGTTGCAACTACCAGGCTAAACAACTTATTCCATAAGTATAATCTGCAGTGAAATATGTAAAAAAATGACAATTCATGAGTTACTTTATCCGGGTTAAAAAAAAAAAGTCTATAGATAGCTCTTGGGTAGGTTATCTTATGCTTAAGCCACATCTCCTTACAGCTGTAGTTCTTTCCTCTACCAGCAATTTGCATAAGGACATCCTACTACTTTCAAAAGAAATTTCACAGATGCAGGGAAAAAAACCCCAAACTTTCTGTACCCAGTGTTATTAATACTTATTGATAAGTATTTAAAGCTCAAAATCCATTCTAAACATTTGAGAATGAGCAATAAATGAAGATTGTTTTCAGCAACAGAGAAGGTTTTTAAAAACAAATCTGTCTGTATTAATGAGGCTTAATTAAGCGACTTTCCCTTAACAGTCCTGGCTGTAAGAACATACTGAATTACTTATTCATTTGCAGAACTGCTGAGTAGCTTCACTTGTTGTGTGGAATCTCTAAGAATTTAAGTTAAATTATAGTGCGTAAAAATAATCTTCTGTAATTAGGCTTTAAGTATTAATTATACAAGTTGAGATATTTTGTTAACATACATTTTCTTCAGGTCTTCAAATACAATGAGTAACTCTACCTTCCTCAATAGTAGAGGAAGAGGTTTCTTTCAGAATTGTGGCTAGTTCCTGTTACATTCTTTTTTTCTGGGACATCTCAATGTAAACCACTGGTATAATCAACAGATGGATTATCTGAGGGGTGTTCACTGCTCATACAACCCTTCTCACCTCACAGTATTTCTGTGTGTGCTGAGAGGCACAAGAACCATGCTTTTGCCTTCAAAACTGCTCAGCCTGCAATGCACTGGCAACATCTCTATGTACCTGAAGTGGACAAGAAAGCAACAGCTACAGCTGTGGTAGGGACAAGGAGAGAAAACCACCAGATGGTGAAAAAACAGTAACATCCAAAAGAGAGGTGAAACATGGCAGCAATGAGGCTTAGCTTGGGGAAGATTGTGCTGTCATTCCAGATGTCCTGTCACTTGGCCAGGATCTCTGTCAGAAACCAACACTCTGCAAATTCACACACAGATGTGTGGTTTGCTTTCATTACACATAATCTTAGTATTTCAAGTAGTCACAGAATTAAGAGGCAAAATATATCAATTGTTTCCAAGACAAAACATGCTTGATGTCATGAAGGTGGCTTCAGGGAGCAATTTCTGGATGTCTGTGGCAAATCCGCCCTGGATTTGGAAACTGTGTTCAATCTAAAGAACTAAGTGAGAGGTTCAGGAGGTAATCGATAATGTTGAGGAGGTGATAAAAATCCTGAAGGAAGCAATTTATCAAAAGCTATTAAACACAAAAATACTATGTCTCACTCAAGTAACCCATGAGCTGCCAAGAGCAGGACACATGGAGATTATACAGCAGGGAGCACTTTCATGCGTTCATAGTGTTTTCCTTTTTTCTCTCTCGGCAACAAGACACTACACACTTGATACCCATTTGATAAGAACCAGCTCAACTGTTCCAAACTGCTCTGGCCAGAAGTATAGAAGCAAAATCAAACTCCCCAAAAGAAATCCCCAATATGTCAGTTCTAAGCAAAATAAAAACTTCCTCTCCATACCAAAAAGAAGTCCAAGTAATTTAGTCAAAATTGGTTTAAGAAAACCCATTCCTTTCCATGACAAGGGAGAACATCAAGTTTCCAACAAAGGGAAGACTACAAAAAAAAAAAAAAAGTTCATTTTTGATTTTAACTTCCAGAGGCTGGTGTGTGAGATAACCTCCAACTAGCCCCACAACAATCTGCAGAGGGGAAGGAGTGTTCTCTCCTATGGCATGGAGAAGTCAAATGTGTCTGCTGATCTTGGAGAGGTAGAAAGCAGAATATGAAAGTGGAAAATTACAAGGATATTTTGTGCTAATAAGACATCAGATTTCTGATGAAAATGGGAAAGGATCTTATTAACTGTTCATTCAGCTTAGGATTTTTTTTTTTTTATTTCAAAGAAGTGAATTAGACAATGAAAAAGCACTCTAAAGACTGAAAGAGTTCAATCAGAAAGGAACCTAAGATTATCAATTTTGTCTTCCTACTGAAATTATGTTACCTTCCACTTGTGCTAAACTCTACTTGAATGGTAAAATGGAAAGTTTCATAGTGCACAAAGAGATGAGCACACAGATTTTCCCATACTGATCACCCTGTAAGCCCAGCAACTCTGGCCTGGTGGCTGCAGAGGCAGCCCTGCAGTGCTGCAGGGTGCCCTTCTGAAAGAGCACCAGCACAAGTGATCAACCCCTGTAACAATGCCCTTTAAAGCAAGGTGATGACGAGGAAATTTAAATGTCAAATGCACCAAAGAATCAACACCTGCTGTCCTGTCTACAGAGGCATCTCTGACAGTAGGTAGTCAGGAGACGACAATTTTTGTGATGTCTCTACCTTTAATAAAGCCATCAGCATAGATGTGAGAGCTGAAGTCAGCAGTTTCAAACCTAAATAATTCTTAAAACCTATGATGAGAAGGAAAAGGGGTCAGAAACCCAGACAGACCCCAGTTGCAGGATGTGGTCACTTGCCAATGTTTAACGAAAGCAATCTGCTCTCACACCAGGGTTCTCTGTGGGTTGAATGGCATTTGGAGGTGAGGGGAAGGCGGTCTCAGGGAAGACAGTGAATCATATCTGATCCCTATAAAGATGCAGAGGGACAGCAGAAGTGGAGAAGGGCTTTCTTCAGTCTTTATTCTTGCATTGTGAAGGCCAGACACAGCTGCAGCCTAAGGGGTTCCCTAGCACTCCCTGGAACAACAGCACCTCTGCAAAGAGCAGAAAAAAAGCAGGAATCATTAAACCCCAGCCTTAACCTCTGCATACTCCATTATGGCTTCGTTCAATAAACAGGATTTTTACAAGTGCTTTGCAATCCCCCCTGCAATATTCCTTGCTGCTATCAATAGGGGAATGCAATTTTACATGTCATGAAAACTTGGTATTTATACCTGCATGTAGCAAATAACAACAACACAAAGATGCATTACTGATATTAATGGCAGAATGAAAAGCCTGAAGCCTTGATGAAAAGCCTCAAGAGAAGTGTTTTCAAACACTGCTGCCCTATGTTGATATTCACTGCTGAAACCACCATTGATTTTACCCTCTCTAATTCATGTCACATTGTCACTGCACCTTCTCCTGTCTTACCCCCATGCAGTGTCCTGCACAGGAACAACGGTGTCTGTCAGCACAAGGGTATCCACCAGACAGGCTGTGTCTCTGCATTTGCAAATGCTTCTTTTGACCTAACAGGCTGTGACTGGCCACGTGGCTTTCCACGTCTGGTGTCACAAAAACCAAACCTGAAATAAAACAATGGAGGAAAGCCTTGGCACACCAGCTATCTCATGGATCACAACTGAAGGTCACCTCTAGACTCGATGTGCTGCAGCATCAAACCTCAGGCAATGTGGTGGTGTTCTTGCTCTTCTCTCTGCTGTGTATGTACACCACTGCACTACCTGTGCAGCTTTTAGCAGACTGGGAGGGAACATAATTCTGATATTAATTCACCATGTGTTTTTCCTAGTCCATCTCTCTCTCAGGTAAGCACAGCAACAGAATTCCCTCGGTTCATTCCAGGAGTGAATTCTTCCCTTCACCTACACTGAGGAAAAGGATGAATGCACTGATGCTTATTCTGTACGCAGTTCACATGTCAAAGATATGATCAGGCCACACACAATTAACCAGCCATGCAGCTTTACATGCAGACAAGCAGGCAGATCTATAGATTTTTTTTATTTGCCCTTGTTATGAAGGACATCTCAAAATTTAAAAAAAAAAAAAAAAAAAAAGGAGGGCCGTGTACCACTGTGCTGCGGAGATCTATCTGAGAGGCTACAGTGCATGATTTGTAACAGATGTTCTGATATATATCAGAAGCCAAATTCACTCTCATGTACGTTCAGCTTCGCAGAGAGGTACCAATATAAGACCCAATTCTTCAAGTCCTGGAGTCCCATTCCTCAGGTCTTGATGTATTGTTGGTCTAAGCTGGCTAAAAATATCCTGTGAGGCAGGAAACTGTTCTTTCAAGAGCTGCTAAAAAGTTCTTCCAAGGACACACTGCTTCCAAACAAATGCATAAAACCCCCTTGAAGCAGAAATAAGGCAGGATACATCTCACAGAAATGATGAGACACATGGCAGACAGCTTCAAGGTTCCCTGTATTCAGCCAGACTTTTATTCAATATCATAAAAATATTCATGCATAGCAATATAAGCATGTCCATTCTCACTGAAGGATGTCCAAGCTCTACAACCAAATTATCATACAGTGCTCTGAGTTTTCTCTATTTGTCCTTAGTAATTTTTTGCTTCTCCAAAGAATTCTCAGGGCAGCATGAAGGAGAGGACACACCAGGTATTTAGCAGAACTATCATGTCTGTTAGTAGCACAAAGGATACTCTGCCCCAAATACCATCAGTCAGGAGTTTGTGCCTAACCCTCTTTCTGCCACATGCTCTAAGGATGTATCAGTTAACCAGTCCTACACAATCCTCTTAGTTTTCATGGTCACTGAGTTTCATGAGCTAATACTTGACTCTTCAGAGATGTGTGCTTTGACCACATCTGGGAGCTGATTGTCAAAATACTGGATATTTAAATGAAAATTGTATCTACATAAAGAAAAGGAAGCAACTTCTACAAATAAACTACTCTCCTGAAATTTTGATCTTTCAGCTACAGAACTGGAGGCTGAAAAACAGGTACCAGATATCACAAACTGACACAGACAAAATAACCTAGGCAAAAAAGAGTGAGCTGCAAGTTTGCACTAAGTCATTTACTAGTGCAAGTGGCAATTTTATCTGAAATTGTAAATGACTATAAAAAGAAAAAATCAAAGTCAGGATTCACTAATAGCCTTTCTGAGATTTCATTCAACAAGAAAATGTGCTGAACCTACATATCCAGGAAAGCTGTATTCAGTAGAATGTGGTTTCAGATTGCTTACTAAGTGACCCAAAATAGTTGAACAGACCTGGAGTCAGGGGCTGTAGGGAGAAACAAATTGAATGAAAAAAGCATTGCTCAGTCTGTGCAGTGGCAGATCCCTTGTCTTGTGCAGCATGTCAGTAAATGTTTCTGGGAGCATAAACTTTTCACAATGAACTTCTATTATCACATGGTAGGCACAGCTAAATCCAGGGCACATCACTCACTTGCCTCATTAGACGACATGAATTTCTCAGTCTTTCAAGAAGCCTCCCTGGTGACACAGTTTTCTGTCCTGTGCTTTGAAGTCTTCATCTCACAACTCAGAAGGTAATGTTTTCCCATTTTTGCAGGGACAAGCTGGAGATTCACGAAAAAACCTGCTCCTACTTCAAAGATCTCCAAAGGAAGGATGGCCTCCAACTACAGGAACACTTCTAATGCAGAATGCCCCACAACCATCCATGTCACCAAACCACAAGGTGGAGGGATCTTTCAGACTGTGGCACAAAACAACTCGGACAGCAAGATGTGGCCCATCATCAGGCTGGAGAAAAGGCTGAAGATGAGCAGAAACTGTGGCCACAAATAGCCACAAATGCACAAGCCAAGGTGTAGGTGTTTATATCCTTGGATAAGGTGGCACTTGCTATGCTGCCTGGAGGTACTGTAAGCCCACACATCTAGGCTTTGTTGAAGCTCATTTTGGATTAACTGGATAGCTGCCCTCACTGCTCAGTCCCGGGGGGGAATAAAAAACAACACAGGAAAAAAAATCAGGGTTACATGGTAAAAATGCTTCTTCAAGATCAAGGTATGAAAAATAAGAATGGCTTAAACAAATTTCTGAATTAGAAGTAATCAATTTGGTGGTATAATAGAAAATCTCTTTTGATCTGTTTGGCTTTTTTGTTTCTTGGTTGTTTTTTTTAATCTGAACCATCCGTCCCTCTAAAGCTCTGCACAATTCCTGCATTATCTCAGTAGGCACTGCTGATTCAAAGCAAGGATTAGTAACAAATCTGTGCCACCCCAGAGCCATTAAAACAGCAAGTTGGTGGATGCATCTGAGAACTAAGATGACCTTTCCTACAGATATTTGTGTTTGATTACCAGTATCTTTTCTGGTTATACAGATTCACCAGTACACTGAAACATCCCAACTCTTCCTGAATTGTGGAGACAAAAATAGATAGTCAATACCACCACAACAGTGCTGCTTATGCAGTGCAAAATTGTGCAAAACCACCAGAACAATTTTATTCTTCTGAGTAATGAAGATACCCTAATAAACCCTATTAAACCCAAGCATCAGTACCAACCCCAGCATTAAGTAGTTGAATACAAAGCAGTTTTCCTATAGGAAATTTATGAGCAAAGAAAATATTCTAGCCTTGGTGTTTTTATAGCATCCATTCATTTTTAATGGAGGAGGGAACTACCCAAGATTTAAAATGGGATTCAAAGTGTCCTGTACCTTAAAGAAGAAGAGTAACCTGCATCGGATACTGTGCGACAGCTCCCAAAACATGAAACAACACCTGAGTGCAACTGCTGCTGCCAAAGCACATTCATTTAGTCAGCCACCATTCTCCTCAATAGACATCTTGCCCGTTTTGGTTCCAAAACAAAACTATCCTGACCTTTTATCTCATTCCTCTGCACAGTAGCATCAATACCCATTACCAAGATGTACAGACAAGGGTCCTCAATGTCTTTGCATGTGCCACAGACCTGTTCCCTGAGCTCTCCCTGCTCTGTCACCTCAGCTCTGCCGCTCTCTCCCACTGGTGCCTTTCCCAAGGCTTCCCAGTGAGCATCCTGTAAACTCAGCACCCAAGATGAGAAGCACAGACAGTTCAGTGAGCTGTTTACCAGTGACATATTACCAAGTGCAGCATGCCCAGAGAAAAAAAAAAATTAACTGTTATTTTTTTCCCTCTAATTTAGAAAATGAGGGCACAATTTCCTCCAGAAAGCAGATGCCACAGAATTATTAGTGGGCTGTTTCTGGTATTTAATTCACAGTTTAAACATTCAAATTGGAGTTGCAATAAGTGTCTGATGAATGTTTAGCAGTGTTAAGCTCTATTTTTATCTAGAGAAGTATCATTTCAGATGTCACAGTTCACCAACAAATTCTGAATGCTGTATTTGTGCAGAGTGGCATTTGTCCTAGGATCTACAACTCCAGAGCTACAGCAAAACATAATTAACAATGTAACGCATCAGTGCAGCTCTTCTTTATCTTCCACTCACAAATAAACTGAAGCTAAACTCTGTCATATCCCAGCAGTGCTCTCTTCTCAGCTTCCCTTCCTCCTCACCTCAGCTTCCCTTCCTCCTCATCCTCCCCCTCTAAATTCAGAGACACAAAACTACAGAAAACATGCCAAGATACTTTCTGAAGAGTTTTAAAAAGGAGAACAGTGTCCTGTATTTTCCTCACCCAAAATAAATCTATCTGCCTTTTATAGAGTCCATATGCTTATTTTCTTAAAAATTTTTGAAACCCCCATACTGGTACCAGACACGAACATGCCATAATATTCCTTCCTCAGTTTCAGGGCTTTTCCCCCAGAGGATTTAGCTCCTCTGAACATTTCCAGAACATCTCCAGCCTGTCCCAAGTTCAGCACTGGCTGTGCTGGCACTGTGCAAACACAGCTCGCAACACCACTGAGCTGTTTTTAGCTCCCATGCTGCCTGAGGCTGAGCATCTTCCCCCTCATCACATCCCATTTAGTGATGAGCCATCTATCCTCATGCTTTTGAAGGCTACACTCCCTCTTAGGAGATGGAGCCTTAAAAAGACATGCTCCACCAAAAGAGCATGTTTCCATGTGTTCGGCTGCCAAGGCCTTTACCCCAAAATCAGAACGAGGTCTTATCCTGCACCTCTTTTGTTCAGTTTTATAAATACACTGCTGTTTTGCTGAAGCAGTTCAGACTGGCACGGGGGGGAGTGAAGCCAGATCTCCCTGCCAGCTCCTGGTAAGACATCTGAACAAATATTCCCATTTTGGGAGCAGCTTAACTTCAAATGGTGATTACGTCTCACCTTTGAGGGGCTCCTGCTTTTCTGAGCCTGAAGGCTGGACCGGGTCCCCTGTCACAGACACAGCCAAGGGATCTGCTGCCATCCCTACATCAAATCTGACTCCTGTCAGATGGCAGCTCGGGCTGTCAGCCTCCCTTCTCTTCCTGTATGAAATACTGATGCTGGAGAGTCTTAACAAGGAAATTGGGATTACAGGAGACATCCTTTGCCCCAGAGGCTGCTATCTCAGCTCTCCAGTTCTCAATCAGGAATAGAGCAGTGACAAATACACACAATCCTACCCTGAAAGGTAGCCACACAGAAAGGCCTGGCCTGGAAATCCCTACTTTTTGGTGGCTTTAATCAAATGGAACAACACTGGGAGGACACAGGAGAGTGAGACTGGGGAGGTACTGAGCCATTCAAATTAAAATTGACCTTTTAAAAATTTGCTTTGATTCACCACCAGTCTTCCGTGCTATTTCCTAAATTCTGAAAAGGTACAGAAATACCAAAGCCAAGATACAGACTTAAAAAACAAAATTATCATTCCCTCTCAAAATGTTTGCCTAGGAAAATGTCATAGTTAAAATACTTATAGTAAGGAATAATCAAGCCATTTAGCTTTATTTCAAAAAAAGGTGTGTCTCTAAATCTCATCTTTTAGTTCTTTCGGAATATTTATTTAATTTTAAGCAACAGAACTTCAGGTTCTAGGTTTTACAAAAATCTAAAGAACAAGCAACTTTTAAAATCATTAAGGTGTGAAGTTTTAATTTACTTTTTTGGTTGTGAGAATCATGAGGATATCACTCCATGTGGATGCGCAAAATTGATCACCTGGATAAATTTGTTCAGCTTTCTTCTATATTCTGTAGACCACCAACTGCTACTAAAGAGGTCTCCAGCTTTTGTTCTCCCTTTATATGACAAAACTTAACTCTCTACAAAGGCTGCATTGTTAACCAGTCACTTAATTAACATAAGAATATACAGTTCAATGTCTCATTGCATCCCTTCAAGATAACTAAGTTTCTGTAACAACATTCAATTTCCATGCTAAGATATGTGAATTATTATAGTTGACTCAAACCAAGAAATTGTCCCCTTAATAGGATTATAGCAAGTAGCTTTCCATTTGGAATTATTTTAATACTCAGTAAAGCTAAATGAATCAGTATCATTACTTGATATTTATTTATTTATTTAAGTTTCAAAACTTGCTAGAACAGAACACACTGAGTCTCTTGGGAAGTCTGTCTGAGAAACACACCATCCCATTTATTCTTTTTTACTTTGGAGTGCTGCTTCCAGCTACCTGTAACTAATGAGAATCCGGAAGGAGAGAAGGAACATAAAAGTGAGCTACTCATTAAAAAAAGGAACTGCGTGGACAGCATGTACTCTCTCTTCAAACTGTAAATAATAAAACTACCAATTCAGAACAGAAAAAGCCAGCATTGCCTCTTCAGTGATCCTTTTTCCTAAAAGCATTGTGCCTTATGATAAACACCTTCTATGTTAAAGTGGAGACGTTCCAAACACATCAATAACAGGTTGTTTCCATTAGGAATTGTCTGAGAATTATTTTTATTCAATTTAATTCTTTCCACAATTCTACCTTTTCCAGCAAACAAATACAAGTTCAAGGGGAAAGAAAACAAATATTTCTCCAACCCTCTCGAATTCCTCTTTTTAAGCTTTTTTAAGCTCTCCAAGGTAAACAGCAAGCACTTTTAGTGGCAGTTTCTGAGTAATGATGGGGAAGAGAGGGGAAGTGGTTGAAAGCACCACTGGCTTCTTAATGCCAACTCTTTTATGTTACTCAGGAACACATATTCAATCACTGCTTATGAAACCGCTTTGACAACATGGAGAGGAGCTTTTTGCTTGATGTTTGCTTAAATGAAACTATCTATTGTAGAAGCAATTGCTTACAGTTTACTTTTTGGTGAGGTTCTTTACTATTTTTTTCGTTAAACAGAAGCAACTCACAGTCTTAATAATAGACTAGTCAGTATCTGCCTTCTTCAGTGGTTTTGTTACCAAGAGGTTTCACTGCAATCCAGCTCTTCTAAGAAAACATTTAGAGAAAATATCAGAAGGATGGTACAACAGAATTTCTATTATCTGACCTTTACAAGAAGATAAACAAGAGACACACATTAGAAGAACCACATTCCCTCTCAGAGACCTTTCTTTTAAACATCAAAATTACACTATTGCACATGATGCCTACTTCCAAGAAAGCAGAAGGTTCAGTGTTTCATTTCTGAATACAGAACATAACTATCACATTAAAGCTTTAGAAAAACATGTTTACAGGAGTCCTTGCATATTATTATACTGTATTGTGCCTTGGAGAAAGCTTTTCTTAAGTGAACAAAAGCTACAGAAGACTGAATTAGACTTGAAACCTGAAACAGATCACATGTAGTACACATAGAAATTGTTTTACAACATTGAATTTAACCATATCTAAGGCAGACTGTGTTAGCAAGATATTTTAAGGCATGGACTGCAAACTATTAGGCTATTGTTAGCATCTATTTGTTATTTCTTATTAAAGGTGGTGTCAGCTGGCCTTCTTCCAGTCTGTTAAATAAGGTTCCTCTTCCCGGTTATGTTTTTCATGCATAGATGGTTAACAAGGGCTTCACAGCTACTTTTCAGAGGCTCAGCTTTGAGATTGAAATGACAGGGTCATGGGACAACTTAGGCTGGATGGGGCTCAGGATTCCCCGGTCCAGCCCAGCACCAAGGTCAGAAAGCTGATCAGGGCAGTGCTCCCTTGGGACTGGAACCCCCCAGAGCAGAGCTGGCACAGCCACCATGGGCAGCCCCACCTCTGCCTCCTTGGATTCTTTTCCTTGTGCACCATCTGAACCTCTCTGGCTTGGTCCAGGTGGTGCCCCCTGTGTCTCTGTCTCTCTCTTTTTCACCACCTCCCTCCCCATGGTACCAGGGGATGCTGTCAGCGCTCCAGAGCCATCTTCTTCCAGACTGAGCCAGCCATCCCTCAGCCTTTTCTCATGGGACAACTGCTCCAGCCATGACCATCATGCTTTTGATACTCTAAAAAATGGCTCCTTCCCTGGAGGAGAGTGCATCCTATTTTGCAAGGAAATAGGAAAGGTAACACACTCCACAGCATCATCTGACTTCCAGTGTCCAGGGAACCATGATCCTGTGTCCAAGGATCTGGCTCTGATACAGGCAGGGTTACAGCTAAATCAGTGTCTCATTTTACATTACAAGTTGTCTCTGTAGGAGCATCCAACCCATCCACTGAAAGAAATGGCAATAGAATTGCAGACCTCTGCCCTGCTCCACAGGCCCAGGGTGGCTTTCTTTTTTTTTTCAGAGCAGTTTACAAAGCCAGTCCTCGAATTTCTATTCATACAAACAGCAGAAACCTTCAGCACTCCCATTGTATTGTGGATTTAAATCAAGATGAAGTGCTATATCATTGCTTAACACCTTGTTGTGTCATCTACCAAAGCAATCAATGCTATTTACAACTGGCTAAGCCCTGAGAAATATGCATACTTCAGGTATTAGGCAAACCATATCCTCCTACTTGGTACTACGGGGGAAATTCTAGTTCAAACACTATTTTCAGAACTGCTTGCCCACTCAGAGACAGAATTTCTAGACATCATCTTCCTGTCTTCTGCTTCCTTTAGTCCTCTTACCCAACCAAACCTCATGCACAATAGATGGAAGAGACATGCAAATGTCTCCACATATATACTTCCAGAAAAAATCTTACCATCACAATTTAATGGAAACATCCTTAATTGAGGACTATAAAATCCATCTTTTTAGAGAGCAATTTCTTATGAACAAAGCATACCATGCATTGCCCTGGAATTCAAGCTATTTTTGATGAGGCAGAGGAAGGGTGCAGAATCTTCTCAATGACTTTGTCATCACTCAGTGAAATACCACAGAGCACTTTCATCAGTTAGTATGAAATATTTAAGACCTGCCAATGCCTCTGCATCTGCCTGAGCAAGACCAAGGTACCTTGTAACGAAGAAGATATAAAATATCAATGGGTCAGGTACTCAGCTAAAGGATACAAATGACACAAGTTTCCAAACTAGGCAAAACAAAACTTGAAAGGGTTGTTGAGCCTGAGCAAAGGGCAGTACTTGATGCAGACAGAAGCAAGCTGTAAGGGGTTGAATGCTGCACACCTTTCAAGGGCATTTCAATAACTTCAAAGCTGTATTACTTCACAGTTCCAGGTTGCTCAGGAGCCTGTGAACAAACTTCTGGTTTTCCAGCACAATGTTGGGAACTGGTCTCAAAGGTAATTGAAAAAGGCTAAAATAAAAGGCTACCCATTCGTCCATGGGGGCTGGAAAGCAGTATAAATTATTCCCTCTGTTCTGCCTCACCAGGCGTTCAGATCTGTAGGCATAAACATGGCTGTGTACTGTAAACCCAGTTCACCTTCCTCTGTAGGATGGTAAATGTGGACAGGATGGGGAAAGCCAACAGAGGTAGCTTTGCTATTATTATGTATGAAGCAAATACTGCTTAATCTGTAGATTAAAATAAGAAGCAAAAAGAAAAAAGCAAGTGTTCCCTGGTCTGCAATTGTTTTTCTGGGATCTTCCTAGGGACACAGAAAATGGAAGATTTTTAATTCAGAGCTGCATCCTTGCAGCACAACCCAGCACAGAAACTGCCCTTCCCCTGGGTTCAGCATGGAAAGACGGTGCCATATGCCAAAAACAAAGCAAAAAACTTCTGCTGCATATATTCAGAGCCTTTTATGCTCTGGCAAGCCAGCTGAAATCCTCCTGTCAAAATGCTTCAGCCTGGATGCACCTGGCCAGAGCTGCACACCCAAAGGCTGCTCAAGGTCCATCTCCCCATGTACAGTGCAAACCTGACCCTGGTAAAATCATCACCTCCCTTTGCTGACAGTGTTTCTTTGGCTGCAGTCAGGTGAGCTGCCTTGGCCACAGCTGAACCATGCAAAGGAGTCCTGCTCTCAGGCCCCCCCCCCCCCCCCCCCGGTGTCTGGGGAGGCCACACTCCCTCTCTGCAGGATGTCACTGCCCTTCACTTCCCTGCCCAAGGTGAGGGCACAAGTTTGCATGCCCTACCCCATCTTTCACCACAGCACAAGTTAAACATTTCCACCGGCAGGGTTTTTAGATCCATCCTTTGGAAGCAGACTGGGTAGCACCTACGTACGATGCCACATCCCACATTTCTGGGAGCGATGCAACCACTGGTGAGAAACTGCTGTGGGAGTCGTCTCTGACACCAGTTGGGAGGCACCCAGCCTACGGTGTGGGGTGGCAGCTCCCTGGAGCACAGGGAGAACCGTGTGGGGCTGCCAGGGGGCCAGGTCCTTGCAGCAGGGAAGGATGTTTGGCTCTGTCTAAGTATGAAAGGATGAGGCAGGGCAAGACACACATAACCATTTGTCCCTGTTCCCAGAAAAAAAGAGATATCACTGTGCACCTTGTCCTTCCTCTTGCTAATATCAAACAAGAATAAAGTAAAATGTAATTGCTATACAAGCATGGCAGTGCTCTGTCTTCAGTGGGAAACGAAGGCTTAAATGTATGTAAATGATCATAAAAGATGTAAAGGAGAGCTTTGTGCAACGTGATTGCAGAAAAATATTTTCAAAAAAATCAACATTATCCAGTGAGCACTTAACTAAATTAATTTCATTTATAAATGTACATTCATGCTCAGAGAGCAAGGCCTGTTGATACAATTTCTACAAAAGGAAAAAGTTAGCAAAACAACTTAATATACTATTAAATCTTTCTAAAGAAAAAGAAATAATAATAAAAATAATCAACTAAACCAAACCACTTCAAAAAACTACCCACAGTAAATTTACAGGACAATAATGAAAGAGAAAAGAGAGACAAGTATTGTGATGCTATTGATGTTGGCAAGACAAAGAAGGAGAAAATGGGCAATTACCTATAAACACAGCTCCCCGCTTGCATAACAGAACAAATAGTCAGAACAATAACCACCACTTAAAAGTCAATAAAACACATGTATTCATAAAAGTCTTGCTAGATAAACTCACAACACCTTTTCAGATTTCTCCTCCATTACCCTTCTCATGACACAGGGAGAGTGTTACAGCATCCTGCTGTGCAGAGAAAGCAGAAGAGGATGTTTGGATGCAGCCTTAACCAGAAGAAACAGCAGTGGCAGTAGGAAGCAAGTCTAATCAAGTCTAATCAAAAACTTGTAAGCAATTGAGAGAAACTGATTGTGGAAGAAGCTAGGTTTTATTGTGAACACAGTAACTGAGTGTTTGCATTGAGTCAAGATAAAGAAGAAAATCACTGCACCACTGGCTATCAATGCTGTATCAAGAAGTATTAAATTATGGGCTAGGAAAGCAACACATCAGTTTATGAAGTCGAGGAATGACAGCGTCTGTATTTGTGACTCATTAACATAAACATCTCAGACCTGTTGAGCTTATTTTGGAGGACTGTGGAGAAGAAAAAGCACAATCAAAACTTCCTCAATTGTGCACTCCCAAGGAGAAAAGAAATTGAAAAATATAATCACCAAGCCTCGAGAAGCAGAAATTATAAAGCTCAACATCCTACAGAGCACCTGCACAAATTTTCTGATGTCTATTAAGTTGAATGATTGCTACAGCTTTTCCTTCAGTGGGGGCAACAACATCTCCCGTATCTCCCTGGTCACCAGAAGCCTTGAGGTTTGTAAGATTTCATCACTTTGAAATCTCTACTCTACTATTTATATTGGCAGAAATTAATCCCCAAGGGTAAAAAATTACACCAAGGCAATGAGAGGAGCTATCAGTCAGAGAGCATTATTATTGTTTCAGCTTCATCTCCTTAGGAAACCAGGCTGAAATTAATATAATCAGGGCAGAGGGAAGAAATAACAAACATAAATCTAAAATGGGAAAAACTTCTAAATCCAGAATTTTTAAGTCAAGTACAGAAGACTATTTCACGTGAGGAAAGCCAGATTTGGAAGCTTTTCACAAACAGATCACCATTTCTGACTTTCTAGGATTTCTGCTAAGCCATACTCTTAGGCTGCAATGAAAATCTGGATGATCCCCTTGTAAAAACGCAAACGCCAGAATCTTAATCCATTCTAACACAGATGTTTGACTGTCTAAATACTTCTACCAGACAAGATCACTTGGATTTACTTTTGTAATTCTCCCCTTTCAGTGCTGGGGGTGATCCCATAGGTCTGAGTGGCCAGTCTGGATGCCACAGAGTGGAAAAAATCAATCCAAAATCCTGAACTGTTCCACTGCCCACAAGACTATTTGAGAGAATGAGGTGCACCCTAGGGAGACACTGGATTGCATGGAGGCTCTTTGGACATCAAGAAGTGGAATTTCCCTCACTTTCCCCCAAAGTCAGTCAAGAGGAAGCCACACCCAGAGAAGCAAGTGTGGTCCTGATCTTCACTAGGAGGAGAAATCAAAAAGCCCAGCTGGAGTTCAGGGAACATAGTGGAGATAACTGTATAAAAGATTCCTCACAGATTTTCCATCCCAGGTTTTAGAAACTGAAGGAAGGAGTTACATTCTGAAAGGCTCATTAAAAACCCTCATCAGTATACTAACAGAAAATATTATTTATTAACAAGATAGTCAATGAATGGACACAGGGGACAGTATTGCACTTTCAGACAGATTAACATGGCATAACTGAGTTTCTATCTCCCTGCATTTCATGGTTTGCATCATGAAACTTTTAAATTTGTTCTGGTTTTGAAGTTTATGTATATTTTTATACATATAGTATGTTATGCTGTTTTGCCTTAATTTGTAACTGTCATGACACACCTCATTTAAAAAAAAATAGGAAAAAAAAAGGAAAAAAAAAAAAGAAAAGAAGAGACTGGTCTCTGTTCCAACAGAGTGTATTACAAAACTAAGCTAGAGAACTAAACTTTCACTCTATTAGTAGACTATAGTGTGCGCTTTCAGAAGTTATGTGGGTATTTAGAGTTAAGTTTCAAATTTTCTTATTTATATATGTGTTCGCTATCAACCACAATATAATGTTTCAAAACTATCATGGCATGAATATTCAAGTTCAAAACTTCAAAGAGAATATTGTAAGTTGAAACAAAAAATCTCAATAACTCAGACCATTCTCATCCCTATGACTTCTTCAGTCAGAAAAGATAAACAAAGTGTCATTGTCTTTCCTTCAGTTGTTTTCAAGGTCTCCATTTTGATCAAACTTTTCATCAAAAACTGGTTTTTTCCTAGAAACAGAAGGTGATGAGGTGATACTGTGTAAGTCAATATGCCCTATATATTTTCACATTTTCACAGTCCTAATCACAATGCCTCCAAAGGTAGACAGTAATATCCTCTATTACTTCAGGAATTTTAATACTCTTTCACTTCTCTCTTTGCTAAAAACACTTGCCTGCTCTGCAAAGTCCACAAATAACTTCAACAAATGCTGAGAATTTATAACTGGATTAAGAAACAATTCTCTTACTGCCAACATTCTATGGCAAACAGAAAGAAAAAAATTCCTGCCTTGCTTGTCATCTAAGTACAAGGACATTGCTTGCAAACACAGAAAGCTGAAAGTCAGTGAGGTATTTTAACTGAACTTCTAGGAATATATTTTGCATCCACAAACTGCATTTTAGTTGTTCATTATCTTGTCCGTGAAACTTCAATGATGGATTTCATGCATAACTGTTATATACCAAATATATTTGCAATATAGCTAAGCAGTAAAATACTCTCTAGCCTTCGTGTCGTCACCACTGATTAATTTGACCATATAAACAGAATTTCAGGAAGGAGACGTGTTTCAAAATCGCACCTGGCACACTTCGGATTGCTTTTCTGCCGGACAAAAAGTCATTTCAGTTTCCTTCCCGAGGAGAGGCAGCCTGTCTATGACACCGATTAGCGGCTTCCCCTAAAGGTTAATACCTGGTGCTAAGAAACATTAAACCTGGTCAGCCCGGAAGCATCCAGGACAGGGAGGCACAGGCAGATCACCGTGACCTGTCCCGAAGAACGCCTGGGACACGGCGCTCGGGCACGGGACATCGCGTCCCCAGGACCACCCTCCGCAGCCGCTTCGGAGGGAGCTGCCGCCCTTCGCTCCAAACTTCTCCCGGTTCCCCTCGCTGCCCGCAGGGATGCCCGGGGCCGGGAGGGACGCGCACGGTACCTGAGCACTCCGCGTGGCCGGGAACGCTCCGGTCTGCGGAACCTCCCGCGACCCCGCCGCTCCTGCGGGATGTTC
>JAHLSL010000017.1:8702628-8717792 GCA_025920805.1 Petroica traversi
GGCGGGGGGGCCGAGCCCCAGGGGCTGCCAGGCACGGAGGTGTGGGCCGTGGGCTACCATTCCCCAAAATACCGAGCGTGGGACAGCATTCCCCAAAATAGCGAGCGCGGGGTGGCTCAGGCTGCTGTGGCCGCCGGGGACACCAGGCTGGGACACCCCCTCCCCCCCGGCACCTGTCGAGCGTCCCTGTCCCCCCTGGCCCTCTCAGCGCACAGAGCTGTCCCGCTGCAAACTGATGTCGGGGGGAAGAGCAGGTCCCAGTGCCCTAGAAACAATAGGGAAAACAGCTCTTACCTGGGGCTTTGCTGACTTTACTCCTTTTTCTTCCCCCCTTTTTTGGCTGTAGTCCCTCAAACTGCACCAGCAAAATGACACAGGACATCCTCCCACTCCTGCCCGACGCAAGCAGTGAGCGTGTGACAAAAAGTTGGCACCTGGATGTAGCCATATGTGACCCTTTTTGGCTCCGAGCCTGGTTCCGTCGCACAGGGAGAGGCCACGGTGCAGCTGCACGCCCCTGTCAAGGCTGCTGGCCTCTGGGACATGCCTTCGTGCAGGAGTTTGGAAAAATCCAACCTTGGCCTGAAATCAGCAGTCTTTGCCGTTTTCCGCTTAAAATGGTGCCCTGAGAAGAATACTGAAAGTTCTCTATCTTAATGACTGCGTTTCAGTGGAAACACAGAATTAACATCTTCAGGCATATTCTACCACATTATACCAAAAAGTCTTTGAAAGCTTTTTAAAAGATCTAGACGTTTTGAGCATTGATTTTTAGCATAGATTTGTTGTGGTTCTTTTTCTTTAATTGCACTAAAGGACTCTAGCCTTTTTATTTTGAAATCACTTTAAACCATTTTGAAAGTCACACTACAGTGACTATAAATATATACATACATATATATATATATATACACACATATATACATACATATGTACATACATATGAAACTTCATCCAGCCGTTTCCCTAGATCCACTCAGAGCCAAATGAAAAGTGAATCTGCACAGAGGTTTTCCATTTCTACTTAGAAACTTTCCATTTATATTCTGAGAACTGAATAAATGCAGACAAAGGTGGGTATCTTACCTGTGTTTTTCAGTGTTTACACTACAACCATGTTAAGTTTTTTATCATATGTATTTATGGTAAATAAAGAGAAACAGAGGATTAGAATTTTATTCCATTTTGAAAATGAGGTTGGTTTTCATGAACCTAAAATCCCTTGGTTTTACTTCTTACATTTTCTGGTGTGACCTAGAATACTTAGGATCTATTTTTAACATTATTTAAGTCATGTTGTTAAAGTAATCCTATTTACGATGGGAACTTTAAATGCCAAATAGCTCAGGTGATGGCTTGAATTGGTTGATTATCTTGCATTTTTTTAGATCTTTCAAAATGCCCTCTTAAAGTACAAGAGCTGTAATTTGGAGTCCTGCCAATACTCCTTCTAAAATATTTTTCTTAGAATTTGCTGTATCTCTTTGTAATTTATTTCTTTATTTGGGCAGATGGCTTGATTTATCAAAAAACCCTCTTATGACTACTATTTTTAGCTTAACACAAAAATAATTGGTAGGTGTCTTTCCTTTTCTGGGTTATAAAGAAGGTTTATTCAGGAGAATGAACCTGCAGTTATTCTCTCACAAAGCTGGTATTTGTACTATAGAATTACATTCAGCAGCTCCTGGTTTTTTTCCAGCAGAAACTGAAATTCAGTGTGAGGGTCACCTTCAGGTCTTTGTTTGTGTGAGAACACATGAGCTAAGGAGAATACACAGATATTAGTGTCAAGGTCCTGTCCTTCACTTATGTGAAGGCCTTGACATCCACCTAGCCCACCTACAAGTCTCCCGAGGGAAAATTCAACCTGTGTATTCCTTCAGGCTGAGGCAGTGGTAGGAGTTCTGAGGCAGTAGGAGATGCTCCTCACCTTTCCTGATGCAGCTGGCGTGTGTTGAGTGCTGGTGGGACTTCACATGCAGGGTTTGGAGTGGAGCACTTCAGACACCTGCTCTGACTCAGATCCAGCACAAACGCCTGGAAGAATCACTGATGCCTGTGGGTGAGATGATTACTCCATGACAACAAGTTCTTCAGGGATGTGTGTGTTCCCACAAGTGTGGTACTGAGAGAAAAATCCTTTCTGCAAAGGAGTGAATCAGATAGCTTAGTGGTGTTCAGTAGTGGAAAGCTGCTTTGAAGCAGCTGGGATCAACTTATTTTCTGCTGTGGACATGCCTTGAGAAAAATGTGCAGCTTCCCTACTTAGAGGCACAACTGGATTTCTCTTTCATTTCTTTATTATAAACTGCTATTTCTTTATTTTATTTTCTCATTTCTTGTAGTAAAGTCAATGTCACTTGAAAAAGAGATTTTGCATTTGTAAGTCTTGCTGAGAAACTTTTCATTTTGTAGCCCTGTGCAGTTTATGTATTTTTAAATATCTGGAGGACTAGGAAAAAATCCAAGGGTACTTTAATAATATTCATGCCAAACCTGTCTTTCTTTATATTATATTGTACATATTGTTGGGAGTTTCAGTTTCCCAAAGACACTACTAATGAAATCAAGTGCTATCACAGGAAACAAACCAGCAAGGAAAACACTGCAGATGACTGTTTTTGAATTCCAGTTGCAAAATTTGTGAAGAAGATTTTGGCTTACCCTGGTGCCTAGGAGACAGGGCATGAAGTCAGTGGCCCAGAGCCTGTGACCATGTCCCACATTCCACTTGGCATCTAAAATTTTAAAGATAAACAGGACATAAAGTTAAAATGAAGCAAAACAAAAATCCAGACTTTTATAACTATTCTGCTCTCTGCAGCAGGCACTGTCAGCACAGCCAGGAGAGGAAGGGGAGCAGTGGGGAGCTGCAGGGGCACCATCCTTCCCTGTAGGCCACCCCACTGGGTGGGCCATGTAGAAAACTTCCTGCCACTGACCCTTCCCTGGGGATGGAGCTTTGCTGAGTTGGGTTTTCACAGGATCTGAGCAGCCATGGTACTGGATGTAGCAATGTATCAGAGGCTGAGGCCGCCTTTTAAGCTGGAGGCAAAATCTTGCCACAATAAAGGCTTTTGAACTCCCTTCTGCTAGAGCACTGATTTTAGAAAGCTGGCATTTTGGACTCCTTAAAAACATCAACCTAAGAGGTTCAAAATAAATGAATATTCCTTGGGGAAAAAAAATATTCTTCAATAAATAAGATGACAAAGCTAAATAGAAAATATTTTATTTGAAGGTTAAAAATATTTTTCCAGAAGTGCTAGTTATATACAAACAAGGGAGCTCACAGAGATTCTAAACCTAAGCAAATCAGGCTTAAAAATATAATATAAAATAAAACATAAATGAAGAGTTTGTACAACTTGCTAAAGACAAGTATAAAGGTTACTCATAAAACCTTAGACCACAAGAACTAGGAAGTTCTGCAGAGCCAAGGGATTACCAAGAAGTAGGAGTATCACAAAAAAGGCCATGAAAGAGGTGCTAATGCAACTCTTTCTTTGCAGTGTTCATTACTAAAGAGCTTGGAGACATTCATATCCATGCACTTTCTTCACTAATATCAGGTCTGCAGAGTTAGAAAGGAGAAAAAAAACTCATAAAAGGAAAATGGATAATAAAATCAGCTTGCCAGAGTCCTGTTCACCTAGATGTACCTTGAGAGGTCAGGTATTGACAAGGCTGTAGCTGATGGGCTTTGATCTGTTCTCCCATGTAACAAGAAGTAGGATGAGAGGAAATGGTCACAAGCTGCATCAGGGACATTTAGATAGGATATCAGGAAAACTCTCTTCACCAAAATTGTTGTTTAGCATTAGAAGAAGCTGCCATGGGGAGTGGCTGTGACCCCATCCCTTGGAGGTGTTTAAAAGATGTGTAGATGTGGTACTTAGGGACACAGTTTAGAGCACTTGGCAGGGCCGGGTTAATGGCTGACTCGATGATTTCAAAGGTATTTTCCAAAATAAATGATTCTGTGATCCTATTGTATGATTCTATTGTATAATGCTTATGAAGAAGTATTGACATGCCTTTTGTGGAAGGAAGCTATGCCTCTTCCCATCTCCTGGAGGCTTCATCAAGCTCCTTCATATGTAAATGATCTAGTTTATATAGACTTTTAAATTTCATTATTGCTTCTGCCTAGGTCTTTCTGGAAAGAACTGTGAAGACCTTTATAAGAAGTCTCAACTACCTTGAGATGAAAAGCATTAATAACTACTCAAAGGCCCATAACGGGATATTAAAGACAGTCATCCAGATTCAACTTCTGTCTCACAAAACAAGAAAAGGGTCACTGAATGAAATCCTTAGGTGTTTGAAATAAATAAAAATAAGTACTTGCTCTATGCCACACATTGTTAAATGACCCTTTGCCCACATGATAAGAGAATAATGTAAAAACAAAAATCACAATTGGGTAAAAAAAGGCAAATTACGGGAGAAATATTTATCAGGTGTAATTAAACACAAAATCTGAGATTCCTAGTTCTTTACATATATGAGGCCTCCAGTAAATGACCCAAAGCAACAAGGCTTATAATAGGGTGCAGAAACAGAAAAGCAACAGCATCATCTGTGTCTCAGCTTCTTGCAGCTTTAATACTTGCAGTCTTTATTGAGGAAAGCTCACATTCTTGGGACTTACAGAATCTTCTTAGAGAGAATGTTAGCTGGGAAAGGTGTTCAGTAAGAATACTAGTTTTCTTATTTACTTATTTAGCAATATATTCATTAAAATACCTGCAGCATGAGCACTGCATGGAGCCCTCCCTAGTTTGCATAGCACAATTACTCTAAATGGCAGCATCTTATTCTTGTTACCATCATACCCTCACATTGATCAACAGCAGGACAGGGCCTGCCTCCAACATGCTGGCCTCCAGCAACTGGCCTCTGAATTAGCACAAAGCAAGAGTAAACTCCACAGGAGTTGTAAGCAACTGAAGCAAAAAATCAAGCTTCTGATTCATGAGAATTGATTACATGCATGCATCCAAGTCCATGGAAACTTCCACATGCAGATATCCTGTTGGCCGTGATACAGCATCAAGCGTCACATCTTGCTGTGACCTCAAACAGAACTGACAGCTCTAAATGCGTTTCCAGTTAAAGCACTCTAAGGAGAAGGGAGGAGATTACATTGCCCAGAGGATCTGCAGCTGAAATGTGTGTTTGTATCAGAATGACAAAGCCAGGGTTTGAGCAGAGATGCGGCTTTTTCAGCCCGGAGTTGGCCCTGACAGGTTGCATGTGAGATGTGCCTTGCAGATATCCAGTTCCTGCCTCCCACCCCTCCTCATGTCCAGGCTCACACAGGGATTCATAAAAGCCTTAGAGGATTTAAATAGCCTGGTTACAAAATTGTATTGAAACATAGATACTGATGCAAATTGTACAGCCTGTTGGCACTGCATGAATCATGCCAGGCCTAGAAAGTGTCTACATTAATTCCAAGTGTGCTGTATTTCCATTTCCAAACTGTTCTCTTTTCATATTCATATTGTGTGTTGCCTCCATTTAGATTATTTTCTTTCTTTTTCTTTTTTTTTTTAATTTTCCCTTCCATCTGTTAATGCTTTTGCCAAGTCTCTGTATACATAGCTAATTTCCAAAGCTTCCCTCATCCTGTTCTGTGTCTGACCTCCAGTTCTTCCAAATGAATACACACAATGGCAATCAGAAATTCAGATAAAGAAAGAAGCATCTCCTGAACTAGTTGTTAAAAACAAATCCCTTTTATAAACAGAACCAAAAGAGTAAGAAAAGGATCTTTCTTATGAAGTTGCTTTTTTTTGCACCCAGATATACAGACAGTGGATTGGTGTCCTACCATTTTGTATGAAAATACCTCTTTAGTATGACAAACTTGTGCTACCATTTGAAGGCCATCTCTGGTTCCCAGATGAAGGTGAGCTGCTCCCAAGCCACTGCCATGGGGAACCCAGGCCCGTGGACAGGCTCACCAGCAGCACATGCACCATACCATTGCCAGCAGTCTTCTCTCCAAGGGACAGAGAAGAAGGAAGCCCAGTCTGGCTGGTGACACCTCCACTGAGCAGGTTCCTTGCTGAGACAGCTGCTGTGATGCACGGCTGTGTTCAGGAGACACATTTGGGAGTGGCAACCAAACACCTGCCAGGAACTAGGAACCTGCATTTACAAGGTCAGACATAACTTTGGCGAATCTGATGCCTGTGGGGATTAGTGGGCAGGACATGCAGCTCTGTGTGCTGCAGCAGCTGCCATGAAGTCATGACACCACTGTTCCATGTTTGCTTCCAAAAATTACAGAAGCACTTGTAACAAATACAGTTGTTCATGAAACCCCGGAATAGCCTGCTGGGTGAAGAGTTCATTAAAAGTCACATTCAATTAACAAATGACTGTCACTGCCAGATGTGCATATCCTGAGGTAGAGTTTAATGTATGTCAGACACAGGCAAAATGACAGGCTAAATTATGATTAATGCTTAGCTGACAATTTCACACAGTATCCCACTAAGTAAAGGAATGCCGCTGAAATCAACAGCCTAATTTACATAGCATCAGCTAACTGGAGTGAAAATATGAAAAAAGGAAAAATCAATGATATCCCAAAAAAAAAGGAGAAATGCAATGTGCTTGCAGTCATTCCCCAGGCTATATTTCTCTTTCACCCAGCTGGGGAAGAAACATTTCCTTTTCAGGTCAATAATTAGACAAAGATTTTGTTTGAAGTAATGAACCAAAGCAACGGAGCTGTAAATGCATTCCCCAAAAGACAAAAAAGGCAAGGTAGAGTCTCAAATGTGGCTGACTGGGCTTCTGAAGAGAAGCCGCATCACACAGAGGTTCAGAAGACCCAAAGTGGAGCTTATTCATGAGCCTTTCCAGAGCTTTGTGAGACATCCTCCAGGCCTGACACATATTATTGCAATGTTACAACAGAGAGACAGGCAGCTGAGACAGTGCTTTCATTATATGAACTGAGTCAAGGATAGTTAAGGATTTCTCCTGCCTACTTCACAGACGATCACTTTTAGCTCTGTGAAAAGCTGCATCATCTTCCACAAATGGCTGTGGGTTCATGCTGAATCCAGGAGCAGCAAATGGAGCATAGGGTGGGCCACAGGCACTAGTGAATATTGTCAGAGGGTTGCCATCAAAGCATGGTCTTCACTCAAGCTCTGTGTGCTTAATTGTGTGGGTCAAGACGTGGGCTGCCTTATCAGAGCTGTGTTTCAGCAGCTGGAGTGTTCAGTCATGGTCTTTTGCTGGGGTGACATCTAGTTCATTTAAAGACAAGACATTGACTCCTTTTGTCACACAGCTCCATGTTCCTAGTGCAATGTGTAAAAAGGTTGCCAGGCCATTGCCTGTCTCCTAATAGTTGAGTTTTGCAGCATGAGGCACAGAAAAGGTATAATGCAGGCACTGGAAAATTGCTTTATAGCAGTGAGAAAAACAATGAAAATTGCTCTTGTTTTTCGGAATAGTTTCGTACCAGTCTCTGGTGATCATGATTTTGCCTTGTCTACTCAGTGATCCCTGAACCTCTGGTGACAGAAATTACAAAGCAAGTTAATTCGATTGGAAGATTCACAGATTTGGACCAAATGCACCAGTTCTTTTTACATTTATATTTATATTCATTTCTTCCTCATTCTATTAGAAAAGTACGAGGAAGTCAGAAGACATTTACTTGTGTGGCCATCTGCAAGCCTAAGGTCAGTTCAGCTTCTCAGAGCTGCTAATACTGGCTGCTGCTGGCTGCTAATGTCATAAAACTGTATGAATTCCTGGGCTGAACATTTTCACTTTTTTTGAGGTATCTGTCCTCTGCACACCATAGCAGTTAGACAAAAGGATTGTATGGGATGGGGATATGAACCCGTCCCAGGTAGAAATGTTGGGAAATTGTCCTACCAGGAGCAATCCTGTCAAATGTCCAGAATAAGCTGTAGTTACCTGGCAAAAGTGCTAAAAAGGCAGTAAACTGAGAAGAAAAAAAAGAAATAAAAGAAAGAGAAATAGTCAAATATGAAGAATAATCTCCAGTTTTCACCCAGTCTACAAGGGCCAGGTTCACAGCATTTCTCTTGTTCATTTATGTCATGGTTATACAGGCTGCAGTGGACATCTCTGAGGTCTTATGCTATTTATAATGCACTTGATACTTCTGTAAGTGTTTTACAATATAATTGTGTCAAATTTAATTTTTTTTTTTAAGTAAAACAAAGAATAACTTCTCTTTCAGATATAAATTCCCAGCTCTGGGAATCAGTTTAGGAGATCTGTTCTTTTCAGATGGCAGTCCCAGCTAAACAGGTAGCAAGTTAAGGTGTCCAGGTTACCTTGGTCAGCTCAAAAAAGCCAGGTTGTTCTTCAGACTTGTTAACTTGAGAGCTCTCATTAGTTACAATGTGTAAAGGAGCTGGAGCTTTTAAAAGGACATAAACAGTGGCTGCAACAGCTGGAAGAACAAACAAGCACTGAGATGCATCAGTGGCAAATGAAACACAAATCAGAAGACAGACAAAAGACGAGAAACAGCACTGGTGAGAATTATCTGCATGTCATCACAAGGTGATTGGAGAACTGGTATTACAAGCATCCAAGCACATCACTGTCCATTGATTTGGCATTAGTTGCCATTTAAATTTAGTTTCTGAGTAATCTGGACTAAAAGGTTCGAGATACAGAAGACACTAAATGCAAGTAATTTGGACTAAAAGAAATCAGAAAATAGAGTGGACTTGAATCTGAGTTTCCACTTCAGATGTAGAGATCATTATGTCAGGAATGATGTAAGCAGTAATAAACTTGCATTGTATCTTCCTGGGAGGTACTGACTTAATGGCTGGCTGAAAGAAGTCTCCAGGGAGAGAGCACGTGGGTACTGAAAAGCAGAAAAAATCAATTCCCAAGAGGAGTGAAAGGATTTTTTGTCCTAGAAAAAAAAACAAACAAACAAGAGAAGATGTTTCATGAAAGACCTTCTCGGAATGAATCAGATCTTTGGAGTGCATCAAGTTAGCTTTACAATACATGTTTCTATGTATTCACCATTCAGGAGCCTTCAGTGATTCAGTGAAATAATTTCTTTCAGGAAGTTTCTCAGAGGTGCTCACCAACATTACTGGAGAATTAATCTTTATAATTCAGTTGTCAAGCAGTGTGACTGATCACCTACAGTCTAATTCTTGCTCCCTTATTACATGGTCTGTGTTTCAAAAAGTCATTTTCCCCTAAAAAAAAAACCCCATCACCTAGTAACAAAATTAATCTCAAATTTAAGCAGCCTTGAAGATCAAAGTTCTTAACTTTGTGTTTATTATTCTCAGGAAGGGAACATATCTACGGCACAGACAAGGCTGACCCTCTTAAATAATCTTGTATAAGATTATCCAGGCTTTTGTAAGATGGCAGTATTAATAGATCAGAAAATCTTTAAGATCTTTAAGAGAATGATGGATTTGGAGGTCCAAAATATCATACTCAGTAATGAGACTGTAGGGGAAGAGGTTAAGGTTGGAAATACCTGAGATTTGATCAGTTCTGAGGTGGGCATTTTGAGCAAGAATCTATTTAACAGAAAAAACACCAGTGAAGGGTTTGGGAGAGATATGAAGTCTTAGAAAGTAGAACTGAAATATTTCTCCCATGATGATAATTAAAATGTGAGCTGTCCAACTAAAACTACCAGAAGAGTTGTAAGAAGAAATCATATTCAAATAAAAGTTGGATGTGATCAGATGGTGCCATCTACAAATTGTGTCCTTACCCAGAGCCTCTGAACTGGCCAATCTCCAATTTATTCTGACATTATTTGGCTGCCAGAGCAGGGCCTCCATGTGCAGGCTCCCCCATGATTGTGAGAACAGCTGAAATGATTCACACAAAAGTTCCCTGACTACAGAAATGGTGCATGCGGTCCTTCCGTAACTCAAACTTACAATGAGGTTCCTTCCTGCCACAATAATTTAGCAGCAGTAAAGGGCTTAGTTACTATGGAATGCAAAATCTTCAAATCATCACTACATAGGGGACACATAGCCTGAGGGTTTTTTCCACTGTCATAAACCCTGAAAGACACATTTCCTCTAATTGTGCACTAGAAAATATTATTTCCTCTTCAGATTTGTAGCCATATCATGGGACATTTTACAATGTGCAGATTTGGCTGGTCTTCTGCATTAAGAAATCAGATTATTTAAGGGGCTGTCACGGAAAAGTTCATTTGCTGTATTATTTAGAGTTTATGCAATGTTTACTCACTTGAATGTGCTTTTAAATTTAATCGAGCTGCTGCTATAATTAAGTCTTCACATAGAGGACAGATAAAGTGGTTCTTGCTACATGGAAAGTGCTAAATATTGACTTTTTTTTGGGGGGGGTTGGTTTAGTACAAGAGAACAAAGAATTTCCTCTGCTACACTACAGATGTGAAATATGCAGCAAAAAAGATGTTTCTCATTCAGAAAACGGGACACTTTTTTTTCCAGTCTGTATATGTGCATGTGATTTTTTTGTTTTTTTTTTTTTTTTTTTTTTTTTGTTTAATTATTTCAAAATAATACAAATTGATCATGAGATAATAATGTCTGGAATCAGAATGTGAAATGAACAAAAGGAAAAAATGCTTTTCCTTGAAACACTGAAACACAGTGAAAAAAACATTTTCCAAACTTTAGTTGTAATTAGCACCTATTAAAGTACAGCCCCACATCCAAAGCAAAAGTGTAACAACATCTTATTTGAAAAAACCTAAATGCTGATCGCAAGATATAACTTCCATAGAGGTTTTCTCCATTAAGGATCTTCTAAGGATGTTTAAATATGAATGAACATCTTAATTATTTTGCTTTTAAGCATTAACTCAATAACCAGGTAATATGACAGATATCAGGAGCAAAAAGTAAAATATGTGGTACCAAACATAAACAGTTTGAAGGTGAAACTACCTTAGACTGAGTTGTTCCAATGTACATTTTTGTTGTAGGCAGTACTCCTTCTAATTCATTATATTCTTATTTCATCTAGGTTTTCTTTCTCTCCTAGATCACACAATGCAAATTGAGGAGGCCTTAAGACTTCCTTCCACAAAATCCCCATGAGATGGCCACAGATGTGCCAGTGTAGGAGTACAATGGATCTACAGTTTGCTCCATTTTCATTCCCTGGAGCATGAAAGTTTCTTGGACTGATCTTTTCCTTTCCTGCAGCCATTTTTGAAAACCCCATTTTTTCTGCTAACAGCATACCAAGGCAGGGAGGTTGGAATTAGATGATCTTTAAGTTCTCCAATGCAAACCATTCCATGATTCACTCCAACTGTAGGCAACTCTCCACTTTATTCTCCATCATCTGTGTTAGGATATACAGGTAGGAAAGAGATTGTCTGCCTCCTGAAACATGTCTCCAGTCCTGAAGCTGGGGGCCCTGTCACCAAGAATCCAAAGCCCTCTACCTCAAGTCTCCATCTTTAAATAAATGAGAAAAATATCAGAGGGTTAACCCTCATCTGTTCACTGACAACATAGGGTAGGGGAGCTTGGGGAAGCAGATGTTTATCTAAGGCACACCATTTAAGAAAGCATTGGGAAAGCTTTATTTAGAGTTGCCTTCTATTTGGTACATTGCAAGAGATAGATGGGGACATCTCTAGGCCTGTAATTTACCCAAGATGATGGACACTGGACAGGGACCTTAATCCAGCACCACCTGGACCAGTACACTTGGACCTTCCTCTTTCACCATTCCCACTGCCCTAAAACTGTACCTGACCTCCTTCAGATGTATTATATCATCTGCCTCTCTTGACACACTTCTGTCACAGATTTTACCACTCCAGAAAGAAGACAAATTCCATTTTATTCTTTTTCCTGGAGCACAGAAATTGAAGTCTGCCTCTGTTGTTGAGTAACTTGAAGCTGGCTCTTCTTACCTCAATTTCAAGTGGGTAGACAAGAACATTTTTATCCTCAAGCTCTGGTTCACTCCTCAGAGCTGGCATAAAATCTCATTGCCTTTTTTACTAGACCTTGCATGGCCACCTGAAATAGATTTGCTGCAAGGAGATAGCCAATTCCTGTCTTGGCTTAAACCCTAGAGTCAAAATAGGAGTTAATCTAGTTCAGCATTTGGAAGGTTCATGTCAGGGTAGATGTGAAAACAGTATGGCTGCTTGTGGTAAGACAAAAGAGAGTGCAAAGAGGAACTGGTGGAAAATCCCTATTAAATAAAAAAAAGAAAATTACTGAGAGTCCTGTGTTTCTCATAACGAACTTCCACATGCAGTGTACTGAACCAGATGTGTGCAACAAAAACTTGCTGTGCTTGGGTAATCTCACAGAGAGGAAATCAGTGCTGAGCATATTCCAAAGTAGCCACAGAAATACTAATGCTTCTGAATGCTTCCTCTAGTCCACGGCTTTTACATCATTGCTACAAAGTGATGGCACCAATACCATTACTCTGGTGCAGAACACCTTGAATGATGAAATTCAGATTTAGTAGTGAAAGAACACTGTTCCAGAAACCAACCAGTCAAGCCAGAGAAGAAAAATGGCAGAAGTATATTTTTGTTGACCAGTGTGGGGCTTTTTTCTTTCATATTATTAAATCAATTTAACTTTGGTTTCTGCAAAATAAGTAAATTGTCCATCACCACAAATAAGCAACTGCTGAAAGATGATTTTGGCTTTTGGCTCTAAACATTCTTTCAAGGTTTTTTTTTGTTTTGTTTTTTGTTTGTTTGCTTGTTTGTTTGTTTTTTAAATAAGGACCCTGAATTAGGCATGATAGGCCAGAGTGGTCCACTATCAGGAGGTCCAGTGAACCAGACAGTTGAGCTGAAGTTAACGGGATTATAGAGGAATTGTTAACATATTAATTTAGGCATTCATTGTTGAAAACATTGATTCTTCTTCTCCCTCTTCAAAAACCAGTTCCATACGAAGTCAAAGTGTTCTGAAAATAAGCATTGATTTACTTCCTTGAATGCCTTGATCTGTATATCCATGCTGTGTTTTACTATTAGGCCATATTTGCACACAGGCAATTCGTTCCACTCCAAAAAATAGCAGCAAACTGTTGAAGCTTGCCAAGAGATCATACCGACAGCTTAACAGATTGAGAGAGCAATTTGCCCATTTAGTACACAGACATAAATCTTTACACCTAACAGCTTTGTTTAAGGGCCAGGACTGCTCCTACACCTGAATCTGCCACCAACACATGCATGGCTGCACTGAGAAAGAACTGGCAGTGAAGGAGAATGCTTGGATTTACAAATGTTGACTTAAATAGTCTTGCTCTCTCTTACGTGAGTTTACATAGATGCAGAGTTCATGGTGTAGTCCAAACTTTTTATATTCAGTCCTCCAGTGCTTGTGGCTGTGTGAGCCATACATGTACAAATTCCAGCTTTGCCTTCCCCACCCAAGGGCAGCTCTTGGGTTGAAGGACTATGGTCAACTTGTGTCCCTGATGGTCTCCCAGGCTTCTGCACAGGAGGGCTCTTGGTACAACTTAGCAAACTGCAGGTACCATGCTCCTCTCTCCAAAATCTTCTGAAAACAAGAGCAATGACAGACTTCAGCACTGCCTCCCACAAACATGCTCAGAGGGCTAGAGCACCACTCCTATGAAGAAAGGCTGAGAGAGCTGGGGCTGCTCAGTTCTCCATGGAGACCTAATGAGGGCTTTCAGTACTTAAAGTGAGAAGGGAGAGAGACTTTTTATATGGGCACATAATGAGAGTACAAATGGCAACGTTTTTAAATGGAAAGACAGCAGTTTTAGATTAGATGTTGGGAAGAAATTCTTTACTCAAGAGGTGGTAAAGCACTTAAACAGGTTGCCCAGAGAAGTTATGGACACCACATCCCTGGAAGTGTTCAATGCCAGATTGGATGGGGCTTTGAGCAGCCTGGTCTAGTGGAAGATGTCTTGAAACTAGATGATCTTTAAGGTCCTGTCCAACCCAAACCTTTCTACAATTCTATGTGAAAATTATTGCTCTATTTTAACCTAAAATTATTAAGTTGGAAGAGTCCTTTTATCATTAAAAAGGACAAAATTACAGATAGTTGCTACTACTCAGTGCATAATACGACACTTAGCTAAGAATACCAGGAAGGCTGCACTAGGTCAGGGTAAGTATCCTCTTGCCCAGCATTATGTCCCTGAACAAGACCAATAGCAAATGCTTCAGGAAAGAGTGTAGCTGAAGGACAAGCAGATGGTGGTAGCTTTGCCATTCTAGTTCCAGCAATTACCATTTTAAGGGTTTTCTGAATAGAGATTGGAGCTGGACAATTATGCTTAATAGCCCTTGATGGATCTTGCTAGTAGCTATTAATCGAAAAGGGAGCCTCTTTTGTCATTTTGTGACTGATTAGTTGCTTTGAAAGCTCTTAGTGAGGATCCTGTGAAAGGCTTTTTTAGAAGTCTAGGTAACTGCAGAAGCCAAATCACCTTTTTTCATACATTGACTAACTTTCTGAAAGAATGCTATTAGGTTTCTGCAGCATGTGTTCCCAAGGGGCTCAGCTGTGCAGGTGCCTTCAGAGCCTTTGTGGCACCACGTTTGTTGCCCTCTGTTTTCTGGGACAACTCCTACAGCCAGTGAAATAACAGCTAGTGGATCAGCATGTTCACATTTTAATTTGTTTAAAATAGCTGGTAAGTTGCATCTGATCTCACCAATGTTATTAATGTCCTCAAAATTAGCCACTGTGCTCAAAGCATCAGTCCTAAGAGCAGAATGATCTCTAAGTTCCTGCTTTCTTGTCCCAGATAAATGCTTTTATGAAGCAAATACTAAAATCCTACATCTGTAGTTCCTCATGATTACTTTTCAAGAAGATCAGAACCTCTGTATTGCCACTCCCGGCAAACTGGCAAACTTTATTCTTAGCTGAAACTCAAAACTGAGGGAAATACATCTTCCCTGCCTTTGGAAATGAAAGGAAGGTCATTGAAAAAACAGACTACTAACAGCTGGTGTGAATCAGTGTAGCTCCAATAATATCCCATAGATATATAAAAATAAAAAAAAATATTATTTTCTCTTAAAATACATAAATTTTCTCCAACAGTTTTGCTGGCTGGTTGGATCATTGGATGGATGGATGGATGGATGGATGGATGGATGGATGGATGGATGG
>JAHLSL010000017.1:8722746-8754740 GCA_025920805.1 Petroica traversi
GGGCTCTCTCCCCGCAGCGCTGGAGGGGGCCGGCCCCGCCGTGTTCCCCTCTGTCGGGCTGCTGCAGGGATCCGCAGGGATCTGTGGCAGCCGTTTCGCCGGGGCTGTGGGGAGCTTTGTCCATAACCCAGACAGGCCTGTGGAACTGCTGGGCGCCGCTTAATCCGCGTTCCTGTGCGGGAGGTGTTGCGGTGTCCGCTGAAATCACCTCTCCCCAAACCTCTATGAAACCTCTATCAAATCAAATGCTTTGAACTCCAGCGTTTCCTTAGGGGAAAATCAAAACCCGCACGTTTCCCCGATGCTAATATTTGTATTTAATTCCTCTTTGTCCCGAGCAGCTCCACCCTTTGTAGTATCTTTGTCTTGCCGAGCCATCCTTTCCTCGCGGCACAGTAAGCCGGTGGTGATGATGTGTCAGCACCGTCAGGTGATTTTTATTCAGGAGAAACTGTAGATTGAGATGGCAGTAAAACTCTTGGCACTAGGCAGGAAAGCAGCGAAATTGGTAAAGAGTCTTCAGCTGAGGCATAGCATTTTTATCCATAAGAAGGATGTCTTTCCAAGTCTAATGGACACACTCAAGTGGTTTGTGAGTTTTTAGATGTTTGCTGTAAGATTGTCGGTGGGAATGTGAAAATCTGCATTTTTCATACAAAAAATACTGTACTATACATGGATTACATTAAATAACATATTATTAAAGCGTTCATATACACACTTATAGTGATATAACTAAGTCTCATATTTATCCAAGCTCCTGTTTTTTGTGATATCTGAATGTGTAGGTTTTGGCTTCTCTAATACAGTGACCTTTAATTAAGAGAGAATAATTAATAATCCCTTAATTTCATGTGCAAATTATATGAAATTGTCATAGTATTGGAAAAACTGCATAAGTTAACTTCCAGGCTGATATGCATGTAAATAATCAACTGGAACACTGATAATGTCCTTATAACTAATTACTGTCAGGGTTCATTTTGCTCTCATTAACATTTTAAACACTGCTTAATGGTTTAGCCAGTTAGGCTTTAATTACTAGCTGAATATAGTTAACATTTTTATTTTAATTATTGTCAAATACTTCATGACATTGTGACTATAGGCTTTAATTTAAATACTTGACCTAATAAATACTGTATATTCAAGTTCATAAACAGCCTTTTTGACAACTACTTGGTATTTGTAGTGCATGAAGAAGCCCTGTGTACTTGCTCTTGAGTGTTTGTTTCTCTACAGAGAAATTCAGCTAATGGCCTGTTAGATAAAATTATTTGCATGAGATCATAATCTTTATTAAATCAGAATTACTATGAGTAGTTAACCCCTGTCCCTTCCTTTAAAGTGCCCAAACAAATCAGGGTGGGTTGTTTTTTTTGGATTATTTTTCTCTTTCCCCTGTTGGCTTTAAAGCGTGCATTTTCTTTCCACATTTAAAACCACAGCTAATCAGCACTTAAAGCTGTACAGCAGTTTTCACCAAAAGTCTTCTGCTTCTGACAGTCTAAATTGATAAGGCATCATCGTTTTCCTTCTGCTGCCTCTTGCCTCTATTGTGCTGTTCTCTGAAACAGCTGAGCTGCTGTTTTGCTCCTTTAATATTCTCTGTCAGGACAAAGATCTTGATTGATTCAGTGTCTTTAAGCTGAAGAGTAGGGATGACGTAGCTAAACCCTGACTAGCCCCAGCAGGGGCTTAGTGTTTTTGCAAATACTTAATTTAATATACAATAATTTAGTCATTACTCCAATAGGAAGATTATGTTTGCTATTAAAAACTTATTCTGTGTGCATCAGGGGCTGTAACATTTGACCTTCCGTGATTTTGGGGGTTTTCTCTCTCCTTCAATATACATCCTGTTATGTGTTCCTCATGTAATTTCCCCTGCCCTGGGGAATGAAGTGACTGGTTTAGCAGGCATGAATTAACTTGTCTGCCCAGCTGACTGCTCCCAGAATAGGTGTGTGGGTTGTGTTTTCTTATTTTGCCTTAGTAAACACCACTGAGATGCTTATTTTTCCTCAAAAATATAAAGGGATATGAATTGGTAGGTAAATAAAAGTTTCTGGAAGATTTTATGCAGTTGTCTGAGTAACTTTTGTCTAAGTTTCCTATGGGAACAAGTAAAAAAGTGTTTGTAGAGTAACTTTTTCTCTGCATCTGTGACTAAGCTGAGTCACACCTGGTGAGTTAAGCTTTGGTCTGCAGGTAGTATGTTTGTACTGCTGAAATTTTTGTGGGAGATGTGCTACAAATTTAGGAAGAAAATGACACACTCTCCTTGTTGCCTCTACTGATAAGCTGAATTTCATGGGCTGAATGTTCTTTGGTTTCTGTTCTTTTTTAAGTCTGTAACAAGTAGTTTGGCCAGCAGTAAAATACTATTTTATTGGAATGGTATGCGTTTTGTTCTCTTTTTTCAAAGAAAGAGAGAATTGGACTGTAACATGATTCCTTGTGTAAGTGGCTAACCTGTATAAATAGTGTCATGTATCAATAGGTGTCTCTTGTTCTGAAATGTATGTGTATGAACTGTTTGGGGGCAAAACATTTTAAAAGCTGGTGTTGGAGCTCAGACACTCCAGTGACCTGTATGGCCTCTCTTGAGGCACATTATTTCCCAGTGAGGTGCAGACAATCATTTTCATTTCAGCTACTGCAGTCTCTCCTGTCTGTAGAAATGTGTGTGCTTCTGCTTCCCCTGAGTCACTCAGGAGCAAGTTGCATAAATTATTTAGGTATTTAACAAACAGTGTAGTAGCACTGGGATTCCTTACAGAGGTGATTTTTTTTTTAAGGTGCTCCTGTCCCCTCGTTTTCTGCAGCAGATGAGCCTGGTCGTATATTCTATTCTGCCAAACTCAACCTTTTATTCAACAGTATGGTTAGAAATAGTAATGCAGACAGAATTAGTTCAAGAAAGTAATTTTCTGAACAGAGAACAGAGATGTTTTTCATTGGAGAAGTTATTTGAGTGTGTAGGAAATAGTATAGGACAGTAGTACTATAAAATTCTGATGCATTTGGAGATAATATTTGCCATACATTTCCTGCTTACAAAGCATAGATGCCCGTGATGTAGTTGCTTGCAGTCACAGAGCAGCCTCAAAGGTCCACCTGCTCCATCTTTTATGTAAAAAGAGTCCTAAGTGGGATGATCTGGTGCCCTGTCCAGTTGAATCTTGAAAACCTCCAGTGATGGAGACTATCATATCCTTGGGGAGGTTGTTGCAGGGACTGGTTGCTCTCAGTCTAAATAATTTCTTTGTTATATTGAGATGAAACCTCCTGTAATCAACACCTTCATATTATTTGTGCTATAACAATACTGAGTGGAGGAGAAGGTAAAAAGGGGCATTATAATACCTTTTACATCCTGAAATACTTAAAAGGAATATCTGCCTAGTTTCAGTGGTTTGGCAAGACAAATGTAATGGTGAGGTTTGCTAGTTTAAAGATGATTCTGTAGCCCAGTGGAATGAAAATTATTGGCTCCTCAGGAAGGAGCACATGTGCCAAAAAGAATACAGGGAGGTTATTTAAAAGATGAAGTTTGTGGGTCCAGTGTGCAAATCTGGTTGAAACTGTAAGAATGATAATCAGCCTTTTCCCAAGGGCTTCTCAGGAGGCTGCCTGGAGTGTTGTGGCAATCTGTGGGCTTTTCCTGACAACCCCTGGGGCTTTTCCAGTAGCAGCAGACTGCTGGCATTTTTGGTTGTCATATGACTAAACTGCTGAGAACTCTTTGTGACACATGCCAGTCATACTGGGTGATTGACATGTCCTGGTCTTGTGGCCTTGTAACTACTCCTGTCCTTATGTGACTGAATGTCTCTTGCAGTGATGAACACTTGTGGCTTTTTTTGCCCCGTGGTGGAGTTGTCCCTCGATGTGTGCTGGGGGAGAAGCTGGATTTTAACACTGTTCGGTATATTTGTCAGAGATAGCATGGTGTGCCGTAGCTCAGAGAAGGGCAGTGATCACACATTTCGATTGTACCTTTCCTCCTTTGGCTCATGTTTACTTGTAGGACTTTGCTTGTTTTTTACTTACCAAATTGTCACTCAGTAAGTGGCAGAGAATTGTTCCCTGCTTTCCAGCCTTGTCCTGGTGAAATAGCTCCCTTTTTTTTCTTCCCACAATGTTCTGTGTGAGAATTAAATACAGGGGAATTTTGTCCTGTTTGTGTTTTTCCCCCATGTAGTATTACAACTGTACAGCATTCCCATCCACTTTTCCTGTTAATATTTGGTATCAGTAATACATATGCTGCGTATTTGCTCGGTTCTTGCTGTTTGTAACTTTTACATTGAATAAGTTAATTTTGCAACCTAACAATTATATGATACACGAGTAGCTGCTAACATGAAATAATTTACAACCTAAGATTTAGGCACTATTACCAAAATGTTTTTTGGGTTTGGAAATATTTGTGGCCCCAGTGAGGATTGTGTCCCAGCTGTGCCAGGTGCTGGGAGTGTATCTATGTGACAGTTGTGGTCATATCTTTTTCCTGTAGTGTATTGGTTTAATCTCTGCAGCTGTAGTTACTAACAAAAGCTATCCTGAAATGAAATAAAATTCAGCAGAACAAATGAGCCTGAATCCAGCCTTTAATCCTTCTGAATGGCTAAGTGATTACTTCTGTCCTAGCACTAATTTCACTGTGCAGCGGCGCATCGGGAGGCGCTGTTGTTTGGTGGCTCTGTAACGTGTTGCAGTGACTGAGTCTGCACCAGTGGTGGGATGCACAGGATGACTCATTTTCCATCTTAAAGTCTGATGATCTGATTAAATATTGAAATCTAGTAATCCAAAGTTTTTTAAATAATTCATGTTCTGTCTTTCCATCAGATACCATGCTTGTGTGGAAGTGCCCCGTGCCTGCTTTGCCGATGCTGCCCCAGTGGAAACAACTCCACCATAACTCGGCTGATTTATGCCTTCTTTTTACTTCTTGGCGTGAGCGTTGCCTGTGTGATGCTGATACCAGGCATGGAAGAGCAGCTGAAGAAGGTCAGCTTATTTATTGATAACATTTTTAGTAGAACAAATGTCACAGATAATAGTAATTGACATCTTGAAAGCATGGATTTTATTTGGAAATATGTAATTTTGCTACCAGCTGTGCCTTGCAGTCACCATTAACTTGTTTGTAAGTCAAATAAAGAAGTTATGAGAAGATTCCTCTGTAGATGAAAAGCACTGTTTTGGGGTAAAGCTGTGCCTCTTCTTTAAATGCTTAGAGCAGAAAAAATAAAACTTGTATCAAACAAGAAAATTAATGTATGTATAGTTTCAAATTAAGTATTATTGAGATACTCTTATTTATGGCAGTTAATTGATTTTTATTGTGGTCGTGATTAAAAGAAAGCAACCACACTCTAAGATGTCTTCTTAGACATCTTTCATTGTGCTGTACTAGGTAAAGTTCTGTTTTAAAGTCTGCAGTGCATAGCAATAGTATTTTTCACTAATCATTGTAGCATGTTTTCCACTTGGGAATTAGGAAGTGTTTTAGGATCTTACGGTTTATTAGCTATATGAAGATGCGATACAAAATTGGAGAGTGGTAATGTGAATTACAGTAGAGCTTGCAAGGTTCACTGAACTTGGGTTGCATGTATTTCAGTTCTGTTTTGCAGTCTTTAGGTTTTTTTTAGTAGATAGTAACTTTGCTTAGTTACTAAATGCAATTTTCTTGCATTTTTTTCCCCAAATGATTCATCTGTAAGTGTGTATTGTAGGTTGGTATAGTTACCACCTTAGAGCTTCAGTGAGAGCCATGTTAGTCACCTAGCAATGAAAATTACAGCCTTTTGGAGTATGATTTGACTTCTTAAAGATGTTGCTCATGTCCTGGTAGTGACTGGAGAAAATGTTCTCAGCTGTTTCATGTGGAAGTCACGGGTACACCTAATTGGTGGTGATGGTATTTTTTTGGGAGAGGCTGTGCCTGTTTTAAAAAAGATATGTAAGCAGGCTGCCACCTCCTAGCCATGTCCTCAGCCTGATCGTAATGTCAAGTCAGATTTACCAATTCCCAGATCTTTGATTATCTCTTGATTCAGATCAGCATGGGAAAACTGCATTTCTTTGAGAGTTCTGAAATTGCTAATAACATTAAAAACCCTCTTAATAAGATCCTAGTCCCATTCTTGGAAACAAGGTCAGGTGGGATGGGGCCTTGAGCAGCTTGATGTAGTTGAAGATGTCCTTGCCCATGGCAGAGTGGTTAGTCTAGGTGAGCTTTAAAGGTCCCCTCCAACCCAAACTATTCTGTGAAAAGATTTATTTTGTATTATTTTATCCTGCCTATGCAGGATTTTTTTCCTTGCATGTGTTTGATATTCTGGTTGGACTGTACCTAATGATGCAGTCCTTCAGTATCATATTTTCTAACAGTGTTAATAGTTACATAATGTTGCAATATTTATGAATTGCATATTGTAAATTTATTAATCTGTGTTTACTGACAGGAAGTCATTTAAAGGAGGTCTTTCAAAGATGACTGACATGTCTTGTGTTTCTGACAGATTCCTGGATTTTGTGATGGAGGGTTGGGAACAAGTATTCCTGGTGTGCAGGGCCGCGTGAACTGTGATGTCCTGGTTGGCTACAAGGCCGTGTACCGCGTGTGCTTTGGCATGGCCATGTTCTTCCTCCTCTTCTCCTTGCTGATGATCAAAGTGAAGAGCAGCAACGACCCCAGAGCAGCGGTGCACAATGGGTAAGATGCAGGAATGAGTGCTGAGATGAGTTAGTGATTAATTTTTGTAAGAGGAAAAGATGCATGTGGCCGTTGCTTTTCCAAGCCTGCACCATGACACCGGATGATCTGTCCAGAGGTTTCCCAAGATAAGAAATTCTGCTTTTGTCTAAAGATAGTGAAATTCAGAGATGAATAATGGCACAAAGTTTCATTCCACTGAGATTTTTTCAAGAAATAGAAAGATTGAAAGGCCTCATCTGTTCTCTGGGAATTATATTCCTATAACCTTTGACGTTTGTAAGAACTTTTGTTCTTTTCTGAACAGTTTTCTGTTAAAGGTTATAGCAGTTACACATACATATCTATATAGATGTATAAAACATATATTTTCTCTTTCTGCTATCTTTTCAGTTGTGCCTCTGCAAAAAGAAGATAGTTATGTATCTAATTTTTGAGCTTTCTTCCAGCAGATATTCTTCTGTATTTCATGTTAGTTAGGATTATCAGATGAAAGAATACAGTGGAATTTCAGCTTGTGGTGTTGACACAAGTGATAGTTTTCATCCAGACTCTGCCAATGTGTAATGTAGCTTCTTGACCCAAGGAGATAAAAATATTTGTAAGAAGGAATGATGCTAAAAAGTCTAAAACCATTTATGGTGCCTAATGTTGGTAGTCACAGGGATTGCTTAGACTACTGCTTTTTCAAGGTGACTGCATTTAACAGAGCTATGAAGAGCTGAGCCGTAAAATTTTCTTTTATATCCAATATAATAGGATTAAACATGTCCAGCATAAAATGAGAAAAAGCTTCTAATTATTTCTGTAGGGGGAGGTTAAGACTGAGCAGAATATTGCTTTGTTTAGTTTTTTGATCTAAAGAAAAAGAGAATACAGTGTTAAGATACGTTAGCAACAGTAACTAAGTTCGGCTTTTCCCTCCACCCTGCTTTGTTCAGGAGAACATGCTTGTTGCAAGTGAAAAGAAAGTGGTTCAGCTACATTCTGTATCAGAGCTCTATTTTTTTTTTTGTGTGTGTTTTTTTTTTTTTTTTTAGGAAAAGGCACATGCTGATTTACATGATGTGAGATGTTTTTAACCTAAAACTGTTCTTAAATGTTTGAGATCTTCTTGATAGCCTTATTTGGAATTGTGCTCTCCAATACAAATTTAGGTACTGTTTATGCAACCCATAGCAGTTTGCTCTTCTTAGGCAGTCTAACATCAGCACTAGGATAAAAGGAAAAAATATGTTATTTAAATGTTGCAGGTAAAATATTTAATAACGTTACTTTCAACACTTCTGTAATAACTCGTTTCAGTAATACGAGTTAGAGTGAGCTTTATTAAAAGCTTAATGGTTTTTGATTTTTGAAGTTGTGTGTATGTTCAGTAATACTTTGAGATGTAATCTTTTTAGTCAGTGATTTGAAATATTGAGAATACTAGGTTTTTGCATATATGTGTACTAACTTTTTCATGCCTGCATGCAGGTTAAGCCCTGTAACATGATCTTGTGCCTATGTTCACCCTCTCTGCTTTTTTAACAGCAGTCAGAGTGGTTTGTTGCCTCAGGTTTATAATAACAATAGAAAAAAAACCCCAAATATAATGTATTTATGAGATAGTTGCTGGCCTGCACAGAATGCACAGCAGCTTCAGGTAAGGTATTATTTTAGATGATTATTTTCTTCAGTTGTCATATGGGGTAGAGCATTAAGATTCCTTAAAAAGTCTGGAATTAGATTAAATGTATTCAATTTGTGATCCACATAAGTGGATTCAAAAACTAGTTTTAGTGGGGTTTGTATTACAATGTAAATGTTACAACTTAATTCAACTTTCAGACTGGGTTTAGTCACTTCTCTATATCCCAGGGAATTAGTCTGTTTTGTTTCACATTCTACTCTTCTGTCATCTCACATAGTTTCTCTCCACACAACTGGCACTTGTTCTTCTGGTCTCCATCACTTGATTGTGACAGCCAGCAGGAGAGATTAAACTTGTTAAAAGTATGGGAAGAAATGGGAAGGGATAGAAAACTTGAAAAATGACAAGTGTTTGACATTGTGGGGGTGTCACCATGCCTGTTTATGGAGCTGCCTGTCGTGGGGATCAGCAAAAATAGTCTTCACCTCCTTACTGTTTTGTTGGCATAATTTATACAGCTTGTCTTTTGGGCAAGTTTGGTGAATCTTTGGTGGAAGATACTCTCTTGTATGCTTTCTGGAAACATCTGATCTGATGGTCTGTGAAAAATGTTCCCATGATACTGCACTAAAACTGGGACTTAAAATGTGATTGTGTTTTTTCTGGGGGGGGATAAATCAGTTGCTTTTGTTTTTGTGATAAATCCTCATCAGCTGTAGGCCTAAAGAATTTGAAGTTGAGTGGGAAGAATCCAGACTTTTGTATATCCCTGTCATGTAGGAAGTGAACAAAGACTGTAGGGAGCTCCAGCATACTATTTTATGTCATTGTAGGCACCAATCAGATCTTTGATATTAAAAGCAGGAAGGGATTTTTTAACCCATTTTTCTGATGTGCAGAAAATTCAATAATCTCACTGCTCTGGTTTAAAACGTTCTTAGGAAGAAAAGAAGCAGCTCACAATTGGCCTAATTTGTAATTCATGAGTAAGAAGCTACCTCTGGGAAATGTGTCAAACTCTGTGTCAGTCTAGGATGGTTCCAGCATAATTTTTTGGAGGAGAACAAAAATCTTGGGCAGATAAAATTTTTATCCTGCTTCCAAAGAAGCAAGTTAAGAATGAACAAATTAAAAAAAAAAAAGCAACTCTTAAAGATGTGTATTTTATGTGTAAATTAGACTATTCTTAACAGTTGCTTTATTCGTTTTATTTCCCTTTAGATTCTGGTTCTTTAAATTTGCCACGGCACTTGCAATTAGTGTTGGAGCTTTCTTCATACCAGAGGGACCATTTACAACTGGTGAGAGAATATTGTGTTCCTCTGTATCATGTGCAATCATATTTAGTTTTAAAAGAGAAGTAAGTGCGTGCTAATGTCATACAGTTTTAATTGTAGCTATGTAACTATAGTGCTTCTCTGTGTTTAAGGACACTGAGACAGGGAGGTAAATCATCTGTGATTCTTAACTAGTTTTGTTTTACTTCTCTTCTAGTGTGGTTTTATGTAGGTATGGCTGGAGCATTCTGCTTTATTCTTATTCAGCTGGTCTTGCTTATTGACTTTGCCCATTCCTGGAATGAGTCTTGGGTTGAAAAAATGGAGGAAGGAAACTCAAGATGCTGGTATGCAGGTAAGAAGGGACTGTACTACAATCAAGTTTTAAATTTCATTTAATGTGCATTATGTTAAATAAGTTACTCACTGAATAGTTCGTTTTACCAGAGTTCTGGAAGGGCTGCTTTGTGCATAAGTATCATTTTCTCAGATGTGTAGTTCAGCTTCACTGATGTCCTTCTGTTGTTGAGTTAAGGGAAAGCAGGGAGATTTGCAGCAGCCTCTGAGTTCCCTGGGAGCATGGCATGAGTTTCACAAAATCACTGAATGGGTGAGGTTGGAAGAGACCAGAGCACATGGCACAGATTGTGTCCAGATGGTTCTTGAATATCTCTAGTGCAGGAGACTCTACAACCTCTCTGGGCAGTCTGTTCCAGGATGCGGTTATACACAAAGTAAAGAAGTTCCTCCTCATGTTCAGGTAGGGCTTTCTGTGCATCATGATATCAGAGAAGTAGAAATTGAAGCTTTTTGGGTTTTTTGCAGCCACAGGTTTCATTATCCCTTTAGTGCTGGTTAAAAACAAAGTAATCTGTTAGTGCTTCATGTTGAGTAGAATAATCTCAAATGGTTGTTTTTTCTGGTGGCCAGTCAGTCAGTCTTCGAAGGCATATGCTGAGTGAAAGGCCAGGGTAGTGAAGGAGAGTACAAGTCATCTCACTGGAGAAATGATATTTTAATAATGTGTTAATAAAGTAAGTTTCAGGTGTGATAATTTAGATGTTTCAAAGGACAGCATGGTCTGTCTTCATTCAGCAGCCACTTTATTATTTAATGTTTTTACTAAGATGTAATTTGGAAATGAAATTTTGTTTTATCTTCTGTTGGAGAAATATTTCTTCAGTTTCTTTTTTAAGCTGTTAGCCAAAGTCTGCATAGTACAACTGTGATCTTTTATCCTTGCTCTTCCTGGTTGCTGTTAGAGCACTTCACAGACTAGTTGAGAACCTTTTTTATATTTCAGTGCCCAGAACTCTAGTTGTATATTGTATCCCACACTTGATAATCATGCAGCATTATTTCATTCTTAGTAGTCTCTGTAATTAACCAGTTTAACTATGGTTTTGTTTCTTCACAGCTCTGCTCTCAGCTACAGCTATCAACTACCTGCTGTCTCTTGTAGCTATTGTCTTGTTTTATGTTTATTACACTCATCCTGAAGGTTGTTCTGAAAACAAGACATTTATCAGTGTTAATATGCTCCTGTGCATTGGTGCTTCTGTGATGTCAATTCTGCCAAGGATTCAGGTACAATTTTAATTATGTTGCCTTCTGTGTTATCATGATATAATTGTGCCTGCGATTTCTGATTGCCTGATTTCCCTGTTTTGTGACTCCTTTGTGCAGGAATCTCAGCCAAGATCTGGTCTGCTGCAGTCTTCGGTGATCACAATTTACACAATGTATTTGACTTGGTCAGCTATGACCAATGAGCCAGGTAAGTGTTGTAGCAATGCAGGGCTTTTTTGGGTAACCAGTTCAGCAGTAAATTGTATCTCCACCTCTTTTGCAGGGCAGCATGAGAACGGGTTATAGAATGTGTGTGGGTTAGGGCTCAGGTACGTGTGCTGCCCTCTCTCCTGAGGGATGGGAGGGGATGGGCAGCAGTGAGGGAGGGCAGGGTCTGCGAGGCTGGTCCAGGCAAGCTCCCTGAGGGGCAGAGGGAAGCAGAGTGGCATTGCTTCCAATGTGTGTGCTCACCTTTTCCACCCACAGAAGCCACACTCTCTGCAGCCTGTGGGAGGTACAAAATAGCAACCTGGCCTTGCCCACACAGCTCTGAGCTCTGCCCCCTCTGCAGCAAGCATACAAAGATAATGTCTTTTTCCCCTGCTTATATGGCATGTAAGATTTTCTGCTCTTTACTTGCAGAACTGCAGTATTCTAGAGCTTAGATTTTGCAGATTGCCTCAGTTCAGAGGTCTGAGGGGTCTAGGAGTTTCACTTGTCTACCAGGTTTCATGTTTCTTAGGTGACAAAATGCTACTGATTGTATTTTTCCAAACTGAGGATTTAAAACAAATACTAATAAATGTTGTCAATGACATTGTGTCTGGAAACAGTTGAATATCTCTAAAAGTAAATAAATAACTGCAGAAATTCTGGTGATTAAAATAAAACACCAGATACTGATTTTGGTGGTTTCAGTTTGGTCTCTGACCCTTTTATTTTAGTTATAGACAGTCTTCTTTGCTTCTGTGTTGTGGAATACATGAGTCATCTAAATCAGGCAGTGATTATGGGGAAATAAGATTATCTACTATTTTCAGCTGTTTCATCAGTGTTACCTGTGGATGCTCTGGGTTGGGAACCTCTCCTAATAAAAAACTGACATTATTTTTCAATTCAGGGATGACTCGGGTACCCCATCTATAGAATATGTGTGTCAAACTTGTTTTCTAGCAGTAGAATTTCTGAAGTTTATTATGCAGAAATTTTTATTTTGTTACATCTAATTTTGTGAGATGGAATAGTAAAACAGTTGATGGATATCTTACATAAGTTCAGAATCCTTTTATTTGCTCAAAGTGACAGATTTTTATGCCATATGCTGTCATTTCCCTGCTCTAGAGGGAATCAGTAGGCTAAAATTAGATTCAAATTTTACTTCAAGACTATCGCAGTCACGAAGTTCCTTTCTATTTCTGTGCATTCAGCATGGAAATGTGCTGTTAAATATTTGTCCTGTTCTTGTTTTATGTAAGTTCCATTGTAATTTCCCTCACAGACAGGCGCTGTAACCCCAGTCTGCTGAGCATCATTGGTTACAACAGCACCACCACTCCAACCCAAGGTCAGGTAGTGCAGTGGTGGGATGCACAAGGAATTGTAGGACTGGTTTTGTTTTTGCTGTGTGTTCTCTATTCAAGGTAAGATTCCTTTTAAAAAAATCTATTGATTTGTATTACTTCTTATTGTTGGATAGTAAATTGTATTTATTTGGGTAACTGTTCGGTGTCCTTTCCTGTCCAATAAAGCATCCGGACATCCAACAACAGCCAAGTTAACAAGCTGATGCTGACCAGTGATGAATCAACACTGATAGAGGATGGAATGCCCAGGAGTGATGGCTCCCTTGATGATGGAGATGATGTTCACCGAGCTATAGATAATGAGAGGGATGGAGTTACTTACAGTTACTCCTTCTTCCACTTCATGCTTTTCCTGGCATCACTGTATATCATGATGACACTCACCAACTGGTACAGGTATTTACATTTGATTAGATTTTGTGCTGATAATGAGCATACAAGATGCCATCTCTTGCTGGACAAGGAGGCACAAGTTGAATGCTCTGGAATGTAGGTCTTGAATGGGCCTTCTCAAGGGAAGTTACTGTTTGAGTTACGCTTTGGGACCTATATTTGAAAACTGTAGCCAGCCTTTTTCACAAGTGCCTGTCATATTTTGTAGTATAATTCTTGTCATTAACTGGACTCCTAAATACATCCTGCTTAAGTAAATAACAGGATGAAGTCTTAAATACTGTAACAGATAGAAATTAGTAAACTAGGCCCATGTCTGGTACAGAGAGCTAGAAAAAGAGCATATTATATCATAACAGGTCAAGAGAGAAATGTTCTTTCCTATCTCCTCAGCACTGGTGACTCCTCTAGTTCTGGGGCTTCCCAGAGCAAGAGAGCCATGGACTGACTGTAGAGAGTCCAGCAAAGAGCCACAAAGGGCCTGGAGTATCTGTGATATGAGGGGAAGCTGAGAGAGCTGTGACTGTTCAGCTTGGAGAAGAGAAGGCCCAAGGAGTGTCTCCCCAATGTATATAAACGCCTGAAGCAGGGGTGCAAAGAGGATGGAGCCAGGACTTTTCAGAGGTGCCCAGTGACAGGGCCAGAGGGAAAGGGCACAAACTGAGGCACAGGTGGTTCCCTCTGAAAATCAGGAAACACTTATCCATTGCAAGGGTGACTGAGCCACTGGCAAGTTGCTAAGGAAAGTTGTGAAGGTTCCATTCTTGGAGGTACTCAAAAGCCATCTGGGGCAGCTGGATTTAGGAGTCTCTGCTGGAAGAGTGGAGTTGGACTAGAGACTCTTCAGAGGTCTCTTCCCACCACAGATATTCTGTGACAGAGCTTGGTGAAAGGAAATTACATCTGCTCCTTGAAAAGAATTCTCATGATAAAATAGTCCTCCTGTGTGTGAACTGTTGTTAACAGCTTGATCAGATGTTCTTCACAATTAAAAAATTCAAATTAAAGTCTCCAGTTATTTGGCAAAGAACAATTTGTATCGAGAAATAACTCTTAATAGATAGTCCTGCTGTGGATTTGATTTGTGGCCCTACTTGGGTCAATATGACATCAAGATGATTAATTTCTCTAGGTGGTGTCCTTTGGAAAGGCAAAACACATTCTTTATATCTCCAAGTGCTATCCATTTACTTCTTTTCTGCAGATTTGTTAGAGATTCCTTGTAATTATTTCTGCTTCTTGGCAGCTTCTTGAACTAAATACTTTTTGTGCTGCTGTTGTTTTCCCACCTCTTATGACACCAGCTTAGAAGTAGTGTTCTTGTACAGGCTGGTGTACAGGCTGGGTCGTTTGAGGTGTGAAGTGAAAATTATCTCCTGTGAAAACAGTGTTGAAGGGTGGCTTAGAACACAAGTATGTTGTATGGAAAAAGAATGGCAAATGATGCTTTTTCTTTTGCTTCAATCCCAGTCCGGATTCTTCTTACGAGACAATGACCAGCAAGTGGCCGTCTGTGTGGGTGAAGATCTCCTCCAGCTGGATTGGCATCGTGCTGTACGTGTGGACTCTGGTGGCCCCGCTGGTTCTGACCAACCGTGACTTTGACTGAGCTGCTCTCGAGGGAGGATGTGTTAGCACCACGTGTCCCTGAAACCAACAGTATTCTGGGTAACAGTGCGGGTGTAAATATATGTGTGTGTGCTGTCCAGGTAGTATTCCCTGCTTAATCCTGCATGATTACCTTCAATCATGTCTTGTCATTTCATTAAATGACTTTTTCTAGCTGAGCTCAACGGCAATTGCTGTAACGATGGTTTTCATAGGATTACTCCTAGCTTGAGTGCTTTGGGAGCATGAGATGAAAGATCAAGAACTTCTGGAAGTATGTTTTTTTCCCCTCAATTGCATTAAATGGTTTTAGGGATAAAAGTGCAAGTGTTAATTAGGGTAACTAAACAGTGCTAGGTCAGGCTTTGCGAGTAAAGGAGGGGCTGCCTTTGATGATCCCTGTTGCCTTGATTCCAAAGTAAGCCTTGAGTAAGCGTTGTTAGTCTCCAAGTGGAACACGTTGGAGCTCAGTGGACATCGTGCAGCACTCTGGCACTAACAGCCTGACCTTTCCTATGCTGAGGGCAGCAGTAGCTTCCACACAGATGTGAGGGGGAAACTTGCACCTGGAGCTGCAGAGGAGCCAGTCCAGCGTGTCCCATTGCACACTGGAGGACAGGCACCCTGGGGAGAAATATCCTGATATTGGATGCTCAGAAGCATGTTTTTAAGGCACCTGTTTACAAAGTGCATCTACATATTATTATTGTTTTTAAAGTAGTTTAAATGGCATAGCTGTACTGTAATTTATTGCTGTTTTGTGTGCCACTTTCTTCTTGGCTAAGCTACAATCATGGAGTTTGCAAGGAGCCGAGTGGTGAAAGCTGTGTAAGCCCTTTGGAGGAATTGTTTGAGTATTGTGATTTTAAAAAAAGTGGAGAAAAAGGAGCACTGGGATTACAATAACTAAAGGAGGAGGTTTGCATTTACTGAGGCTTTAACAGAAGAGTTTCTTAAAATATTTGGGGCTCTGAATCTTGAAATCTTTTACTGTATTAGGTATTTTGATTGTTGTCCATTGCCAGAGATGGACTTGAGCCTAGAAAGTCTAAGTCTGGGCATAGTTCCCGTGCAGTTACAAAATCTTAAAATGCTTTTGTGCTTGCTGCTTTGTAACTGAAGTACATAAGCTGCATTATTTCTCTCTGTTACTTGCTACAACGTGAGCCTAGAGCAGCCTGACTGGGAGTGACCCTGGAGCCTGCAGCAGATGTCATGCTCATCTCTTTCTGTGGTGTTTGTAACTGTGACTTCCTGTTGCTATTCTCTAAGCTTTTAATTCTGCACCTGAACACTGACATTTACTGCAAAAGTCTGACATGTCAAGTCAAACTTGAGACAGTAGTGGAAATTAGTGAAGGCTTGTAATAATTTGGAATATGTTGTTACCTTATTAATAAATAAATTTGGATGAAGATGTTGCATGACTTTTTATGTTTCGTGCTGCTGCCGGATGTGTTTTTTGCTAGAGTTTCTGTTACCTTAGAAGAGCTGGCAGTGCTCCAGGGCACACCTGCGAGGCAGCGAGTCCCTGGCTCTTTTGGGAGGTCACCTGTAACCCCTGGGTGACATCCTCTGACAGTTCTGTGCCCTTGGCAGCTGTGGCCCAGCAAACACAAACATGCTTTGCACCTGTAACTGCATTTCTGCTTTATCAACTGCTGCCACCCCCCCCCCTCGTCTGCACCTGTTAAAAACACCAAAGAATTAGCTGAATTCAGAAGATGAGCAGACTGCTCTGTCTATGGATTCAGCTCCTTGTACAAGCGGCCAACTTACTCCTTTGGAAAAGGAAATTGTGGATCCACTGCCACTGTTGGGGAATGTGGTTTTTGTGTTGTGTGTACGACAGTTACTGAAACCCTGTTTCTCTGCTAAGCCTTCATACTATGGCAGTTCTCAAACTTTATTTCCAGTTACAGTTTGACTTACTGTTTATATTAAAGTCAGGAGCTGAAGGTGCAATGATTTGGTTTAAAGTGAGTAAGCTGCCTCTTCACCCGGTGGTGCAGGAACTCCTCTGGCTCTGTAGCACAACTACAGAAACTCCCTGCAGCACCTGTGGCTTCTGTGAGTGCATAGTGGACACACACCTTGGAGAAGGGGTAGGGCTCCTCCACTGGAAGGGAAGTGATGGTGCTCAGTCACAGTTCTCAGAAGTCAAAGAGAGAACACTCTTTCCTGTGCTACTACTGGACAACTGTTTGCTGCATTGGACACTTGTTTTGGAGGCTTATCAGTAAACCCTGCAGGCTGGAGATAATGAAACTATTTTCCAGGAATTGTGCACTGCAGACCTTGCACAGCTACTATGATAGGAAAACAAGAGGCTGTTAAATCCATAATCACATAGAATAAGAGACGAACTCTTGACAAGTATCACACTTAAGTAACATTTATTTTGTCAGCATAGATGGTCCAAGTTAAAAGTACTCATGCAGTCACGGGGCCTGGCAGCTGTCAAGAACTTCTCCCCAGTTTGTGCTATGTGTGAGCACTTCCACTGAAGTGAAAGTAAGGCAGAACCAAGATTTAGCAAGGTACAGGCACTTTGTTCCCAGTTGAAGCAGGGAAAAAAAAAAAGCCTACATCAGGTCCTGGTCTCCCCACCCCAAAAAAGCCTCATGTGTGTTAAACAAAATGTAAAAAATAAGAACACCAAAATACAGAAAATCAGTGTTCCCTAACCATACACTACTAGTTTATGTCATATGTAAGACGAGAAGTATAAGAAACCATAAACCAAAGCTCACTACTGACAAGTGTTGGTTACCTGCAGCACAAGCAATGTGTGCAACACCAAGTGTTCACAGCAGTGCAGCAGCAGCCTGGCTCAGCGGTGCCAGCTGTGCCTGGTGACTTGTCTAACTCCATAGCTAAACAACTGCTTGTATAAGATAGGAAAGGTACTTCAGATTCCACATACCTGGTTACATAAAACAGTGATTTACAAAAAACTCTCATACCAAACAATGTTCTAAATAAATAGTTCATCTTCGTGACTATGTACAGAGCCTCCCTCACATCAGTTATCCAAGAAGGACATGTCTGTGTCCATGGGTACTGGGGCAAGTTCGCACAGGTAGAACAGCGTGGCTTCACTCGCCTCTGCCTCCGTCAGCGGCTCCAGACGCACCAGTTTGCTCTGGGTGGGCTGCGGATCCAGGCTGCTGTCCAGAAGCTCCTCCCCTTCCAGGGATTTGTCAACAGCTGAAGGAGTCTCAGTTGTGAAGCTCCCACTCTCAACAGCAGAACCCGGGTTCCCATCGAGGAATGCAAGGAGTGGAAATGCAGTGTAGTGTATCAACTGCTTATCTACAGAGAAAAAATGTCCAATGTATCAATTCATCTGCCTTTCTACATGCACAAGGAAGAAACTAAACCCACAGTACTTATTTAAGAATAATTAATAAAGAAAGATGGGTGTTTATTTTAAATGTGTTTTTAAAGAATTGTTAGGTCCATGCATAACATTATTTGTGCATTCACCCACAAAACATCAGTTTCTGTGAGCCTAGTGCTGTCCTGGGTTGGCCATATGATTTTTTTGTATCCCCAATCGCCCCTCCTGCTTATGCTGGATATTAAGCTCTACAGCTTTAAGTGAGGCCCAGAGAGACAGAGAGGGTGAAAGCGGAGAAAAAAAAACACGCTCCGTTTGTCTGCAGGAGAACCCACGCCCCCAAAGAGATTTCTCCCTAAACCAGGACAAGTGCAGAGACAAAAATCTAAAAAACAAATATACTAAGTATTTTGTTTTGGTTATTTATCAGCATAACATAAAACCAGACAAGGAGCAAATAGCTTTTAGAGTAATGTTCAACTGGTGAAGTGTTTCAGTAGATCCCTACAACTGATCTGATCTGGACTTAGTACCTTGTGTTTCCTGTGAAGCCGCTGGACCAGCATTATTCTTGCTAGTTTCTTTTCCCTTTGTCTCCATCTGGGAACAAAAGCAAACTCTTAAAACACACGTTTAAAGCCTGTTCCAATGCCACTGGAACACAGCTGACCAACTACAACAAAAAAGTATTTTTTTACTTGTGATAAGATGCAGTGGCATTATCAGTATCACCCACACTAACACACCTTGGCTGAGAAGACATTAAATGGAAACACAGGCTATAAAGCAAGAACCAAAACTAATGCTTTAAATGAACAGGAAAAATTCAAAGTGCTACATCTTTGCTCCACTGCTTATATTGTGTGGCGTTTCTTTTCCCACCACACAATTCAGATGAAACCATTCTGATAAAAGTGCATACCATGTTTGCAAGTAAAAAAAATCTCTGGGGAGATTTTTTTAAAGTCAAGAGACTGGTACAATGTACAGGTATTGGCCTCAAGGTAATACAAGTTTTAATGGACATTACTAATGAATTAGTGTGCTTTCCTTTGGTGTTTAAAGTCCAACAGGATGAACTCAGCTGCAGTCTTCCTATTCTCATGCAAGTCTTAAAAGCCAAAGCACAAAGTGCCATGATTATAGCAAAGAAAACAGCAAAAGACGAGTGAATTTTGCATCTCTCACTACTGCATATGTTGAGCAATGGATTTAAGACTTACTTTGGTATTAGTGATATGATCATGATCTGTGGGATTCATCTGCACAGAGCTTGTAAAAAGCTGAATAAGACAAAAGACATCAAGGTTTAGGTATCTCAGTGTTGCCATTAAGAATACAAGACCATTGCTTCTGTATGTGTGAGAATAACCCCTGTATTTATTCCACCCTCGATGAGGATTGGAGTCTATTTACAGGAAATCACTGCTTTTACAATGAAAATCTAGCTTTGGAGTACAATCGTTTGGAATTTCATAAACCCTGATCACAAAAGAAACAACTGTATGGCATCTAACATGGTTTGCTGCAGTCTTAAAACACCAATTTCTTCTGACATTGCTGCAAGGATAATTCTGTCTACACTATGTTTGAACTTGCAGGTGACACCAAGCTGGAAGGAGTCATTAGTGAGTGGAGAGCAGAACTGCTGTTAAGAGGATCTCAGTGAGGTGGGAGCGGGGCCAATGGGCACTCCACCAGGTTCAATAGCCACAGGTCACCAGGACCCAGTAACTCCATGCACTGGCCCAGGTTAGCGTTAAGGACAAATGGACATGGAGCAGCACCTCCAAGAAGGGACAAGTCAGTCATGGCAGACAACACCCTGCCACCAGCCAGCAGCATGGCTTTGCTACAGGGAGGGAGGTTCTTTTTAATCCCAGTTCATTGAGAAGAGCATAGATTATGTGCTGGGTTATTTCAAGCAAGAGTATTAATCTACTTGACATCTAAGTTCACATCACAACAAATATAGGCATTTTTTCATTAAGAAAGCTACTGTTCAATAAGAAGCTTAAGCAGTGGTGTAGCATTAAAACTTATACCAGTGCTCCAAAAACTCAAGTATTTAAAACTTTGCTTTCTAAAGGGAAGGAAAAAAAAAACCATTTGTGATTTAAATCCATCCTAAACAGCAACAACACACACAAATGTTTTCTGTAGCCTATTATGAAAATACTTAAAATTAAGTCAAAATTACATCAACCAGGAGATCTGGATCTATGCTGAACTGTCGTCCCGATAACATAGCCTGGAAGTCCTCTAAACTGCAGTCAATACTGTCCAGATAATCCAGAAGTTCAACTCTAGAAGGCAAACAGTATTTTATTGCTGTATCCCTTAATAAAGTAAGAGAAATCCTCAAGTAAGCTTTACACAGATGTACTACATTGCATCTAAAAATCTTCACCAGAACTAGAACGAACTGGGCCTTTCACAATTAATGACCTTTGGAAAAAAGTGAAGACTTGGCCTCTTTAAAGGAGAGCCCAAGTACAGCAGACAGGTGCTCTGAAATAGGCATCACAGGAATCACATCAACATAACACTATGACGTAACATTAGCAGAGATGCAATCCTTGCATCCGCACTGCCCTAACGGGTCTAAATCCACCTGCAGGAGTGACAAAAATAAATTCCTACAGTTTAATCTCACAACATTACACTGACAGATTATACATCTCAACTCATTTAACAGTGAAAATCAGAAGTCACATCTTAAAATATTTCAAATAAAAGGATCTTCAGAAACTGGCTGGAATAACAGCGGTCTGTAAGTATAAAGTTCTCGGTAGAAACTGCTATTCAGTTATTTTTACTTCAATCAAATAATCAGTTCTAATACTTGAAAGAACAAAAGACCAGACTACTTACTTTCCAAGGAGATTTATATTCTGTGAAATTACTCCATTTTCATTGAGTATGGAATCCATCACAGAGACTGGATCTTCTGCAGTTAAAGTTGACTGATTATTCAGCTGTACAGCACTTGACATCAGTGGGCTTGTGCTGTCACTGACAGGGTTGACTGGATCATTACCTGGGACAGCAACTGATTCAGTGCTTTTATCCCCTTGAATTACAGGGGCATATTCATCTTCATTATCATCTTCCACAATTACAATATCAGGAGAATGGTAGCTACAGCTACAGCTGTAATGGGAGAAAAACTAATTACAGCATTTCATACACATTTACATTTGTATTATTCAACAGGTTTAGTTACTTCTCACTTTAGTCAAGCCACTATTCAAGTTACTGTAAGGAAATAAACTTTTCTACTGCTTTTTAATACTAAACACAGCAATATATTCTAAATATCTATTTTTCCATTGATTCGGTTCTGTAATGGTCAATATAATTAGTGCAGCTCAGTTAGCAGACACTATTGTGCCAGACCACAATAACCAACTGCTCAAGAGCTACAGGAACACTGATATTTTTGTCATAAGAACAACTATAAGCTTGCATATAAAGGTGAAGCACGTACAAAGTGAACCAAAGTATACAAGGACATCAAACCAGACAGACAGTATCTACTTTGTGTATTTCCTGCTGAACAGCATCAACTATGGAGCACCCATAACAAAGGATCCCAGTCTCTACAGGTTTGTAGTTAACCTCATTATGCATACCAGGAAGGAAACCTGGAAACCAAGAGTCAGCCTCAACTGATTTGCTTTCATCCCTATTCTGGTTCTTAACCCTTAAGTAGCTGTTAGTTAGGCTGCCTCTCTATCACGGCCTTTTACTTATGAAGATTTTCTATCAGAGAATGCACTCCAAGGCAGAAGTTGAGCAATAACAATGGTACCAACAATGGTACCAAGTATAAGCTACAAATATTTTTTTTTCCTTTGAGGAGTAATACAGGCCCTATCAATCCAATGCAATTTAAGAAGAGAGTTGCATCTAAATGCCTGGACCAAGTTTCAACTTGCTTTTAGTTGAAAGATGAACAACTTCTGTAATACTGGAGTGCAGACAGGAAGAAACAATCACTAAAAACAACTGGGACTGTAAAACACCAAGAACCCTGAAATGAATCGGCTTAATGAAAAGACCACACCAAAACCTGACAAACACCACATGTAAATTATTCTCTACAAAAATCTGCAAGAACAAGGGAAGTAACTCCTGTCTGTACACACACGCAAGAAGAAAGACTTCTCTTATTCTGGCTTCAATATATTTAACTATCATGCAATAATACAGATTGTTTTCACCAGTTTTGACCTGTCCTTCTGATATTAATACTCCAACAGCCAATTAACTCTTGTGGAACAAATCTAGAGGTCAGCAAATCAAAGCTGATGTGAATTCACAGATGAAGTTTCTATATGTGCAAGAGTGCTGAATAATTCTAACCACTTCACTAAAAAAAAAATAATCTAAGACATCTGAATTAGTGCATATTATTCAACACAGAAAGCCATTTATCATCACACACTTTTTGAGACTTCTTACTTGGAAGAATCTGAAGTGGTATCTTCACTTGTCTCTGGTGTAACAGGAAGGTTTTCTTCATCAGCCATGGGATGTTGTTCCTCACCCACATCTTCAGTGACATCATAAATAACAATATCATCTGAAATCTGTTCCCTTTGTTTTAAACCCTCATTTCTGTTGAGAGGTACCTGAGAATTATTTTTTAAGAGTCAGGGCACAGAGGGACGACAAGCTTCAGCACTTTGACAGTTGTCATTGTATCTTACAATGCTTCACATCTAATGAAGTCTAAGAGCTTTCCTACACCTTGGAGATTGCAACCTGTTCATACAGATCTATATTTAACAGAAAAAGCCATACAAGTAAATAAACAAGCTGGAGAATAACAGCTACAGGAAAAAGAACTTGGAAAATGCTACAGGCATAGAAATAAAAATATACTAGCCCTATCAGAAAATAGAACTAAAAATATTAAAACGGTGACTGCTGGTTAAACAGTGCTTTGTTATAAAGCTACTAATTCTAGCGCCATACTACAGCAGTTGTTTTAACAATTTCCTCACCAATCATTATTTGGACAGCAGAAAACAACTTTCAGTGGTGTGACTCATTCAAAATGTAACAGGAACATATGATTTTTTGGGGTTGGATGCTGCCTTGCAGAACAACACACTGGACCCTTGTGGCCAGGGATGCCACATTCCCAGAGATAACAATGCAACATTATACATACTATTTCTAACAGCCCCATTCTTTAAAGCAAACTGCTTTCAGCAGGAACGCATCAAGCTATATTTAATACACAAGCATCTGGTATATACACGCTTATGTTGGAAAGTGAATGGTGATTATCAACACATTTAGCTTCTGAAGGAAACAACACGGCCTATCACTTCTACAAGCTCTCTGTACACAGATACATTTTAGTCTCTATACAACAATGAACTTGATCCATCTGCCCACCTGCATACCTTCATCATAACAGAGAGTACCCATAATAGAAAACTTACATGGTGGCTACTGTCAGCTGGTTCTTTAACAATTTTCTGAAATACATTTGACTTTGTAGGTCCATTAGTGTTCAGAAGTAGAGGCCTACATCAGAAAGAGTAAAAGAAGAAAGCCATCTCAAAACCACCTCTTTGGTAATTAGTCAATGAGGCCTCTCAGTTGATCAGGTGGACAGAAAGTTTTCAAGATCATATTTACCTCTTGCGTTTTAGGCTCACAAGTTGGTTATTCTGCACCAAGGTAACAATGAATTGTACAATCTGTAAGGGAGAGAACACTACTGTTGGTTGCTTTACTTTGTTTGTTTCCCTTGACTACCAAGGTATCTTACAGCAGAAGATGCCAATTATAAAATCTACATATAAACGGCAAAACACTTCCTTTGTACAGTAATTTTTATACAGAGCTGTTCAGAAAAATTCAAAATCAAGGCAAAAATCAGTGCTGACAATATCTAAATAGTTATTCAATTGTTTAAGAAAGACTTCTCAGACAGCAGGTGATAAGAGCAGACTTTACATGACATCCACAGAAAGACATCCAGAAATCCAAACCATTAAAAGAATTGTAATTAGCAATGACATAAGGCATATAGGGATGTGGACCATGGTGAAAGGCATTTTTAACAGATTCAGAAAAAAATTACATGTACAACTAACAGTATTCATCAGCTGCCCTTCCTTTTGAAATGTTAGCCTTCCTTCCCTTATATTTAAAATATCTAAGTCATTAATGTATGTATCTGGCTTCAAGAAATTGGGAAAAAAATTCATTAAGTCTCTGCTACAAGGCTACTTGCAGTGATGCCCTTTCTGACATGTTAAAAAAAATAGATATATACACTCTATGCATTTACAGCAGTTTTGGCAGATCATAAATTTAACTGTTAAATAATCTCAGTCAACATATTATCAATGGGTTCCACTCAATTATCTATTCCTCTGGTAACTTTAGGAAGGAGGATCAGTTAAGTGGGGCAGCAGAGAACTTCCAATACAGAATCTTGTAATTCCTGCAGTGAGAAAGTTTTTTTTGCAAGATCACTTGACATAGAGAATTACATATCTGATTCCTAAAGTAATAAAAAATGGATGGACCATATTGAGGGTAACTTAATGACTCATGTACGATGTTCTTGAGCCTCTTTCTTTGAAAATGTTTACAAGACTTCGGCATTATTTTCTGCACATGCAGTAAAATACCCTGAATGTTTGTTTCACTATGATTTGTTCATCATATACCACCCTGCTGTTTTTTCTGTTAAAGAGATATTTGACATTACAAAAAGTTGAGAGAGGGCAAAGCAAGGTAACATGGCAGTGCATTCCTAGTAGTTCAGAAGCGCTCACTCAAGCACACATGACACCTTACCTTTCTAATAACTTGCTGCTGTTGCAAGTGTTTTGCTCTCAGTTCTGACACTTCCCTCCAAAGGGATTCATTCTCTCTGTTTAAAAATGATGATTTAAAAGTCACACTAAGTTATTAATTTTTGTTAAAGATCAGTTGGCTTCATTAAAACTCTTTGAAATGTGTTTTTAGATTGGGGGTTGGTGTGGGAGTGTCACACACACAGCAAGCAGCCTTGGAAAGTAACTATTACATGGAGACCCAAACACAACAAATGGCCTGCAGAGAATTTCCATCTGATTTAAAGGAAAAAAATAAAATTCCCAAATTTGGCAATAATCATTACCCATACATTCAGCATTTAAAAATTAACTATTAGCATTTGTCACCTCTATTAGCTCCAGTAAAGGGGCATGTCAGGTGATAAAAAATAACAGGAGCATGTCAGAGGTAGCAGTTTTCATGAAACACTGCCATTTTAGAAACCTTGGTTCTTCCAGTACTCACAGGCCTTCAGTTACTGAGACAGTGAAACACTGCCCTGTTGTAACCACAAGCCTTCTTGTTCCAACAGTGTGTGCCATATTAAGAGGTAGATAATGAGTACCAAAAGCTTCAATGAATATGGGCAGAAAACACCCCACCCCACCCCCTTCTCTTTGGCAGTTTAGTTTTCAACACAAAGAAGCCAACTCCACCGGTGTTTGGGTTTTTAGGAAACCTTAACCTAAGTCTTCAGAAACAGCTGCTTGTATGCAGTATGATGCAGGGTACTACTTGCTCCTCAAACTACTCCCATGTCCAATATACAATTTAAGAGTAAAGTTCCATCACAAAATTAACAGCGTAACTCGGGGATTCTGAACTTTCTCAACTTTTTCACAAGCTTTATCAACGTGTTTTGTAGGACCAGGTTTTCTGATTTAGCTCAAGTTTCTACCTTAATAATTTTAACTGATGGGATGACAATATAGATGTCAAAGACCAACCACTAGGTGCTCATCTCTACAAACTGTCAGGTCATTAGCAACTGGCTGTCATTTCAGTCAAAAACAGCCCTGCTCTGGGCAGCAGCTTGGACCTGATGGCTTTCTGACGTTCCTTTCAACCCAGATTACCCTAGAATTTCAAAAGGGCAAATACGATTTTTACTCTAGACTGGCCAGATTCTAACAAAGACTTTGCCTAGGCAAAAGAAGTTTGGCTCTGAATATTTCACCACTCAAGTCACTAGAACAGAAGTCCAGAAATGAGAGAATTTACTTCTTAAAACCTGAACTAATTGGTGACCTCTGCCACGGAGGCCACTGTCACTTTGTCAATGAAAGTTAAGGTGCCCTGAGACCTTCTACTAGAAGAAGAAATAGAAACGCTATTAGAGTTTCTATTGAGGTGATGTGACTTACAGTGCATGACCTTCTGCTCATCTATCTTGTCTATATCTACATACTCTAAAGGATTAAATAATTTGGGGCACATATCTCTCTTGCTGTTGAGAATAAATCATAATTTCTAAGCAGGCAATAATGAAATTCTAAAAAAACCTCTGTTTACATTTGGATTTTTGATTGTTTCTCTGTCAGTGAGGTAACTAATGAATTTCCAAGTTAGATTTCTAAACACACATTAATTTGTCCGCAATTTTAAATGGCAGGGGAGTGAGGACAAAAACAATAGGAAAATAGAAAACCATGAGCACAGACATTAATTGTCTGACAAAAGTATGATACGCAAATTGCACAAACCAAATTTTGCCTCAACCCAAGTACAGTAACTATTTCAACTAGAAGACAAAAACCAGAATACTTTATACTAAGAGAGCTGATTTAAATATTCAGACTCAGCATCAATATGAAACTATTACTAAAGGTGTTATTTAATTGCCTACTACTAGAGAGTTCTGCAAACACCAACACTGCTTATTACTTTTAATAACATCAGAAATTTCGATTTAAAATCAAATTTTTTCTACTGAAATGTATGTTCCTAAAGCAATAATTGAAATTTGGCAACCAGAAGTCAAGAGACACCTAGAATTAGGTCTTTGTCCTGTATCTAGTATCACAATTACTCAGCATTAAGGATCAGATACTGATGAAGCAGCTTACCTCTTCAAAAGAGACAACTGAGATTCAATAGTAGTTTGTTTAATTTGCACCTTTTGAGCACTGCATATTATTTTAGAGAGATCTTCCTGACGTATCCTGTTTTCTTCAGGTCTTGAAGTAGAAACCTTTAAAAGATTAGAATCCAGAAACACCACTTCCTTAACTCATGCTTAACTATTATTCTCTTCTGGTTATCAAATATATTTTCTTACTAATGTTGACAAAACACTCATTTAATTTAATAATAAACCAAGCATCTAAAAAACCCCAAAACCAGAAACAAAGCTACATTAGCTTTAGTTGCTACAAACATTTGTGTACACTCAGACTCTTCTGAATCTGGCATATTCCCAAGTGCTCTCCTTCATCATAACTGCATCACAACAACCTGGTGATAACAAATACATCACTCTGTGCTGGTTTTGGCTGGGGTAGGGTGATTTTCTTCATAGTAACAAATATTGTGTTTTGGACTTGCGCAACTGTGCTGCAGTGCTGGCAATACAGAATGTTTCTGTTACTGCTGAGCAGTGCTTGACACATGGAGTCAAGGGCTTTTCTGCTTCTCAGCTCACTCCACCACTCATTTGCACAAGAAACTGGGGAGGGCACACACACAGCTGGGACAGTTATCCCCACCTGACCAAAGGAGCATTCCACATTATATGTTCAGAATGATGGCATTTGTCTTCCCAGGTCACCACTCCATGTGATGGGGCCCTGCCTTCCTGGGGGTGGTTGAACACCTGTCTGCCTATGGGAGTGGTAAATGAATTCCTGTTTTTGCTTTTCTCGTGTGTATAGGTTTTGCTTTACTCATTAAACTGTCTTCATCTCACTTGAGTCTTCTCACTTTTACTCTCTCAATTGACTCCCACATCTTGACATGGGGAGAGTGAGTGAAGAGCTATGTGGGGCTGTGTGGAGTTGCTGGCTGGGGTTAACCATGACATCCAGTTTAATTTGCCATATTTCTCTTTGCCATCTATATCCACCTGATTCTGTAACAGCAGAGCACACTTCAGAAGCATAATGAGCACATTTAGAAGTTTGCCCCATTCTCTTGGGTATAAAGTTTAATGCTTACAGCAGCTTTGCTCTGAAGCAAGCTACATAAATGAGCACTTTCTAATATTGCTTATGGTAAAATCAAAGCATGTTCTGCACTTCTAATACTCATTTGCAAATTGTCATATTATGTAACTCACACTTTTCTGCCACCTGTGAAACCTAACTATAATGACAGCAAGGCAGGTTAGTAGAAGACTTGTCAACCCCCCCAAAATATCTTTAAACAAGCTCAAGATATAAATGAAAGCAGGGCAGATTATTTCCATAAACTCTTGACATGATTTGCACTCATAATCCTGCAGTAAACTTGACATGAACTTAGCGATTCATCAATACTTAATAGTACACACCAATGAATTATCCACACACTGAAGTTTCACTAACCTTCCTTTTTATGTGTTCCAACAAGTCCTCCCGGCCCTGCCTAAAATATGCATGCCGAAACTCTACTGGACCATCCCGCTCCAGTTTGACAATTCCAGAATCAACATGGACAACTTTACGGAAGCCATCTTTAAAAAAAACAAAAGGAAAGAAAAAACTCAAAACCCACATTTAGAAATTCAAAGTATGCTGTCCCAACTATCCTGTTCCCAGGATAAGATAGTATCCTAGTGGCAGAGAACACAAGGCCTCTGCTCAAAGGAAATTATAACTTAGCTTTTATGTACAGGATCTAGAACTGTGCTAAAATGCAAAAATCCAGGAACTTACACATGTTTAACTGTCTGACAAAGCTTGCCATGTTGTTGTGCTTGAAGTACTTGGGAAGAATCTCTTTTGCAAATCTCCGTTCATCCAACACCAAGAAACTCTTTCCATTCTAAAATGAGAGAGACACATTAAGCTACTTAAAAACCATAGCAGAAAGCACACAGGGCCTTTGGAATTAATCACCAGATTGGAATGTTTCCTTTGTGCATGCACTACATTACTGATCTGCTCGCCTACAATTTTCCAAAACAAAAAGCGTACAAACCTTGCAGTTGCAAAGCAACTGAGTACTATCAATTTACTTCACCACCTGTATCTGAAGGGGAACATCTCTATTGTTACACACTGCTTTATCAAGAAATGAATTAACTGTTTACAAGCAATTATCACAGTTTCACTACAGGACAATGCTATCAATTTTCAATATTGCTTTGAAGCCCTGGTAAGGAATCTTAACAAAGAACCTGAGCCAGGAAAAAAACCCCAACAACCAGCTGACAGTCCCATCTGCTTTTTAGTATAAAAGCATGATTGGTTTGATAGAACTTATAGAGCAGATGGAGCTGTCAAAGAGGTGAGGGTGTCCACTGGGTTTTGGAGTTACCAAAAAGGAAGCCACCTAAGGCAAGATTCCCCTTCTGGAATGCCAACTGAGAGGGAAGACTGATCTTTTATTTAATCCACCAGCATTAACTAAAATAGAAGGATCAGCTCTTTGTTCTTCAATGACTGCACTCCATTTAATTACAGGGCAAGTAATTGGCAGAATGCAAATTACCTACTTCAAAATGGTTTGGGTTTTGTCTACACATTTACAATACTCTCAACCTGTAGTTAATAAAAAGTCTTATCTCTAACAAATGTCAACACTCTTCCTGCATCTTTTTAAGAGGCCTTTTTAGTCTAAGGAGTCACTTTTCTTATCCTCAAATGCCAGTTCTGTGATCTCAAGAAGCTTAAAAAAACAACTGTAAGACCATATGAACGTCCTTGTCCAAAGACAGATGTCCTTGTTTCATCTAGGACAGAGTTAATTTTTTTCTTAGTAGCTGGTAGAGTGCAAAGTTTTGGATTCAGTGAGAGAATAATGTTGATAGTAAGTTGATATTTTAGTTGTTGCTGAGCAGTGCTTATCCTAAGTCAAGGTCTTCTCAGCTTCCCAAATGCTGCCAGCAAGGAGGTGCACAAGAAGCTGGGAGGGTGCATGGCCAAGACAGCTGACCCAAACTGGGCTAAGGGATATTCCTTATCAGACAACATCATGCCCAATGAATAAACTGGGGGAGTTATCCAGCAGGAGGTCCAACTGCTGTTTCCGGATGGGCTGGATACCAGCCTGCAGGCGGTAAGCAATTGTATTGGGCATAATTTATTTTCTTGTGTTTTCTTTCTGTTTTATTACTGTTATCATATATTTTACTTCATTTCAATTTTAAATGCTTATCTCAACCCACGGGTTTTACTTTCTCTGCCAGGGTGTGGGGAAGTGAGGAAGTGGCTGAGCACACTTAGCTGCCAGTGGGGGTTAAACCACAACAGCTTGTTCTGCAAATCAGCAGGGAGCACCAGAAACAGGATGTTACAAATGGCTCTCCCCTGATGATTTAGGTGCATAACACTGAGAGGAAGGTAGGCAGATGAAAACTTCCAATAATGCCTACCTCCCTCCTGCTGAGAATCAATCAGTGGAAGAAAAAGGGGAAGTAAAAGAAATGGCAAGAACAGACCATTTTAGCTAATGCTGCATGGGAAATTCACAAACTGAAGGTGCTGAACCAAGTGACACTACAGGAACCTGTGACACCAACAGACAACTTCCATGTGGTACCTCATTTTATCATCATTATTAGACATTGTCCAAGCTTATCACATGAAAATCTGGGAAACACATCCATGAGCCCTTGTTGCCCTCACAGTCATTTACATTCACACAGTCATTTATTTACAGACATTAAGGCTTGTAAGCTTCACTACAGCTAAATACAATTGTCGACTCCTAGTGCCAATGACTGCAGCATACAGCAGTCTTCTAAGAGCTTCAGTTGGTACTCCTCATCCATATCACAAGTAATCCAAATACTTCCCCCCCCACAATAACTTGCTAATAATACCAACTGTGATGAGTGGATCTTCCCCTCTAGAAACATCCTTGCAGAATTCTCAAACAATTTTTACTGCTAATTAAAAAAATAGGTGAGTTTACTTGAGAAAAACATAAGCAGTGGATCTGGAAATTCTCCATTTAAAGCATAAGGTAGCGTTTTTCATGTAGACAACATCAATCTTCATAAAGCTATTAGTATTGCTCTTAAAAAAGGAGAAAAAAACCAAACAACCCCAAAACCATCCCACCCTAAAACAAAAAAAAAGAAACAAAATAAAATGGAAAAAAAAACAGAATAAAGAAAAACTGCCCCAATCTACTCAGGCCTCCTGCGTCCCTCTTTGCGAAGTTTTGGCTAAAGGTAGTGGTAAACCATTTTCAGTAAAACATTTAAGACATGTAATTATTTCTCAAGCTTTTTAAAGAGGGAGCTCTCAGTTGAGTTTAACTCAACACCAATTATTAGATATTGATACAATTAGAGAACAAAATTTTACTGAAAACAGCATATAGGAAAAAATATGAAGTAGCCATTATTAAAATACGTCCTTAGCATTTAGCACAACTGTCAATGATGCTCACTGCAGCAACTTGCCAGACATTCGTCTACCTATGAGAAGACTGGTGCCCAATTCGACCTCCCCCATGGGCCATTCCCTTCCCGCCGCCCCAGCATGTGGACAGGGAGGCCGGGCAGCCTCCGGCAATCCCCCACGTGGCCGCTCCCCAGCGCCCCGGCGGGATCCGGCCCCGCGGGAAGCACACAGGAAACAACAGCGGAGCCCGCCGCTCTCCGCATCCTCCGCAGCCCCGGCTCACCGAGGCCAGCCCCGTTCCTGGCGCCGCCACCACCCCGCGGTGGGAAATCCCTTGCACCAAGCGCACCGCAGAATTCGGGGCTGCGGAGGCTGCGGAGAGCGGCGGGCTCCGCTGTTGTTTCCTGTGTGCTTCCCGCGGGGCCGGATCCCGCCGGGGCGCTGGGGAGCGGCCACGTGGGGGATTGCCGGAGGCTGCCCGGCCTCCCTGTCCACATGCTGGGGCGGCGGGA
>JAHLSL010000017.1:8755140-8864372 GCA_025920805.1 Petroica traversi
CGGGCGGGAGCAGCCGTCCCGGGGCCGATCCCGGGAAAAGGCGGGCGAGGGAGCCGAGCGGGCCCTCCTGGGAGTTATCCCCTGTCTGGGGTTTCTGAGCCGTCTGGGAGAAAAGGGGAAGACTACCTAATCGGCTTTAAAAAAAAAGCACGCTCGCGTATACACGGCCTAAATAAAGAACGTACAAGCAAATGTAGGACAGGAACCTCCAAGCCAACTCCCGATCATAAAATCTCAGGCAGACCCCTCTCGCCTGAGACCCCTCTCCAAGGCAACTTCAGACCTATCAGCTATTGAGACTGCAAAAAGAAACTGATTTAAATCAAAAGGGTTTCTCTGGGAAGACAGCCTAATGAATGGTGAAATGCAGTAAAATTAATTTATTTTGGTGCTCTACCAAGTAGTTCGCAAAACTTAATCACATATTAACTGCAAATAGTTTCTAAGAAGTTTTTCTGTGGAACTGAAATCAGTATTTTCTCAACAAACCTTCATCAACTGGTAGTTTACTGATGTCTTTGTTGAGATTTCTCCAAAAAGTCTCAAAGAAGCTCAGTGAGTTGGGTCTGCTTCCATTTGCAGTGCAAATAAAGCACAATAGCACAGGGAAGATAAGAGACCCTTTAGTGGGGTAGCCTGCAGAAAAATCAGGTTCAATTTTTCAGTTTCAAGCTGTATATCACACAGCTTCCCTTTCATCACAGCATTAGCAGCCTGCCACAGCCTGTAATAAACCTTGTGACTGACATTCATTAGATCATTCCTGAGAGAAGGCACAGTTGCTAAGTTTATGGCTTAGCTTTTCAGGGTCAGTATTTGGAATGAGAGCACTCAAATTAATGTCTTTTAAATTTAAGCACAAATTTACAGTAATTTTCCAAGTAATTTTTCATCCTAACATGCATGTACAGCAAGCTCCCACCAGATTCCATTTATCTGGATATATGTGGTAGATATGCAGAGAGAACAATGTGGCTGTGATTAATCTGGGCACAGTATTGCTCTGCATCTTACGTTTCTTGTTTACAACATCTGTTTGAAAATAGGAGTTGATTTGCAGAATCGTTGGACAGTATTTCAATTTGTGCTTATAAATGTTGAATTATTTCAAAAGCTAAACCACTATGTTGATGTCTTTGGCTGAGACAGAACTGAAAGCATGCAATTAATTATTTTCATTTCACTAGTAGACTGAACATCACCTTGGTGAGAAAGGCTGCCATGTAACTTGATTTTCAGTGTCTTAAGAGTTGTGGGAAGGTTTTTAACCTTTCTTCCTAAACCTTGGTTTAGGAAAAAAATGTTCTTCTGAGGCCTTTAGGCTTAAGAACTGGAAGTTATTTATTTAATACTTAACATAAAGTGATACCAATCTGCAACTGAAGGCTTCCATTAGGTTTTTATGTTATTGTCTTACAAGGTCTGAGCACAAGGTAATTGCTTATCCCTGTTCATAAAGCTCTTGGTTACCTTATTTTACAATCCAGCCATTGCAAAACTCACCAGTCTTTAATCTGGGGCTATTTGACTTCCCAGTGTCTTCACAAGCTGTGCTGTAATCTTTTTCTACACTGCAGTAAAATTTTCCTCCGCTTAGCTTGCAGAAATCTGGTAATTATCAGTTCTGAGACAGGTCAAGTTATTTAAATCTTCGACAACACAGTTCTCACCCTCCCCTCTCCAGAAGAACGTAACACTTTAAAACTCTTTGGGTGTTGTGAAATGTTGGGAATTCAGATCTCTTCCCTTATACCTGAACTAACCTGAAGCCCCAGCAGATTCTGTTCCTCCTGAGCCTCGTTCCCCCTCCCTGGGGCCCAGAGTTCCCCCAAATGTCAGAGTTCCAGCTGAGAACTGGTGCTTGGGGACTAAGGGATCACTGCCAACAGGAAACATCTGATTTCCAACACATTTTTTCCACAGCTTTCATGGAGAGGCTATATAGTTTGCAGCACCTCAAATCTGGGAAGGAGGCCAAAGAATAAAGTTAGATAGCTGTTCATATCACTATCTGTTTATTTTGACATCCCATATGCCTAAAAATTACATTCGTCACTGGTCTCTTCGTCTCACGCTTGAGCAACAGGCAGCCCACAGCACTCCCATACTCTCTTATAGGATCTTTGGCCACTGATAGTCCAGTTTTGATGTGCTTTAAGAAGAATAATGGGACTCTTTGTTCCCATCATTTACAATTAGGGGTCACAAAACAGCCCTCATATAACAATACTTTTCTGTTATGAACTTAACCTATCTTCTCTGACTTCCTAATTTCTTCCCCTACAATGAGATATGCAGCAGGGGTCAACAGCCCTGCTTGTGCTGTTGCTCTGGCTCTTACAAGTCTGAAGTGCAATCTGTGTGAACTCCAGTTACAACAGACCCTAAGTAAAGCCTGAGTCAAGTTCCCAAGGGGAAGATTTTCCTTGAGATAAACAGCATGGTGCAAAACAAGCAACTGAGAATGACAGGAGAGACAAAGGCAGTATGACAGATTTCAAGGCAATACTCTCCTCTTTTTGCAACCACTATTTGTCCTGCCTGAAAGGCCAGCATTTGAAGGTTATCTTTATTGATTCGTCTGTATTGATCTGCATGAAAGCAAGAGACAAATTAGACACTGAGCTTGCACAAATGTTACCCCCAGAGCAAGCACAGGCAGCCAGCCACAAATAGATCATCCTGGATCTAACACTGCTCAGCATCTCACAGACAAATTTGATGCAAACCTTCCACCTTCAAAAATCACTACACCGCTTAAATAACTGAAAGTGTTCCTAGAAGTCCCAGCTTTGCATATACTAGGATCTCCTTGAGTCAAAAGTGGCTGGCTCTAAGGGGTGTACCTTTAAATTAATCCTCTTTGTACCTAGGTCTGAGATGTCTCTATTTGTGACGAAACCAGCTAGAGCAGGCAAGGTAGATGACATTTTAGAGAGCTTCTATAAAGATTAATCTTCCAAAGTAATATCTATTCAGTTCAGGTTATGCCATCCTTGTGCATGTGATTCAAGTACCACTCAGTGTTTTGGATGGCTGAGTGATTAATTTTCCTTTTCATGCCCTGCAGGAAGAACAGATGGCCCAGTCAGCACACGGGATATTTAATAGACAACGATACAATAAAGACTGGCATCAAGTTTCAAAATTAAGTTTTGATAACTCTTCCCCACAGAATATTTAAAATTAAGCTATGATAGCTGGAACCAGCTTCATTCATGATCAATGACTTTTCTTTTGTGAAAAAGAAATTCAGACCTACATTCATATTGACTACAAACCCTCCAAGATGGCTTGTTTTGCAAATAGCACAGAAGTGGTATCAATTTCTTATTTGCTAATGTGTGAAGAACACTTGAAAGACTTCCCCAATTAGACAAGATTTTCCATACACCTTGAAAATGCTGGATGTTTCTTAAAAGACTGTTTTCTTGTAATAGGAAGAAAAGTTCCAAAATTGGGAAAGGTATATTTTAAACAAGTTAGAGCCTTGTTCAGTTGAGATAGCATTCAGTTAAACTTTTAAAAAAAAAATGTCTTTTAAAAATTCCAGATTTAAAATGTTTGAAGCCATAAAAAAACTTCCATCTTTAAAAAGGAGGCAAAATAATATCTGAGTTGAAACCTATTTCTTAAACTACTAACAATGAGTTCAGGCCAGATTACCTGATTTTCAGGGTTTTCTACAAAGTTAATCTTTGTGTTGAAATTTTTGGAAAGATGGTAGATTTGGAAAAAAGGAGGGAAGGGGGTTTCATGGGCAGTACACCTGGCAGAAAATTTTATTGAAGTTTTAGAGTGCATGGCTGTGACAATGTCTTGGTAATTATGGAGAAACAGTTCAATGGTAGGAAAAAATCCCAAAGTGTTTGTACTCATGTGGTCATTCAAATTTAATGCTGTTTTACTCTAAAATGAAAAGGAGATACAAGAAGCTGTTAGCACAATTTTCTCTGTTTCAAAGAGGATTTTTTACACAGAAGTTCTGAACCTTGTGGCAATGAAGGGCTCATAAATCAGAGTAAAGTATGAAAAGAAGCTTTCATCTCACTTGAAGCTAGTTTATAAGCCACATGCTCCATCTGTGATTTACTTATTCTAAGGCCTCAATTTCTTGCAATTTCACATTAGGACTTTTATAAAATAACTGTTCTTTCAGCTCAATTCCAGAGCATGGCAAAGCTTTCTTCAAAGAAGAGTGTCCCATGCATTTGTTTATTCTTATCAAGAGCACAGTAGAAATTCTTCGCAAAGTACCAGTGAGTAACCTTAACCTTAATTTGACATTGAAAAGCAACAATGTTTCTTTATTAAGTTTTAAAATTAAAGTTATTTTTAAGAATAAATTAGGTTAGATTAGTCTGCTCTCAAGGCCATTCAGAGATATGATTTGAATGGATAAAAAACACCTGCTTTGTGGGCATGGAGTCTGTAGTATCATGTCTCCCCATGCTAATCACCATTTAAAAACTCTCTTCAGCCTGTTTAAACCATAAAACACTGAGACTGAAAACAAAACAAACCAAACTGGTTAATCTCAATCTAATTTACCTGAATCTGAATAGATGGAACTGTAATATCCTATGTCTGTGCCCAACCTACTGTTCTCATTGTTTGTTCAGGCTCCTGAAAGTTTTTATAAAGGAAAAAAAGAATGCTTGATTTCCAGAAACATGGCCCAAATTACTAGTTTTCTTGCATTGTCAGAGATACTAGGAAAAAAAAAGCCAGTGATTTACTGTAGTTTCCACAGGTTTCTGTTATTTCCTTCCCAGTCTGGTTAAAAACCAAAGCCATGCACCACAGTTGAGTGGACAGCTGGTGACTGAAATGCTATCTATGCTGCATTTGCACCTGTCATCACTTTTGTAAAGTTAGAAAAATGTAATCAAGCATTTACTGAGTGTGCCTCAATGTGCACCATGCTAGGGTGCTTATTCTTCTCCACACAAATTGATCATTAAGCCAAGAATGTATGTTAAAAATTCCCTGTAACAGGTAGTTTTCTGTATTATACAGATGTAAGAACTCAATAAAGACAGAGCATCTTGACTTCCCAGTTCTGGCAGATTCTGTCTGTGGTTTGCACATATTTGGTGCCTTATCCTGGAATTTTAATGTAGTCTCAGCACTGTGTCACTTCCTCCTGTCCCCTGCTCTAGCTAAGAGCTACAGTCACAGCCCAATAACACCTCCTTTAGAGACATAACAAAGAAATTAATATTTATTTGACTTTGTTCCTCATCATTAAGATCTATCCTTCAGTGCTGGGATAAAAGTTTCAGTGCTCTGTCAGAGCACCTGAAAATCATGGAATTATGATTGTGATCATGATTTGCTCTATGAGCACAGCGCGCGAAAATTAAAGACCATGGAATAATTTAGGTTGGAAAAGATCCTTAAGTTCAAGTCCTGCCATCAACCTAACACTGTCAAGTGCACCAGTAAAATGTGTCCCCAAGCACCACATCCACGTGTCTTTTAAATATCTCCAGTGATGGGGACTCCACCACTTCCCTGGACATTCTGTTCAATGATTGATCACCTTTTCAGTGAAGGAATTTTCCCTAATATCTGATCTACACCTCCCCTGAGGCCATTTCCTCTTCTCCCATTGCTAATTATTTGGGAAAAGAGAGTGATCTCTTTGGGAAAAGAGAGGATCTGGCTACAGCCTCCTTTCAGGCAGTTGTAGAGAGTTATAAGGTCCTTGAACCCCCTTTTCCTCAGGCTAAACAACTCCAGTTCTCTCAGCTGCTTTTCGTAAGACTTGTTGTCCAGACTATTTGCCAGCTCAATTGCCCTTTTCAGGACATGCTCTAGCACCTCAATATTTTTTTGTAGTGAGGGGCCCAAAATTGAACACAGGATTCAAGGTGCGTCCTTATCAGTTCCAAGTGCAGAGGGACAGTCACTGCCCTGGCTGCATTATTTCTGATACAAGCATGGCTTTACTGGCAAGCACTATGAACCAGAATCTGTACCCTAAAAGCTAAATCCTAAGTTCTTCTTTTGCCAAGCCAGTAACACGCACAGAGGACCACTAGGATATTCCACTTGCACATTTGCTAGTTATATTACTAAAGAAGTCCCATAAACATAAAACTTTTTCTCCTGAAGAAACAAAGGTTTTCCTCTGTGTTATTATTCAGAAACTGCTGTCCTTAACTTCAACTAAGTGCTTCTCCTTCACCAACAGAGAGAACACTGCAAGCATCCTGAGGATGTGAAAGGCTCTAGTTCGATAACATTTTCCCCCCCTTCTGTCTCCCTTTACAACACAGTGTTACTCAATACTTTTCACTCCCTCACTGCTGTGCTACCTCCCCCGCAAGGTTGCAGTAAGAGTAAGATCAAGGCAAACTGGATTAAAAAATAATTCTTTAGACACCTGGGGGAGAGTAAGCTGTTAACTTGTATCAGTTCTGTAGTCCAGTTGAGGTAATTCAAATACAAAAGCAGTTGTCCTAACCCTGGAAGTGAAGAGCTAAGAAGCTTGAGCTATACAGCAAATAATCCCATAATCCCAGCAAAGGATTTATGAAGAGAGGTAAAGCACAATAAAAGCAAGACAACTCTATTTCAAGTACTTGAAATGTTTGAAAACAGATCCTGACTAAAGCAGAGCTCAGGCTCAGTAATTTTATTGTACAGACTAGTTCCTTTTTATGACTGTTCAGCAGACTACTCAAAATCCAGCTAGCTAAAAAAAAACACCTTTAAAAATAGTTGAAAATTTTATTTTTAAAAGCTGCATTTTAAAGATAACAACGAAAATGCTCAAACTAAGTCTTGTTTCCTGTGTGCATTTCTGTTGAAGCCTGTAGGAGATATTGTGGAAGTAAAATGAAAGCATTGTTTGTGTAATAGTTTTAAGACTACCCTGAAATCAAAACCAAAACACAAATCTACTCAAACATGCAGCCATAGTAACCATCAACAAAACTCAGGAAAGCAATGCTTCATTATGCCTATAGACCTAAAATTTTAAATGAAATTTTAAAAGAAATACCAATAAAAATTTCCTGTTAGATCTGTGGAGTTTCTTTGGACCAGGGGAAAACATCTATGACAATAGCAGTTTGTAACTATGGCTAGTTGAAAAGGGTAAAATCCCTGTGTTGTATATGCAGTTGCCAGGTAGCCATGAAGTGCAGAATTCCCCTTTGGAAGGCTCCAAGGCAGCAAAGGCTGCAAATGCAACCTAAAGGCTCTAAGCAAAGTTTTTACAGAATGACTTTCTATGAAGTATTTTTTTTACCCACACTGTGAGGAGGGGTATTTCTGTTTAACATCTATAGAACAGTGCTACCAATACCATCATGTGTATGAGACCAGTACCCCCCTGCTCCTGATCCCTTGTTTTGTGGCTGGCATAACCAATGCCATTGTACAAACGAAACAGCCACTCTCTGTAATCAGGTAGATGATGCATTTGTTCCCTTTCCCTTATTATCAGGTCTTGAATGAAGTAAACGAACCAGAGATTTCTTCTTCCCCTCCTGACCTGCCTCAAGGTTGCTGGGCACCAGGACAATTACTGCCTTCCCTGCCAGCCCTGAAGGGCCCAGGCACCTGGCCAGGGAGGTGCTGTTCTTGACGCTGCAGGAAGCCTAACAGCACACAGAGCCATATTTCTAAGTTAGCCTAATACAGCATTTATAATACAATCTACTTCTAAATTGGACTACATTGATTCTGCTTCTAGAAATCCTGTACCATTCTAGCAATAAATTCTTTGATATACCAATTATAATAAGCTGCTAAGAAAATAAAGCTTTAATTGAAACCACAGGTTATCATCATCATCATTCTGCCCAAGATCCCTAGAAGAACCTGTCTGTCCGCTTGGCGTTGGGTGACACAGGTATGGATATCTCAGGACTGAACATATGAATTCAGTCTGAGTGCATGCCATATATATATCTATCAAACAGTGGGAATGCCCAATTCTTAATTGAGTCTTCTCTGCCTGGACCAGACACCCAACTTTCAGATTCAAGGGGACCACTGACCATTCACATCCTGTACCACATATGTTCTACAAGTTCAGCATTGCCCCAAATACCAGCGTAGGATGCGAACAAAGTGTTCCACACTATCAGCCTCAGAAGTTACCAAGGATGCTTTTTCTATTATAGCCCAGTCAGCTCAGCTCCCCTGGAAAATACTGTTTTCACTAGCAGTGTAGAGTAAAACAAAGGACAACGAGACTTTCTTCTCTGAAAGAAGCAGAAGCACTCTGGAAAAGCTGCTGTCACCTCAGTAATACGCCAGTCCCCATCCTGCCCCAAGCTGCCAAATCAGTTATGGTAACAGCTGAGGTTTCCAGATTTAGGGAGTGTTGTAGGACTCCAGCTTCTGATTCATCCTCACTGACAGGACAGCTGGAGAGGTTAAAGACATCTGACAATGGCATTTTGAGTCACCCCACTATCTAAAGGATAAAATCAAGAGTCTAACCCTTTAGGTACTCATTTGAGATAACTCATGTAAGCCATCATTGCTATACTTATTAACTAGCACAAGGGTTTGAAAAAAAGGTTTTATCAAAAAAGGAATGAATATAAAAGCAGTGAGGTGGGTGGACATGCTTTTTCAAAAAAGCTTGGCTAACCCACCAAGGTTTGGATACTGACATTCCAGAATGGACATACTATGCACAGGTATTTAAGACTCATTTTCCTGAACATTCTTACAGAGAAGATCAAAATGTGGATGCAATGCTCATTTGAGTGTTGAAGGGTCCTGACATAGTATCTGCTGTGGTGAGCCAGATGAAGTAGCATCAGTTCTGCTCGTTCCTTCTTTCTTGATGTAATCCAGGTTCGTGCCAGTGACTGCTCATCCATGAGTGGCTGTTGATGAGAACAACACCAGTGCAAAGCTGTTTATACCAACTCAAACATGTATGTGATTCTCACTTCAAAACCTTATCTACATGAGGGAAAAGGAATCGTGTTAGAAGACACTGATATTAAATACAGAAGTGTTGCTACATACAACACTGGGCGTATGCAGCTCTATTTAGATACTGATCTGGATCTGGGAAAGAGTACAGAGATATTGCTATGAATCAAGCTTACTCAAGACTTTTTTTAAAGCTGTGCAAGGCGTTGTCAGACAACACAAATTTAACTATGGTGGTACTGAATTAAGCACGTTATACACTGACAATAACAGATTTTTTTTTTAAATTAACAATAAAATATTTTTTACTGCATAGACAAGTAAAGGACCAACTCTTAATTTATGGATTAAAGATTTATGGCAGGAGTCGGAGGCTGACAAGCACTGTATATGCCTGGCTAATTCTATTTACTATTTCATCTCTTTTCTAAAGGGAAGGCTTCCTAGGGCAAGCTGTCAGAGCACTGGTAAAAATGGAAAGAGCCATTGCATCTAGCCCTACCACCTGTTTTCTTTTTTCCACTGTGGGATCACAAGATCTATGACTCTTGCTGAACAGCAGTTTAAGTTCAAGGCTCCACCAGTGGAAGCATTACTCCTAAAGTATGCTCAAAAATCCTAGGGAGCCTGCTGCAAAAACTGCAGTTTTTAAACTACAGGCAACTGTAAGTTTGTTAGTAGATCAATAATTACTGAGGTAAAGCAAGTGGCAGCCTCTGCTGCTTTGTAAATATACAGTGCTTTATACCACAATATCCTAAAATAATGGTTTTGTTTTGGCTGCAGATTATCAAGTGAAATTCATGCACCTCTCAGAAAATATAACTTGCTAGCTGAACAGGAATATATCCTCTTTTAGGCTGCTTAATTTCGTATTGTCTTGGAAAATGCATTCAGATTCTCCCCAAGTCTGAGACAACACATTTCACACTGCCTGCCCTAATCACAAATAAACTTCTACTGTTTGCTTTCCGCCAAGTCATTCTATCAGAAAAAAACAAATATTTTCCCCCAAAGGCTCTCTCAACAACTGCCACAAATGCTGATTTTAGATTAAAAGCTTCCAAATAAGATTTTTATTAAAAATAGAGGCTGCTGGATTTTGTGGTAGTAGTGGAATGTGCTTGGATCAAACACACTACAAAATTTTATGTTTGACTTTTATTGTTAATGACTTAACACAACAGTATCTTAGCATCATCATTCAATGTACTCTAAAAACATTTATAGGCAGATGAACTGCAAGGAATGTGACCAAGGAAAGCCAGCTCATGCTGTAGGGCGGAACAGATAGTTCTAGCATACTAAAAATAAAAAGATAGCATTAACACATCATGTGCTGTGCAACCCCCAATTATTTAGAAGGGTTCTGATAAAAGGTAACCATGATATAAGTTCAGACCTCCTGAGAAGAACAGCCAAAAGTAACTGAAGCCAGCTACATGCCTCATTGCATAAAATAAGCAGAAGTTTTAATTTAGTTTCTTTGATTTTACACAAACTTTAGGATAACATTCATCTAGTCATTGAGTTTTTCTTGGTAACATTAGTAACATAAGATTAGTAACCATGCCAGATGGGAGTTAAAATGCAAGTGATGAAGCAAATTTTGGTTTGTGCACAGCCTACAAGTATGTTTTTTTTAAATGTCTGACTTGTCTTTCTCCTCAATTGTAGTAAATTATGGAGTAAGTTCCATTTTAACCCCTGTGTTCACATTACTGTGATGATGCACATTCTCTCTCAAACTGAATGAGCAAAGCTGTAAAAAAGGAAAGAGTTCTTCACTAAAACAAAGGAATCTTATTAGGAAGTCAAATTATTTTATATCACAGAATCATGTCATTTCAGCTATATGTTAATTTTCAGCATTTTTGGAAGCCACACAAACCATGGGTAGAAGAACATGTGTGCCTCTGTGTGCATACAGAGGCATAAATAGTCAACAATTTTTTAATGTAACTTTAAACTGAAAATAGGAACCAGAACTGGATTATTTCTCAGAATGTTTCAGTTGCTGTTGCAACTGGGGAGAAGCCTAAAGAGACTTAGAAGTGGTAAATCTTTTAAACAACAGAAATGCTTCAAATCACAACACAGTAGACAAAATCTACTGACCATAGGGAAGTGGGTGAACTAATTTAATGGCATCCCCAGCCTCATGCAAATCTTAACCTAGTTCTCACTTTGTTTATGTAGTGGTGGCAGTTTCACATACCCTTCAGCAGAGATGCAAAATCAGTTAGTTGCACTCCAAGTTCCTCAGGACTGGCAGCAAGATTCTTAATCTCATCCTTCTTGAAGTGCTCACTCATACTATTTGGGTATTCAGCTGCAGGAGCATACAGACAGCAATCTTTCTTAAGCTTTTGTTTTGTTCTCTTGGAGTCAAAACACAGAAGTCTGCCTATCAACTTATTTGGTCTTTTGCTTTCTAGCAAAGAATTTAAAGCATGGCATCAAAACAAGACACAGCTTCTAAACACCAGCCCACTAGAAGACATGGAGGAAAATTCAATCCACTTTAGCCATATTAAAAAGTTTCATTAAATTACCATTCTGCAAGATAATCTGACGTCAGCAAAAACATACCTCAAAGATTAAAACACTCTTAAGCATATTGTAGAAAGGCGGCTTTAAACCAAAAGATGTGTTGTTCAAATTTGTCGCATTTTGCCTGGCAGGTCTCAAGTATTACTGAGCTGTCTGAAAGAATTGCAGATGATTCAAAAGAACAACAACTTAATGTCTTTTCTTTTGTTCAAGAAGAAATATTTCATTAGCATCTCAGATGATAGTTCCTGAGTCCACAATGTGTGTTCATTCTGGGATATCCATGTGCTGAATATTACTCAAATTCCTTTTTAGGAGTCTAACTAGAATACCTGTTCTTAAGAGGGAGGTTGCACTAACAACTGGCATTTGCACTCATTGGGTAGGGAGCCAAAAAAAACCCATTCCCACCTAAGACCAACGCTGAACCCAAGCTGCCATTGTGAGGCTTTTGCTTTTGTACATGGCAGAACTCCACACTCAACAGCAAGAACTAAAATACATGTGTGTGACCACAACAATTTACAGTGACTGAACACTGTGTTCTCACCACTGTCCGCTTCTGCCTTAACTCAATTTCCAACGCAAACAGAAAATCCAAACAAACAAAAAAAACCCAAAACTCACTTTTCAACTCATAACCTACCAAGTAAAATTAATGATACCTTGAGAACCAACAGGTCTGTAAGGAAAGAGTCTCCACAGAGACAGAAAAAATCGTCCCTTTTCTTAGCCATGATTCTGTCATCAGAAGGGACTGCTCCCAGGATCCTTGTTCCTTAATGGAGCTTTCAAAAGCTTCATTTCTTGTTCTTAACGCAGGAACAGATAGGGTTGTAGAGCAATACACTTTTGTGATCCATCTCATTGCTCTTTTTCAACATTCAAACTCATGTAATTTCTACTAATCCTTCCCAATATACACTTCTACCACACATAATACTCTTCTTTTCTCCTACTACTATTGTTCCCTTTTTAGTTCAAAATCAGTTAACTCAAACCAGCTGTGATTGTAAGCTAGCAAATGCTGAACCAGCTGTCACGAATCAGGGCAACTTCAGCCACAGCTGAAGGCAAACAGGATACAAAAAGGAAGGACATTAGTTCAACTTGGTTAAAGAAAAGCTGTCTCCTCATTGTTACGCAATGCTAAACTTCAAGACCAGTCTTTTTCCTTGCTTTGCTTGATATAAAAGTTCTGGTACTGTTTTCCTCCTAAAATTAAATGCACATCTCTTATTCTTCAGCTGTCATTTTCTGTGTTTGAGATGTCTGCTCCAGCTCTTCACTGATCAAGACTACCAACTCCAGTTTCAACTTTCATTCTGCTTCCTGTCCCATCACATTAATTTTCCAAACTCTGAAAGGAAAAAAATAAAAAGGCATCTTAGTGGTTGCAAAAATCCCCAAACAGAAACAAAACAATTCCAGTCCCAAACTTTTTCCTATACCAGGCCGTGGTTTTCTTTGAAACAATTAAATCTTCAGTATCTGTCACAGAAAGGAACACAGTCATCTAATGACTACAGCTCTGAGTCCACCAATTTATTTTTCTACTCTTTCAGCAAGGCACACTGTTTTTATACAGTCCCTCAAAAACCCTCTCCTCTCTGAAGGCACCAAACCCCATTTCTATCAATATTTTAATTGTATCACAAGTTTAAAATAAATAAATATTTTAAAATCCAGAAAATGGATCTTTTATAATCCTGAAAAAGGACCTGGCACTTTAAAATTCAGTAGGGAAATGAGTGCTTCCAGGTGACAATCCAAAGAATATTAAAAAATTATATATTCATTTAATTTAAAATTTTGCCCATGCTTGATGAATTACAGCTCCTTACAACTAGTATGTAAAAGATTAAACTCAAGTTACATAACATTCTTTCTCAATATTTCAGATATTAAGTAGCATAGCAATACTTTATGTAGTATATCTTTCAGGAGATAATATTTTCCAAATGAGTTTTATAATAAAGCTGACTCCTTAATTTTCAAATATTGAAATTACTGTACTAACAGTATAGTATGACTACTAAAACATTTTCTTAAACTTTGAGATTCTTTGTCTCAGGACTGAACAAATGCCATTTCAGCACTGCATGATATTAACTTGAATGTTTAAAAAGAAACATATTCTCAGGAATAGCAAGTTTGAATGTCTAGGTAGTAAGAATTAGTATCCTATGTAGCATATTTTCACAAAGCTGTGAAGAATATGCTCTTTTCAATCAGATGTTTGAACCTGAAAAATACACAGCAGAACATATGAGAACTGTTCCAGTTAAGTACCTGGTTTTTTCTTTTAATTTAAACACCCCCTCCCCTTAACACTGTGCTGCCCAAAAATTGCAATGATACTATGCAGAAAGGAGTGGGAGCACTCTTACAGGGAGGTCACAAAAGTTATTCCATAGTTTTCAGTGTATACATTCCTTGTTGTTTTCCTATAGAATTATTTAGATCCCACATTTGCAATAAGAAAAACAAACACACTGCAAAAACTCCATTAGCTGCATCAGTGTTGTTTTAAGTGATGATAATTATTTCTAAGCTGAAAAGCTAATGAGAGTAGGAGCCTAGGGCCAAATGAAAAATCTCTAAGAGAAAGGATTCCTTTCTCTACATCCTTAGGAAGGGTCGAGTAGATCTGTCTCTGTATGAATTAACTACTATGTTAATTGTAACATCTATCCATAAGCTAGGAATTCAAGTGCACAGTGAATGAGCTTGACCCATGGCAGAACAAATTTGTGTTGAACATCACCAGTTACTCTAGAGAAGAGCTCTAAGTTCTTGGGGTTTGTAGTAGAATGGTTACTGGCTAAAAATACAAGGAAAAACCAAACAAACATGATAAATTTTATGACAATAGAGACCTGTAGTTTTCAACTTCTTTCTCAAGTGTATGGATCATTAATTACTTCTAAGGGAACTGCAAAAGGTATCTGGTAAAACCCCCCTACATCTGCTAATATTACAAAGGCTGTATGTGTATGTTCTTACCCATCACCTTCATAACCAGTGAAAGGACTTGAGGAAGTGGCATGAAGCTGTGCCATGAAGGTTTAGGTTGGGTATCAGGAAAATATTTTTTACCCATAGGGTGGTTGGGCACTGGCACAGGCTTCCCAGGGAGGTGGTCACAGCACAAAGCCTGACAGTGTTCAAAAAGTTTTTGGACAACACTCTCACGCACAGAGTGTGAAGATTTGAGATCCTGTGCAGGGCCAGGAGTGGGACTCAATGGTTCTTGTTGGTTCCTTCCAACTCCACATATATTAGGAGTCTATGATTACAATTTTTCCAGGGGTTCCATTCTGAAAGAGGTTCAAAACAGATTAAGACATAGAATTCAAACACCAGAAGGTTTACTATATTAAAAAAAAAGTTCTGAAAAAGGTGTCTCTCATTTACAAGCACTTGTGTAGAAGTTTAAAATTTAAATCAGTCAAGTAGCTGTGAAATAAATCCATTCTTTGTAACCAATGAAATTTTCTTTATGCAATTGCTTATCACCTTATGGATTTTGCAGAAGGAATAAAACCCCACTAGCTTCACATTTAGATTACTTCAGTATCAAGAGATAAAATTTCCTGAACTGGATCTGAAAAAAGAGACTAAAATTCTAAGAGAAATCTGTAGGAGACACTATTGTAGAGACACAGATAATGCAGAAGACCTGGCCCAAATATTTTAATAAAGTAAAAGTTTCACTATCATTTTCATTTAACTGGGTTGGTTTTTTTTGTGTCAGGCCATGAGTTGGACTGTAAGATGTATGATATTTATGAGAGGAGGGAGGGAATGTGTACTGGAGAATATACCACTCCAGTTAGTAAAAATAGTTCTTCCTACATCAGTTGAATTCTAGATGTTCATTCATAATCAAGATAAGCAACATGTCAGTTATTGTTTGTAATCGTAAGACAAAAACCTCAGAACTATAGGTGGCATTAACTATATTAAATTCCTCTGTCCTAACATTAAGAATTGCTGTCCCTTCCAAACCAGCAAAGGAGATATGAACCAGAAGAGTACTGATACCCAGGTAAGGATAGGTAAGGTAAGGATAAGCTACTAGCAACTGACCAAAATTCATTTAATGTATCATTTTCAAGAGCCATAATAAAAATTATAAGTGCTTGGAGAGGGCTACAGCTAGAGGTTAATAGGTTATTTCTGAGATAACTGTAATTTCAATAACATTGAAAACACAGAGATCTGACTTCCTCAGATAATCATTAGAAGACTCAGATCCTCATAAGAAGAGGAGTGTTTACACATTTTACTAGAAAAGTAAATGCAGACAGTTAATTCAAATGTATGTTTTGGCCCTATGGTTGTATTTTCTGCTCTTATAACAATCAGGTTTCTCAATAACTATTTAGATCACAGTTTAAAAAATCTACTTGCATACTGAACAGCCATTAGTCTTACATTGCCCGCAAAAAAAAATTCTATTGCTAATGGAACAGAGGAAATACATAGGGATTGCTGACAGTATAAAACCCACCAGAGTAAAGGTGTTCTGCTGGCTCCCTCCTCTTGATCATTTTAACTGCCTAGACAGATACATCATATTGATACTTCTTATACACAAACACACATATTTATAAGATAAGGAAAGACATTAAATATTTCACCTGAAATACCTCAGGATAATCAGGTGTAAGTAAAGAATTCTGAAGAGAAGCAATATAAACTTGCACAATATTTTACTTGTTTAAGCCAAAATTTGTCTTAGAAGCCCATACAGCTGGCAAACACAGGTGGACACCAGTATGCTCCTCTGTGTCAGAAGTACTTAAGTAAGCTGAACATAATCACACAGTTTTAAACTATAGCAAGTTTTATGTTTTAGCATCCCTCTGTAGCTATGGTTACTCACTGCCTCATCAGAGCTGTTGATGCCTCATTTTTTTTCTGCACTAAGAAGATCAATAGCTTACTTTCGAAGGGCCTTTTCCCCTTGAAAGTACAAGGAAACTATTTCAATAGTTCTTAAGAAAGCCCAGCATTTACAGAAAAAAAGGATGAAGGGAAATTGGAATTTTGTAAGCAAAACTAACTTAAAAAAAACCAACCAAACAAACACCAAACATGTCTTTCATCATGAAGTAAAACGGATTTATGTGAAAAGAGTGAAGATCTGTGGAGATAAAACGGGACAAGTAAAGAAACGATTACTAACACATTCTAACACTTCATTAGTTAAACTGCTTTTGAGTGTAATCATTATCTCAAACAGGAAATAATCTTGCATTAAGTAGATCTCATAAACAAGTTTCTAGTATCCCTCACTCAATAACTGAAAGGCAACAATAGATGTTGTTCCATGAAGCATTGCGCTGCTCATGCACACACATTAGTTTTAAAGCAAACATGACATGGTGATAGATTACACCTGTGTATACCTGAAACATGGATGACCTTTAGGTTCCCAGAGTTATAAATCTGGGTCCCACTTACTAAAAATATGCTCTAAATTGAAACATGCCAGGGGCACTGCAAAGCAAATTTTTCCATTTCAATTTAGACACATGTTGTTTCCCAATTTACTTACAATTCACATTGATTAAAGAGGACTTTATATATTGAATATAAAATCCCCTAGACCTGAAGAGAAAGGTGCATATGGCAAACAAGGGAGGAGGAAGCTGGTGTGATTACATAGAAAAAAACATGTTGCTCAGTCTCGATAATGGTTGCCGTGTTGCTGCACATTTAGATCATGAAGGCTGCAAGTCAGGCAGTGTTTCTATGGAGGGGTATTTCCTTTTATTAGATTAACTAATATAGCTGGAAAAAAGACCTGATGAGCGTCTGGGCACATAAGCCACCTGAGGTCACCATGTGACCAAAAGCTTGCATGGCACCCTGTCCCATTATAAGCCAGGGTAATAAGAAACAATTACCTCCCTCTGCAAACCTCAGCTGATACATGTCGTTTTACCGCACTCAATCTCTGCAAAGATATGATAGTGAAAAATCAGGATATTGGTTTAGCAAGATTCAGGTACCTTTATAATACAGAATCTCTCAAGACTGTTACAGCATTTCATCAAAATACCATGTGCAGCAAAAAAATCTAGGCAAATCAAAAAGCCTTGATATATAACAAAGCATTACATTCTCCCGATTGAGAAAGCAGCACCCTTACATGCTTATGTTAAGTTTGTAATGCAATTCTGTGGAAAAAGGCAGCAGGGAGAAATTGAATCCCTGGGGACAGTGAAGAACTCCATTATTGCAATGGTATTTAATAAAAGAAATTTCTATATTAGAGGAGGTATTTCTCTTAGAAAACAAGAAGCAAAATGGGAGAGGAAGTCGGCAAAGAATCGTCATGAACAGATGAAAAAATATGGTACTTCACATGAAGAGGCAGAAATTATGGACATCCAAGATACTGACACTGACTGTCTCCTGAATTATCTTTAATGATCAACTCTTCAGGAAAGTATTGAAAAGCTGTTAGAAGATCTCAGTGAGATACGAATCCTTAAATAGCTCCTTGTCTTTCACCACCAGGTGTTCTCCCGGAGAAAAAGTTGTACAAGTATTGATAGGCAATTTAGGTTCCCTGACTTTCTTTTGCAATACAAGATTTAATTTTCTGCTTAAGAAATGAATTCTCATAAATCATTTGCACTGAGTAACTCTGCAACAGGCATAAGGAACTCCAGGCATGCTACATTTCAGCCATTTCAGGCATCTAAAAAGATGACATCTAAGCTAATGAATCTAGATTCAGGGAGCCATGAACATCTAAAAAGTAATTTATTGCATACTGAAAGAGGGTGACTTTAGAGATCTAACTTTCAAGTTAGAGTTCTTCAGTTTGGTAGTTGCTTGGTACATGGTCACAAAGAAAATTATTACTAAGTTGGTGAGTATTGGGATCCTAAAGATGTTATTTAGGAATGTGGTTCAACATTGGTAAAAAACAGCGTAAGGCAGATGCAGTGGCCCGGCCTTTGAAATGCAGTGCACAGTAAACTGTTAGCTACCACATTTCATTAGCAGATAAGTCCAATTCCATTAAGCAGACCCCTGTGGCAACCAACAGATGTGCAATTTTATAATGGGATAGTTTTCCAGAGAAAAATTGAAATTACCGCAGTATCCAAACATACAAGGATTTTGATGTGTATGATGGTAGAGGAAAAACAACTAACCTCCCACCTGTAAACCAAGAAAGAACACACATGCTCAGCTCTGATAAATACCAGTTTTAGAAGGATTTCTCATACTGTGAATCCATTACTTTGTGCTTTCCTTGAACCTGATGAACTTGTCAATCTCTTCTAGATCTTGCTTACCAATTTCAGTGCAAGGTAAAAGTCGTTAAAACAACCAAAATGGTTATTCCTTCTGAATAAAATCAGTGGAAAAGAGACAAAACAAATGCTTAACAAGATATTTTATTCAGTATCTCCCTCACATTCTCGAAAGATTAATGGAAATGAAAGCACGTCTGTGACCAGTATCCCCCGCTGTGGTTAACCTAACTAACAACATTTTGTAAGTCAGGCCACCACTTGCTGTGTCTGAGCAGAGAATTCATTCCCTTCTCCCCCATATCAGGCCCTGAAGGTCCAGGGAACCAAGTAGACAAATCAAACAGATTTCTTTTTCCCCTCCCGATGCGCCTCAAGGTTGCTGGGCACCAGGACTATATACTGTCTTCCCTGCCAGCCCTGAAGGGCCCAGGCACCCAGCCAGGGAGGTGCTGTTGTTGACTCTGAGGGAAGCCTAACAGCACACAGACCTGTCTGGAAAATGAGCAAGTCCTAAGTGGATAACGTGACCCAACCTGCTGCTGGACTGCGAGACTCAAGACCTCCCCATGACCAGGGATGACTCCACTGTTGGAGGTTTGAGGGAGTCCCTTGTATTCTTATATATGAACATGAGTTTAGATTATGATTTTTATGTTGGTACAGCAAACCACATATTAAGATCTGACTCGACCTGCAGAGGGTCCCGGTGATTAGAAACTGTAAGATAAGTTGCATTGCAAGTTCTGCATTATGTGATTAAAAATTGTACTACATTGATTCTGCTTCTAGAAATCCTGTGCCATCCTAATTGTAAATTCCTTTCTATATTAATCATAGTAGTCTGTGAAGAAAATAAGGCTTTAATTGTAACTACAGGTTAGTGTCATCATTATTATGCCCAGGATCCTTAAAGAACCTGTCTGACCCCTTTGTGTCATAGGACAGAACAGAAGGCAGATGAGCTTGAAGAACTGGAACAAACAAGCCTGTGCACTTCTAACATTCACATTTACTGAAATGAGGTCTTTAAATTCTAAAATAAGAGCACTGTTTATACAACTCTTTAGACACAGCAGTTAGATTTGCAAGAGTTGTCATCATTTCCGCATCAGACACAAATTGTGCCTTCCGAGACAGCAGTTTGTGCCTTTGAGTCTTTCCATTTTTAACTGAAGATAATGTGTTAGGTTGTTCACAAGGAAAAGTTTTCTTATACCACAGTGCAAACACTGAGGACTACAGAGGCTGTAGCCACACTGTCTGCAACCAGAAAAGCTTCATAGGAGCAATACTGATGCTCTCCAGCAACACCCATAAAGGCCTCTCTTACCTCACAAGATGAATATGACTAACCAGTAGTCCAAGACTAGAACATATCTATCTGATCTGTGGGATATCCTACGACCAAGCAGATGTGTAATATTTAAAACCAAGGAACAAACTCAAAATATAATTACCTAGAATCTTAAATGGAAGTTAGTTTCTTTTTATCTTTCACAGCAAATTTTCCTGACCTTTATTGGAAAAGGTGTTGCTGCTTTCCAGAGCCATATTGTTCTTGCCTAGAAAAGCCCCACTCATATTGTATAAATTGATGAAAGTAACTTAAAAGTAATAAAAAACGAACACAAAGTTTTAGTTAAATGTCATGGCTTTGTGTGCCAATAAAAAGGCAAAACAAAACAGTAAAGACTTGCATTAGCAAGGAGAACAGTACATTCAGCTGCCAAAACTGGACACAAATGTAGCCAAAGTCTTGACCTTTTGTGAAAAAAAAGAAAAAACAAACAACAAAATAGATTGAAGTTTCTCCCCAGAATGGGACAAGGAGGTGGGGAGAAAGGAAAGGAGAAAAAAAAACCCCTCCTTTTGGAATTTTAACGTCCTTTTCAAATATTTGAAGGTCTAAATGATAATTGAGGTATCCACATTTTGACAAAAACTCAAAGTGAAAAAGTCCAAACACCTCCCACTTACCACATGCCCTCACTAAAGACTTTGGTTTATGTTCTTAGGTTTTGTACAAAGATATTACCCAGATTCTCAGTTCAGTTAAACTGCATTGTGGATCCTGATACCCCTGAGGAACTATTTTAAACTCAGTCTCTAATACATAAAAGTTATTCAGCATTAGATTTCAGCATTAGCATAAATAACTGAGTGCTTAGAAAAGAATGGCACACCTTTCCTCCAGCCAAGAACCACCAAACTGAACAACTGGAGAACTGAAAAGAACTGAGTTCACAGCAAGGAAAACTTACAGAATATTATTTGGAGCAGAAAACAGTTAGAGGAGAAGGTTAACAAGGGAACTGAAAGATGAATATATGACAATTGTACTCTGCCAAAATCAGAAGGGCTTGAGTTACATAATGTAAACATCCACATGCATTATTTTTCCTCTCCCAAAATCTTATTTTTTTAGTAAGTACAAAATAATTTTCAATTTATTTTAAACTTTTTATATCTGTTTCTGAATTCTGTCCCCAAGCATAACATATAAAATATTTTTTACCTGTTAAGCTAAGATGAATGCAAAATTAAGGTCAGAAGTAGTCGAGTGACAAAAAAAAACCCTGAAAACCCTGCAACAATGAAAAAAAGTCCCCAATACCAAAATCTAGTGACAAAAAATTTGTTGCTATTTTAGGATAAATAAAATTATTTATAAAACTTGTCATAAATTTGGAGCTGTTTTCTTTCAGTAGGATGTAACAGACTGATTACTCAGACAATGTATGCCAAAAGAAAATAGAATCACAGCAGGTTCTTCAAATATATCTGTAAAATGTTAGTAAAACATTTTTGCTGTGTTGACTTGCAGCTTACGTGTGTATGACATGCTTCTAAATTTTACTGTAACTAACAAAGAAAAACTAGCTAGGACACGAAAGTGAAAGAACACTGTGAGAAGTTGCTATATAAAGATTAAGTTACAATCTCGTAAGAGGAGAACACCAAAGTAGGAATTCAGTGGATTGATAAGAGAACTCATCAGATACACAGGAACCTATAATGCATTAATGAATTAGACAGTACACATGATGTACTGTAAGTGGAAACACTGCATTTTTCTGCAGAAAAAAAATTGACTGACAGGTTAACAACACAAGCCTTTAGACTAAAGCAAGAATTCTTTGTCCCAAGGGTGTGTAAGGCTTTAAGGCAAAGCTTTAAGTACTGGGCTTTGAAGCTGTAAAGATTAATCCTGCCTATGCATCCAATAATTGTCCCCTGTGCCTGGGTTCTGATGCACTACGTTGGACAAGTCAATCAAGCAGGTATAATACATCTAAAGTAAATCTGATAGATATGTGACCAAGATAAACCAATGCATTTTTATGGCTATGGTAACAGTCTTTTATAAACTCCAACATGCCAGAGTTGTGCATGTGGGAGCTTAATCTTTTCACAGCAAAACAATCAGCACCAGCTCAGAGGAACAGAGATGCAGAGGAATTAGTTCAGTGAAGGCTAACCTATATGGAAGACAGTACAGAAGACAGATTTTTAGCAGCTCTTCATTACTAGCAATTATGTGAAATAACCAAAGTAATGTAACATTTTAAATAATGCTAATCATTTTACAAAACTGAGCTAATTTTGTATTTTCTTTCTTGCTCTGCACTTGCCAGAAAGCTTAACACAATTTTCAAAACCACATATTGCTTTTCCTGCCAGTGCAGTTGCTGAGCTAGTAATACAAATGCCTAGAATGGCCCACTGCTAATCTAACAATTTGAGCCTCATATCTGAGATCTATGTTTATAAATATGTTTAATAAACATATTCTGTTTCCAGTCTTTTGAGTCAAAAGAACAGGTTTAGGTTTGCACAGTTTAGTTTCTTAAAAAAAAAAAACCCAAACAAGCAAACAAGCAAGCAAACAAACAAAAGAAAAAAATGAACCAAACCAACCAACCAAAGAAAAAGAAACCCAAAACAAAACAAAACAAAGCAAAACAAACCTCCAAAACCAAAAAACACCATTCAATCCAGTAATCTGTCCATAAAATTCCATTCAATTTTTCATTCCTATCTCTTGCCTTAGAAGACAAAGCCCAAACTAATTCTCACCTTTTCAATGTGGAAGTTAAATTACTAGACTTTGCTTTCAGTCTTCTCTACGTTATAATCCAATTCTAGATGATTATTTCCAGTTTGATTTAGTACTCTGATTGAGAATGACCGGGTAGAAGCACTGAGTGCTTTGGCTATCTTTTCACCTAAGAACACAGACAGTCCTTAGCTATTTTAGAAAACAATATGTTGTTTAATAAGAGTCATCAATGTGACGTCATTACTTCAACTGACCAAAAGGTAAGCAGTAGCCTCATAAAAAGGCTTTTTTAATGTCTTTTTCCCATGTTAATTAATCTCATTCTGCTGATGCTCTTTCAAGAGCAGAATAAAATTGACGAGATAAGATGGCATACATCTTTCCCAAACTGATTTTGTAAGCCTCAGTCAGAATCAGTCAGCCTAAGTCATTACCAGGGACACTTTAACTATTCTCTGTGATGCTTTGAAGGCCCTGACATGGTCAGAACCAAGAAAAATATATCTGAGCCTTAAGGAGATGTTGAAGGTGTCTATGCATTGCAATTTTTTCAGGGGATTGAGCTCACTAAAAAGACAGATCTGATCAGCTGTGCTTGAAATCTGTTATACTAAGACTGCAGCTTTAGCAGAATTGTTAATCTGTTTAAAACAGAACCATTTGTGCATTTTGCCTCTCGTTGCTGAGGAGGTCTTTTCCATTCAAATTATATGAAAAGAAATCTGAATTAATTTTCTTTCAAACTTTCTTTCTTTCAAGGCAGAAGATAAAATCAAAGAAAACATTCCCTTTTGTGTGTGTGTGGTTAAAAGTATCATATTTGGCGAAGATGTTGAAGTACAATTTTATATATGCAATAGCCCTCAAAACGACTGACCCAAGGGAATCTCCCTAAACTAAAGAGGTACCACATAAAGACAATTTCAAATGAAAGTCTTTCAGGGTAACATACAGACATTTTCAAATTAGTCTTTCTAGGTGAAACGTAAGCGTGGTTTTTAGATGTGCCTCTAGGTGGTGCTAGCGCTATTCCAGTGGTTAAAATCACAGTTTCACGAAACATTTTAATCACCAGCGAAAAACTTCTGCCCGCAGCTTTTGAGTAGAGGGAGGTTCATCAATGCAGCAGACCACAGATTGGTGATTTGCAACTAATAAGAATTCACGCAATTAATTTCTGATAAATTAATCAAATAAAAGTCAAAGTCAGGTTCAAACCTACAGAAGATTATTGTTTCAGAAACAGAGTTAAAAGCCCATCCTTAAGCAAATGTCAAATCATGCTGGATATAAGTTTGCGTGCAATTTGGATCAGCATCTTACACAAACACTTATCTAATGACTGAACTCATGTTTATACCCTATTACAGCTTGCAGTTTTGATTCTGTCCAAAAGTAGCATAGAGTATTCTCATGTTGTTGGATCTGTGGCACTAGAGTCCCAGCTCTGTCTACCAACATTTTTAAGGCATTCGGGAAAGCAAGCTCTTGTAAGCCTTTAAGTGTTTTGGTGAAAAAGTAAAGCAAAACTTTCTACTGGAAGAGATTTGTGGACAGTATGCAGAAAATGGAAGAATCTGATATTAATTTATGCCAAAGTAAGACATGATTATTCATTCATTATTCATGTTTCCTTTGGACTGTAGTGTAAAATTTCTACATAGTTCAGGATACTTTTTCATCCTCCTGCCTCATTCACACATTCTTCCCTTGGCAGCCTAGGTTACTTGGCATTCTGATGCTTACTTAATGGCTTTTGGATACCAAAAAGTGGGAACTTGCTTCTGAGTCACTGTTGCTGACTGATAATTTTCTTTTTAGCATTACAGTTTCCAACTGAGGCAAAGTTCAGAGACAGGTTGTCCTGTAACTCACCTCAATGCTTTATTAAATTAAAAGGAAATCTATTCAAAGCAGTGTCTAGTTTGTGAGATGGAAGGTGGGCTGCACAGCCTGGTGAGAGGGGAGCTGGGTGGTACGGTTGTGCCTTAAACTCACCCGATACAGTGCCAGCCAGGAAATGCTTTGTACTTGGTGCTGTGCCTGGTGGAGTGCAGCATGAACGGGCTGTGAACCCGCTCCCTTCCTGGCACACAGCTCTGCAGGGCTGTGCTCCATCTGTTTCAGGTCAGGTCACAAAATGACCTTTCGGATTCACCAGGGAGCTTGGCAGTGCAGTGGTGTCAGAGGAAGTTTTGGTTTCACTGTGGTCAGTATAGTAAAATTCCACAAATCTCTCTGAATTTAATCTAAAAATCATTTAACCAAGGGTAATCAACTCTGTTGACCAACAAATTCCATGTGTAAGTGTTTGTATGACTGAAATCAATAGACATGAACTAAATAAAGCTGAGAGAAACTCTGGGAATGTGTTTCTGGGCAAAATGAGAAATTTCTCATTTTCCTGAAGCCCCAGGATGGGTGGGTGCAGGCAAGGGGTGTTGGCATGCATATGGTCAGCAGCTGAGGCCAGTCCTGCAGTAATGTTTGTCCCATTTCTTACAACAGACAATTCCTGTGATTTTGTGAATACTGAATAGACAATAAAGGAAAATTATTATAACCAGAAGAACAAAAATTTCATTTTGCTCTGGTGGGGCTCACTTCCTTCAGCTTGTCTCTTCCTTTGCTTTTCTTGACTCTATTATTTTCAAAAGTACATTGTCCTGGGGCGTCCCATCCATTCCACCACACATTTGTCATCCCTTAGGAATCCCTTTTGGACTAGGTGTTGCACACTGTCGGAAGAACAATAGGACTCAAGGACAGACAGTGCCTTGCAGGGTTGATCCTTTAATTTGTAATGCAACACAGACATGTGCAATCAGCATGGGTCTGAGTGTGGTGAGCTAACCACATAGGTAATACGAATTACTCACTGCTTATGGGTAATTAACCTGCTAATTATTCACAAAACATTTTGCTCTGTGGCAGTTTTGTAAGTTGACAGGAATCACCCAAGCTGAAAGAAACCTTTAAAAAACCTTTTTACCGTTGCCTCACTTCATGTCAAATCACATCATCTCTCAGAAGAACGTTTTTGTATATACAATGAGGTAATAGTGAAAAAAGAAACTCCTTCCTTCCACATGAATGCCAGCTGTCATTTCAAGTAACCAGAGATACCCATCTATGTGAGGAATAAAGGGGTATAAAGAATGTGCCTTTGAAAACCCTGTACCTGTTCCTTTTTCAGATTTTAGTATTTGGATAAATTTTAGATAAGGCCTGTTTTAGATAACAACAGAAACTTAAATTATAATTCCACCTTTTTATTCCTCAACTTTTTTGTTAAATGAGAGAGTTTCTTAATGTTTACATTTTCTCTAGACATTGTTCAGTCATCATATTCTATAGTGGGTAACCTGCATGCCTTCTATCAATTCATTCTTAGTACAAAAATAATGGTGAGTATCTGAATCTTCTATAGTAATGAACAGAGTAAGTAGGGAGCTGCGCCAAATATTTTCAGCTATATCGTGTTCCTGGGTGTGGGATCTTTGTGGCTGTTTGGGCAGTCAAGTCTTGTTTCCTTAGGACTTCAGACTATGGTGGAGACAGCTGCTTGCACTGGTACTGGGCTTGGTGGGGCTTCATTTTTCTCCTTCATCTTAAGAGGAGATAGACTTCTGTCCATCATAACCATCCCCCTTCTCCAGTCTGCTGGGATACAAACACTTAAAACAAAGCTCCCTGGTTGTTTTTTTTTTTTGTTTGTTTGTTTGTTTGGTTTTTTTTAAATAAAGGACACCCAAACGCACCAGACCTTTTCCCTTACTTTCCCAGAATTGCCATGTTTTCTCCCAACACTTCTCCAGTATGTAACACTTTCTCTAGTTCCGTTGCCGGATTTTAGTAGAAAGAAGGAGCAGTGATTTTATGAGCTGTTTTGAAACCCCCACCTTTAGGTTTATGAAGAGATGGCATTATTATCTCAAATATGACACTGCTTGAAAAATAGCTGTACTTTGAAAAACTCCATTCTTTCCCTTAAATGACAGGACGTGAGTATCTCTGAAGGTTTCTAGACACTGAAATGGTGTATGCACTGTAACTAAGCTATAAGGATAATACAAAAGTTCCTTCCCAAAAGGGCAGGTGAAGGACAGGGCAAAAGCCTTTTAAGATTTGTTACTTCATACTGAGTAATTTGTCCATCATTCTTTTGTTGCCTTTGAAAATACCTATTGTTCTGATGTGCAGAAATTGTGGCACTCGTATCATAATGCCCTTGAGCAGTTGTTAGTTGCAGTGAATTGCCAACCACAAGGAGAAAAAACATCTTTCAAGACTCTGTGCTCATTATGTTTCTTGTGGTAGTGTAAAAAGTACTAAAATTAGACAAAGTATCCTGAATTTATTGGAAGTACGTGCTTGCCTTATGGTGTTTTGGTTTATCAGCCAAGTGATGGGAATCATATGAAATATGGGTTTGTTAAAGACATGCTGATTGAGTGGCAATTGCCTTTTATAAAAACATATTTTTTTAAGTGCTTTCTTTTATCCTAGATTTTTAATTGCTCTTCAATTAGCGATTGTCCTGAAAATTTTAGAATTATCACTGCTATACTTTCTTCTTATTGCCAAAAGAATTTCAATATATTAAATGGAACTGCGTTTTAACTCATTTTGATTCTGCCATTCAGGTCTTTTGTATATTTGTTTTTATGCTGTGCTTTGCTCTTTGTATTATGCATTAAGGCTAGGAAAGGATTTTGACCTACTGTTTTCATGAATAAACAGGGAAGGGGCTAATAAGATAACTGGTGTTTAACGTTCTCTACTGGGTTAAGGATATAGAGATTCCCAACAGAAATGTTAAGATTGACATGAATGAGAGTGTCTATATGTAAAAGTACCAGTAAAATTCGTTTTTAAAAAACCCCAAAAATCAAGAAGAACTAAGAGAATGGCAGATTTTGATGATATCCAGATCAGCAACTGGTAAGTAAATTTATTTTCATATTCTGATGACACTGCAAGAAGGAAAATGAAGGACAGGCTAAAATAAAGAACAGGATACATGTGGAAATGGAATCCAAAGAATAATGAGAAAATAATTGGTGTTACCTAATGACTTACAGGAGAGCTACTTGGTGGAAAAGGCAAAATACCAGCATACCTCTCAAGCCCTACCAGGCAGAAAAGGCAAATCAGGGAACCAGCACATGCTTGACACTCTAAGACAGGTGATATCACAAATAGCCAGTGTCCCTTGTCTTGTCACTGAAAGTGTCCCCAGCCAGACTGTTTGAACCTGAGAATGTGGGTTTGGGAGAATCCATGTGAGTGAAATAAATTTTATTTCAGTTACCATTGGTTATTATAAAGTTTTGTGCTGAGCTTTGTGCAATGAGACTATTGCAAAAAGCCTCACTAGTTTGTGGCTATGGTCAGATCTGTAGATATCTAAGAGATAAATAAAGAACAGAAAGTATTATGCACAGTTATTTGTTCATTAATTTTTCCCTACATATGATGTGAGCTTTGTAAACACTGGTGTAAACTTTTCAGCTGCTTTCTGTGTTAGACAAAAGTTATCCCAGAATATCACACTGACTATTGGATGGTGCTGAAGAAAAATACAGGTTGGGATCTGAAAGTCTAAAAGATCCTGAGTCTTTTTACTTCATATTTGGTAAAGGTTCTCAAGCCTAATCCATTCAGTTTCACTCAATTTCTTTGATTGTATTCTTTGCTTGTATTCATGCTACAAAGATCATAAAAAATACTGTAAATTTCACCATTTAGCATGCCAGAAACTGAAGGTGAAGCTCAACAGCAGTTTATAAATGAGTCTATCAAAGACTTCACAAGGAATCAAAGAGCCAGGTCAGCTGATAGCTTGCACACGTATACCCAAGGCAAGTCTGTGGTGCATTTCATCCTAGACATGCTTTTCACCATGCTACTGAAGGAATGCAAAATTTTCTGGAAAATATTACCACAGTCCTGCTTAAGTAAATCAGATTCACAGAAAATTTTTTTTTATATAGACTACTTGGAGAACTTCTTTGAAGAAGTTGTTGCAAGTTGCAGTTTGGAATTGCCAGGTGTACTATGTTCTATTTTACTGAATTTCCAGAAGATGAGAAAAAAGTCACACCAATGATCTTGCCATTCTTTCATTTATGCACTATTTGACACAGGGTAAATAGGCAGGATGGGAAAACTGAACACAAATTTCTGCAGAGAAGCAATGGTTTGTTTTCTTTTTGATATTTTCTTCCCTCCTTCAACACACAGGTGAAATTAAAAGATACCAATTTGGAATGCTTTGGGTTATATCTTGCTGGGTGGATGGCCAATTAATGTGAATGAGTTTGTCTGTTTTCAGAGACGGAAAAAAAATTTCATCTTTTACTGAGGCCGAACTTTGGTCTTCATTTGATCTTCTTAATGGCATTTGACAATGAAGCTTAAAACACAATATAGAGATAAAATGCTGAGCACAACCATATTACAGTGCACTTACTGACTTCTCTGTTGAATGCATAACAGCTAAAATTTCCTTTCATTTTGTTTTGAGGAATAATATTACCCTCAGAGCAGTCATGCTGTTTTCATGATTTATGTTTTCTGTAGTGTGTAATGGCGATTCTTACCAGAGTTCAGGAAGTTTAGTGGAACACTGTACAGAAGAGTAGAGGCTTCTCATACAGAATAGGTTAAAAGAATAATCAAATTATTTACTATCTGACTTTCTTAGCATAACGTGTAGTACTTCAGTCTGTATTTCTTGCATCAAAACGATTACTTTTGATGGAGTGAAAATATTGGATGACCTAGGAGTTAATATTTGTACTATGGGTGAAATTAATCTTCTATTGCTGCTTATTTTTACAGTACACAAATCTACACCTGCCTTAGTTGCTCACCCCTTGGGGAGAAAGGAACCAAATTAATATTTCTACAGTGCAAGTCATCTGATTTATTTTAGATATAAAACTTTTGGAAGTAATGGAGTATAGGGAGGCACACCCTTCAGTATTTACTTAGCCTTGAGGTCTGTTGCCCACAGCAAAATCTCTATGTCAATCATCTTACCTTAGAAGGAGAGATTGCTGTCAGAGGTGCCCAGTGACATTTTAAATGCTCTATGGCATCTCTGAAGGCTTGGCCCATGTGGAACAAATCCTACAGGGTGTGTCCCTGGACAGACAGCTGAGGCCAAGTGGGATATATCAGGGCATCTAAAATGACATAAGAGAATAAACTAATCCTTTTCTGTTTATTTCAGTTTATTCTGCTTTTGAAAGATTTGCTAATTTTGAAACAAAATTAGTTTCTCTTCTAATTTTGTCTATCTTCCCTAACCAAGGGTGTTTTGTAGATTTCATTGTTCTTGTTGCTCTGCTCTACACTTGACTGCTTGTTCTGATTCTTCCTTGAATTTTGGTCAAGAGATATATTTTATAGCAAAGCTCTTGTTGATGTAGGATGGAACAGAAGGATCCCTTTGTAAATCTTGCAATCTGTAATCCTACTTAGAAATCTAGTGCACTGTTTGTCCTTTTTAAAAAAAATTATTGTAGCAACCGCATGAATTTATTGACTTGTGTTTAAGTTGTTATCCTTTATAACTGTCCAATCAATTTCAGCAGAACTGTGATGTTTTCAGCAGCTCATAATTCTGTTTCTAATAAATTATTTAATAAAATTTTTCATACCTGAATAACACTTTTCCTGAATAAAATAGTTTTTTAATCCAACATGATTTCAACCCCTTAGTGTTTAGTGTTACCAGTATTTTTATTAAGTGTACTCTGTATTGTATCCCTGAGGTAACTAATATGAATCCTGATCATATTGCATCCATGGAAGATCCTTACAGAACTTTAGAGTTTGTTTGGTAGGAACAAGTAGGAAATAGATGCTTTACCAAAGTAAGCTGTTACATTACCCTAGAAGGAAGATAGGATGGTTTGAAACAAGGCATTCTTGAAAAATTCCCAGTGTCCTATTTTTTTCCTAGGTAATATTTGTTTTGGTTTGGTTTGGTTTGGTTTGGTTTGGTTTTGTTATTGTTGTCTGAAACAGAACTTAAGTTCTTTTGACTCAAACGTCTATGTCCTTTCAAAGACTGGCACTTTTTTTTCATTTATTATGCCTCTGATGCCTCCTTCTTCCTCTGGGAGTTCTCAGGAGTAACTGCTGTTGTGCTGGCATCTTAGAAGCAACTCTGTAAGGTCAAGCAGATTTGAAAACATCTAGCTTATATGATCATAATTTCAAGTCTATTCTCTCTGTCCCCTTTTTTTCCTCTTTCTTGTACTGGGAATTGCAAGCTTTGTCATTTCTCATCTTATCTACCAGACCTGTGATGTCTTTGATCTGATGGACTTCACTGGGAGTCAGTTGGAAGTAGTATTACTAAATTTGACATTTTCTGTTTACAATTTGGAATAAGTAATGTTACCTTTACATTCTTCTGTTTTCAGATCTTTTCTTTCTTTCTGTTACCTGGATAAGGTTACTCTCTTGTGAGCTGGGCAATGCTCAGTGCCCAAAACAGAGAGGATTCAATGAATCCTGGTACCTGAACATCCTTTCCTTTTACTTTTGTAGAAGGCAGACACTCATTCCTTCAGGCTCCTTACAGACAGACACAAATAAGAAGGTCAACTTGAAATGTGCAAGTTTTCAACTGGAAATCCTGGAAGATGACTGGACAATTTTTTTTTTTTACCTCAGAAATGCACCCTGTTTATATATGTAGGGCTGGCTTCAGCACTTGGCCAAGGACCCACACAGCCATTTGCTGCTGGCAGCAGGACAAGGGGAGGACAAGAGTGAGAAAATTGTTGATCAAAATATAGGCAGGGAAGTAATTTACAAATTAATCTAAGTATTTGGATACAGATTTGTGTATTGGGAAACACAGATGAAAAAGACAGATATTTAAAACCACCCTTTATTAACACCCACGCTAACCGACTGCTGGAAGGTCACAGCATCTATTTCATGTCATCATACCTGTTTGGGTTGTTCTGAAAAACTCTATATGGAGTTTTTGGGATATCAAAGTCTTCTGTTTCTTCTCAGTTCTGAAGTGTTGTGATTGTAATCTCTTCAGGGATGGCAGCTGTGACTGCACTGATCAAAACTGGGAGAAGAACTAACTCAATACACAAAAAGTGATGATTGCTGTATTCAGCAAGAAAAGGGTTGAGAAGTAGGGTTATGTTGCCTGTAAAGACAGAAACTGTTAAATATTAAAAAAGGGGAAGACTGTATAAGATGAGTGCTAAAGTCTGTGGAGAAGCACAGACAGACTCATCTATCTGTGGAGAATGTGGTCTCTGACCATCAGAGTCTGGATGCTCTGGAATAACCTGCTAGGACAAGTAACACAGACCAAAACCCAAACTGCTTCAGATTGAATCTCTGAAAAGAATGACATGGCAGGATGTTATAGCAGATGTTTGGGGTTTTCACATTCATTAAATATAAGTGACTGTCTAGATAACTCCTTTCCAGTGCAAGTTTCTTTTGTTCTGGATTTTCAGTCCTGTCATCACGATCTTTCAGGTTTTCGTAATGAGCAGCTGTTGCATTTTTGTCTAGAACTTGGTTTTTTTTGTGTAGAAAGTTTCTTCAGCATTAATGACCCTATGCTTATTTTATGATCATGCAAGCTGCTGACCTCTGCTTGGCATCAGCAATGAATCCCTAAATGGCATTTAATGTAGGAAAGATTTATTAGAAAAAACTTTTAGTTACTTGGTAAACTGGCCATCACATTTCAAAAGTGATTGATGTATCTATAGCCAATCCTTTAAAGTAGACTGGACTAAACCTGGACATTGTAAATAATTGGGACTGCTTTTCTGCTGATGTTGAGGACAATTTCAAGTGGAGATTAAAAGCGAAAACAGAGTTGAATATAGAAATCTTTGATAGCTGTAGGTCATACATGAAGAAATTGTATTTTGGCTGCTGTTTTCAGAGCTGAGAAAGGGGAAAAATTCTAAAGTTCCTGCAGATTCCACCATTAATTTTTCAGACCCATGAAAGGTAAATTATACTATCCATTTCCCAGATACTTGGTATAGCTATACTGAGAAAATGATCAGCACACTGATGAATTAATGATACTAATTTCTTGCACTACAGGTAGCTCAAATTGGAGAATTACATTTGAAGTTATCCCAAATTCAACTTGTGTGTGGTTAGGGCAAGAGCAGTGAGAACTTAAATGCTGATAACTTAGGTTTCCTATATCCCAGAGCCATATTGACTAACAGCTTCTAATTTCTTAAGTGAATTTCTATTATAAAGTTTAGTTTCAGTGCAGATCCTCAAAATAGAGACATTGTATAGATATTAAATTCATTCTGGTCACACTTTTATGGTGTGTAGTTTTTCTATAAAGCTCTGGCCATAATTTAGTTCACTTTATAGTTACACGGCCTTTCCATATCCCTTTTTTTTGGTTGCCTGGCTTCTTCCAGGCCAAAGGGACTGCATTTCAGTGGTGATTTTTTTCTCATTTGAAAAAGCAAGTAAACCAAAAGAAACCAAACCCAAAACATTTTGGGATCATTCATGCTGAGAAACACTGTAAATATGACAGCTAGTTGGCTATGACAAGAAGCTAAACAAAAACATTTGAATACAAAAATTCTCAGTGACATAATTTCCTCTCAGTATTTTTTGGAAAACTGTACGAGGAAAAACTAATTTTTGTGGTCAATTATATGGCTTTATTTTAAGTCTAACTGGATACAGAATTATGCAACAGAAGTCCTTCTGCCTGGTTCTTCCCAGACTTGACAGGAATAACCTTACTGCTTACCAATTTTCAGTGGGACAAAACACCAGTGAAGTGAAAACTAAATCATGCACCTATCTACTAGCTACTATTGACAATGGATTGTCAATAAATAAAATAAAGTAAAACTCTTTCTTGGAAAAATTATGAAGGGCATACTTTGAGTGTGATTGACATCTCTTCACTCCTATCTGCCCCTTGATTTCAATGGAGATAAGCAGAGCAGAATGTGCAGTAGCTTGACTTATGACATGTCACTCTTTCATACCTCCAGTGGTGTCTACTATTGCTCCTTGCTTCTTTTCCTGACTGCTCTAATTATCCAGTGCATGATGATTTTCCTCCTTCCCATGGTAGTAGTAACCCATAATAAATTACATCCCTAAGAATAATGTGGATTCACAATGTTTTTCAGTTGTCCTGGACCTTCCTCAGAGCTGTGTTGTAAACTTTTCTCCCAGAGTAACCTCTAAACAGTGTTCAATTTATAATTAACAGCATTCAATTTATAATTAAGAGCACAGCTTCTTCTTGCTCTGATCTTGATATTCTGATCTTTCCAGCACCCTCTTGTAGAACATTTTCCCCTCTTTCCAAAGCATTTCCAGCCATTTGGTTCTGGTCTCTGTATTCCTCCACATGACTATCACTCTTATACTGTTTTTTTCTTACTGCTGAGGACAAAGAAAACCTCTACCCCCTACGTGTCCCTGCTCAGAGCAAAGAGTTTGGTCTCCATTTTATATTTCTTGGCTGAGGGCAGCTGGGCACCATGGGTGAACTAAGCTCTGGGATTGTGCTCAGTTCTGTTTGGTCCTTACTTTAACAGGGATAAAAGCAGAAAGGAAGAAGCAGAGTGGTCAATTAACCTTCTCCTGTCCTTCCCAGACCAAGTTAAAAACTGCTCAGACAACTCTATCCCTTGGATGATATATGCAGCTTTTAATAAGGCAGGCATACTGTGACTTTGGATCTTTTCCTGAGTCCTACTCTTTAGATCATTGCCAATTTAAGTGTAATGTGGAACAAAAATTATATTTGGGATCATGGTGTGAAGTTTTTTTTTCAAGATGACTTATTCTTGGGAAAAAGATGTTAAGGATAATGATGATAATGCTGATCTTTATGAATTAGTGGCTTCATTTTCAGAGAAAGAAAGTTAAGATCTCAAACAGGCCAGGCACGTTGCTGGATCTGGATTGCCAAGCCCACAGCCCAGCTCAAACACCACACCCAGTAAATCTGGTCACCGGAGAGAAGAGTTTCACCGAGGGAGGGACAGCATCTTGCCTTCAGCTTCTTCCACTGAGCTTCTGGCATGGCTTTCACTGGTTTTGAAGGGCCATGTTTAGGACGCTGGTCATAAATAACCACAGAAAGAAAATGTTTATGCTTGATCAAATTTAGTTTGTTTTTTCTTTTAATGTGTATTTTGGTTTTCCTTCCAGAACTAAAAGTGACAACCCAGACTCCCAGGGAAGTGAGCTGCTATGCAGCAGGAGCAGCCATGTTTTACAGAGCATTAGGAAAAGCAGTAAGGCAGAGATTTCTTTCTAAAGGCAGTCTTGTTCCCTGTCACCTTCTGTTTCTTCTTATATAAGGATTGTCTGATCTTCATCCTGAAGTGTTCGTGCTTTTATTAAGGTTTTATGCTGACAGATCTCAAGAGTTATTGGATAACTCAGCAAGACATATGTACAGTTAATTAGAAATGAATGTGATATTACATCAAAAGGCTTCAACTGTTAAGTTTTAAATGGTTATAATTAACTTGCTCTTTGATTCTGAGCTGGAATGACTAAAGAGACAATGAAGGTCAATTTCCGTTCACTTGAAAATATAAAAAAATAGAATACCCACTAATTTAAAAAAACCCAAGCCCTTCAATTGTGAAGCTGTTCATTTAGGTTGTACTGCCTTGATGTGAAGGCAAGGCAATGAAAATCCTTTTAATAGGGACTCCTGTTATCCTTTATTGTAAAAATACAGAGTCCAATTCATTTGATATGGGAAAGAAAGATGAGAGTCTGGTCAATGTTACCTAGTCAGCTTTGTGCATATTTAGATTTGAATTTAAGTTTCCCAGCCAAGGAAGACTGTTGCTCTTTATGAAGTACTTTTTCAAATTAAAATCTATAATAAACTTTCAGAATTTGCAAATATGTCTAGAGAGAATGGATTCATTTTATTAAAATTACAGATGTTCAGTACACCAAAACATGGCTATTTATTATCTAAGTAAATATGTAAACTAGTTTTTAAGTACATAAAATCGGGATCTTTACATAACATCAGAACCCCTCCACCCTCAAAAGCTCTCTTCACCAGACCCTACATGCATAAAATTCAGTTATTTCCACTAGGTAAAGCAGGATACCTGGCCTTTTGGGTTTTTCTCCCCATGTCTTTTGAATATATTTATTCCCAGAGAAGTAGCTACCTTGGTTTGATTTGCTTACTGCTTTGTTTAATCCTGAGGGCATGCCATTAGTTCCTTTGACATCACATGGAAAGGGCAAACACAATGCATAATCACATCATTAGGACAAATACAAACACAATTATCCCTCAACAGTGCAGCAGAAGGAAAATACAATGCAAACACTGAAGTCCTGACTGAATGCTTATCAAAGTGAATGGTTGGCTTGGGTTCTGGCAGAAGCAGCTTGGTTGTGCAGCTTTTCTTATTTATTCTTCCTGTCCCAGTAGTGCAAGAGCAGAGCATCTCTGTGGGTGGCAGTCATACTGAAACCAGCAGTGCAGGCTGAATGACTGCCTGTGCCACAAAATATTTTTAAGACTGTGTCCTTTAAAACAGTAGAAAATGTCTGCACTTGTGCCATTACTGTCAAAAGTAAAAATGAAGAACATTGAGCCTATAACTTCTGGCCTATCCCAAACCCTACAAACCACAGTACAAATTATCCTATATATTATATCTAGTGCTAATCACCAGCTAGGATAATGAGGTACTTGGAGAATTTTGGTTCCAACCTTGTGGTGGATTTTCATGAGGAGATTTCCCAGGGCTTCAGTGAGGGACTTTTGGGAGAAGGACAACTGCAGGCCCAAATCCTTCCCAAGAGAGGAAACATCCAAGTTTTTTGGTTTTTTTTTTTTGTTTTTTTTTTTCTGGTCATAGGTTTTAGTATTTTGGAAAGGTGACTCTGGATGCAGGAGTTCATAAAAAGCTATGTTGGTATAGGATTAAGATCTATAACTATTTTTTGAAGTAATCTGTATATTATTAAAGTGAAGGTACTAGCTAAAAAATGCTAAAGGACAGGGAGTGACACCATACAGCATCATAGGATAGTAAATAAACTATCCTATGTGAAGGAAACAAACTTTTAGGAAAACAGAATACTGCAGTTTTCCAAACTTGAATCTTACCAGGGCACTAGATTTGACATTTTTGCAATGGGAGATTTTTATGGCCATTAAGAAAAATTGTTTCAGTGCAATACCATATCCATTAAGCAACACCAGGCCCTAGCTTGTACAGCACGTTTGGTTTATCTCGACTGTGAGGAAAGAATGTTGCTGATGATTTCAGTTATGCTTCCTTTGATGATCCCATTCCAATTTTGAGATCTGACAAGAAAAAAATCTGAAATAATTCATTCAACCACTGGTTTTTAAAATTTCTTTAGATATAATTCTCTCAAGTTTTAAAACTGAGATCATTGCACCTGTGTTGCAATTAAGATGCCTTTATTTGGCTGTTTTGTAAATACAGCCTGAGATTTATAGCTTGATCCTTATTTAGATATCCACTTTGTATCTCAGAAATCAGCAGTTGGAAAAGTTGAATATCCAGTGCTGTTAATGCTGAACCTTTTCTGCATTTAGATCCGAGTCTGAGAGAGAGCTCACCAACCCCAGCCAAGTCTGACAGCACAGAGCCGAAGCTGGAAAGATGTGTTAAATATCTGAGCAGTCCCTTGATTCTCCCAAGAGTTTGCCTTTTGAGACTAGGTGGGATTGAGGGCTCCCTAGAAGTGAACCTGGAGTAAAGTTTTGATTTTTCAGCTGTGTGGCACCAGGTTCACTTCATTTCTTACTGAGTCAGGTGCCACAAACACAGAACTGCAAAGCTGTCCGAACTGGATGGGCAGTAAGCCTGGAATAACTCCTGAGAGAATATCTTGAGAAATAGGGAGCATTAATAAGCAAATAGATTTCCTCTGGGAATACTTGTTTGGGGTTTTTTTGGGTTTTTTTTCCCTTTTCACTTTCTCTATAGAAGTTTTTCTCTAAGAAAGTACTTCCCAGTACTTGACAGCTGAGAATGGCCCATAGGGAATCTATCATCTGATTGTGCTAGCCACATGCTTGAGTTTACATGTTTTCCTGGGAGAACCAGTGCTGGAAGGGGAAGGCTTTTAGCAGCATGTTTGCATGCTTAATAAGAGGTATAAGTCAGAATATTTTCAAGTGTTTCTAAATCAGCCTCATTATATTATACTTTCTCTACTTCATAGCGGAAGTCTCACACAGAAGCTGGGATGTTCAAAAAGTTAACAAATAAATTAACTGAGGCCTGTATTTAGTTTATCAAGCAAAAAAAAAAAAGTTAAACTGAGAATTAACTAAGTTAACATCTTAATTTAAAAAAATGTAACTTTGAAGATTTTAACTTTACACAGCAAATGCAGAGCATGCTTTTGAATTTTTCTGTCATGCTTTATGTGTATTTTGGTGTATATGGTGTATTTTTGTGTGTGCTTATTAATTTTAAAATGTAAATAGCTGTGAATATTGAAAATGGTAAAGAACTGTTCATAATTTGTATTAATTTAAACTCCCTTATTCCCTTTCTTTCTATTTAGTTGAGAACAGAACATTGTGAAAGATTTTATTTCAAAATTTGTTTTTTCAATGCACTTAAATCTGAGGTAACTGAAAATGATACAGTGGATTGTATAGGGCTTAGTATATAGTCATCTGGTACTCTTTAGACAACTACATATTTCAGAAGAAAAAATGAAAGAAACTGTTTGAATTGGTACCCCTGTTACAAAAAATAATTTTAATTGCAAACTGTGCTGTAAATTAGAATTCAAATGAATTCCTTAATATCTCTGCTTATTGTGCACATTTTTGCATTCCTCACTGCATTTACTGGACAGTAATTTTAAAATTCATGGGTTTTTTCTGTCTTCATGACTGCATAGCACACTATATAGGAGGGATTTTTCATGGTTATTTTATATAATGGAGACTGTGGCTAGAAAGTTCATATACAGAACTCAGTGTCTAAAATAAAGCAGAGAACAAGGTAAGAACTAAACTCTCTTTAGCTTAAGATCAAATTCTCTTTAGATTTATCTCTAAATGATATAAAACAAAGATATAAGCCTTGTGTAAATTGAAATGAGCTTTTTCATAACTTTATTTTTATCAGTTTAAATTAAATGCAAACCTTAAATAAAAGCATATAACTTTCCATCTAGACAACCCTTGGCTGAGTATTTTGTTGGGCTAATTTACTAGTAGATATTTACTACTTTTGTCATTGTTGTCCTTAATTTGTAGCATATTGTGTAAATGCAATTTATATTTACATATCATATAAATAGCTTTTGTGGTCTAGCATGGCATATACAAAGCAATATGCAGCTAAAATAGATTACCCATGTGCAGCTAATTGCAAGAGGGTGCAACAGATATATCGTTGTGTGTCATTGTAATTAAAGATAGGAATGCATTGCAAAAGTAAAAAAGAGTAAAGGCATATATTCAACCTTGATTTTGTATTATGTATTGTCTGTAGTGCCCACTTAATATTCTGTAGTGACTGGAATCTCTTAAAGATAATTCATTTAGGCAAGTTGTTAATCCTATAAAATGCCGTGGGAACAATTTTTACAGGTTTTCTTTGCAAGCAAAGGTTTATTTTGAGAAAGATGATGTGGGTCTGAGACTGAAAACATTCTCAAACTACTGCAATTATGTGTCTCCACACCATGCCAGAACTCTGTAGTTTCAGGTTTAAAGTGGTAATTCAGTGTTTCTGTGATTGCATTAATAAATAAATAAATCTTGTTCAGGTTTTTTTGTTGGTTTTTTTTTTTTTTTAGTGTAGTATTCGTTTTCTCTGGGTAGAAATTTACTTTTTCACAATATTTTTAACTTGCTTCCCAAACCAAGAATAAGTATCTTGAAAAAACACAAATAACAAAATGGCTCTTTATCTTAGAGGTTATCAAATACAGAACTATTTTTTCCTATGGACTAGATTAATCTACTTAATACATACAGAATTATGAAATTAATTAGTATCAATTATCACACTAGCATTAAAGTAGAAAGATTACAAGTCAAGTGAACACAATGTCCTGGCTGCCCTTATTATGTTTCTCTTATCAGTATCATATTTTCTAGTAACCTGGAGTAAGAGGAAAAAAAAGGAAGAAGAAATACTCCATCTTATTGTGAAATAGCTGCAATGATAATTTCACTTGCTGTGAAGCTTTTTAGCTGTGCATAGTTCATGACCTTTTGCAAATCTGAACTTTAAGATAGTGCAAAGATTAATAGTTGATTTAGTTTTCATTAGATTAAAAACATAATGAGACAGACATTAGTTCTGTAACATTGATCACTTTCATTAAGCATCCTACTCCCCCTTAATAAAAAAAAAAAAAGGAGAAAAAAAGTAAACCTTTTTTTTTTCCTTAGCTGAAAAATATTTGGACAGCAAACTGTCTCTACAGTGGAGAGTTTTCTGTGGGAGTTTTGGCAGTCTGTGGTATGTGTCAGTCCTCTCAGCAGAGCCAATTTTAGATGCTCTCTTAGCTGAAAAGTCCGTTCTGGAGTTATAGAACATCCCAGAACACGAAGAGGGATGACATTCCTTCATCCAGGCTCAGTCACTGTCCTACACCTCCTTGCATATCTTTGCTTCCTTCCCATGGCTTCACTCATCCCTTTGCATGAATAGGGAAGACCTGAAGAGAAAGCCAGAGAGCCTGGTCTCTTTTAGGGGTACAGCTGGTGAAGTGAACATGAATATTTATAACACTCAACCTCAATAACTCATGATGAGGAAGGCCTAAAGCGTGTACCGCCTGCAGAACAATGCAGAAAATGTTCCCCATTGTTACTATCATTTTACCTTTGGCTAATCAGGTGATTTTTTTAATATTTAGGTGTGCAGAACTGTTAGATGTCTATTAATGTCCTTTTCGTTGTAATTTTGTGTTGTGTAGTTAAGCAAAAGAAAAATTGGCAGTTAATTTTAGTATTGATGCAACCATTAGAGTCATCAATTGCCCTTCAGATAAAACTTTGTCACTAGGAAAATTTTGCTAGGTCTCAGTGACAGGTGCTGTGTGTGCATGTGTAGAACATGCCGTTGAAATATTTCAGCTACTCTTGAGAATGTAGTTGGATAAAACACATTTAATTAAGTCAAAAGTATTTTCTCACCTTCTATTCACGTTACTCAGCACTCTAAAGTGGCTGTGTTTGTGTGGTCACTGTCTCTTCCCCTGCTGGAGCAGCGAGCAGCTCTCACAGTATAACAGCCTGGGTTTGAGAGGGTGAACCCAGATTTGCAGTGGGTCTTCTTGCTTGGTGTCTGCCTCTTGTGCTCAGAGCATTGCTGCTGCCGCTGCCATGGTAAAGATTGAGAGGCCTGACGTCTTCAAGGGAAGGATGAACAGGAGCTGCTGGTGCCATTGGATGACCAGAAGCTGGAACTTGAGCTGGAGGCTCGTGGTGGGATTCTTGGGGGAAGATGATTTCAAACTCGGCAAAGGCACGTGTGATCTCAAAAGACCTTGAGAGAGCTGTGGCTGTTATCAGTCAGTACCAGAAGGAGAACTCAGGAAATTTTACAAAGACAAGAAGCACAAGCCTTATGAGCAGTGGGCCAAGATGACACACTTTTGGTGACACAAGCAAAACTAGAAAAAAGTCTCAGACCAAAATTCATCAACAGCGGAAACAAAAAGCTATACCCTACCTAGATATTCATTATTAGGTCAGAAAACTGCTGTGTATTAATGTTCTTAATTATTCTGAACAAGTAGTTCCTCTTTAGCAGCAATTTATTTTGGGGAAGAAAAGGGTTTTTCCACTTGCTTCTCTCAGCAAGGGAGGGAACTTATGGCTGCGTAGGCCCACGGAGTAAATCTGCAGAAAGACATTACCAGATTTAAATGCAAAATGGGGGGAAAAAAATCTTGTGTAGAGAAGACACAAGAAAGAAATAAAACTGATGGGATTAGCAAAAGCCTGATTAAAAAGAAATGGAGCACAAAACTGACTGAGACAGGCTAGGAGAAAGGGCAAGTAAGATCACAGTTGAGGCATATTTTGGAAAAGATGATCGGTTTGTGTTTGGGAGTTTGAGGAAAGATGCTTGTAACTGGAAGTCTGGAGTCTGTCAGATGACGTTCGAACCAGAGAACATTTAGCAAAGGAGAAGGATTGGGAAAAGGCACACTTCTTGGAACAAGGTGACTGAATAAGGGTTAGAGCCAGAGAGGATGAGGCTCCCTGGTTAAAGAGACGGGCTAAGCAGACCTGAGAAAACTGGAGCAGTAATGACAAGGATGCTCCAGATTATGCCTTGAGGAGCTGGTTAGTGGCGGATGTCTGTGTGGAAGAGCAAGAGGTTCCAACCCTGAAAAAGTCACATGTGGGTCTGATTATGGAGCTGCACACTGGAATTTGAGCTGATTTCTTTTTGGTTTTTGTTTGTGGTGTGTTGTTTTTCTTTTCTTTTAATCTGGCACATTACATAAAAATAAACTGTCAAAAAGCATTATGGAAGTTGCCATTTCTGCTAGCTCAGGGGTCTCTGGAGCGTGAGTCTCTGTAACATGAGTCTCAGTGGCACAGTCTACGTACCAAGGGACTGCTAAGGCTTTCCCAAGGCAGCAGTTTGTGTCATTACTTGCTGCTGAAATGGTCTCTGGAACCAAAGAAAGTCATGGCTATCACTTTCACAGGAGTGTGCACATGTATTTACAGACATAGCTACACATGCATATGTACATTTGTGTGTATATATGCAGAAAGAGGGAGATGTGGGGTGATACAGCTAACACAGTTTTCCAGTTTGCCTCATATATAATGGCATAAAGGAGTTTTCACTTGTTCAGATTAAGGACCTGTCTTTTTTATCAAGGAGCATCTGCTCTTTGAAGGTGGCTGTAGCAGATGGCTAAGGAAGAATAGTCAGCCATACAGCCATGTTATTTTGTTATGTCTCCCTCCTTCACAGTTTTCAGGTTCTAGTGATCTATGGCTCAGAGATTTCCTGTGCTGCAGGTGATATCTTAGTGTTTAATAGCCCTTGATGGATTTTTCTTCCCACCCACAATATCCCCTGGCAATGAATTTCAGTTTTATATTGTGTATGAGAAAAGATCTGCCTTTACTTGTTTGTACCAGCTGCTTGATGTTTATGAGTTCCTGTCATATGAGGCACACTGAAAAATTGTTCCCTGTTCACTGTCTTGCTGACATTCTTCAGGATTATTTAGATGCTTCTCATTTTCTATCTCTATCACCTGTTTACAGCATGAAAAGACCAAGTCAGTGACCTGCTTGGTACACTTTGTGTGAGATATTGTCATCTTACTCAGAAAGAAAAAATAATTACTTTTGAATTAAATCAGATAGCCTAAACTCACCAATAAATATTTTGAGTTCTGGCCCCAAATCCTTTTTTTTGAAGGATATCCATGAAGATAGCAAAACCTGATTGCATGAGTATTCAAAACAATTTTTAAACTGTTTATAAAACCGATTCACCTATGTCTTTACTAGTATGACTCTATATACAAAATATATATAAAATATAAAAATTCGAAGGTGACCATATGTCCTCCTCCTTCTTCCCTTCAAATAATTCAGAAAAATTCAGTAATATTTGAAAATGTGACAACTTACAGGTCTGCTATAAGAAAATTTGTTGATCCAATGCAAAAACTCCTGAATGTTTCTTTAGAAGTGGGATAAGTCTTTCTTACAAAGCAAAAAGATTCTAAGTTTTTAAGCAAAAACTATTTTAAGTTATGACCATTTTGAATATAGGAAAAATACTGTCATTGTTATAAGAAAAATCTAGTATTTTTAGACTTCACTTACATGAATTTGGAGGCACAGATTTCATGGTGGAAAGAAAGCAGTAAGTATTCCTAGTACTTGTTTGATGACATTTATTTATTAATGGTGTATTCATTTTGGTGTTCACACTTTAAACTGTGTCTTGTTTAAACTGTGTATTTGTTTTTTCCAGCCATGATTTTACTTAATTGTACAGGGTTGGCAGGTAGTAGTCTCATAAGCACTTGGAAAACTGGAAGACTATATAGGTATGGGGAGTATTTGAGATAAAGTCATCAATAAAAGGAAGGGAAAACTACTGTGATTATATCCCAGGAAAATAGTACAGTTCCTGCATATACTGTGGCTTTCCCATAAGATTTAGCACAGGTAATGCTGCCAGGGTTTTTTAAAAAATGTGTTTTCACAAACTTAGAGTCAAAGCACCTTCCTGTAGCATACTGGTTAAATACCTTCCCCCCTTTGCTTTGAGGAAATCCACTATTCTCTAGAGAATGACCAAGCAGAACCCAGGATCCTGCTTTTATTGAAATATCATTGTGGTAATTATAAAGAATAACAGTAATGATAAAATGTCAGTGCATTAACTCTTATAAAAAGTTGTCATTTGTGCTGTGTGTGTCAATTCTAGTCTGTGGTAATTTTATTTTCAAATAGAAAGCAGGCAAGGTGTCCTATGAAGGTGTTAGATCTCTGGTCACCCACTTCATTTTCCTGTCAAAAAACAAGGGTGATGGGGGGGGGTATCCCTTCATTGGAGCAGTTTTCCACCAGCAATGTGCTTTCCACAGCTTGGATCTGAGAACATGCTAGGAAGGGTCCAACAGGCAGCAATCTGAGACATGCTGTGGTGAGAGAGAAGGTACTCAACACACTGAGCACTAAGCCTGGAAACAATATATGAAGGTTCTTATATTGTTCCTTGAGCAGGTGTGTCGATAAACCCTACATATGTCTCTAAACTGCATGTGATCCGCCCACTTTTAAAAGCATTAAAATTTATCACTGCTGGAAATACTTAAACTTTAGACCAATCACAGCAGAAACACTAAAAATGTTTGAGAATTAACTCCAGTAGGGAAAAAATCAAATTACATTTTACTTTATGTGGTCTTGTGGTCTGCCTACTGAACTGGTATTGTGAGCAGTTGTATAGCATTGAAAAAATCTCTATAAATATTTGTATAATACTTGATAACTAGATTTTTAACAAATAAATATATTTTTTCCCTAAGAATCTACTGCTTCATGTCTCTTTCTACATGTAAGTGAAGTTTCCAGCTAAATGCTTGTCAGGTATTCTTGGTGAGAGCACTTGCAGGATTAGACTGCTCCGTGGAAATTTCCTCTAGCTTAATTCCAATTTTCCTAGTCTCAAGCATGTGAAACTAAAATAAGGTACCTACATGCACGCATCACTTGTGTATTTTGATTTCGATATGAATTAAGATCACACAGGAATTTTCTATGTAACCACTGCCAGCAAAAAATGGTTTACTGTAAATTACAGGGTGCTTTATGTTCTTTCTACACTAATAGTACAGACAGACAGAATTGAGTTATCATCCCACAGCAAAAAGGGGCACACTTGTCCTGGGGTAAGCTTTTCTGCATCATAAGAAAACCACCCTTCCTTCTGGGCCATTAATTCTTGTTGAAGCCTGGCATGCCATTACAAGATTAATTTATAATCTTTCAGAGACATGCATAAGGCAGGATGCCAATATATAATTAGATGGATTTTATTCTCTGTCATCATGAGCTTTACTTGGTAAAAACGCCTGCTTCCAAGACAGATAAGAAACTCCTGACTAAGCAGAGTAGAACACCACCTAATCCCACTTCCCTCCTTGCTGTACAGTAGTCCATTTTCATGAGTTGCGGACAAAGAGGAGGCATCTCAGAAGCTGATCTGGCCCAAGGCTGAATGTGTGGCCTTACTGGTTTTGCTTAACTTGACTGTATTACCTCATTATGAACTTCATTTGAAAAGACTTTGCAGTTTTGAACAACACAGAATTAGCATCTGATAAGGTTGCAGCTGCCTAGAATGTGCTGATATAAAAGACCCATAATTTTGTCTGTCTGAATGAAATCAGACCACTGTGTTAGTGTAACTCCAGTTTTAGACCTAAAAGTGGTTGAAGGGCAAAGAAAATCAAGCATGGTAAAGGAGGAAATCTTAAAGGACAGGTATAGCAACCATGAAGCTTTGGGAAAAAGTTTGTTTTATTGATTAATAGAGAAGGTGAATCACAGGAAGAAGAATGTTTGGAGGATATCCAAGATACATAATTTTTATTTGTTAATTTGTAGCACAATGAGAATGCCTGCTAATTCTATTGTATTGTTTGCCTCTGTCTTAAGTAGAATAAGCTGTCCACAATGCTGATTTGTTTGTATATGTTCACCTTGTGTGTGAATTCCTGGGCAGGGATAATTGGGAATAATTAGGCCACCTATCGTTCTGACTTCCCATACAATTTAATTAGGTTTTCTTTTTCTCTTGTACGTCAGAAGCCTTTTATGGTCTGAGACTTTTGATGCAAGAAAAAAACATCTCTGATTGCTAAGGCATACTTTGGAATTTCCTAGTGTGTTCATTCCAGCAGTGCAATTTTATCCCATTTACTAACAAAGGGTCTTTAGCATTTACAAACAAAGGTTTGAGCATTTACACAGCACAGAGGTATTTTTGAATGTAGCCATTACTGTTTTCAAGTCTTTTAGTGTTAGGTGTCAATAAATAGGTTTCAATCCTGGCACTATTCATACCTCTGAGCCCAACAGACCAGAAATTTGGAGAAAAGCCTTTGCTTTAACTACAATTTCAGGGTCACAAGCTATGTACCTAGGCTTTATCTTGCTTACTTTCATGACATCTCAGAAGTGCAGAGTAGACATCTGTGATGTTGATGGTTGGCTACTCAGAGGAGCTCCAGGAACATTATCAGGTACTGCACACCCTCAGCTTCTCTGTGAGGGCAGACTGGATGGAAAACAGGGCAAGCATCTCTCAGATACGTCAGCTGTACTAGCAAACATCTGCAATGGTTCTTTGTTCAAGTGAAGAGCATTTACCACTCCTTGTGGGAACAGATTGTTGGAAAGGAAGTTCTTCATCATAAGGGGCATTCTGAGAAGATTCTTGAATATGCTGTAGTTGATTTTCAGGGTGGTTCTTAGAGGCCTGAGTTAGCCTAACACTATTCTTCTGAAGTTTATAGAAAGCATATTCAGTGACTGGGCCAACATGATATATTGATTTTGTTCATGTGTTTCTGTTTATGGTGACTGATGCTGGGATTGTGGTGGTATAGTGCCAAAGATCATTAATCTTCTAGTATCTTTTTTGTTCTCGGTCCCTCATGTTAGATCCTAGCTGTAGATATAGCTGGAAAATGGCTGTCAGAATGGAAAACGATAGGGAGTTGCTGGAAAGGAGCCATTGCTGTGCCTTTTTAGAGATTCAGAGTAAAAGCTTTCAAAGAGTGTTCATCCGGCATTCCTACAACCTCAGTGTGTGGCATTCCTAATACTGTTTGGAAGAAGGCATCTGGCCCACCTACTTCACTTTCTAAAGTGACTGTAAGGAAATTAAACCAATGGAGTGTACTTTTTAGTTTTCCTGTGTGGAAACAAAATAAAAAAAAGTACTTTTTGCTTGGTAAGAGCAATTAAACTCAGTGAGTAAAATAAAGCATAATGATGAATAAAAAGATCTGTTACTTTGTCAGTGATTAATTCTTTTTTTTTTTGTAAGAAACTGAAGTAAAACTGAGAATTCGCTTAGAAAGTCAAGGCATTTAGTTGTTAAAAAAAAGTCAACTGTTAAAGCAATCATGAATTGCACACATCGTGAAGGACTCTGATTCTAATTGCTGTGTGTGTAGCTCCAGCTCTGAGAGTGTGAGATAAATTCAAGTGAAAGCAGTGCCTCTGACTGTAGTGTTTTGATCCAGGTGTAGAAAGGCATCCACAGTTATCATCTGTATCTGTTTCCTTGCTGATATCTCTCACAGGGATGAGACTGCTCTCTCAGACTGTTGTATGACTGCAGCCTGTGGTAAATAACAATTTAATTACTCTTTTTTTGGTTTATTGATCAATGTCATTGATCTAGAACGTGCTTTCAGTAACTATGTATATCTACCAGGTTGGTAGACATATGCTCATGGGCTGAACTCTGTTCTGTTCAACTGAGATAACAGCATAATATCAATCTGTAATTAATACACTGACTTAGATAAAAAATAAATACTGTTTCTGACAGTGTTAGTATCCATTCTTCACTCTGAAATGTCTTAAGTAATTTTGTAAAGCTTGTGTTAAAGTATGCTCTCAGAAAACAAACAGCAAAGAAAAATTTAAACTGTTTCCTAAATTATGCTCTTTAGATAATACTATAGTTAAAAATTTTCATGGAATGACTGGATAGTGTTGAAGGACTTAAATTAGTTAATGTTTTATATATCAGTTTGATTATTTCTGTTGTTTGGTTGTTTCATACATATGTGGAAGAACACAGCTACAATCTCATTCCTTGCAGAGCAATATGTTTATGACTTTGGAAAGCTCCTGGGAGTTGTGATTTCAGTATGCTTGAGTATGAGAATGGATACAGCTGGCTATGTGGCTGAAGGCCTGTTCTCTTCACACTGCATTTAATTATACATCTATAATCTACTCCCATTCTCAGTGTCACATCTGCTCATGGTGGCCATGGAGGCACCGTTACCGACAGGAGTCTGGAATTCACTTGCATTGTAACTGCACCTAAAAACTGCTTTGTGCTTTTCACTGACAAGATCTTCATAAGCTGTGGCCCAGAGAAAAGTGCTGTAATTGACAGCTTCTCTCTCAATATTTAGACTATTTCTACAAGCAAATGATATCTCCAAGCTGAGTGAAGACTCTTCTGTCATGTCTGGTATGGCACATACTGTTTCTAATATCTGCATTGTGATGGAAGGGCCAACTTGGAGTGTGTGGTTCTGAAACCTGTTTAAGAATCAATAAATATTCCCATGTTCAAATTAATTGACATTTTTTCCTTACTCTAAAAGTGCTTTGATCCCCAAAAGGAGGATTTGCCAATAAATAAGTTTGGTGTATGTATACTATGGCAATATTGTGGCAAAATATGTCAAAATTTATGACAACAAACTCAAAATCTTCAAACTCATGGGCTTTTATTGTTGTTTACTGTTGGAAACTTCTTGTAAAAAGACAAGCAATGCTTTGTTTTGTTTTGCTTTTACTATAAGAATGGATAAGGGACAGAGGGCACAGCTTGGCTTTCAGGGAATGGAGCTCTTTTTCTGCCTTCTGTGTGAATGAAAGGCAGGGCCAGTTCTGGATATAGGCAGAGCAGTCAATCACCTACAACAGCAAGCTCTTGACAAAATGGCTCTGGATCCCTAATTCATCTTATCTGAGTTGGCGACAGGGAAGATCAACTTTGCTGGTGTCAGACAGTGTGTCAGAATGTGTGAGAAGGCAGCAACTTGCAGAAACATTCATTATTCTCCAGCAAGGAACAGTAGGATGAAAAGCCCATTTTCCTGGAGTTCCCTGACAAACCTCACTTCTTACCTGCCAAGGCTGGAGATACAATTCCAAGCAACTCAGTTGCAGCTGATGAGGTTCAGTTTTTGATAAGAAACTTGGAAAAGATAACTCTGGCCCAGGATGATGTTTGGCTTCTCAAGTTGGATGTGACACAAGAATGAGCATATAATACATAAGAGTAAAAAAAAAAAAAGAAAGGTTCTGTTCATAAATACAGGCAAAAGAATTTCAGTGGGTATGGGCAACATAAACCACTAACCTTCTGATAAAGCACTTTTCACAAGGCATTTTTTATAACCAACACATCTGTATTCTACCCATAGTCATCACAATGCATTTGTTTCAAAAATCTGTACAAAAATCTGCAATTTTTATGTAAAGACATAAAAATTGCCCAGTCTGAAAGCTGACTCTAAAGTGACTAGAATGTGTGCTTTTGACTGTTAGTGTGTAGCCTTTAAAATATTCTTTCCAGAAGAATTCTGCGGAAAAGTAAGTTTTGTAAATGGGAGTTGAGACTGTATTTCAAAAATTGTTCAAGGAATCTCTGTCTTTCAAGTTGTTTATAGTCAAACTTCTAAAAGAATTTTCTAAGCACTGATAAAGTTGACCCTAAACCCCAGTCTCTGCCCAATTTTAAAACAGAGGTTGTTCACTTGCATGATTTTGAGCTGCAGCATGTTTCATACATAGCTCAGGTGGACATCCAAGAAAGACATCTCTGTTTTTGCTAAGGGAAGAAATGTCTCATCAAGCACTGTTCAGCAAAGATTGTGTGGGCACTCTGAGGCTTTAGTGGCATTCCCAGCCTCCCAACCTAATCTGGCATTATTACCCTTTGGAACCATTAGCCTGTCCCATCATGAACTATTCCAGGAGTTCCTTCTCTTCCCCACTTTAAAGAGTGTGGGATGTGTCTTGTGGCTCTCAGGTAAGTGAAGATTTTGTTATAAGGCTCAGAGAGCAAGGAAATTTTTCAGCCTTCTTTAAAATATTTTAGAGGTAACTGAGCTGCCTCAGTTACTGGCCTTGGAGTAAAGAGGTTTCTTTACACATGGATTCTGCTGAACCTCACTTTACATAAGAAATAAGCCTGGTTGAATCCTAATGCACACATTTTGTTGAGACAGCTCAAGATATTGGCAGAAATGCTGAACTGAGCAACTCAAGACTCACATTTTTTGCTTTGTTTTTCTTCAGGCAGGGAGAGGAGAGGAGAGGAGAGGAGAGGAGAGGAGAGGAGAGGAGAGGAGAGGAGAGGAGAGGAGAGGAGAGGAGAGGAGAGGAGAGGAGAGGAGAGGAGAGAAGGCTGCAGAAGACATTGTCTTTGCTTCAGCTGACAGTGAAGTGTAGATTTTGTGCAAAGAATATTGGTATGCTTTACAAATACTTTTATCTTCACTTGAGAGACTATTCATATGCACACAGATTTCTTCTCGTTATGCAATTATGAAAATGAACCCAAGGGATGCTTAATAAATGATTAAATAGTAGGGCTGAAATTGTGGTAATAAGAGCTCAATATCCTTACTAAGTGCACACATTTAGAGTGAAGCAATTATATTCATCAATTATAAACACGTGCTCTACAGCACGACATCACTGCACTTTTTTGCAGTGGGAGAAAGCAATTCTTTCCTATCCAAAATCAAAGATATAACAGAAGGAACTATTCTTAAACTGCACACCTGACATTACATGGCTTAATTTATTTTTGAAATCACTGCAATAACATGTTAATTATTTCCTGTGGCAATAAGGGCTTCAATACATTTATTTGCAGTAGAGATAGATGTTTTCATTTTAGCAAAGAATCTTTTGTACATTACCCACCCTTGTAGCCTCATCTGCAAGTTTCCAGTCCATATATATGAATGAATTTATTTCAGTCTGCATCTGCTTATACATTTGGAAATGGGTTGATCTTGAAGGATTTTATATTAGAAAATTACTTAAGAAAACAGGACCTAATAAGGATGTACCAGATCCTAAAGATGTCTAGATGCTATCAGATATTTAAGATTTATGCCCATATTAATTAAATTCTGTAACAGACCTAGAAGTAATGTAAAAGTAGCTTCTAAGGTGATCCAGTAAATATTTAGAGGTCATTCCCATGTTTTGTATTGAGCCTTCTCTGCTGCAGGTGCACTATAAGCAGTGTTGCAGCAAGCAAGTTCAAAATTAACCTCTGTCCATAAATATAGGCAGGACATACTCTTAAGTGGAAATCTCCCCACAGAATGATCATATACTATGTTGAGTATACTTAGAAGTAAAATTCCCACCACTGTCCCAGCAAGTGAGTAGAAGGTTTAGATGATGGAGTTTGCTTCCTAGATTCTGTTACACAAGAATAATGTGGTTACATCTTAGGAGAAATTGTGAGTGCCCTGGGAACTATTTTAAATGAGATTTTACATGTTGAGGTTACTGAATAGAAAGCTATTTGATGCTATCTAAAGCAGAACAGTGATCCCTCCTAATTTTGTGTTCAGTCATATTGCTAGGTGCATTATGTGCTGGTGAGGTACCACAGTTTTAAATGAAATGCCTTGATACTTTTATAGAATTTCCCAGATTATCAAAAGTTAATGGTAAGTGAACAATTTAGGCATTTGCAATTGTTCACTCTTAAACTGACTTCTGCCCTAGATACAGAAACTAAAATTACTTGGATTTACTCAGGTTTAACACCCTTTATTATGCCTGCAGGAAATGATAAGCTGCAGTGGAATTATTCAAGATGTGGGGTAATCTTTAAGCAAAAATACAGAGGCAGGTTGGTTTTTCTTTTTTTTTTTTTTTTTTTTTCTTTGAAAGCCTAGTTCAAAGAGTATGCAGGCATATAATTTGGGGATGCAATGCAATTACCAGAAATAATTTAAAGTGGGTTACTTCACTTGACTATGACTCTTTGAAGAATAAATAGTAATTGTTTTAAGTGCATAATTACTTTAATATTGCCTCTTTTCAGCAAGTTGCAGACTTCTAGATTAAGCTCTAAGTCCTGTGCATCTGTCCACTCAAATTCTGTTTATTCTTCAGGCTGTCATAGTTCCATTATTAAACCCCTTGAAGCCCTTTGATGTGCTCCTGCACACAAAAAGACTGGTTCAGACTTCCATGCAGCCTGATCTTTGCTATGCTTACTTTTTTCAGAATAACTGAAGTCTGAGAGCAAGTTAAAGTCATCATTAAGAAACACTGCTAACAAGAAATACTGCCTTTTATAAATGTGTTTGTGGCCACGTAAAAAGTTTGTGGGGTTTTTTTGGTTGTTTTGTTTTGTTTTGTTTTCTTTTTGCAAGGCCTTGCTTGTGAAGCTGCAGAATTTCTGATTTTCAGAAGGAAACCCAGTATTGGAATTTGGCTGTGTTTCTTTGGAAGGCAGAGACCATGCTGAGCCACAGAACAGCTTTGATCTCCCAGCTAATTCCCATGCACTGACCTTGTTGGGAAACAGCGCTTGGGATTGAGGTAGCAGATCCTTTTTGGACAGAGCTGTGAGTACCATCTTGTGGACTCTGAGCTCCTGACCACCTGTGGCATCAGCAGAGCTCATCTAAACCACTGATTACTTAATTTTTGCCTGATTTGCACAGGTTGACAGCCATACTTTCTGCTGCCCTCAACCACAAGAGAGACTTTTCTGGGCTAATGCATCCAGAGAGTATACAGAGTTCCCACCTCTGTGCAAATGCTTAGCAAAGTAAATATAGTCAGAAGCTTCCTGAAGTTTGCTGTGTGCCCTCTCTACTTTTCAGAGTCTCACCTTAGAGATGTCTCTGTAAGCTTCTTTTGACTGATAAGCTGTTGAGATCCTGTCTCCAGTGGAGTCACATTGCCACAAAGCTGGCAGAGAAGAGCAGTCATATCTCAAAGCTGAGAGAAAAGGCATTCTAGTGAGTAGTTCCAAGTTTCTTCCAGCTCCCTAAAAACTATACAAATACCAGAGGATTTCAGAGAGTTTCTCTGAGGTGAGGGTGAAAAGGAAAAACAGCCTTTCCCATAGTTTGTTTGGGAGAAAATTCCCTTTACATTTTTTTTCTTGATCATGCTCATGTAACTTATGTCTATTAAGAAACCTTTGCTGTCTTCATAATGAACAATAAAACATGTTGAGCTCCATGTATTAATCTAAATCTGATCTGAACATCTAACTTCTAGTTTCTTGCAATTCTCCTAATGATTTTTATTGTCTTTTACTGCAAGAGAAAGTGGCAATACACAGACCCTTAATGTGCTTTTTCTAAAGCGTTTTCTAAACCTTTATTTATAAGAAAAGAACATTTTACAAGATAGTACTAGTAGATATTAAGCTGTCGAAGAAGCATGGTCACCATTTATTCTGCTCTTTTCCTTACAAATCAAAGGTGAATGTTGAACGTAAATAAGTATTATTGGCACATCATCAACAACTTTATTGTTTCTTGCCTTTTCCTTGCTCGTGCGTTTCTCAGAGCGAGTTTTACCTTTGTGGGAGTTCCGCTAACTCTGTTTGGTCCGAAGGTGGCAGCATCTTACTTCCATAGAAAGTTTCAGTCATGTTTGGCTGTGCGGCGGCTTGATCCTGATACTGTGTAGTTCCTCTACATCAGACACACTTTTTAGCTAAGCTAATGAAGACATACTGTGTCCTTTCTTTCTGAAAAAGAAAGCTTTCAGTGTGAGATACAGTGTCCCCAGAAAGACTGCTAGTTGTTGTCTGCAGATGACTTGCAATGTATGGTAGTAAAAGCAGAGTCACAGAATACTTTGCTATTTGCATTTTAATGCTGTTACAGACGCCCTATGACTGCAGCTATCACTCATCCCCTGGCAGTGTTATGGCATGCCTGCTGTGACAAACCCTGGGGACAGGATGCTCTTTTAGGGTTTATTTTCAGCTGCACCATACCCTCCAAAGCTTTTTTTGATTTTCACTGCTCAGCATGGGGATCTGTGTGCGCCCCCATTGCCCTGGACAAGGCTACCTATGCCATTTACACTTGGGTAAAAAATTATCAATTTTGTGAACTTCTGTTTGAAGGTGGTTTTGTGGTCCTACCAGGGACTGAGACACCACTGGCTCCCACCCCGTCATAAACTCTCCTTGTGAATTCAGGCCGCTCCCTTCAGGTCTGGGTGCCCCTCTTGCCCAGTTTGGAGGAGAGATAGCAGCAGGGTCACTCACACTCACCTTTTTTCTGCCCTGGCATCTTAGGCTGAAGGGTTAGGGTTAGCACAGGAAGCATTTTCCTGTCATTTGACCAGAGGGTAGCACTGGGTCAGGAGCAAGGTTGCCCATCCAGACAGAGAAGAGTTGTAATTATCACTGGAGCATAAATAATGATTCAACATCCACTTAGCACCAGTACAGCCCTGAATGCAGCTTTCCACTAAGTGGGAGGAGGGAGGGGAAGTTTGCACAGCTGTGTGGAGCAGGCTGTGCACAGGGGAGAAGCTAGGTAGCTAATGGTTTCTCAGCCACTCTGGTAATTCTGTGTCTGTAACAGCACAATAGCAAATGAAACAGTTTCTCTAGATACAATACATCTTCCTGCTTGTGATTTTCTGATCTTTAAAAAAATCTATTCTTCCCCTCCCCCATCAAAATGGCACTATTGAAGACCTTCATGATGCTTGAATATATCTAAACAATTACTGCACTGATTATGCCAGCTCAACCAGCTGAAGCACACACAGCTTATGCTTCAAGCTCTGACTGCAGAATGAGAGAAAGTGGAAAATGTTTTGTGCCTCTGACCTCTCAAGTGTCATCTTCTTAGCAGCTCAGATCACTCTTCAAAATTATTCTATTACTCATCTGGCTGCCTGACATCTGCTTCATCGTTTCCTGTCCAGGCAGTAATCCAAGTAACCAAAATAAATATTTTTTCTGAAGCAGAACACCTTGTCTGTGTGCTTGCAGGGATGACAAACCACAGTAAATATTCCTGATTGTGTGAAGCTCCATCTTTCCAACTTGAAAATCCAGCTGAGAGAAAGGGAGTGTTTATAAGAAGTAGCTCTTTGCTGAGCTAAGAGTTTGTGGCATACCACATGTATTCCTACATTGACATAAGTGGCAATGTCACTGATAGGAATATGCCACTGGTTTCCAGTCACCATTCTAAATTAGGATTGCACCCTTAGAAACAATAAAGACCAGTATGAGAGTATCAATAGTTTGTCTTGATCATCTAAATTACTTGGGTGGTAAAAAATTGGCAGCACGCTGTCATTGTAACTCAAGCTACAGACAGTCAGAGCATAAACTATACTGATAATTTTACAGTGCTGTGGCAATAACACCAGCTGGGGTCTGCTCTATTAAAAGGGCCTATTGCTGTTCTTGTTTGCTGGGATAAGTATAAGTTCATTACTTCACTGGTGTTACTTGGAATATCAGTGAGCTCAGAATTTAGCTGACATTGCTGATTTCTGAAGTGTAGTTTTACAGCATTAGCTTCTTATTCTAAAAGTCTAGGACTGGGGCTGAGTTATCCACATCCACTTTCCTCACTACCTTTTAGTAACAGGATCCACACATTACCTGCTGAAACTACTAGAAAAGATTATATTTTTTCAGAAGTGTGGGGGTGTCCCAGAAATGCTTTGGGACATAGAAACTGCCCCTTGCAAGCACAGGTGACCATGCAATGGGCCTTTTGCTCATGCAGAGCAATAGTGGAGACAAAAAGCCTTTCCTCCTGTAGACCTTCAAACACTTTATGAAGGCAGTTAAGCATTATAACTACATGTACAGGACCTATTTAAATAACAATAGGCCGCAGTAAATTGAGAATATGAAGTATTCTAACACATACTGCTGGTGGCTGAACGCAAGACTGCTCATGATACACCTGATGGATATGCCAGTAAGTCTCACTACAATTCAACATCTTATTGCTGTAAAAGCACACAACAAGTTAGATTCAGCCACAGTCCTGGGTGTGGACATTACAATCAATATAATCTGTCACAATTGTGGCATATCTCCTAATGGGCATCCAGCAGGCCTTGGGTGTTTAAATTAAATAGAGTGTATTAGTCTTCATGATAATGAACTTTTAAAAAATTTTTTTTAATGTAAGTTCAGATATAGGATAGCACAAGAAACAAAGATCTTTGATATACTGCAAGAGATTTCTGGACATTTCCCTGGCAACACACAGAGAGCAATTGACAGTCCCTTGTGCCCACTGTTTCATGTGAACAGTTCAAGAGGGGAAGGCCATTTAGGTTTTTCATTGGAAAGATGAAAACTGATCCTGTTTGTTCCCTGTCCTTTTATAGTGGTGTCAGCTTGCCCCCAAATAAAGGGGTTAGCTTTTCAGATGGGCAACTTTTTACAAAGTAATCATGGCACATGTGAGAATGAGGACAGACAAACCATAGGCAATCAGGGGACTGATCTGGCTCACTTAATAATGAGAAAAGTTTTGATGATTCTGTAAACCTCCAAGATAAACGACACATTTTGAGGTTTTTATTCCTGACCCTTACCACCAACTGTCTTCCTGCTAGCTACAGCAATCCACTGCTCTCAGTGTGTGAATGCAGCTTCTCTTGCTCACAGAGTCATGGGATAACTCTGTGGTCCCAGCCAGCAGCAGTCAGCAGAAACGGTTAATGTGGTTGCACTGCTCAGCACAGCATTTCAGCAGAGCTTGTTTGTTGTGTTAAGTGTGGCTGCAGTGGTGCTCGTGTTACATGGCATCACTGGTAGCCTTGGTTTGTGTGACTAACTTGTTTTTTACATTCAGTTCAGGACAATAGAGATCATCTGAGCCCAGTGAGGCGTGCTAACTGGAGACAGATGATAATTTAATATGATGGTGATTTTGAAATTAAAACTAGATCTGTATCTATCTAAATTTATATCTAATTTTATGTGTACATTGACTGAAGTAACTTTTACAAAGAGAAACAAAAATTCAGGCTTTTTTCTTTTTTTATGCCTCTGATTTTGCTAGATTCTACTTTGCTTGGTCATATTGATTGCATGTCTAAAGGATCCATAGTTGTAGTTGTCCATCTGACATTGAGGCAAGTATATTTGTACAGGAAATTTTACTCAATCTTCCTAAAAAAGTGGTAAGACAGACAAATATGAGTTAAAATACCTCAACAGATTGTACTGTTTTGCTCTATTAAGTTCTTCAGCTTCTGCCAGCATGTCCATAAGAAGCAGAGAAACTTTTATATGAAGTATTGTAGCAAGATGAGGATGCTGGAATGGAAACTTCATGCTTTAATTTCCAGACGTCACCATTTCAGTGCCTGACCTTTGATAAGTCCCACAATGGCTGTGCAACTCAATTTTCTGTCCAGTGGCCTTGCCTTTCACTGTCATTAGCTCCTGAAAGACCATTAACCCTTCAGAATCTTTGTCTGGATGGTACCATTGCAGTATAGAATAATAATGATAATAAATGTCTAGTTCTTGCTTTTCTATTGGTTTTTTATTTCTTGGTTTCTTTCTGAACCTAAACCAAACCATTTTCATATTTTTCTCTCTTCTCTTTTCTTTTCTCCTCAAGCCCTGTCTCACTCCCTATCATCCAAAATGCCACTTTTTCTATTGCACTTAGAAATAAAGCATGCATTCTACTTTTATTCTACAAATTCTCAGACAATCCTATATGGAATTTACCTGGTAGCTAAGGTGCATTTGGTAATCAGTGTATGGGATTATGGTTTGCCACAACAAAGTTACTGTTCATCTGGGGGCAATCAATGTGTTTATGTACATTCAGTTGCCAGTATTGTTTATATAGATTTCTTTGCTTATATCCGAATACTCTTTTGCATCTATCATAGCTTTGAAATTGTCTGAAACAGAATATGGCAGTGGAAATACCCTTGGAATTCTATTAGAGCACAAAAATGTATCCCCTTGTTGAGTCCTGTGCACGAATAAAAATTCCCTCTTTCAGTGCTCTGCTCATTTAAAACAGAAATTGGAAAGAACTTCTCTCTGATCCCTATTGCAAAGCTGATGTTTCCTGATATTCTTTCTGTGGCTGTAGTTCTGGCATCCAGGGTAGCAGAAATACAGGGAAGAGTCTGGTAAAATAATGGTTTCTGGCCTCAATATGCTTTCAAAGACGTTTTTATCTTAGTAATTCAGTTCCTAATTATTTAACATTTTTTAACAACTTTTAAAAAGTTTACTTGCGCATGGAAAAATCTATAAATTCCAGGGAACTGTTGTAAAGTGCTTTTGCTCATAACTGAACAAATGACTGGACTGTGTTATACTACTCAGGTGAAATTAATGTTATTTGTTCCCTTTTTAAAAAAGACAGAGCTAATTTTTTATTAAAAATCTATTTTGTATACTTATTTTTTAGCCGTGCAAGAGTCTGTATGACTCCTCTGTGTAATACAAAGGTCTGTAATACAAGCAGATAATATCATATCAATGCATACAGATACCATCCATCCATATGAAAACCATAATGTATCTTGGAAGTCTTTACAGTGATCTAAGACATAGAATGGAATCTAAGACGTAGAATGGATTATCCAAAGATATCAATATAGGGTGGGGTCTCTGAAACCAAATTGAACCATAACATTTTTACAGATTCTTGCCTATAAAATCTTTGCACACAGAAGCAAGAGTTAAACCACCCAAACATGATGGTCACCTCTCTGACAGTGTAAAATGCCTACTGTGCTTTTGGAGAATTTTGTACAAATATATTTGAGTTTGTGTGTAGAAGTGTGAGAAATGGTGCACGTGGCTCACAGATTCCACTTGCTTTTTAAAGATGGGGTGCAGGCCATTATGTAAAAGACTAATTATATATTCTCACAAAAATTCAGATGAATGCATTATTTTTGTATTTATGGCTATTAGAATATGACAGAACTCTTGCCCTTTTGTGACCCCTGAACTAGTGCTTTCACAGTGCTGTTTTCTTTAGTGAAACAGGTTTTAGATGTAAAAGGAACTTGTCTCTTTACTCTTTTTTTCATGCTATACATATGTTTTAGGAAATTTTGCATCAATTTTTACTGTTACATAACTATAACTTTTGTAAATGCCGAGTGTGAGCTGTTTGCTTGCCTAGTTGTGCATTGAATTATGGCTGAATTCTGCACATAGTCAGGAAACAATAAATGAAGAGGCTACAAGCACAAGCAGAAACACATTTCTCATTTTCTGATTTTTTTTTTTTAACAAGAAGTAGCAGAAGAATATTTTTGATAGTGTAGGAAGAGAAAACTGTGAGCAAAAAGAAAGGAAAAAAAGTGAATGAAGTGTAAAATATTATTCCAATGAAAAATTGCCTTCTTTAGATGTACATTTGCTTTGAAATCCATGCTGGGTCTCCTAGTACCTGCTGAGCTTAGCTTTAAGCCCTGAAGCAGTGGTTTAAAATAATATATATTTGCTCTTTCATCTCTGTGCTCTATTATATCAATTTCCATGAAAACACCTGGAAGGATTCTTAGAGCTCGTCATGAACTCTGACTCTTGAGATTTTCATCTTTAGGTCCTGCTGTGAACTGATACTACACATGCCACAATCTGTCTGTGGTTTCTTTCTAATCTTTGGAAAAAAAGGAAACATATATCACAGGAACCAGTACAAACACATCCACCTGGCTAGCAGTCTTCTAGAAATTTGTTTCTTTTTGAGATTGCAATCTGAGCTCATTTTTACTTAGTAAACTGATATAAGATGCTGATTTCCAAGGACTTGAAATTTCTAAATCCAGAAATTTTAGGCATGTTGATCCATCTAAAGTTGAGTACCTAACTTCCAAAAGTATTAAAGCTTTAAAGTATTCTTCACTTTTTCTTCCTGCCTTCCTTACTTTTGTGATGGTTATCACAACAGCCTTTTCTGTCAATGCTGGTAACAAGGACCTGAGGCCCCTCTCTTTATCAGATGCTCACATTTTTTCCATTTCAAGGTTGTCATTGACTGAAAACCCACAAAACCCTCAGAGACTCTTTTGTAAGTGAGCAAGTATTGATTTCACTCAAATTAGATTAGTCACTAATCTCCTACTGTTATTTAAGGGGCAAAGATAAAAAAATCCTTTAGGTAGTTCTGGGGGTTACATTATGATGATTTTGTACAGTGTCCTTAGTAAAAATAAGTCTGGCTATCATCTTCAGATGGTATACAATGATATTAGCAGGTAAATGTTTGCAATATAATCCTGAAATTTGGAAGGGCGTTTAAATGTAATTTCCAGAAGTCTTGAGAAATAGAAAAATTATGCAACATTTTCAATTAGTGAACTGAGTCACTATCCAAAAAAGAACAAAGACTCTAAGACTTAAGTGAGGAGGATTGTTTCCATAATTATTACACATTTTTGTCACGTAACTTCCAATCTTTTCCTATTCTTCAGAATTTTTTAAAAAGGAATTAAACAAAAACGTTTCAAATTCAAACTGAGCTGAAGGTTGACATTATCAGGACAGTGATACTATCAGCCATATGAGTCATTCAGCTACCAGTAAAGCAAATTCAAGTTACTAATTTTGCCTAGTGAGAATTGTCTTTTGAGCACAAAAGATACCCTGGCTTTGTGCAGTTTAGGCTCTCAACTGCAATCTTCTGTAAGATGTTTTGATGAAACATGTACTGAAATGTGCAGGAAGAATCTGGAGGACTTTTGAACAATGATGTGCACATCAGTTTTTCTCTGTGCTTGAAGATAAGGCCCCTTGGCATTTCCTCCTTTATCCTTCATTAAGAGGAGTGTCACCAGCCGGTCAAGGGAGGTGATCCTTCTCCTCTGCTCAGTGCTGCTGGGACACATCTGAAGTGTTGGGACCAATTCTGGGCTCCCGCATCAAGCAGAAAAAGCGACGTACTGCAGAGACTCCAGAAAAGGCCCAAAGAGAGGATGAGGGCACTTGTCATATGAGGAGAGGTTGAGAACTGGGATTCAGCACGAGGAAGAGAAGGCTCAGTGGGATTGCATCAATGCATATTAATAAATACCTGAGAGGAGGATGTAAAAATCATGGAGACAGTCTCTTTTCAGGGCTGCCCAGTGGCAGGACCAGAGGCAATGGGTACATATGAAAACTCAGGAGGTTCCCTCTGAATATCAAGAAACACTTTTTCACCAAGAGGTTGACCAAGCACTCACATAGGTTTCCCAGAGAGATTGTGGAATCTTCATTCCTGGAAGCCATCTGGACATGGGTAAACACTTGTGTGTGGTAGTGCTTTGGACTAAATCACACCCAAAAGTCCTTTCCAACCTCACCCATGATTCTATGATCCGGATCCAAAATTTGGGCTAGAAATGGCATTGAGAGCTGAGGAGGAAGGATTGTGTCAGAAAGTCAATGAGACATTGGTCTTTGGGCTGCAAGGCAGGGGATGAGCTGGCCTTGCTTCCTTCCCAGGTGGTAACTGCTGCAAATCCAACAGACTTCTACTGTTGCCCATTTTCTGCCCCAACAAATCTCACCCAAGCCATGCTGATCCCCAAAACTTCTCAGCTTTCAAAAATATGAAAGGATCCCTAGCATAGTTTAATAATGTCATCAGTTCCTTCATAATTGGCTTCCAAAAAAACGCTATGATTAGCCATCTTCCAGGAAACAGAAGTTCTCCTTTGCAACTAAAGCTATTTCCATGGCTGAATGTCAGGGGGAGAGCAGGAAAAGATCCTAAAGGCCTTCTCCATTTCCAAATCTACAACTATAAAGGTGCTCTGTATGAGCAGCCACTGCTGGGTCCATCCTTGATTCACAGGAGGAGCTGACAGTGGCTGTCTGTGCGGGTTTTTCCTCAGGGGGTAACAAGCCTCAGGGCCAACTCTTGAATCTGTAGGAGATCTGTGTCTTCTCACACTGCTTTGTCAGAAGTACCAATCATGAGCACATACACTTGGATTGCAATGATTTGTGAAATATCAGTATCATCTGAGCTGGTTTTTCGAGGTAATTTTTTCTCTAGACCTTTCTAAAGCCACATTATTTAACAAGGTAAATAGGGAAAATTTGAGGCTGAATTTCTTTTATGAGACTTTAGATGAATGTAGTCCCTACAAAAGGCCACGTGGGTTGGTTACTTAAAAACTTTTCCAGAATGTTTGCTTTAAACCTGTGAAACTTTAGACTATCTTTTATAGTCAGCCTCATAGTCAGTGTTGAATCAAAACTGAGCATAGTGACATATGACTATTACCACAATTTGAGGAGTGGGGTTTGCTAAGTAGTTTAGAGACGTTAGTCCCATTCAGCCACTTGTCACCATCCCCATAGCCACAAATCCTCAGATCTGCTTCTAGAACTAGTGAGTCTCCAGTGAGTTTTGGGGTAATGCAAAGAATATTATGATTTTGCTTTACACAATAATTAAGTACAAACTGAAGAAGAGAAACCTGTCTTGTTCAGTGAGTTCAGTCCAGATCAATTGTGAAGAGTGGCCTTCTCCTATCTTTCTATCACATATTTTTGTTAGCAGTCCAACTTCCTTGTAATGGAGTTCATGAAATGTAAACACTTTTGTCAAACAGGTAAACACTTTATAGTCTCTATTCTGAAAAAAGAAAAAAAAAGAAAAAGAAAAAAAAAAAAAGATAAAAAGATTCCAGTATCTTCAAATGATTTGCAGGCCACTGGAAATACATTGCTTGTTAAATAATTTCAGTATCTTCAGCTGCACTTTCTGATATCTGGAAACAGAGTACGTGGAAAAAGGAAAAAGCACAGAAGTCTATTTTTATTTGGAATAACTTAGTGTCCTTAGATAGATAATGGGTTAAATATGAGTAAATTCTCATTTTTAAGAACAATTGAGTCAAGCAACATAATGATACAACCTCTTCATACAAATTTAAAAGCTGGGGATCTCTCAGGCTATTCCTGCAAATGGCTGTTAGCAGCTGTGGCAAATGACTTAATTCTGGGAACTGCAAGTTACTTTTGGTGTCATGAAGCCCAAGCAGCTGCAGAGAGTTATTTTGCCTGGAAGCGAGATGTTTCTTCAGGGAATGTAGTAGAATAAGGATTTTTTTTGCTGTTGCAGTTCTGGAAGTCTCCTGGTTCTGTCCTGAGAAGACATCTTGAGCCCCACCTCCAGCAGAACACTTTTGCTAAGAGTAAAAGCATTTGTTAAGTGTTCTAGATGTTACTGGCTTGAATTACTATTAATGGCAGATGCAACAGTCATCTGTGATGTGACATATTTGCCAGATATATCTTTGCATACTGATGTTCTTGGAAAGCCTTTCTTTTTATATAATAATAATAAAAAAAATTATTTAAAACATGAAGTTAACCATTGGGAGAAGAGAGAATTTATTTCAAAGCCTTCAGATCTGTTTATCATTTGGGAAAATATGCTCAAACTGAAACACAAGGAATACTTTAATCACACATACAAGTTACTGGCCTCAAAGAGTGGTTGAAATTTGCTGGTGAAAGGGGAGGCGAGATGACCCACTGGTTCATCCTGGCTTCTCATTCTGCTAATTTGCTAATACCATCTGTGGGATTACAAAAGTCTTCAGAGATTTACGATGCCCAGACTATTTGTTGTGCTAGTTCAGTAATGTCCCAGGCTGGAAAAAAAAGAAATCCGGTTCACTTGATGTCCTCCAAGTACGGTAATTGCCTAATGTCATGTGGATTAGTTCAGCCCATGTAGTGATTAAAAGAACTTATGTGAAGCTCAGAGTTGTTTTTCCTTCAGTCTAGCAACCAGAAATCACACTAGTGGGCCTAATTTCTGCTCTGTTATGTTGTAACCCTGCTGGTTTCAATAGAGTCATGCTGGTGTCGAAATGATTTAAAGGATCAGTGAGTGAAACATAGCATGGGAAACGTATCAGCTATGAAAAACCTTACAAATCTGGGAAGTTGATTGGCAGCTTCACTTTTATTTTTTTAAAATTATTTTATGTTTTTATTCCAAGTCATGGATGATCATATTTTGGGAGCTGTCATAAAAATTAACAAAAACTCAGGTCTAGACTTTTTTTCCCTTGGGCATCTGTTTATCTTCCTTTCAGTTCATGATTGTTCCTTCCTCTGAGGGTATTCTTTGGTGCTTTGTTCTGCTCAAGGAGGCTCCTGCCATTTCCTTTGGGTGACGTGAACTTGTCTGGACACTACAAATGAGCAAAGAGAGTAATTTTCCTACTTTTATTTCACTTTGTATTCACTTTTCTGATTTGAATGTTGTTCCACATATTGTTTTTTGTCTTCTCACACCCTTGAAAGATATTATTATATATGATAATACAATCTGTTATGAAATACTTAGGGCTTGCCAGCAATTTTTATTTGACACTTTAATAATGTCTTTAAGAGAGAAGTGGGAATTGCAAAGAACAAAGAATCTCCAGATGTCCTAAAAATGTATGACGTAGGATTTGCAGAATATTTCTCTACTTGAGAGATTACTAATTTTCATTTGAAACAGCACAGTCCTGCATTACCTTTTCCTGAATTAATATGAATACAATTTCATTTACAGATTGTCTCTTACATTAACCCTGTATCCTGGTTGTGTCTGGTTTATTACTGAAAGTGCACTCTTTGCTACTTCTTCTATTGTCTGTGGGTTTGTAAACCTACTTTTATAAAAATGCAACATATAAAAACAATTATTCTTGCAGTTCACCTTGTCTTCAGACAAGAAAAAAATGTCAAGAAATTAACTATGAGGTTTTGGCATATGTCTTCTGAGACCAAACTAGCTGTTGAATTGTACTGTAAAGAGTCACATGCTTTAAACTAATTGCTCCCATGCAAGACTTGTAGGAAATAGAAATGTGAAGTTCCTGTGGTAAGTTTTTTTGATTATTATTTTTTTTTTCTTTCTGGGGATCGAGCTGAGCCTAAAATAGAAAAATTCTTTTTCTATTCTGGTTTTCATCCTTAGTTTCTTGTAATTTTTTTTCTTCTTCATTTTAAATCACCAGTAAGATCTATATGAATCTAGTGGGCTCCTCACCATTATGTCTTCTCAGGAATCATATAAATACAGTCAGTAGAAGCTTGACCTGATACTGTAGAGAATAGAGGAATAGCAATAATCAGACTATTTCAAGGGAATAATTTATAATTCCAGCATTTTGTTAAAACACATTAATGTAAGCATTGTTTCTATCATGTCACCAACCCTTTGGAGGGGTGATGGCTATTGTTCTGGATGGTTCTTGTCAGTGGAGTTCCACTGCTGGATTTATAGGATAACTGGAGAATTTCAAAACCATTTCAAGAGAGGTTTATGTTACTTTCCCAAACCCCTTCAACTTCTTTTCCTCGCGTACACTTTGATTTTTGGTAAAGCTGTTACTCGTAATCAGTTCACATCTTTATCTGTTTTAATGTCAATTACATTCTTTCATTTATGGGGAAGAAAATCCTGTAACTCATCAAGTTAAACTCATTAACAAAGGGAATGATTTCTGAGGTGCATTTTACTTAATTTTTAAAACGTACTTAAAATTTCTAATGATATTTCTGATAGATTGTTATGTTTCTGGACTATGTTCTGTATGGACATGCTTTATAAATACTTTCGTAATTTTTATCTTAGTTATGTAGCTGTAAAGCTGTGATTTGACAGTGAGGCACAAGGTTTGTCTACTGCAATCACAGATTATGGCAGTCACAACAGTTTAAATTTCAGTTCTTCTAATTAATTATATAATAATTTTCTAGTTAACCCATGAACTTATGGTCATTCATCTTAACTATTGCTTTTAGGTGTTTTAAATAACAAGAATGCAGTCAGGAACCCAATACTCAGTGTTATAAACTAGTATGCTGTTAGGAGGGGTAATTTTTTTAAGCAGCTTTCTGGAAGCTGCCCATCCTCAGTGCTTTTTCCAGTGCTGCCTCCAACATTGTGTTCAGCTCTGGTGAGCTGGGTAACCCTTGGCATAGGCAAATAGCTCATGTCAAGGGCTTAGTCCTTTCAACCTAGAACCGAACTCCTTGCCTTCCTGGAAAAAAAAAAAAAAAAAAAAAAAAAAGAAGGGAAATTTCAGAGCAGAGCAGTTTACTCAGAAGAAATCAATATGAGATGAGCCGGGAAGACTTCTTCCTTGGAAACTGCTGTTAATCTTAAAAAATTCAGGAAGTAGTCTTTCTTTTGCTGAAAATGCCAATTTAATCAATATTTAGGAGAGAAAGTAGTTAATTTTTAACGTATAAGAGCTTACTGAGTTTAATAGAAATTGTTTGTTTTGCATCTAAATCTCTCTGCTCATAGCTGGCTCTATACACAGAGTTTTTCTTGTTAGTGTTGTGTGTTTTACATCTATGAATCCTTTCAGCCTGACGGATACCGCTGTGCGTATGAATACTCAGATTCATTGCTGGCATGAATTGTCTCTTCAGAATAAAGCAGGAGGTAAGTCTAATCAAAGTCAAAGGGATAAGTCTAGAATAGTCACAAACAAGAAAAGAAAGGGTTTTTTTCCTTTCCTCACAGAAATTAAATTTCACTATTATATTTGTTAAAAAACATTTTGATTTGCAATTCTTCGTGGGACTTGGTATGAATTGATTTTCTTTGTGGCCCTATGCTGATTGGAATGAAAGTCTCTGTGGGAGAAGGAAAATGCAGTTACAAAAGGCAGCCACAAACCTTCTAGAAGCTACACTCTTGCTTAACTAGCAATTAGTGGTAATTTCATGAGAGTGAGTGAGGCTGGTAAGGTGTGGGTTATGCGGGTGGTATAATGATATCTTCTGGGCTTGTAAGGCAAAACTTCTGTCTGCTCTTTTACTTTTTATGAGGGATACAACTCTGTTGAAGATAATAGAGATTCTGTAGGGTTGTTTTAATATCCAGATGGAGCCCATGACCAAGAAATTATATGTAAGTTTAAAGTAGAAACAGCTGTAAAGAAACATCAGGAAAGAGAGTACTAGCTTATTAAAATCTTGAGGGCTTGAGGGGTCTACACCCTGGAGATATGGAAATCTGAAGGTGGACATGGCGAAGGGTGGAGTCAGGAGGCTGAAGAAACCCCAGGAAAGATGGGGGAGTATGGAGTTGTTTAAGCTGCAACATATTTTAGAGGTAAAAGATATGCAGAAGAGTGCTTTTGAGCATCTAAGGACTCCTGAAGGAATTATAATGTTACAATATTACCAGCATTCCTCTTGAATTTTTCTAACTCAGAAAAGAAGTGATATGGACAGTCTTCCTGCTTTAGGAAGGAAGAAGGTTAAAGATACTGAAGGAGGAGACCAGAACAAACATTATTGTTTCCTAGAAAAAAAAACCTTAGTGTCTCAGATGTGAAGTCTCCTATGTTTTCCTTGCCTTTTCCAGGCTGTTCCCACCATGCTGGGAAAATATTGGTTTCTAGTAGCATAGCTTCTGGGCTGTAGGGCTTCAATATCCAAAACCTGTAGTTTGGAGAACAAAGTTAGTAAAGTCCTTATCTGAGATGACCATGGTCATTGCAAAAACAGTGTTCTGTCCTTCTGCCCATTCTGTCAGTCTTGTAAAATTCCCAAATACAAAAATTCCCAAGTACAAAATACAGATCATTCCAGGTAAAAAAGGCCATTAATCCAGCAGTAATGGAAACTTCTAAACATCCTGGTTTGAAAAGCAGTGTTCTACCTCTTCAAAAGAATTTAAGAACAATGTAAATAATTGATAGCTTCTAAAAGATATTTCCCATGGTTTTCAGATATTACTTTCCCCTTGGTCCTGTTGTATGAATAAAGTTTTTATTCCTTTGAATGCGTGTATAGAACCTTTCTGCCCTACTTACAGCCTTTAGGTTATTACAGATATTGTAAAGGCTTACTATTTTTCAAAAAGAAAATACTGCCTTCAGGGAGCTTAGTATAACCTTATTAATTATTGGATGGGTAGAAGGTTGCTGCTTGAAAAATATTCTAATAGGAGCCAGTGCTCTCTGGCAGGAGGAAAGCTGCCTGGAAATATCATCTGTAGTTCTTGCTTAGTGTCTTTCATCAGGAACTCTTCTGGGAAGATCCTTTTATTTTGTGATGAGAAAGGAAACCATTTCAGAGTGGTGCAGCTATTGCAGAAGTGTCCCAGGTATTCTACTCCTGCTAGGACAATTCCTGATGGATACTGGAATCTTTAGCTACCCGCAGAGATGAGTCTTGACAAAAATTCTAAGCACAGTTTCTTAGTTTCAAGGAAACTCCACTGTACCAGGGTTTAAAGTCAAGGCCTTCATATAATTGTTACATTTCCTTGTTATCAGCGTATAGTGGTCCAGGTAGAAGTAACTGAAGGCCTAATTTTGCAATTAAATAAAATATATGTGTGTCCATGCTAATGACTGTCTCTCTTTGCTGCGCATTGTTAACTGATATGATTTTTCTTGGGATAATGAGTGTTTAGCTGATTGAGAGTCTGAGAGGATGTCCTTCATAGTATCACCATTCATAGTGAGCATTTCAAAACCAAACAAGGAAATTATGTGTGTAGGTGTACCTGACAAAACAAAATCTTTTTTCATGTCTTAAGAAATCCCAGAAAATGTTTTCTCCAGTAGAATTGCATGAGTATTCTGGGGTCTTCTGAGGAAGCCTGTGGCATTAACACACATGTTCAAAGACTGAAAACCTGTCTGTATGTTGGGCCAGTGAAGCCCAAAAATTGCTTTTGCCAAACCTGAGGCCTTTTTTTTTTTTAAAAAAAGGGTGTTTTATTTCGAAGTTATTAATGCTATATGATGAGATTTCTGTATCTCATTGTTATTGTTATCACTGGAGGTCTAAAGGCTTACTTGAAGAATGATGACAGTGACATTCAATTTGTACAAAAACTGAGGACACAAAAAGTCTATGTTCTTTTGCACAGCTCTAATTTTGTATAAAATAACCTGTTTCATGTAAAGAGATATAAGAGAAAAGTGGGAATGGGGGCACTTTAGTTTTGTGAGGAAGGATCCAGAGTAAATTTCTTGCAATATGTTCAGTGGCAAAAAGAAAATTATAGGGTAAACTAAAGAGAGAATTCAAGATTTTTGTTCTCCGTGAAACCTTGAAGATTGAAAGCAAAACTATTAAACTTTTCATTGAAAAGTTCAGGGTTTAGATGAGGAGGCATTTATCACAGGAGAAGAAATCATATTTTTGCATGAAACATTGCATCTGGCTTAGAATCATAATGAATGATGGGGACAAATCACTTGATTCATTAGGTACAATTCAGTAAGAAAACCATCCTGTTTCTCTGTTGCTGACATCCATGAAAACATTGTCTTTCATGTCAGCAGATCTGGACTGAACTGTAGACCACAGAAATAATTTATTTATTTAGGAAATGCTAAATCTTCAAAACACTGAAAAGTTATGTGATATACTGAGTACCCTTGTTTCCCACTGGTTTACAGAGTTAGCCCCAGCATTAGGAAAAACTGACTTTTATTTCGCTTCTCTCTTTAGAAATTGTTGATACCATTCTTTGTTGCTTTTTAGTGGAAATTTTTTTCCTCAAATGCTTTTGTGCTTTGTCTCACCGCCCCTCAAGCACTGGAGTATTTCTGCACAAGCTGGGGACAAGACTAGAAGGGATATGCAGAGACACTGTATTTGGAGCTCTGAAAGCAAAATTTACATGCAGTACAAAATAAGCTTTTGGAAGACACCCTGTCGTCCCATTCTCTAAATCAGGGATGCAATTCCATCTGCTGCTGCAGCACTGTGTTTTCCAATGGCCCTCATAAACTTACCCAGCTTCCTCCTAGCGGCACGGTGGGTTTGGTCCTGCCAAACGTGGTTGCAGAAGCTGCCCACTCTGCTGGCTGGGGAATCTCTGCTGGCCTGCAGCTTGTCCTGTTCCTACATTCATTCATAATCCATTGCTGTCTGGTTGAATAGTTATCTTCTCCTTTATGTCTGTCCTCAGAAGAATGTACATTTCAGGCAGCACGCATAGTCCCTCTAAAGTTTGTCTCTGCTCACCTAAACAAGCTAAAATAATTTAGTTCTTTTCTTGTAAACAAAACTGTATCAGTACTCTAGATAAAGCCTCACCACTGTTATGCACAACAGCCTTAATTCTTCCATATCTTATCTAAAAGTATCTGTTTAGGGTAATTTTAAGGACCATGTTAGCATTCTTACGAGCCCATTGCTTCAGTGATGCCGTTCTCCTTAAAAGGGAACTGCAGCCTTCATTGTAGCCAGGGATGATACACTTCCAACAGAATCAAGGTTTCAGCCACTGCCTTAACATTAATTTTCATGGTACTGTATTTTACAGCTACTGTTACATGTTTTGACATTACTTAATAGATCCTAACACAATCACTTATGTGCTCTTTAATTCAGGAACCATCTTTTTGCTGAGGCCTTTCAATATTACTGTAGCACTAAACAAACCCCCAAATAGTTCAGGGAGTAAACATGGAAAGAGTAACACAGCTCTTTCCTGCTGTTGTTTCTTCAGCAGTGTCAGAAACAGAGGACTGATCTTTGCTAGAATTCAGAAAGCAAAATAAAGAACTCCACAATTTATACATTTTGAAACCTAAACACCACCTGAACTTGCTTTAAAACACATAAAAATGCTGCTTAGAGAGGGTGAGAAGTCAATTTTCAGAATAAGGAAAAAATGTCAGAGACCACAGCTAAGTAAATTCATGGAAAGAAAGACTAGACACTAAAGGAATGGACATAAAAATGTGGAGGTACCTCAAAGGAAACCATAATCAGTGAACAAAAAGACAGACATTGCTGGAAAAACTTTGCAGTTCCACACAATCTTAATAAGCCAAACCACAAGTCTATAGTTGTAGGAGCTGCTAATTTCACAGCCATGAGAGACATGGCACTTGAACTTATGCCAACAAAGTACAAAAGTCAAGTGTGCATCTACTTAAATAGTTTATTTCTTTTAAAGATCTATACTTTACCCACTGTGAAATGGTACAAGGGAGAAATTACTTCTCTTTAGGCTCTGGGCATTCTCAGCACACAGGCAGAATGTGCTTTGTAACTCCTGCTGTATAGTGTTATATTACTAATGAAGTGAATCACAATGACACTTTTTAATTGATTGCTTCAGCTAATTAAGGATGCATAATGGTTAAAAAAACTTTGATTCAAAAGGTTACAGGCCTGCAAAGAGTCATACCAACCTGCTGCGTGCTTATTCGTGTCCTACTATGACACAGGAGAAGGTTTCTCACTTACATTTTCTTACCAGCTGGGGACACATAAAATTTTAATTAGTTCTTCACTTTTTTGATTAGGGAACTACTCCAGTGGATACAAGACACTTTGCATACGTCCATAGTAGCAACTGAGACAAGCATTAAGGTCAGCTTTTAACTCACCCTTTCCGCTCTTGCACTGAATCATTAAAACCCTTAAAGATGCGCTAATAACAATTCCACCATGACTCTTTCCTGACTTCTGTTCCTTCTGCATCTGTGTTTACTGCCTATTTTCCATAAAAGAGTAAGAAAGTTGAAGACAGGTTTTAAAAATAGTTTATCAAGCTAATACAAATAGCCTCTTAAAGGCTGATGGAGGCTAAGATGCACACAGTGATTGTGTCTCTCCCCAGTTGATGGTGACCGGTCAGGGTAGAACATCAGTGTCTGTGGAAACTTACCTTGAATCTCTTAGTGAATAATCTGTGTCTTATAGTAGAGCATTGCAGTCATTGTAGCATTTTTTGGATGCACAGTAATGCTAAATATTATAGATGCAATCTGTGTTCGTTCAGTTCTATGCCGAGATGAAACAAAAATCATCAGTTTTCAGGAGGTGATCACTTTAACCTTAAAGTGGTCACTGTAATTTGAAAAGCAGAGTCTGAAAATTGTGAAAATAAGTGCTGCGGTGCAAATGGTTTCAAGTATATCAAAGTCAGGTCTGTTGTTGACCAAAAGCATCATGCACAGGCTCTTTTATCATCTGATTGCTTAAAAAGGCTGTGCTCTGTGGGTGAAAACTAGGAACACATTGAAGCGCTTGAAGCTGATGATATGAAGTAAGCTAATTACCTCTGGAAACAATACCAAACTATTTTCAGTTAATTTTATCTCCTATTGTACTTGGGTTTGCACTAAGCTTACAAAATGGTCTCTGAGCAGTGCTGCACCGGTGGCAACTGCAGTGACAGCAGCATCTCCAAATGCTTTGGGGGTCTACAAAACAAATAGGAGCTTATGCATCTGGGGAAAGATATTGTACAGGTTTGGAGGATATATATGTAGATGGGGTCCAGAGGGGGAGAGTGGAATCACAGCAGGTATAGAAATATGCTCAGACCTGTTTCAGATCTCTAACCAGCCTTTGTGTTTCTGAGCTCCTGTAGTTTTGAGTCAATCATTCTGGTTTTAATAAGGGTCAGCTTAACTAGTTTCTTTATAGAGCACATATGGACCTGTCACTGGACTATTTAACTGACACATTTACAGTAATCACTTATCTGGCATGCAGCCATTAGCACATAAAACACTACGTCTGCAAAGTTAACTATAATAACGATATATTAAAAATGTTCAACAGTTTTCCCCACATTTTTCCAGAAAAGCAGTCTGTGGGGTATCGCATTTGCTCATAATTGGGCACAACAAATGAATAGCAGCCATCTAAAGACACTCTGTAACCTGCTGGAGAGGAGTGTTTCTCTCTTTATTGTTGAGGTGCCTATTTAGCTCTTATTTCATGGAGTGGTGAACTGGACTGGCCAAACTTCACACCCATATTAGTTTAATTTCTGCATATGCCACATGTGACTGGTCATAACTAAAACACAATCACATTTCTTGTTCCAAGGCTCCTGCTGGCACAAAGCTTTTGCAGTTTTGTATAGGCTTAACTTAAAGATATGCTGTTTCCCTTCCAGATGCATTACCTGAATACTTTTGCAGTGTTTGGCAATCCAGAGGTGCAATGCTGCATTTTTCCTGTGGTGTTTAATGGCTGCTGGAGAGGTCTCCTCCCATCGTTGTTAGCATTGCCATGAAGCTTCCCCATGTTTCAGCAGAACTGTCATTATTTTGCACAGCAGAGAGGTGCTCGTTGTTTCCATTTCTTTCTTATACACTCAAGTTATCACAAGCTCTGTGTGGAGCAAGAAGAATACAAAGTACAGTAAGTATAGTTTGAATTGCACATTGAATGCAGCTCAATTGTACATCATCAAATGTTTCCATTTTAAAAGTTTCCAGTAGTACCAAATTGTGCTTAAGGTTCAATAATGTAGGTAATTAGGAAAAACAACTTTTACAAGCACTTATTTTGGCAAGGCTCTATGTGCAGAAACTAATAATAAAATTTCAGTGGCCTTAATCAACCTAGTATATGATGTAATGATGAAAAATAGCATGGGGAAAATGTTCATACTGAAATGAATTATCAGGCAAATTTTCTTAAAATAAAACAAAACTGATGTCAGAGAAATGTCAAATTTTTCTTTACAAGTGTGCTGAACAAACTCAGTTCAAAGTGCAATCTTGTACTCATTTCTAGATTCTCAAATGTTTGCCTAACTGGAGAAAGATTAGGCATAAAAGAAAAACTTACTAGTCAATTATTTTAGTCTTGAATTCTTGTTCAGAAAAAAATATTGTATCCCTTTTTCAGTACTACTTGGCAGCCACTTAATTAATGTGTGATTGAAGATCTGATACAAGGGGTGCTCATTCAAAAGCAGTAAGTGCTTATTTTTTATGAGCTGTTTCTACATTTCTTCTATGCTTTGATGAACAGTGAAACTGTTGTCATTTAAAGTGTCCTTGTTGCCAACAGGTTTAGCATAAGCAGAAATAAAACTCTTTCACACTTGTTATTTCTTGTTCCCAACAAATTCAGAGAGACAGTAGGCTACAATTTTGAGGTTTTGTTTGTAAACATAACAGCTATATACTGACTTGTTGAAAACTAGCGCCCTTCTCCCCCTAAAGAAAAATAAAATGCAATTAGCTGAAACTCTGGAGAACATTTAAGATGCCTGAGAGTTAAATTTACAGGTAAGTAAAAAGCTGTCTGAAAAAAAGATTGTTTATTTCCCTTAGCAATTGTTTATAATACCTGGATGTTTTTACATTTTTAAGATAACCAGAAAATTGCCCTGCAGAAGGATCTATAGTGATCTGGGATCCCATTATGTAACACTGCAAAAGGTTATCTAGTTAATCAAAAAAAAGCCTGAGTAAATTAAGTTTGACGGGTCTATTTTGTAATTAAACTTGGTGAGGAGAAAATAGGACAGGATGTTAAGATGCTGGCCAAAAAAAAAGGAACTATTGGTTTTCAAAAATAACCCTTGGCAAAATTAGAACTTGCCAAAAAACTTACACAACTAAAATATATGCCCATGAAGAATATTATTCTTCAAGCAGTATGAAATTTCGGATTTCATATGTACCTGGTAAAGTTTGGAAGATGTGTGACCATTTAATAGAAGGTCAGTGAAGCTGTGGATGATGTCTGTGTCACTCTGATCACAAAGTCTTGTCCAGCCTCAGTGAAGTGCCATAGCTACTGCTCAGGTGAAACCCAATGGGCAAAACACTGAGGCTGTGAGCACAGATGGCTTAGACCCTGTTTTGCCACCAGTATTCCCAATTTGAGGGAAAAGTTGTTGAAGGCACACTTAATGTTTGAGCAAGGTGAGCAGGAAAAGGTGTTTAGAAGGAAAAAATGAGGGGGAAAGAAAAATCTGAGATGGTCCAGAGATATTTCCTGCTGACTTCAGTGAACAGTAACATTGAGAAAGTGGCTAAGCCTTGTCAGATGTATTGAAAATACAGGCCAAGTTGAACCAAACCCCTCATATAATCTATAGACCCTGTTTTCTTGGAGCAAGTGTGCATAGCTTTGTTTTGTTAGCTGGAAAACTATCACAGTTCTAAACTGTTTTGCTCCATTAATCTAAACTTATCTTGCCATTCTGGATTATACACATCAAATGATTTTTGTGAATTTTAGTATGCCTGAGGGGGCAGACACTGAAAATAGGGTATAGATTTGCAGGCAAGTTTGCAGTCAAGTGTGAATAAAACAGTTAATTCTAGGAAAAAAAGAACAAACCAAAAAGCAAAAATAAAATACCAATTTACTATCAATAAATCATTATCTGACCATTACCCCATCTTATAACATTTCAAAATAGCAGCACCGAGATTTGATGTATTAACTTATTGAGCACCAGTTTGAATGAAGGCAGTCAAACACTGAAACTGTGAAACTCTGAACAACTTAGCACAGAACAGGGCTGGCAGCACTGCCCTAACATGGCTGTATTACTTCTGAAAGAGACTGGCTAGTTTGTATGAGTATCTCTGCATGACATTGTCTTTGGCCAGAAAAGTCACCTTTACTTAGAAATTACAGTAACTCTGGTTTGAGCAAGAGGAGCAAAAAAGAAATCTAGTTCATTTCATAGATGCTTGTTTTTTTGAAGAATACAAGTTTTTACTTCAGCTTCCCCTTCAGCATGCCAAGAGGCTTATTTCAAAGAGTGGGAGAAGAAAACTACAGAAAATACACAAAGTGTGTGAACACAGCAGGTCCCTCCAGCATTTTGTGCAGTGTTCAAAATACAAAGAAAACACAAAGCAATGAAGAAATAGGGTCTGACTGTCCAGCTTGTCATTCCTGAATTTAAAACAATAACCTGAGGCAAAAGATGAGCAAAGAAGGTCAACTGGGGGGTTGGAGGGAGCAGAAGGTTTTGCAGGCATCTCCCTTTCCCAAAAGCAGCTGAATAAATTCTGTCATGCCTCTGACTGAGTAGCAGAGATTTGAATGGAGTCTCCAAGTGCTGCTGAGACAGTGCTGACTTCTTGAGCCAACAAAATGCTCATGAGCTTGTTCATGTTTGTGAGATGGGAGCTGGGCTGGTGTGGTCACTGCTGGAGAGGACAGGAGAGCGGAAGGGAGGAGGGGGAGGGACACTGGGGTCTTCTGTGAGGGGGTGTCCGTGGGAACTGAGTCAGCATTATTGGCTCAGTCTCCCACTTCTGGAATGGTGACACCTATTCCAGACAAACTGGAATTTGGCTAACATGTTCTCCCTTACAGATAATGTTCTAGAAAAAACTGAACTTGAAAATGTGTATTATAATTTTTTATTTTTTTTTCAACTGTGGCAAGTGCTGACGGATCAGAGGAGAAATTTTTCTAACACTGAAATCCATTTGGCAGAGTACAGTGTGGACAGTATGCCTATTCTTAGAAATTATTATCCTACTAATCATTACTAAATGCTTTAAAACAATGTATTATGTGCTAAATACAGGCAGGGAGCTCAGTGGTGCCCAGAAAGGAAGGAATATACAGACTGTATCCTGGAATTCACTGTTGCTAGATCCAAAGCAACTGGGAAGATGAAAGGATTGCAGGCTTCACTCCACAATATCAAATTACTGTAGCTCAAAGCAGCACTGCAGCCCACTGAAACCTGTAAGAGCCTTTCTGCTTGGTCCATTTTCCTGGGACAGGACCCAGGGAACACCTGAAGGGATGGAAACTTCTGGGGCCACTGCTCACCTGGGTGGCCACCTGCCTCCTTGCTTGGCTCTTTTTCACAGCTCTGGCTCTGTGATGGTGCTGCAGAGAGCCAGGCCAGCTCTGCCCGGTGCTGGGGAGGGTTTGGGAATTTTGCTGTCTGGGGAAAGAATGTTGTTATGTCTAATGTTTAATGCAGCGCTGGCACCGGGAGCCTGCAGGCAGATTTGTTTACTTGACAGGCTCTGCTAGCTTGACTTTCTAAGGGTAAAAATCTACATTCCTGCATGGAAAGACTTCCATTGGAACAGATCAACCATTTGCATAGGTCTGTGATCACAAAGAGACTACAGGGCCACACAGGTGTGTCTGACTGGGTTCTCTGCTTCAGCTTAACAACGGCACAGCACAGGCCTGACACAGCAGCTAGTTTTGATCTCTTCCTGCAAGAGGCTCCCAAGGGCACATTTTTCTGCATTAGGGCTGGTTTCTGTCTTTCAGAATTCCACTGCTGACATCTGAGCCTTCACGGAATCAAAAACGCAGTACCCTTCACAATTAGCTTTCGTGTTATTTTTATATTACAAGAAAGCAAGTTCTTGTTTCTCCTTGTGGCGTGATAATGGTTAAATTATATCTTAAAGTGAAGAAATGCTTGCAGAGATTGTTGATGACTCAGATGGTTTCTAGGACAAACCATTGTTTTAAGAGCAGCATGTGCTTGTTCAGTAGACACCCTCAATGCCATCAAACATAACTAGCAACACTGACCAAAAAAGGTATTTGTCTTGAATTTGAGAAAGCATAAATATTTAAATCAAAGTAAAAACAGAGCTGCTGCCTCAAAAGGCCAGTGGAAAATTAGCAACAATCATCATATCTGGAATGAAATATCTTTAATGCAATAATTATTTGTCCTATTTGTTGAAATGAGCTATATGTGCTATGTCTGTACTGAGGCCAGCAAGGAGAGTTGCTATTAGTGGTTATTTCCATGTAATAAAATTGTGTACAGCTCTGTATTTTTAGATATGTGAAAATATTTTGCAGATAAAGTCACATGCAAAGATTAACACATACAGTCAAAATCCTGTGAAAAACACTATGTGTTCTACATAGTATATGTTTGCTCTACATGAAATATTTTCAGTTGTTTTTGTGCTTCCTTTGCTTAAATGAAAAATTGATATTGAAGAATTTTAACTGTTGGTCTCAGATTCATATCCTCAAATTTCCTGAAACATTTAAAATTGCAGCTGTAATGTCATGCTTCCTATGCTAAATTTATTTTGGAACACAAGCTATAGGAAATAAAGTTAATTTAAGCCAAAGATTGTGATGATTTTTTCATATCCAAACAATATAAAGGGGTAGAAGTCTCAAGAATTTAGCCTGAGACAACATGCAACTATTTGTTCCTGTTAGTTCCCCTCTCATTAAGAGCAAATACTTTTATTAGTTTGCTTAAGATTTTCAAGCTGCTAAATCTTTCAAAATGAAACCTGCTACTAACAACTTGTCCCAGAAAAGTAACAAAAGTAAAACAAGCTTGGTAGTTTTTCATATCTGATACTAGTGAAGATCAAACATCTCATGTGATTCATGCACAAAGTTCAGTGGATGGTAAAGTCCCAGATCCCTTAAAAAATAACGAAAATTTCAGTACCCCTTTGAGAAGACTTACAACTCCCCTCTATCATTTGACTTTTATTCCTTCCTTTCAAGAATAAAAAACAGCAACTTTGCTGCTTGTTGTCTTTTAGTGACCTGACTCTAAAATCCTACTTATTTCTGCTTTTTCACAGGACACAATCTGTAAACTTCTCCTGTCCCTTTTATTGATTAGCTACCAGATTTATTGCAAAGTTGTATCTGTCCTGTGTTTTTATGGCATTTTCATTTAGGTGAGTTTTGCTGTGGGGAACAAGCTGTGCAGAAAACATGGCTCAAGAGACAGACGAAGCAGTGACAGGGTTCATTAGATCCTCTGGGGCATGGGGAATCTCAAAAAGTAAATGTTTCAATTTTTTTTAATAGGGTAATATTGGCCTAAGAGATTTATTATTTTACTTAGATTTAAATCAGAGATTTCCCTTTCTGTAATTGGTCCAAGGTGTGTGTTCAATTCAAAATCAAAATCTTTTGATATCAGGGAGTCCTGAATTAACTTTAATAATGCATAGCAAGAATTTGCTAATTTTTTTTCCCGTGAAGACATGAAAAGTTATACCAAGATAAAAAAATATAGTACTCTAATAAGCTGTGATGGCAAAAACACCTATTTTGGGTGTGGTTAGGTCGTATTGAACTTGATCCCCATTTAAATCTAGAGCAAAATTAAACTCATTTTTGGATGGATGTACCAAGAATACCATGTTGAAACTGCTAAGAAATTTAGGCAGGACAATTTAATTATATCAGGTTGGAATTTGAACATTTGTTTAGACTAACATATTTGCTTATCAAGGGTACCACTCACTTCCTAGTTCCTTTACTTCATGAATAACTTCTTGGATTGAGCTTTTGACCTAGAAATCATAATTCCATTGCTTTTAATGGTCTGCATCTCAACACTTGGAATTCGAGGTGCATAACTCACAGTACTGATAAGCAGATAGTAAAAACATTTTTGGATACTATTGGTTATCTCATAGCAAATTTCCACTGAGAGTTGCATGATGCTGTTGTCCATTCTCATTTCATTTTTGAACGTGGTCAAACTCACACAAAACTGAAAGCAGGGTAATGCATGGGTTTAACAATAAGGCAGCAGTTTTGAAAAAGGCATAAAAATTCAAAAGATAAGGTCCCAGCTGAAGGTAATTATTTTCTTTTAAAAAGCATGTATTCATGATATGTTTTATGGCTGACATATTGAGTTTTTTCAGGCTCCAATGTCCAAATCAGTAGCTGGAATGGAGACTGAGTCCATGCCAGGAAGTGATGCTAGGAGTGTGGGTGTGCCTGCTTACAAAGCCACAGATGCCTTGAGGTAATAAGGAAGGACTGGAAATTGTACAGACATACAACAATTCACTTCTGTTCCTTACTGTTTATTATAAAAATATTCAAGCTGGAGACTTGGCACCCTCCATGTTAATGATATAACAACTTCCACTATTGTTTTACAGCAATAAATACTTCTGATAGCAAAAAGACATATTTTATGAAGAGATTCCATGCAATGTGACCCCATGCACTGCAATATTTCTTGAGAGAAGTGTCACACACAACATCCTGGCAGTTGCTGCAAGAGTCGTTCATCTCCATGAAAAACATCCATGTCAGGTGAGTGAAAGTGAGAAAACCCCTGATATTTTAGAAGAGCTCTGCCGTATGGTTCATTTGGATTTAAGGAACAAAAAACTCGAAACCATAGTTCCTCTCTCATTTTATTAACAATCTTGCTTCTGACCCTATAATAAAAATTAGTTACAGGTCAGCAAAGTTGATTTCCTTCTTCTGGACATATTCTGACTTTGGATTTGCCATCTCAGTTGTAGTAGAGAAGACATTATTTAATGTCTTCTCAGAAAATGCAGTAAATGTAGACAGAAAAGAGGGAAGAGGTAGAAGAGAAAAAGGGATGGCAAACAAACAGTTTTACTTAATGCTTTTCACAAGGTTCTGTGTTACAGATGTGGCTTAAATTAAAACTAGTCTTCATTTTAACATGTGGTTGAGGTTGAAAGTGGATTTTCATACATGGTGCTGTGTTTCTCTCTGTCATCATATTAGTACTTATTGATTTTAATTTACTTCTCCTTTCCAGAGCTAGTGGAGATTTCCAGGGGTTTCCCTTGCCTGCCTGCCTGTTCATGCATGGCCTGCTTCTCCCTTTTGTTTTACAATGTGCTCTTAGAAAAGAATGAATAAATGCAGCTCTGCGCATCTTTTCTTATCTTCCTCCTAGAAGCAAATATGTCCAAAAGCTTGGCAACAGTAGTTCAAGGATAAATCACCTTGCTTGGCAGGACTTTCCTGCACTAGCCACCTTCTAATGGCCAGCTAGATAGAACCATTAATAGCTAAATCTCAAGTACTACCAAGAATTCAGGAAAACTTTTTCATCAGAAATCATGCAGACAGCATTTTACTGTAAAATATCTTTGTCTTCAATGAAACATGGACAATATTGCAAACAACTAGTGTTCCAATTTCTAATAAAAATTGTCTTGGGTATCAAAATCATGGATAACTATGTAGGTATCCATATTAACCAGCTTCTTGCAGCATAATAGATTTGCCACGAAAACATCAAACTCAGTATATCCAGGGAGCCTGTGTTAAGAAAATAATAACTCTATTCTAAAATAGAAGATATCACATCTTCATCCCTGAGATGTCAAAATATTTGAACAAAGAAAATGTAAATATTAACAGATTAAACTGACCTTCCAAATTGCAGTTGGAGAGTGTTCCAAATAGGAAGATGATGAGTGTCACCAAAATGAAAAGGCTTGAAATAAGAACGTTTCTGGTTGTGATTTTTTTTTTAATTTGTTTGTTCCAAATTCAAGTTTTGTGCTGTGTATAATCAATTTCTGGTAATTCACAGCACTAAAGTACCAGGAAAATTTCTGTCAGTATTAAGATTATCCTGCAGAATTCATACACATGGAAGTTTATTCTTAAATAACTACTTTTGATTAATTATTTTCAAGTAGCTTCCTGTGTAGATGCTGTTATAGGAAATATGTGTCTAATTTTGAATGTGGTAGCTATTATACACACTTTACGTGTCTTACCCCAGTCCAGATTAACTTTCTGTGTAGATAAAAATGTACTTTCTAGTTTATAACACTTAAAAGTAAACTTAATGTCAAAATCACTATATTTGAAGGGGGTAATAATGCTCACCACAAGAGATGGGGTTGGAAGAAATAGAAAATCTTTGGGGTGCACGTGCTCTTCAGATCTCAGATGCCAGAAAGGTTTCCTACATTTGCTTTCCCTACAAAATTTATAATGGTTTTTGCCCTAAAATGACAGGTACAAGACCACTGATATGTATAATATATAACTAATATATATATATATATATATATATATATATAATATAAATCCATCTATTTTCTTCTCTTCATAATGAAAAGAATAACCCCATGTTAGAAGACAATGCTGTCCATTAAACGAGTTTTGTCTTATTTTGCGTGTAAATTATATTTCATTTCTATATAATTTTGTAGGCTAAGAAAACTGCTTGTGCTTAAAAATGAGCTTGTTCTTATAGCTTGAAGAGTTTGATGTTTAGCCTTTGAATGTTTCTGAATGTGTTACTTACCATTGTCAGTTAATTTTTCCTTTTACTGTATCTTGCAAGAGCCATGGCAAAGTAATGATTCGGAGCAGGGAATATAAACCAGATTTAAATACTTAGCATTTTACTCCAGGCATCTGGCTCATCCAGTCATATTTAAATATAATCAAGAAATTCTTGAAATACTTTGAAGTTTATATTTCAGGAGAAAGGCAAAATAAAAATTCCTGTGAATACAAAACCAAAGTGACATTGCCCGTATCTGGACACTTAGTCTTCTCCTTGCTTCTTGTTGCTTTTCCTGCTGCAGAAAGAAATCTCTTTGGGATCATTTTAGAAAGGTTCTTGTTCTTTCAGCAAGAGATTGGCCCACTGATCAAAATAATATTGTGAACTTTATTTGTATTCCTGTGAGCATTAAAAAGTACAGACCTAGCAGAAAGTTCAGCAGCAAATTTTTTATATCACAACATTCATAATTCAATTTTTACTGAATAGAGATAAGTAACACTTCTCGGACATAACTCCTTTCTGTGGTTATTTAGAAACTTTAGTATAATTTTGTTCTGCTGGTATTTTTTTTTTTCCTTTTTAATTACCAGGCAGATATTAGTGTTCATGAGATGTAATTGTAAAAATACAGCATAGGAAAATAAGAGACTAGGTGTTGAGGATTAATAACACTTCAGGTGTCCTGTTGAGATACACCAGTGTAATAATCCGTTCTGGCAGCACAGCTGTTGTCATGGTCTCATGGTTATGCAGCATCCATCTGTCCTTGGGCAGAGTTCCTGCAGAAAGTGAGGGCTTTTGAGGGGGGTGGAATATGATATATCAGACTGACTCCAGCTCCAGGTGCCAATGCTCAAACATTGTTCCTAAGTGAGTAGCAGTTATAAAGTGATCTGAATAAATAGTAATGTTCCATCCAAGTGGGAGGTCAGTTGATGGACATCATCCTGCTTCTGAGAAACCATTGTGTGACCCCAGTCAACACAGAAAGTGATGATTTTCTTGTCTCATTTGGTTGTTCCCAGCACTCTGCTGGTAACCTGTTCCTTCGGAAGCAGCAATGAATATTAAATGATTTGGGGTTTAAAGAAGTTGAAAGGAAGATACTGTGCAGGTCATAGAGGCCTATACTCCATCACTGCACCTTGGATCTGGATCAGCTGCCTACAGGCAGTTTCTGATTGGAAAAAAAAATTAGAACTGGAAGGTATCTCTCTTCTGCAGAGATCAAGGTTTAGTTGCAAAACAAATATTTATTTCCCTTTCAGATTTGTGATTTTAAATGCCCAAGAAATAACATTCTTAAAACTCTGTCCTGTCCTGGAAAGAAGAAACACAGAACAGGACCCTCTTGGGAATACTGATCTGCCAAGAGTATAAATGGATTTGTGCAGCATTATTTAGCAGCTACTGCCCAGAATATTGTTACAAGCCATAGATCGTAGTTGCAACACTAAAAGCCCTGGAATTGAAACAAAATTTCAGTTTTGTTTTCCTTCTGTCTCCAGCTGCTTTATTCTGTCAGTACTGTTTTTTGACAACTCTGTGTAAGCAATGCAAGTATTTTGCCTGTGGAGCTCAGAAGCTTCATATTATTTTCAAGCTTTATCCAGGACACAGCTTTAACAGATAAGGAATGTCCAGCCCTCCTCCTCCCTCCCTGTCCCCATTACTGGAAGATAGCCCTAACAGCTTTGTACCTTAACATAAGAACATGCAAAGGACTTACTCCACCCACCAAAACCTGACAAAGACAGGATACATCTTTGGTACAGCTAGATAATTCACTTCTGTTTAAAATAGTCAAATGAAAAGGATTCTTGTATATGCCCTGGGAGACTATTTCCCAGATTAGCAAGACCGTATTATTCTGATTGTAATTCTGTGCTTTCCACATTTGGAAATGAGCAGAAATTACCATTGTGATATTCTAATCATATTTTTTCCCTAATACTGCCCACAGGACTTTCTGAATTAATTTCTGTTTTAGTCAAACTACTTTCAAGAGACAGAGATCCAACTGCTAACTCAGTGAAACATTCAGTTTCACATCCAGTTTATTGTTTTTCTTTTAAATGTATGTTTGGCTTCACTTTCTAGCTATGTTACACCACTAGTAACAGATGTCTATATTTTTTTTCTGATTTGTTTCACAATCTTTGTTTCCTTTATTAAAAAAAAGAAAAAGTACAAATTAACCACTATACTTATCGTACTTGAATTACTAATTTTGGGTGTGTAAATCTTTGCAACCTATACCCGAAATGCCTACTCTTTTGAAATTTTTAAAGTAGATTATTTCTTCCTTTCCCCTCCTGTTACTGGGCTAACTCCTCTTAGCTCTACTGGTGGCAGGGAGACGTAAATATCTGAGGAAATGTAAACCCATGGAGTTGCCATATCAAAGCAGATCATTGTTGGACCAGGTTCCAGGCTCACTTAGTACTCCTCTTTCTCCAGAGGAATAATTATTACTTTCTGTTTCATGAAATTTTGGATGTTTAATATGAATTAATTTTTAAAGTCATTTTTGTTTTTTTATTTCATACCTCCTGGTATAGAGGAAAATGAAGATCAAGTGGCATATTTAGACTAATCTTTAGACTGACTGGCAAGTGAAATTCAAGAATTAAATCTCCATCCAGCTGCAAATAGATGAAGTTTTGCCATTTACTTCATTCCCAGCATCTTTCTGAGCAAGAGCTTTCCATAGGTTGTTCTGTTAGAAATTTCCTTAATGTTTTCAGAAATCTCCAAAAATGTGCACTGTAATTAAAACTGCATTCCTGGGGGTATGAAGAGATTGCTGGAACATAGGGACAGGTTCTCCACAGAAATTGTGGAGTCTCCTCCACCTTTGCAGATATTGAAAAGTTGACCAGAGATGGCACTGAACAACCTTCTGTAACTTTGAAGCTGACCCTACTTTGTGCATAACTTTATACCAAATGACATCCAGACCTCACTTCTGATGCCCAATGATTCTTTAATTCTGCTTTTCTGTTTTTTATCAGTGATTTCTAGAACAAAATCTGCTAACGTACTAGTTTCATTGCCTTTAGATACTGCAGTCACACAGCACTGGCCACCTGGAGCATATGAAGTGCTTACAGTGTCTCATTTGATTTCTGAATCGGATGTGGGAGATTTAACACAATGTTTTTCTGAAAACTCTTGGTTTTGAGTAAAATCTGCAGTAAGCACAACCTTTAGGTTTGTTATGGTGGAATGACTTAAATTCAGGAATGAGTGAAAGGCTATAATATGCTGCTTTATGTTATTCCCAGATTGAAAAGAGAAAGTCTTGTGACTTTGGTGATCTGTTGCCATGGGTAACAGGGATGTCAAGAACAGTGGGAGGTCTTGCTGGCATTTTAAAGGCAGAAATGCTTTCCTGATCTTCAGTTAGGAGAAAGTACAAAGAAGTAAGACATTCATGGTAACATTAAAGAGATCTTGTTTAATTTTCCCAAATTTAGAAGTAAAATAGAGAAGAGCTGTGATTCATTAGATGAACTGGCAGGTGTTATGGGTCAGCCATTTCCATGGGTAGGTCTGAGCCACTCAAAACCAGTGCAAAATGCACTAGAAGTTTATTTTAGCCATGTTCTTATAGCTCTAGGAGGAAAGCGACCTCAAAACCACTCCAAAAATGCCCAATGAGGCTGCAAAAAACTTTGTAATGTGACTGTTAGGGAAAATCACTGTGTTGTGCTTATACCCTCCCAACACCCACACTTCTGAGTTTTCTATGCTTTATATTTAAATTTTGCAAAATTGCAAAAATTTTACTTATCTTTTTTTTCTCCTTTGGATCTTCCTATTTCTTCACTGGGTCTTTGGTGGTGCCAAATATGTTCATAAAACTCCAAAGCTCCTCTTTAAGCAAATGGAATATATAGCTAAAAGAGGATGCATAAAGATATGAACAAAAATAATCTATGCCAACAAAACTGTCTAATGGAGGACCTTATGTTTCTTTTCAGGCTGCCATAAGGAATGCAGGACCCTGGGTGCTGGAAATCAAGCTTCAGAACATTAACTTTCTTAGTAGTTGTTTAGTGATACTGGACCAATATTTATTTATTGCCCAGGATTGGAATTAGATGTAAGATTTCCATTTCTTAACCTGTCATGGAACATCTTGTAAAGACAGAAGAAAAATATCTCTACTATCATCACAGGAAAATAAACTTCAAGTTGTACTCCTTGCTGTTGGTCTTTTCAAAATAGAAATTGCTTTTAAACTCCCCTTTAGACCTCCTTTAATCCTAGGAGAGAGAGAAAAATTACTTCCCAGTAGAAGTAATTGCAGAGGAAATAGATCTTTGAGAAAAGGTTGTTTGCTCAGCTTTAAAATAAATTTTTGGTTTTGTTTCACTGAGGAATGGGTGAACTGTTCCTCCCTCCTCCCACAGAACATAACTTGTGCTGGATAGCAACAAATATTTTTTTATTTTTAAAGGTAGCGAAGGTCTCTGCAGAATGAAGGGCAGAGCTACTAATCAGATTTCTGTGGGATGACTATTGTACTTTCTGAGGAGCCTTGATGAAATCAGTAGGGATTTTCACATATTTCTGCACTTATGCGGAAATATCAACTACTACATAGGGAGTATATACCATAGAGGTATCTACAGCTACATGTATACAAATGTGAATTAAAAGCTTATGCATTTAAGTTTATGCATATAATGCAGTAGCCTCTCTTGAGGAAACTGATGACCACTGGGATCAAGACAGAAAGGTAAAAATCAATAAACTCTTTATGCAAGAATAATGCAAACATTGATGTTTTCCATCTGTTACTAGATTATCAGTATAATTCAACTCAATGACACTTTTGTGGCTGCCTGTACTTGACAGAAGCTTGCTTTTGAGGATTGTAGCCCATCCTACATGAGATAAGCAATGTAGGATGCAGTTTGCTATGGGAAAAACCTCCATTGGCTTTACTCACCTGACAACAAATTCTTAAGAGTAATGTCAATGATTCTTTATTTTCTTCTCCCTAAAAATCTACTTATTTTGTCTTAGGGTGCAAGTCCAGTTCTGTGATTGAGTCCCATTTGTTTCAGGCATCAATATTGGATAAACCTTGGGTGCTGGAGCTTTTATAGTGGCTGCTGCACACCCAAACCTGCACCTCCCCAGTTCTTCTGACAAACATCCCCAGATGTTGTCATTCAACATCTGGCAGTTACTTTGGTAAGGCTCCTTCCTAACCTAGGAGGGGTCTTTGGGTCCTTTCTGGGGTCTGAGATGTCATCAAAGGTGGACAGACGTAGGACCAATGTTCTCCTGCTGGCAAACAGGATGCAGAAAGATTCTTAGGACAGAGCCAATGCAGTCTATGAGTGTTTTCTGGATTCTCTTCATTCATTTGCCACCCCACTGTGAGTTCATGCACATTTCAGTTTGCTGTCCTCATTCCTGACCCCTCAGGTTACTTTTACCAATGACTGCTACAGTTTTTGTCACCCATCATTAGGCTAAAGTTCTACAGTCAGCAGCAATTGCACTGTGGTGTAATCAATGGTGCTGAAAGTATTACAGCCTTAAAAAGCAAATATAGCCTATCCTATATATATATGCATCACATGTATATACTATGTGTTTTTTATGCAAAGAATTTTTATATATATATATATATATATATATATATATATATATATAATTGCTAAACTCTAAATTAACTTCAGTGTCACTACACTTATGCACTAGATTTTGCTTATTTTGATTTCTTCTGCTTAATCTGGGAGTGTGTCCTTTAATAATATGGCTTCACCCTTAATGACTGCAGTCATCCTAAGCTGGTGCCAGAAAAAACATTGTACTACAGGGCTCTATCATCCGCTACATTCATTATCTGACCAAAAGGCTGCACTACTCCACACAATTACACCGAGGCTGGGCACAAAAATGTGTAAATGTGTGTACTTGTAATAGGAATGTGCTCTGAGGGTTAGATCTCTTTAAACAAAGACAGGCATTATCTCATTTATTTTGCCAAATCTTGATCTCTTCTTAAAACAGATCAACATCTAGCAGAGAATATCCATGGAAGCTATCATAATAAATTGTCTCCTAAAACAGTGAGGCAGACTTCAGGGTCTGCTCTGAATCTGGATAAAAGCAGGACACAACAACAGACAACAATGGTAAAGTATAAGACAAACAAATTAAAACTATACAGTAAAGGAAGTCATAATATCACAAATGGACTGCAAATGTTCAGTGCTCTTTTTTTTTTTTCTCCCTTTAAATATAGAAAATAAATTAGAAAAGCACATTTTGGCTTGTTTTTCTATTCTGAACATTTGCAGCTGATTTCTGTGTGTTGAGGTTGTTTTTTATTTAGTTGAATAGGATCTGTGTTCTCCTAGGGATGTCCAATGTCTTGGCAAGGACACAAAGGTCTGTAGGGCAGGAAGGCTGAGGAACTGGGACTGAGGGCTGATGTATGCACACTTGTGTTGAAAAATGCAGTGACTGGAGACCATCTGTGCAATGAGATGCCTTGGTGTTTTACAGATGAAGCAAAGCCATTTCTCTAAGCTCAGCACCATGTAAATAAGCCTTTGAGCTCCAAGGATTTCAGCAATAATGAGTCAGAGAGCAGTTACTGAATCCAAAGGCATGTTTCTCTATCTATCTAAACTTAGTAGCTCTGTGCAAACAGAATGGAGATGTCCTTCATGTTTGCAATTGCCTTGAGTATTCAATGACCAGTCTGCAGGTCTGCAAAGCAGTTGCATTCAAATCTTCCAACCCTCTCACAGGAAGCCCTCTATGTTCAAAGCTGAAACCGAATAAACTCTGGCTAAGTTCTATCCTGACTGATATAATGGGTGTCACTAAGTTTTCTTACAATGCACATTCAATGGAGGGGTTCAATCCACCTCCCATAAAATATGTTTGTAGTAGTAAGTTGCACAGTACCAAGGAATATTTCTGTTTATTGAGACTAGCTCTGCTTTTGGCATAGGAGGATTTGTTCCTATGGATGAGGGGTCTGCTGTGCTGATTGGCCTAGATGCTAAAGAAGGGTCCAAAGAACATTTGATTCAGCAGTGTCAGCATAGCAATATACTCCAATTAAAAAATTAAAAAAATACCTTCCCATTGAGGACAAACCAATTCTCATTCTGAGCAGAAAGCTGTCAGCATGCTGCTGGTAGAATTAATCCTGATATACAACCCAGCGTCTGTTGGCATGTATTTCATCGTCTTTCACAGTTTAGTAACTATTCCCACAGTACATTCATCAGTGAAATATGGAATCTTTTCACAAGTTGCAAATATGTGCCCAACATGCCTGCAATCCTTTGGAGCATTAACAATTGTCTGCCACCTCACAAAACCCAGCAGCAGAGAACATTTAGGGTTTCTGGGCATCCCTAGCAATAGATCCATGAAGGAATAGATTTCTGCTCCAGTTTCACTCTTTGCACATCCCAACAACAAAAGGTTGTAATTTTAGGGTTGAGTCGGAGTTGCGTGACTTAGATGAGAGCTGCCCAGTGTGTTGTGAATTTGTGGAAGTGTGCTTCAAGACATGCTGGCATGTCAAGCTCTTAAATTAAAAATGTGTTTTACTGTGTGCTCTGGGGGAGCCTTAGAGAAGAGCAGTCAATCTCAATTAATGTGAAAAGAATCTGGCCATGAATATATTGAAAAAGGTTTGCTTTCTGCCATCAAAGTGCTTCCCAGCTGGATGTCGTTAATAAATAATTGTCTGGTTTCACTTACTGCCTTAAAGTTCAAAATCTTCATGTTTTATGGGTAGTCAAACAAAGTAAAGAGCAGAAAGATTGAAAGATCTGAGTTACCATTCCTGGATATTGCAAGTCCTTTTGTATAACCTGATGATGTGGGAGATAATTGCTACAGTCATACACAAAAAGTTAAAGTTCTCCAACTGCTGCCTGTGAGACAGGGGACTTTCTTTAAAATTTTCTCCAAAGGGGGGTTTTTTATCAAATATTTCCTGGCGTTTCTTTTTCTAAAATTATCTCATAATTATCTGTTAAACATTTTATTTAGGAGACCATCATACTCGTGTAAACAAGTATTATATTTTTATTTAGTTGATACTCTTTTAGTTGATGCAAAAATGTATTATATTTCACTTTGGTGCATTTTATTTAGTTGAAGACTAATGGTACGTGGTACACCTAATCTGTTTTCTTTAACCAGAATAAAATCCAATCAGGAAAAGCAAAGTAATGCAATTAGCATTGGTATACTTCATTGCATTTTACACATACAAACATGCATTGCATTTATTTTCTTGAACCTGTTTGTTGTGAAAAATGTTTTCATCATGGTTAGGATATCCAAAGATGCCTAAAGGACTTAGATGCTCAAATCCTGTTTAATTTTCTCCATTTGCTTCTGCTCACTGGAGAAGTTTTCCAGTGGAGAAAAGTCTGGGAAGTGTTTAACAGAGGTCTCACCTCAGAACGTTATGCTAATTTTTGTCTGCTCTGAGACTCCAGGGGTTCAGGACATGGAATGAATTTGCACGTGTTTAATATTTCCACGGTTTTATTCTGAAGGTCTTGAGGAATTCCTCCATAGCATGCTTTGACTTTCCTTCTGGGGAGCTGGTTTTCTATAGAGATATTTAAGAGCAGCCATAAGAGTCATTCTGAATCCACATTTACACCTCAGTGTCTAAGATGGCAATTACAAGCCAAATCCCAGTTTTATCAGCTGAAATCAGAACTCTGAAAGGTTTTCATTTCAGGTCAGAATTCATTTGAATCAGGTGCAGCCTTGGGCATTTGAGTTATAAACACTTTTTCATATGCAACCTGACTGATCTTTTGAGCAGATGTAAAAGCCTTATGAAAGACAGGCTCAGCTTAGCTAAACGGTCAAGAAAAATATCTGCCTTTAAGGTGGCACTATCTGCATTGTCATAGCTAAGACTTTTGTGCCAACATGACAAAAGATCACTTTCTGTCTTCTGCAAAGCTATAGACTGGTTAGCATGCTTGCATCACTAAGATGTGCCAGGAGCCTTCCAGAAAAAGGTGAAAGGATGGTAAGAATCTCATTAAACAGGAGCAATTCCCCCCAGTCCTGCCTTCCACTCCCCTCCCCTGCAAATCTGTCTGATCTTTTAAAAACGTGATGAAATTTCTGATGAAATCTTAGTTTTTTCTATATTCTGTAAGTCTTTTCACAGAGTTGTCTAGCTGAATTTAGATAATACATTTGAAGGCAGCAAGATGTAAGTTCCTGAATGTTGAAGGAGAGGGCCCTGAAAATGGGGTTCTGAAGATATAGATAACAGCAAAAAATGAGTCAAATAATGACAAGTAATGATTTGAGGCTTATTTTATTAAAAATAAAGTAAAGGTCTTATGATCTCACTTATCATTACACATTGACACAGGGGGCTTTTCCTCACACGTTGGAGATTACAGATCTTCTTGAGGTAGGACTGCAGCTCAGATAGAACTGCACTGCACACCCTGAATATTCCTTAACAAAGAGTTTTCTTACAGGCAGCAAACAGCTTAAGCTAATTAATAGGGATGTGCTCCTGGGCATACCTGTACCAAATTTCTCTCTTGCAGAAAAGAACACAGTTCTGCCTCTGTCAAGAAGCAAGACAAAAATACATAGCTGGTTTCAGCCCTAAGCTGCCAAATTTTGCAAAGAGACTTAATTTTACTAAACATTTATCTCAGAAATATGCAGCTAAAGACCAATTGATTCTCTGCACCAAACAGGAAATTTTATCTACTTCCTGGTTTGTTTTTCTTCCCCCCAAATTTTCCTACCACAAACACTTGGTTTGCGAAATGAAGCCTGATTTATTTGTGTTCATTATGACTAATTTCAATAGCTTTATCGTTGCTCTTTATAAAAAAAAAAATAGGAATCCTGAATTTAATAGTGCACATTTTGAATGGAGGTCAATCACCTCAGTATTTACAAAACAGACCAATATTGAAGGAAAAGACATTTATAAAAGAACTACAAAGCAGACAATTGATTCATCATAGTTGCGGGTAACTATCAATCTGCTTATTTTAAGTATTAATAAGAAATTATAAATATGACACAGACAGAAGTGGAACTGAATCTATCTGGAAGAAATTCTAAAGTAACAGTTCATGGTAACACCATGATTTTTTTACACTACAGGGAACAAAGATCCAGTCTGATTTACAGACTGGATCTGGTTGTTTTCTCCTCAGGATAATGTACTGAATTTATACCAATGATAATTCCAAACAAAACTTGTCTGGCTATAGGTAATTTATTTTGGTCAAATATGTTTCTCAATCTGATCTTGCCCATTTTCATCTTCCTCAGATACATATCTGACAACATACACCTATGAAAATATTTGTAACATCTACACTTGTTAAATAATACATACAATATCACCATATTAGTACACTTCTCCAGCCACATTTAGTTTATAGAAATGAATGGAATTGTACTGTTACCAAAAGTTTGTTACCCCAAACCAGTACCTGTTCCTATGATTCAATTAGTAACCCCCCATATATTTTGAGCAATTTTCCTTTTAGAAGGGCACACTGAAAATAGTGCATCCTTCAACATGCTATTTGAAATTGTGCATTTATCCCTTGATCCTGTCCTTGAAAGACTTCTAAGTCAGTTACAGACCAAGTGGGTTATGCCAAACAGCTGAGTTTGAAGGGTTACATATATTAAATCTAGACAGAGAAAATCCATTATCTCTTTGTTTATAGTAACTAACTGATGAATGCATCTGTTCATTTTTTGATCAAAGCAAGTATCTTGGTGTGTTACTTCATTGTTTTTAAAGAAATTTGCTCTATCAGTTTGTTTTCTTTTTTTTTTTCTCTAGGCATCCATGCTGTTTTCCTCATGCCTTGAGGAATTTCTTGGGCTACTTCTGTGTTTCCAAGTGAGAAACCTAAAGAAAATGATGGATAGAATTGGACTCACCACTGACAAGAATCCCAGCAGTCATGTGTCCCTTCTCTTGTCTCCAGTTCTCTTCTATTAGAAATGGATCAGTTCAGGGTGTGGTGCTTTATTTTCCCTTGTGTGCCCCTTGACCCCTGCCTGGGCCTTTAACTTTCACACTGCTCACCAACTGTCCTCCCTGTGCTTCTTTCCTCACAAACCACTTCCCAGATGGGGATAGGTACAGCTGTGGTTAGGGCAGAACTGGATGGGACAGCTGTTCCCAGCTCTGAATGTGTGTTGAGCTGTGGTTCCATCCTGATGCCAGCCATTGGAGTGGTGGAGAACACCAGTGGGATCCAGTGGGAGCTGTGGAGATTTCTATTTCTGTTACACAACAAACACAGAACAAAGCCCTCAAACCAGTAGTTGGTACCTCTATCCTTCCCACTATGTGTGGCAGAAATGGCAGCAATAAATCTGACTTTTAGGTTGTATTTCCAACTACACATCTGTCCTGGTTTAGGGCAAATATTTAGGAGGAAACCTCTGGGGGGGTCTCCTCTAGGAAGAGCCGATTCAAATCACCCCTCCCCCTACAGGTCCGGGAAGAATTTCCTTAGAGAAAAGTGGAAAAAACTATTTATTTAACAAATAGAATATTCACAAGCATAGGAAAAATTTGGATAATATGAAAACAATGAAACCTCTCCTTCCTCTGAAGAGATGGTAGATTCAGAGTCCGTCTGAGTCCAGTTCAGTTCTCCAGTGGGGGGGCCGATTGCTGGGCCCGGCTGTAGAAGTCGGCCGGGGGAGGGGGGGGGGGGGAACCTGGGGATTCCCTGGTGTCCTGGGCCCACACGATGCCAGCCAGTCCCAGGAGGAGGAAAAAGGAAAAAATACCCAGTAAAAGAAACAAAGTCTCTCCCTGCAAAAAGCTGAGAAAGTTCCGAGGAAACTCTCCGCTGTGTGCTGTTCCTGCACCCACCCAAGAGAATAAAAAAAAACCACCGCAGTCCACTGGAATGTAGCCTCTCCACTCTCTCAAGGCCTAAGTGATAAGATGTGACTCCTGCAGACAAACGGCGAGTAGTTTTTTTTCCTCCACTTTCACTCTCTCTGTCTCTCTGGGCCTAACTTAAAGCTGTAGAACTTAATGTCCAGCATAAGCAAGAGGACGATTAGGGATACAAACAGGTCATATGGCCAACCCAGGACATCATTATTTTTTCCTTCTCTTCTTTCAAAGTGCAAGAGTAGACAGCCTTCAGCCCTCACCAGTGGAAAGGAAAAATACAGTTGTAAGAAATCTTGAATCAGAAGTTGTGACTAGCTGCATAGCAGCCCTCAGGACAGCTAAATAATAGCTGACAGGACAGTCCTGGTTCAGACTTCTTAAATAGTTTTCTCACCCAGTACCAGATAAAAGAAAATGTTATACTTGATTAATCATGGTTTAATGTTCTACCAAAGCACACAACACATTTCTCAAAGCTACTTTTCTCAGATTCTTTGCTGTAACCATATGCAGAAGTCATGGCATAAAGGTAAAGTATTCCTATGACCCTTTTCAAATAGTGTTAAATTGAGTTATAGAATATTCCAAATGCTATATGAATAAGCAATTGCCCACTTGCAACCAAAGTGTTACATGAGTATTGCAAAATCTGTTAAGCAGGAAATGTTTAACATCAGCTGAAAGACATTGAAAGACATGGCTGACTTTGCTGGAGCTGAGCAAGGGATCCCATGTTGGGTTGTTTCTGACTTGCAGGTTTACAGGTTTGCAGTACAATTTTTAGACATTTTGAATTAGAAAGCATGGTCTAAATGGGAGAAAAACCTGTAGATCTGTAAAAGAATTATCTGTGAGGGGTTGTTAAAATGTGTTTCTGCAAGTTCACCCTCCCAAAGAATGGAGATTAACCACTGCATCTGAAACAGTCTCACCTGTACACTACACCACCAAATCCTTTGTCCCTGTCTTACTCAGTGGAATATATGCCTAAGCCCCTTCTATGTATGTTGCCAGGGGGTCTAGATAGAATCCTTACTGCCTCATATTCTGCAAACATTACTGTGGAATCTCAGGGCTGCCCAGGGCAAAATATCATCCCTTGGTCCCAAGCCTAAATAGTCTCTTGCATGAGTTTTCCCTGAACATTACTGATCCCTTATGATCTCAGAAAAACCTCTGTTCCCTGAATCAAATTTTATCACCTCAAAGATGAAGATGAAGCAGGGTAAATTTGTCAACACTGAAGACAGACTGAGAGTCATAAAGCACACTTGGCCTTATGTGGGAGCCAACTGCTCAATTCACAGGGAAGCACAAGCTCCAGGAGTAAAACATGAAAGTGTAAAAAAGGAGACACAAAATAAAATCATATTCTGTTTAGAGACAGAACAAAAAGTTTGGCTTAATCTCTGAAACACAGGCATGGTTTGCTATTTTCTCTGAACCAGTAAAGTTAATGTGTGCCTGTGGTGGAGATATAATTTAGCAGTTTTCTGTCTTGGCCAATTGCAGGGAGCAGAACAGCTTCTTGAGAAACTGGTTGTGCCTGTGGCACTCAAGTGTTTCTCTCCTTCCCCCAAAACAACTTTTATGTGAGGACTGGGATTTTGAAAACCATGCAGAGCTGGCCTGACTTTCCTCCTAAATGTCACAGGAAATGCTGGAATCCACTTCTTCTGTGGTTAGCCGGCGACACATACAGGATTTGGAAACTGTACTACAGCACAGATTTCCACATGAATCAAAACCGAATGCAGTTGTCCTGAGAGGAGTCTCAAAGGTTGGAATGATCCTGTGTGAGCTGAACATCACTTAGGGTAGGTAAAAGGTGGTGCAGCCCCTCTCTTCTTCCCAGGAGCACAGATGAGCTGGCACTCTTTCATGCATTGTGGATTGAGTCACAGCATCATTGACACTAATGGGAGTCATGCTACTGGCTGAGATGTAGCCAGGATCTCACCCTCTGTGACTGTCTGCTATCCAAAATTGGAGATACTGTGAAGACTCTCTCTGTTACCCAGAAGTCCATGTAAAGACTTTTTCCTGCTACATTCTCAGCACATCTTTTCAATCTGCATTTTTCTATAGCTTTTAAAATTTCCTAACATCGCATCACTCTGTGTCTGTATCATCTGTACATGTATTTGTGTTTTCATAGTCTATTATGTCAGTTTCTGGAAGGGATTTTGTGGACAAATATGAGAAATACAAACAGGATAAAAATATTTTATGAACTAGAGGAGAAATATTCTATTGAAGGATATTTGCATTTTTTGGTTTGGTTTGGTTTCATCTGAAAAACAGTCATTCTGAGAAGACCACTCAACATGAATGAAAACAAAAGTCTAGAAGGGATTCCTTATTCTTCAGGTAAAGAGTCTCAAAATCCTGCTGCAGGTGAAAGATATGTATTTGAGTTGGACTGAAATGCAGGAAGGTTATTATTTCCTGAGGAATGACAGTTTAAAAGAGAAGTAAAGAAGTAGGAAAAAAAGCTCTTTCTTTCTCCATCATTGTGGAGCCAATGAGAAATTAGGGTTTGATTTTTCCCAATCATTTGTTGTACATTATTGTAAGTCATTGGAGAGATCTCTCTGTTTCTTCAGGGACAATGTCATCTATGACACCTATGATTCAAAGCTGGAGAGGAGCTACTGGTGGGGCAGAGACTAAGTGAAACATGGGAAATTTGAGTTTGCTATACAGAAGAAATTCTCTACTGTGAGGGTGGTGGGGCACTGGAAAAAAGTTGCCCAGAGGCTGCGGATTCTTCATTCCTGATAGTATTCAATGCCAGGCTGGATGGGGCCCTGAGCAACCTGGTCTAGTGGAAGGAGTCCCTGCTATGGAACCAGATGATCATTAAAGTCCTTTCCAACCTTAACCATTCTATGATTCTGTGAGAAATAATTGCTTTGGTTAAGTGAGAGCAGCTTTCACAGAATTTTCACAGAGAGCAGACACACAGAATTTTTCAAAGATCACGGTTGTTTGCAAAGTGTCAGCAACTCAGGTGAATAAAGTCTGATCTTTCTCTCATGAAAGTTGTGGTCATTTTTCAAGAACAAGCACACACACACACACACACACACACACACACACACATATATATATATATATATAAAACCAAAACATGAATATATGGCACCTGGCCACAAAAGAAAAGATGGAGTGCAAAGACCTAACCACACTCTTGCCAGAGGCAGCATCTGAAGTACATTATCCAGAAGTGCCTGAGAACATATCTGTTGCTGCACACATCTCATGATCTCTGATGAGACTAGGACGTGCAAGGAAACAAGGACTGTTTATTTCTTATTGTTTATTTAATTGCACACAAAAGATATTCAATGCCTTTCTCTTGCACAAATTTTAGTCATAATGACTGAAAAAATCAAGGAAAAGTGTAAACTATTGCAGGCTTCTTTCCTGAGTTGGGAGATGTGTGAAATTATTTAGGTCACCTCTACCTCAAAAGACTATAGAAAAATTGTGACAGGTAATACACCATGCAATAGTGTCAGTCTTCTCAGCCGTCTAGGTTTTCTTACTTTTTTAACAGTGTGAGACCAAAGACTTTCAGATAAAAATATAGTGAGTTAATACAACCTGTTATTCAGCAGGAATCTGAGTAAGTTAATTAAATGCAAAAATGGTTTAGAAATGTGTGTCAATATTATGCAGAGGTAAAATAATATTTGAAAGAAAGTAATGAAATATGTCTCAGTTCTCTTTATAAGAGTCCTAACTGAAAAATAATTTTCAGAGTGAAGGAGAGAGAAGATGCTGAAATGTGTTGGCTGAATATCCTGAATGAGAATAATCCTCCTTAGGTTTATTATTTTCTTCTTATTTATTCTTATTTTTTCTTAATATTCTATATATTTCTTATTATTGTTGATCCCACTTGCTGCAAAGACATAAACGGAGGGTGTCAATGGGGTCCCTCAGGCACTTCCTTTCCTGTTGCCATTTTTGGATCCTGGAATTGGAAACATTAGTGATTGTTTAAAGCACCCTGAAGAAAGTTCCAGTTAGACTATAGATTAAGCCGCATACCTCTGAAATGCATTAATCAGTTGCTCTTTTGCTTTAGCTGAAAAGAGAGAAATTCTCATTTGGAAAAATTGTGGTACACTTGAGAATTTTAAATTATAAGCACTAATTTAGAGGGAAATGACATATTCTGTTGCAATTAGGTTATATGTGCCAACTTCCCTTTTCCTACCAAAACCCCTCCAGACTGGCCAGTAATCTTTGTTTGCAGAGATTCACACTCTTTTTTTCTCCTTTTTAATTTTTTTTTCTTTCCCAGTGTCCCTAGAAATGGCTGAAGAGGAAAAGTAGTGGTGGGCCCTGGTGTTAGTGTGCACGTAGAGGGATGACAGAGTGCAATATTGGTGCCAGTGTGCAGGCAGCTGCTTCTAATTGGGAAATAGGAGAATGTAGGAGCCATAGAAGTGTGATTATGTCTTCCTCCCTTTCTCCCTCTCCTCCTGCACCACTAAACCTCCCCATCTCAATATCTGCCTCTTTTTCCTTCATTTCTCTCTCTCATGTCTTTATTCTACTCTTCTCCAGCTGGTCTCAGGGTCTTGCGCCTGCTTTTCCCGTTCTGGTTTTCTTTTACTTCACGTTGTTCACCTGGCACAACAAGCCACAGTTATGACTGTGCAGTCTTTATGTACCACAGAAAAAAGTTGAGTAATGATCACACTAAGACTTTTTTGTTTACTATATCTCCTAAATATTTGTTAGATATGTGGGAAGACATTGATAACTCTTTTGTTTCAAAGGTAAAAAAGGAACCACTTTTTAACCCAGGTATTTGACATAAGTGGTTCACACATGTGCAAAGACTAAATTTTTTACATTGGTGGAGAGCCTGTGAATTCCTCTTTAATTTCCTGAGGATTGCTTTAGGGCAACATGCTGAGGATTCCCATCATAGCATAACCTAGTAAAGAAACTATGAGTTGGATGACACCAATAGGGATCCTTTAAAAAAATTAGGTATGTTTAAAGAATGTCAAAAAGTCCACTGGCATGTTAAGAGACCATGATGAGGCTTCTTTTTCCATAGAAAGCAGTGAAGCCTCGAGATCCCACATCCTTTACTGTGTCAAGTCCCAGCTGGTCTCTGGACAACTTTCACAGCTCAGAAGAAGTGAATCAAACCAGTTTAGCACATCCTTGCCTTCTCTGTCACAGATGACAGTGACACTATTTTAAAACTTGTGCAGTTAGATAGAAAAGGAACTGAAAATCAACTTGTGACCAGGCTGGTTATATTGCTCCTTGCCAAGACTTTCAAGATGTGGGGAGAATAATTTTAGAAATGCTATATATGTAAGTTGCGTTTAAAATCCTTTGCAAGCCTAAAAGGATATTTGGAGTTACAGTTTAAAAACAGTGGGATTTAGTGCATCAGGTTTTGGCAAATGGATCATGGCAGTTCCTACAGCTGACAAATTAATGCAGACCCGACAGACTAACATGTACCATGTGTTTATCTTGGCAGCAAATATGGAAAAATCATTTGGAGAAAATTTGTATTATTCAACTGATTTCTATTTTTGTTTTGTTTTGTGTTTTCTCCTTCCTTTAATTGAAATCACAAAAGTAAGGTTCAGAGAATCTTTCTGATTGGTACCATATTTATCATGGTATATGAATCTAACGATACCATTATATGATTTTTTATATATTAAGCTATCTGATCACAGTAATTATCTCAACTACTAAAATGAAACAAGACCCCCCACAATCCAGCCTGTAGGTAAATAGAGCAGGTAGTGCATTGTAGTGCATCTTCTGGCATGTCAGACCAGAAGATGCATTGCAATGTTTCATGATTTCACCTTCATTTGCAATGTGAAGCTTCTGAGCATCTAATTTATGAAAATTCAGATATATCTGTTTTCAAGATAGCTTATGAAAAAATAATAGTGTTTTTCGCTGAAGTGTTATCAAATTCTTCATCTTAGTATTATGGAGAGTAGAATATGCAAATCATAAATTGCTTATTATAATTTGTAGCTTTACAAATTTCATTATACTCAGTTGCACATGTTATGGCCCTGCATGACTTAACGGAGGAAAAGGACAAAAAATGATACCATGCTTGGATGGAACTTGCATGTTCACTTTGTCTTTTTTGAACCTTGTAAACCCTGTCACACACTGATTTTTGTACTCAGAAAATGCTGAAAAAACCTTCTGTCCCTTTTCATTGGACATTGGATTGTTTTTTCCCTTTTTGGCTCATTTTCCTTCCTTTTCCTCCCTGCTTCCCTCCCTACTTCCCTCCCTTCTTCCATTCACCTGCTATAGCAAATTGGGATGTAAATGTAATATCTCTAGCAACATCAGTTGTCTCTTTTTTACAGATTGGGGTAGAGCAGTATTTTTTACCTCTTCAAAATGCCTCAACTCTTTTGTGACCGTGTCTACATACCACAGAAGCTACAAGGCTATTCTTGTGCACATGAATGTTTAAATTAAACTGGATGTGTTTCAGGAAAAAAATTAAAATGTTCCAACCCAGTTGTAAGAATGAGCTAATTTTATGGATGGCATTCTATTAATTTGTACAGTTCTGTTAGGCAGGAAGTAGATTTCATGTCATTAATACTTTTCAGTCCTAAGATTTCTGACAGATGGTATCTTGTTGGGTTTCCCAATCCTGCTTGGGTTCTTTTTTTTCACTCTCTTTTTTTTTTTTTCCCCCTTCCTTTTAAAAGTTCTGATTACAAACAGTGAATAAATAACTAGTATTTTCCATCTGCAGAGAATTTAAAATTAGATTTTATTAGTGGTTGGGAAAGTATGCTGTGGAAACCTGGGGAGAAGTGAATGGAGGAGAGTGACCTTCAGTGACCATCAGCCCTGAATTTTCTTTGTTGTGTCCTCTTTCCTCTAAGCCCTACAGCTGGCAACATCTGCAGAGACATTGCCATGCCACCATTCATTTGGATTCCTACATCTGTATCCTTCTTTTTCGATCAAGGATCGAGAGGGTTTCTAGCGTTCCTTTTCCTGGGAATACCTGATGGAATGAAGGGACAGTAGTGGATGCTTGGGGAAAGATTCTGAAAAATTAGCTGAGGGTAAAGCAGACTTTGCCCCACAAGTTTCACCTCACCAACTGCTCTTAGATCAGAATATTCATCACAACCTCTACTTGCTTTTATGATATCCTGGTTGTTTTATTTCTTTCTTGACTTAACTCTCATGGTGATGGGAGATAAGTTGTTGTCAGGTACAACAAAACACTCTGTAACACCATGGTTAAAATGACCAAATCCATGAAGAGCAAGAAGAGTCAAATCATCCAATATTTTACTTGCATTGAGTTTGAAGCAGAGAGCCATGACAGAAATGCAGATCATTATCCAAGAGTGAATCTGGTTACCAGAGAAAGAATAGCCTTTCCTGAGCATCATGGTGGCTGCTTGAGAGCTATCCTTGTGCCAGGAGAAGTCTGAAGACATTAATTTCGGAAGGCTGGTTTCAGTCAAACCTTTCACAGCCTTGTAACAATCTTGCTTAATTTAATTTCCTTTCATTTAATATAATTTCCCCTCCCTTAATTTAATTTCCTATGTTGTGTTTTAATAGAAGATGAAAAGTAAAAATTGAAACAAAATATCAAGAACAGAGATGAAAGGAAGACATACCCAAACATATAACCATGATTTAGGTAAGCTATAACTGATATATTTGATAACACAATAGACAGAAAAATGCCATTTTCTTACATCTCTATTTCTGTGTCTCTGGCTATGGATTTAGATAGCTCAATACCAAGCTCTGTGCTTTATGGGGACATGAAAGAAACGCAAATGTCTTGTCCTGTAAATCACTATAGCTTCATCTCTGACTAATGAATCAGTGTCATTGACACATCCTGGAGGGAAAAAATGATCTTGCTAAATTTGTGCCCAACCCATAGTCTTGGATGTTCTGGTGGAGGTTAGGACAGTGCTGGTCACAAAAAAGGAAGACCTTTTTTTTTGTGTTACTTTCAGAAATACTCTGGGAGGGAAAACTGATGCTGGAATGATTTTTGTCTTTTCTTTTACATCCATTTTATAAAGTTCTCTGTATCCACACGTATTAGCATGCATACTTGCAACCTTTTACTTAGTTTAGTGTTTAGTGTTCTGTAAGTGTTCTGCAGGCCCTGAGACTAAATACCCCAGAACTGCAGAGCCAGGGAGACCAAACATTCCTACTATCTCAGGAACCCAAGGTCTCCTAGCAGGACAGATTCTGTAAACTAGGGGTTAGCCCACCCCAACCTCATTATTGGGCCCCCCTTGTTAGATATGCTAATGTGTAAAATCTATAACTGGTGTGTGTGATTGACATTTTGGCACACTGTCACCTGGGTGAAGTGGATGCATCAAACAGGATCCTGATTAAAATACTGAGGTAAAGACCCCAACCCCTTTAATCATGTCTAGTTTCATTTTCCTAACACCAGGAAAAAGGCATCAAAACCACACCAAAGCCAGCCAAAGAATATTCTAATTTGCTACCACAGTAAAACAATAAAGACAAAACCAAACCACATAAAAATTATTTCCTAAAGATATTAGAAAATGTTTAGACTTCAACAGAAAGATAAACACAGTAAGATATTTTATATATTTAAAATATCTTTTTTTAGAATGGATCTTGTATTTTTCAGTATCCAACAGATTGGCACTACTAAAAAGTGAAAAATTAGTTCTGGTCACAAATTGTTTTCCAGCTGTTAATTTCCCCATCCCCTTTGTCTTGTTTAGCCCATGCATTGGTACATAATTAAAATACTCTTAAATGTCAATTAACAGCTGTCTGTAGTGAATGCTTGAAACATTAGAAGTATCAGGGGCTGTTTCTGAGACCTTATTGCCTGTGACCATAACGCTTCTGGGAGTGCTCAGAGGAATTTTTGTCTTTAATTTTTATATTGTAGCCTGGCCACAACACTGGCCAATTAATTGAGGCTCATAAAAATTAAGACCTCCTCAAGGTCTTGGTTAGAATTATTTGGGGAAATCTCATTAAAACCACTCTTCTTCTGCTGAAATCAAACCTGCTACACCAACTTAGATCAGTTTTTTTTTTCCTTAGTAATGTTAGGATGTAGTTAATCTAAAAAAATATATTTTTACTCTCTGGCTTAAGTATTTTTCAAAGAGTTTGGAGAGAGGAAATATACTACTGTGAAAAAAAAAAATTGGTAACAATAAATATCGGTGCTCTTATGTTCAGGAAATTGTTCTTGTGTCTGCAAAGGAGGATGACAATTTGGAATGCAGTTGGAAGGGTATGGATGATTCAATAATTAAAAGGACTGTGATTATACCAAAAGCTACTCATGCTGCCATTTGTGACAAAAATAATTGGCTGAGGAAAAGTATGTCTTGGCATTAAAAAGCTCTTTATAATATATGAAATTGTTTCTAGGAATTCAGCATAACTGACTGCACAAATAGGGGTTCAAAAGTCTGAGATGAGTGGAAAATATAAGGAACAATTGAGATAGCTTCTGAGCATGTCTGGGCATGTTCGTCCTGATAATATTTTCATGCTGTTAAAGATGGAGGGGAGCATCTGCTAAGCATACAAGCTGGTGTTGACAAGTTCACCCAAGACAATTAAGGATAAGTTATTGCTTTAACAACATAGCCCCAAATGAGGGGCAGGGCAGAATTACATCATCTAAAGAGGAGCATCTGCAAAATTTCTCAGCACAGCTCCTGAGGGCATTTCTCCCTGGGTAAGAAGACTGGTACAAGAGCTTCTCTTGTGGCTTGGTGGTCCAGCTTCCCTGGCACATGTAGATCTGGGTGAGTCATTTCCCAAGAAAGTGAAGAAGCTGTTTTTCTGAATGGCTCTTGTGAAAATGTGTGAAGTGAATGGCAGCAGTTGGTTTGCCCAGGCACAGCAGGTCTATAGCTAGCAGAAGATTAAATGACAATTTGACAGCCTACTCATAACCTTTTATGTGTACAAACATTGCAGAGGACAGCTTCTCAGCTGATATCAGTCTACACATTTATATATCTCCATTCATCATCTTAGTCTTGCTTTCAGTGTAGATTGTCTCGATATTTTTGTTTTCATTTCCAGAGTTAAGTGCATTGTTTGTAGTCAGATCTGATGTGTCCTTCCAGTTTTTCCTCTTTCACTACCTTACCTTTCTGTTGACGTTTCAACTGAAGAATATGCTGGAACAAGCAGACCTGAGTTGCAACTGGGTTTGAGCAGCCTGGAAATGTCAATAACATCTGCTCTGCAATTAAGGAGTGTTTGAGCTTGTCCATGGACATCAAGTCTTACTTTTCTAACTCAGGCTGGTTTCCACATGATCCACATATGAGTGGCTTAAAGAAAGAAATAAGAAAAGAAGGGCTAAATGGAATATTTTCCTGAAAATCTTTAGGAACTGTAGTAAAGTGACATGACTGCCAAGAAAGCTTTATTAAATAGACATTAAAATTTAAAAAGAAAGTTCTTTTAAGAGTCTTGGCCCAAGTCAACTTTGTGGACTTGGCATACATTCTAGAAATTCTGGGTTTCTTTTAGTTCTTTAGTTTTGCTCTGTAGCCACTGTTTGACTTCAGAGCCAAAGGCCTATCAGTTGAAGAATAAGTAGCTCCAACTTTTATCTGAAGAGTCACCAAATGATTTGTCTATGGTTTGGTAATATTATGTCATTTGGTAAATGCCATAAAATGCAGTTCTTCTCTACCACATCTTCAGCATAAAATAGACTATATCTGGCATCTTATTTCACGATATGTTGCCTCAGTAATGTTACCAGTAGAACTCGGTGCAATATTGAGGTGATCCCTCACTGTAAATGATTATTCCTTGCTGCAAATATTAAGAATGTTTTAATAGTCAAATATTTTTGAGTACAGCATCCATAACTTATAGATTTTATTTTTGTTTATTAAGAATGAACTTAAAGCTCAAATTTATCATCACAAGGCCTAATGATAGGCACCTCAAATGAAGCCTGTTTCCATTGCTACGCTTAAAACACTTAGAAAAAAATGTTTTGAAAGCCCTTCACTTGGGAAGCTAACAGATTAGCTTGGGTAACCTTACTCTGGAAGATTTTTTTATAGTGTTTCTGCCTCCAGCTGTCCACCTCATGCTTATGCCAGAAACTATTAAATGATGCTTCCTTTTTTGGCTGAACTGTTTGACGCCACTTCATGTTTTTCCTAACTCCTTATTTGACAGTAAGATGATAAATTTTGGTAGGGTGGCAGAGCAAACAGCTAGGGGCTTTATAATCTTAAATTGCTACAGTGTATAAAATTCTCTAGACTTGGAAACACTATATTTCTGTCTTCCATGAAGCCTCCCTCATCTGCTGCAGAAAGAGGGTGCTATCTACCCAGTCAGTTAAGAGGAATTTACTTTTCAGAAATTCCTTGAATAATTAATTTTGTAGCTTGAAGCAAAATTTTGTGGGTTTTGTTCATTTTGACTCATAAAAAATAGAAATCAGCAAAGTACCCAACCTGCCTGAATAGCAACAATACTTGCTAGTGTGACATGAAAGTTCACATCAGGGTCCTGCATGTGTTGAACAGTAGAAGCAGGAAATCCTTCCTAAAACTGATAGATTTCTGGTGGCTGAATGAAACCAGCTCTCAGTGTAACATAACCTTTCCAAACTCTGTGAATTGCTATGACACTGTATTCCAAAAAATGTATTGCAATTACACATGGGCATGACTCCACAGGAAGCCTTTTTTTTTTTTTTTTTCTTCTTCATTAAGTATTCTGATCCAGAAGCAGAAAATAGCTTAATTTGTCATTGAGTTTTTCCTGCCACTATTCTTTCTATTCTGTCATCCCATGGTCTCAGCTTCCCAGGAAGATGAGGCATGGGACAATTTGTCAGAACAAAACAACATGGATTTCAGTTTTCCAGGCTAAAATTCATTGCAGTTCAGTAGTCCCTATGTGTGAGGCGACTGAAGTAGTGGTGGGAATGGCATTACATAGCATAGCATTAGAAAACAGTAAAAATCCTAAAATAAGCTGCTCCCTGACCTGCATAGGAGCACAAGTAAAATCAGGGCTAAGTATTCAAACTGTATCACCTCAATCCTGTTTTGATGCTCCACAGGTTTTGAATGGCTCAATGCAGAAAAGCTGGCTTGCAATGGTTTTGTGTACCTAGACTTTCCTTAATCTTTGTTTACACAGCAAAACAAGGAGGTGATTGCAGCACTAACTAGAGCTTAAGCCCTCTGGGCACCAAGGGTACCACGTGCCATTTGCTGCCAGTGTTCACACCTAGCCTAGGATGTCTTCACTGCTACCATTATGTCCGGGAGTTTGGTTTTGATTGGTTTTGCTCCATAATAGAGTTGCCAAGTATGGCAAAAGAGAGGCATTTTGTTGCTCAGTCCTGTCCTAAGGAAATCTAATCTAATCCTGACAGCATCATTGTGTGGGACTCATCTCACCTAATTTTAGCTATTTAATAGTTAGGCAGCAAGCTGAACTAGTTAACAGTCGCTGGAGGGGCATGGCCATGTCCAGAGGATGGTATATCCTGGCCTGTGACTGCAGTGACTCATTTTCTGTCAGCAGCCATCTCTTCCTGTTGGCTGCTGAGGAGTCTAGATGACCAGCTTAGATGATGACTGTAACCTTCTGGTAACAGATGTTGGGTAAGAGGAATCCCTCCAAATAATTTTTATCTAGTCAGGGCAACATTCCCATCTCAAGGTACATTGTTTGTAGCCAACACTTGGCATGCAATGTCTACCGAAATGGCTGCAGGAGCTGTGAGCACAAGGAGTGTGATACTCTCTCCAAGCCTGGCCAGAGAATAGGGTGTGTCTTACATTTTCGTTCCCCTTGTTTGGTATAATTAACCTTAAGCTGCCTTTTACCAATGGGTCATTACAAAGAACACACAAAAAGGAATGATATCACTGCACTTCGTTTATGCCTATACAGAGATTTGCAAGCCACAGAGAGCTAAATACACATTTAGACCATCAAGAATTACAGTCCTGGGCCTTGTGCATCTCATCATTTTAGCTGTAAATAAGAAGAGGGCAGTTCTTGCCTCAGGGAGTTAAAGTAATTTGACAATAGATGTCTAAAATATTCTGGAGGTGACCAAGCTATGAAATGGACCAGTGGTATTGAGCAGATTCATACCAGGCCTAAATTTAATGTTAGGTGTCTAATGCCAGGCTAGCTCAATTATGGTGATTCATAATGTTTTCCTGTAACACATGGAGAAAGAACCAACCTAATGTTTGGAGAAGCCTGACTTCTTGAAATTTGTTAGAGATGTAGTTAATTTCTGTTTTGAGGAGATGAGAGGGAAAAAAAACCCTAACAACCCCCCACTTGCTTCTGATCGGCAACAAGCAATAATTTCTCCATTACTTCAGTGATTTTTTGTCATGATTTCTTTTTCCCATGCAGCAAACTCAGACACTGAACAGGAGAAAGTTGAATTCTCTGTTGGCTCTGACTATTTTTTCTTCAAAACTTTCTAATACATGAAAGGATTTAGTTTGAAAACACCATTTTTTAGGCGGCTAACAAAGATGTCTTTTTTCTCTACTTTTTCTTGGAACTGCTTCTTAGGAAAAAAATCACAGAGGGGGGTTAATTTTTAAAATAAAAGATGCTACTCATCAGTGACCTTTGCATGCTTAAAAAAATTGAAAGAAATATTGAAACTTTTGATACACTGCACAGACAATGCCCTTCATATGAAAATCATTGTAGAACACTGAAATGCCCTATAGTCTTTGTGTTGTGATAATCTGCTGCATAAAACTAAGCAGTCATAAAAGTAACCATTTAGGAAAAAGGTTGCTATTTCATCTGGCTGTATAATTGTTATAATAACAGCATGTCTGAAGCATGAGAAACTTTAAGAAAAGTGTAGACAAAAAATATCTTTAAAGCAGCCAGTGTCTGTTTCCACTAAGCTACTAAATCACCTCTTATTTCAGACCAAGGTATATGTTTAAATTTCCATCCAAATTCTAATCCAGTGGCTTTAAGCTAAGCTAGTATCTGCTGCTGAGCTGGATCTACTTTTGGATTAAGGTTCCAGCAATGTTTTTTTCTTAATTGTGCCAAGCCACTTGGCAAACTGTGTGCATACAGATGCAGGGCACAGAACTCTCTCTTCAGCTTCAGATTAATATATCTTTTTATCTTTCTTCTTGTGCTGATGACGCAATATCTATGGATAAAATAATCTGTTTTAGAGAATGCATTATCATTATAACACTATAGTGGGGTATATGTGTAGAATAATGACACACTTTAAAATGATTCATACAAAAGTACAGAGTTAAATGCTATGCCAGACTACACACCCAAAGGCTTGATATTCATTATACCTAATTTAGGTACTTTTTCTTGGGCCTTCAGTTCAGTGCTTGCTTTCTCTCTATATATAGTGAAGCATGAGAGACATTTCTAAAGGTTAATTTTAGGTGAATTCTGGAGGTGTTTCCATGAACTATAAGAGCAGCCTTTATTGTTGCAGGCCTTAACCAGGATGAATCTGATTTTAAAGGCATTTTCAGCTCAGACTTTGCAAAATGTGAACCCTTTCTGAAAGGAAACAGGAGACCTGATTACCCAAGATTTGAAGAATTCCGAGGTGCTTTTTTTGCTTCAGTTTTCCCTAGTACGTGCTCCAGTCACACTGCTCAAGGCACAGCAACAAAGACAGGAACTGGGAGAATGAAGAACTGTCCACTGTAGGAGAAAATCATGTTCAAGAACATAAAATGAACCTGAATGTGCACAAGTCCATGGGACCTGATGGAATGCATCTCTGGATTCTGAAGGAACTGTCAAATGAAGTGGTTAAGCCACTATCTACCATATTAGAAAAGTAGAAAATGGGAGGCAAGTGAAGTTCTGCTGTAATGGGATAACAACCTCCATTTTTAAAAAGAGAAATAAGGAAGACCCAGAAAACTACAGGCTGGTCAGTCTCATCTCAGTGCCTGGCAAAATCATGGAGTAGCTCCTTCCCAAAATGTGGCCAGCATACTGAGGGAGGTGATTCTCCCCCTCTACTCCACTCTCGTGAGACTCCCACTAGTGCAGCATCCAGCTCTGGGACACCCAGCATAAGAAGGATGTGGACGTGTTGGAATGTTGGGGTTGTTCAGCCTGGAGAAGAGGAGACTCCAATAGTAGCACCTGCCAGTGTGTAAAGGGGGCCTGCAAGAGAATTGGAGAGGGACTTTTTATAAGGGCATGTGGTGATGGGGCAAGGAGTCTATGTAATGGCTCTAAACTGAGAGTAGGATTAGATTAGATTAGATTAGATTAGATTAGATTAGATTAGATTAGA
>JAHLSL010000017.1:8864382-8922100 GCA_025920805.1 Petroica traversi
GATTAGATTAGATTAGATTAGATTAGATTAGATTAGATTAGATTAGATTAGATTAGATTAGATAGAAGGAAGAAGTTCTTCCCTGTGAGGGTGGTGAGGCACTGGAAAAGGTTGCCCAGAGAAGCTGTGGATGCCACATCCCTGGCAGTGTTCAAGGCCAGGTTGGATGGGGTTTTGAGATACCTGCTCTAGTGTCCCTGCCTGGGTACGGGGCTTGGAACCAGATAATCTTTAAGATTCCTTCCATCCCAAACTTCTGTGTTTCTGTGATTGCATTGTTATCTGATTATCTGTATGAGAACAAAATCTTAGAGTGTAGGGCAATGACTATCTCTAGAAATAAAAGATTACTAAAGCAGTAGATCTGAGGACTTATGTGCAAACCTTATTATTCTCTATGGAATATTCAGGGGTTTTGTTTTGGTCATCTACCTTCTAAGATATTTTCTGATATTCAATGCATAATATTTGATGAAATTGTTCTCTAGCGGCTGTAAACAATTGAAATTAATGTGCACCTTTATCATCCATCTGTAAAAGAGGAAGTTTCTAAATTAAGAAGGTTGTACCACACTACTTTATAGTCGAGACCTTTTATTCTTAGATAAGAGCAATAACTTCCCCACCTGGTGGGAAGAAAAGAAAGCTGGCATAGCTTGTAGCATCTTTGAAGTATAAACCTTGACAAATAGGGACTTGTTCTTTTAGTTTATGCACATGCAAACAGAAACAGTGGCAGATGGATGATTGCATTGCCATGGATGGATGATTGAAATTCCATTGTATTTGTACATCGTGGTTATAAATAGGATCAAACTTATAAACTTTTATTACATGTGGAATCTCCCTATCGAGCAATAGATTTCCTTGATCCCTCTAACTCTATTTTGAGGCAAATAAACTTTAGTTATAAAAATTTCAGGACAAAATCTTTTGATCTGTATTTCTCTTTGCCTTCTGGTGGCACAGAGATCTATATCCACGGTAATTTAACTCTCAGGGGTTTCATCAAGCCACTATAAAACTGCTGCCAATAAATCCAGTCATTTACATAACTCGAAACATTCTGCCATGCTAAAAAAGAAAAGTTGACTGCTGAGCACCAGGATCTCTAAAATATTCCTACACAATTGATCATGGATTTCTCCATGTCACTTATTTTACCATTTCAGTGCAATGCCATATGTCCCTGTATGATTTTATAATGTGGCCCATATGTTTGCTTTCTTTGATGAAAGCCAAGAAGGCAGCAAATTATCTGCAGTACTGACACACAAATTGTATTTTTTTAAACTTCTGAGTTTAGTTTAATTCTTTTATTTTTTATATTTTGCTAGTTAATTGCTTTCCACTGAATATCCATATTTCATGAAAAGTTTTAAACAACTCTTTGGTGATGAAATGTTCTTGAATGTTCCTAAATAGCAAGTGTCACAACATAATCTATTCAATTTTTAAGCCAGAGATAGTATTTATGAAAAGTATGATCAGAATTTAGTGTTCTGCAAAACATTAAGAGGAAACAAACTTAAGATCTAATTCTTCCTGGGGAGCAGAATTGTCTCAGAAATTAATTTGGCCAAAACAGAAATCTGGGTCTCAGCTGTGAATATGGAAATGGATTTAAATGTTTTATGATGAAAGTCTTACCAGGTTTGAGATGAATAGGAAAAATTGAATGCAATGAGGATTGGCTAAAAATTACCTAAACCAAGACTCTCTCCTTATCCATGTGCATAAGCAGGTGCTTTTGTGGTTTTATGTGAAAATAACTATGTAGCTTTGGTCTTTGGACTTTTGGTGGCATAATATTTTAATCTTGATGTGGCCCAACTGAGTATATAACTATATATGTAACAACAATATAGCTGTGACATTTTTTCAAAGCAGAAAAGGTTGACCAAAGATACAGATGGTCTGCTTAAGTCCTCTACTGTGTTGTAGTATGCTTTATTGACCATTCTGATTTTTGCAGGGTTTTTTCACTGCATATAACATACTTCTTATTGTTTAAACTTCTTCTAAAATTATTGATAATTACAAATTATGGTACAGATCCTCTATTAAGAGACATTTGGAAAAACTAACATAAGCAAGTTAAATACATGAACTTGAACCATATTACATGACTGTGTGGACACTTGATCTGCTAATTAAATATCCTTCATTCAATTTAACTTAAATCATTTCCAAACCAAATACAAATAAATCATATTAAAGTCACAAGTTCAGTAGGAGGAGATCCACAAAGAGATTCAGGCAGTTCAGCAAGTCCACATAGAAAGCCTATTCAGCACAATTTTTATGGTGCCTGGAATTTACAGCTACAACAACTACAAATATAATCCCAGCTGATCTAAATATTTCCTATTCCTTACCCTGGAAATCAGGTAAAAGAAAAGTTAGCATTAAAATTGTAATTCAGCTGCTAACTCTTTATAATTTTTGAAAGTGTTTTTACTATGCAACTTCCAAAATCTGTAGCTTTTTTGCCTACCCCAAGCACTGCCGACAAAGAGAAGATGGAATTAAAACTGAATTTTCAGAACATTTACAGAGTTAATGCAGAATGTAAATGCTGTTCAGCAGAGGTGGTTTGGGGGTTTCTGTGGAGGCTTTTTTTTTCTTTTCATGATTGAGCACATAATGAACCCTTCCAGTCTGGCTAAGTTCATTGTGTAATTTAGCAGGATGTATGGATGCTGCAGCGTGGACCTCTTCTGAGGCCCATTACTTCCTGATCTCAGCTATCAGAGCATATTTATGATATGCATAAAGAGGAATTTGGGTCCATTTAAGGTTTACTGGTTATTGACCACTAAAAGTGCTGAAGTGATTTCAGGCAGCAGTGAACATTATATTGGAGATCAGCATTTTGCAGGACCTTTTTTATCTCAATAAGTGTTGATCCTTCTTAAGGCCTGCCAGCTTTCTGGTCATCTCTGCTGCAGAGCAAAGACCTTTCCTGTCTCCAGCAGGGCTTTTGAGTTGAAACCCATACCTGAAGAAACTAAAAATGCATAGGACTATTTACTAAGACATGCTAACCCTAAAGTAAAAGAAATCAAAAGATTCAGTTGAATTCTTTCTGCTTTAAATTCAGCAGTCCTTGGAGGATGTCTGTCAGTCTCAATGGAGACAAGGTTGATGGACATACTGGAGTTTTATCACAAGCTTTTGTGTTTCTTTCAAACTTTGTTCAAAAGGGCATAATGGCCATTTTTTCTCAGTCCAGAAGTGGGCAATTGCACTTTCTGCTCTTGTAAAGGATGATCTTTTTCTGTTCTCATTTTTTGGTTTTTAGCTTCAACTTCTTTCACTAGTTTAGCTTTGCTAATTTCACAGATTTATGTTTTTAATGCCTTTCTGCCATTTTAGTATCACATTTATGCATACTCTATACTGAATTCAGGGTTATAAAGAAAAATCTTAAAAATTATTTCATATTTCTTCACTGACAGAGCTCTACTTTCAGAACATTACTAATATGAAATGAAGGCTGCATACACAGCATATTTTGAATAGGTTTCCATTTAACTATTTCTTCATGGCATATATCAAAACTTTGGGTGGAGGGAGGGGTTTAGATACAGATAAGCACTAAAAATAACTAGATGCTTTGAGTTTTCAAAACTGGACTGAAAAACAAGTTTTCCAGTCTATTTCTGCTTTATTTTGGTCTGGAAATACTGCATCATCAGCACTGGAACAACAGTTCCTCACTCCGTCTTATCAGTGGGAGGGCACTTGTTGCCAAATTAGCCCTAGGAAGGCCTAGCTCTGGAAAGGGAAGTAAAAAGAATGTAGTCTAAAAGTAATAAAAAAAGTGATGGAAGCCCTCTGAAGATGGAAACATGAATATGTGTTTAGTATCAGTGGCCAACATTTCCAAAAGCAGTCAAGCAACTTCAAAATGTAATCATTAAGGTGATTTTGTAAATATTGGCCAGTACCAGGAAAGTTACAGTTTTTCTATTGTTTCTGAGTTCTGAGTATTGTGTTATCTACATTTTGCTCCAGAAAACATAGAACAGCAAGTAGAAAGCTAAACATGAATTAAAACTAAAAATTATTTTTCTCAGGTTAAGGCCTAGTTTTTTGAAATTTATTTAGTCTACTGAAAAAGTTGCATACTCTTATTTAAAAATTGACTAACATTGCTGTCGGTGTTCCAAATATGGTAAAAAATGGGTCAGTGGCTCAAAAATCAACTCATTCCCACTTGAATCAAGTTTCCTCTGGTATTGCATGAGATAATGCCATGGCTATTTTTTCGCTAAATGAGTTTAGGGCGGTTTATTTCACCATCAAGAGATTCTAATTCTGGATGAGCATGTTTTTAATGAGATGTTGCATCAAGAGTTTTCCTATCAGGTAAATTAGCAAGAGTCCAAATCTGTGTCCTCAAAAGCCTGGCTTATGAAAAGAACAGAAATAGTACCAGTTCCTTGGCTATAATATTTAGTCTTTCACTAGCTTATACTCTGCCATTTGAAGGGAATTCAGAACTAGAGCTGTATTTGCTGTAGCTGTAGATATTTCAGCTGTCAAGCAAATTATGGTAGAGAGGCTGAATGTATACATATATACCCAGAGAAAGAGACTTTCTGTCCATATTTAATCTATCTTACCAATAATACTTAGGAAGCTGGCTTCCTGCTATCCCTGGCATCCTGATAGTTTGGCCACAAGGAGCTGTTGGGGATTTCTTTATACTTGAGAAGAGTTGTTTGGGAAAGCTGTAGTACAATAGCTAGGCCAAAAATTGTCCTGAGAGGAGGCATTCCATTGCCTGAAGGAGTCTTTTTGTTGGCATCCCCAAAGAGAATTATCTATACAAGCAGAAAGATTTCTTGCTGAGATGGTAGCCATAGTTTACCAGATTTTTTGCAGACAGAGTTGTATCACGTGGGACTGACTTTTAGCATTTGTAGCTGCTTCTTTTATACTTAACAAACGTTTCACACCTGTTTATTCACCAAAATCTTACTTTCCTATATTTTCAATCATCCCTTTTTTTGTACTCTGCATGTACACTATATCCCTGTGCCAGATACCACTGTGGGAATAAAGAGCATGAGACTCGGAAAATGACAGAAACATGAGTAAAGATTCATGAAGATAATCATAGCATCTCAGTGCTTGAGGGAAATACCACTTCTTATGTAGCACAAACCCATTCTTGTCTTTTCCTTCTTTTATGGTAAGACTATATGTGTGCTATGATGCACACTATAATTATGTGAGAATTTAGAGGTTTTTTCATCTTTCTACTTCTTCTATTTGGGCATGAATCCACCCCAAAGCAGCAAGTCCTGTATGTAATCAAAAAGGAACTGAGATAGGGGGTTGTTCTACCATCTTGGGAAACAAATAATAGTCTCACAGCATAGTTTTTAACCAGTTTCCTTTGAAGCATCAGAGATCCTACAATGATGCAAATCTAGTTAATCTGCTGACCAAAAACAATGGGATAATTAATGGAAGGCTTCAGCTTTGAAATTGAATTATTGTGATCTGAGAATTATGAGTTGGATTGAACTGTTTGAAGGTTTTGGATATAATTTTCACCCCATAAGTCTTGGAGCATATCATTACTGAGCTGTCACATAACTACAGAGAGTTTGCTCAGGGATAGATGTTTTATAAAACTGAACAAAACTAAATATTTACTTTCATTTTATTATGTATCTTTTGTTTGGGATTTTCTTCATCAAAGTGTTTAGGGATTTTAAGGCAGTGTTTAAGTGCATTTGGAAAGTATATTTCTTTTCAGGTTACATGAAAAAGCACTTAAAGCAATTGCTCCACTTCTTTCTGGACAAGGCAAAGGAAAAGCACATGACAAGGTGCGAGATTTTTTTTTGTATGTGCAAGTGCCACCACATTCTGTAATTATCATCTCTTGCAACAAAGTAAACCAGGGAATATTTCTCATTAAAACTTCAGGGTTTTTCCACCATTCTTGTGCAGGGAAAATGCTTAAACGAAAATGCAAATGTAGTGGTTGGTGTAATTTATATTCCCTTAAAGAGCTCTGTGCACAACTAGGATGATACAAATCATTCAGCTTTAATGAGCTTCAGATCAGGCATGCAGACAAAAATTTCAATACTTATCACTGCCTTAATTGTATATTCATTTTGATAACACACACCTCACCCCAGGGGTGTGGTAACTAAGGCCAAGTTTATTCTTGGATTGCTTTACTTATAAGATGATGGAGAGGTAAAGCATTCCTCATGTGGGTGCAGTTAGCCTGGCATTGTTCTGCCATAGAAACACACCCTGCCCTAAAAAAAGGACAGTTTGATAGTATAACTGTCTGAAGATTAGGATTTTCTGTGAGCATAGCTGTGTCAATCAGGAATCAGTCCAATACATGAGTGTCAGAATTCTGAAGGGGGAAGCAGACCTTAGGAATGGTGCAAAATGGTCCCTGAGCTGAGAATGATGAATAGCACTAACTCCGTGGGAACAGGTACGAAATGTACCTGTATTATTTCAGATCATTGCCTGTTCCATTTCCATATCCAGTGCGTCTCCCAAATGACTCGCTCAGTGTAATAAAATAAATGTATTATATTTTATCTGATGCTTTCTCTGCTGTTCTCAGCCACCTACCTATCTTATATTCTTTCATCTGTATGACTCATCTTCTTTCCTTTAAAAAAGCAACATGTCAGGGCATTCAGGATATAGCAGAGAAAGTAAAAGCATGGTGAATTTGTTTGATCTCTTTTCCAGGCATTCTGCTGGATTAAAAAAAAAAAAAAAAGGCAATTCCTCAAGTGGAATAAGAATGGACATGTTTGGAAACTCAAGAAAATTAGGTTCACATTGTCATTATTCATTTTCTAGTGGGATTTCAGATACATTTGCTGCATTTGGTTATGAAAATTTGGACTGATGTTATATGCTACCTAGGAACCTCAGTCACAGTTCAGAGCACACTGTGAGGTTCATAGAGGCAAACAGAAAAGTATTTTGTGTCCTAAGGAGTTTACAATCTGAATGGAAAATCAGATAGCATACAGATAGAATCAGACAGAGAATACAAGGTAACTAGTAATAAGTTTTTTTTGCAATGTCAAAACAGATATAGGGAAACCTGTCTTGTGAGAGAGACGAAAGTGAAACGAGCTACACTTATTTTGTCTATCAAAGTCAAGGCTGAATGTAGTATTCAAAGATACATTTTGGAGATAGGTAAATATCAGGGAAAGTGAAGAGCTACTGAACTATAAGGACAATTCAAAGCAGAATGCACACAATTTCATTCTGAATGCAGTTAGGAAGATCTGTATCTCTTGGAAGCACAGAAATGTCCTTCCAATGTGTAAAGTGAGAGAAACGAAATGCAATTGCTTTAAGACAGAGCATGAGGCATTTACAACAAGATAGGGAGGATCCTGGATTTAGGATCTACAGCTTGGCATGTGAAACCGGCTCTTCAAGTTGCCGATATCTGGAGGAGAGGATGGATGAAGGCTTGATTGATGTTTGATGATCCTGTCTATTGGCACTCCAATCACATGGAATTCAATTAGCTCTGTGCTTCAGAGTCTCTGCCAGATAGGTGCTAGAACAAGGAAGAATGTTCTCTTTTCCCCTTAAATGCTAAATATTACTTCTGGGAAAGATAGAGTTTTACTTTCATATCTCAGTGACCAGTGAGAAGTCCTTGTGGTACTTAAGATTGTTTTGGCTCATGCGCTTTAATCATGTCCTCAAGGCTAAACCAATTATATTTCAGGATGTGTATTCTTTCTTTCCTATAAAACCACTAATATTTTGGTATTTGGATTTTTTGGGGAAAATTGCCTTCCTCTGATCTATTTTCATCTAAGAAACTCCTTGCTTATGACATGGACCTCAGATACTGCATTTCCCCCTTTTTTTCCTAGTCTATTCGTTTGGGTTGGGCTAGTTTTTGGCACTTTTGTATGTGAAACTTCTAATAATGTTCCAAAGATTTCAGGCTGGGTTGTTGGGGTTTTTTCGTGTGTGGTTTCTGATCTATGGGATCATGCAGTAAAGAGCTCTCTGGCTCTGTGTTAAATGTGAAATACTTCACTGACTTCAATTGCAAAGGATGTAGACTTTTAATTTCGTAAAAAAAGACAGCGAGGTAACACTGTGAATGCTTCTTGTTAATATAGGGGAAGGGAGGACATGAGAAGGGCGTGAAAATGCTTGCCTAAAATACCTGCACATGAATGCTGTAGGCTGACTTCCCAGGGGCAAAGTTTTGGTATTTAAAGAGCTTACATCCTTGTCTTTCCAGGGCAGTAAGTCGGCAAGTACAAGTGAAACAGCTTTTGTGAGATGGAGGTCTCTGGTGAAGGAGAGGGAATGATTGGGAAAGAGGGTGTGGAGCATTGTATCTTCAAAGAGCATGCCATGGGGCAGGGCATGAAGCCATTCTTGGAGAGATTTGCTGAGAGAAGATGAATGAAGCAGGCAGGGGCAAAACATGTATTTTTGCTCCCAGAGCTCAGAAGACCAAAGGCTGATCACAAAGGGAGTTCAGACCAGTAACTGCTGCTGGCATTGGCAGGAGAAAAGGGTAATGTCTTAAATCTATATATGGAAGTTGCATGAAGTTCCCTTGAAGTGATTTGACTCTATTTAACAACCACAGGGGAGACTGTTAAATGTTTCTGTAGCAAAGTCCACATGAGACCTCCATTGACTCCTTATTAATTGAGGGATTTACCTGCTGGACTGATGAATGTTGATTGACAGGTGGTCAAGTATTCATGGGCCCAGTAAACTGAGACTAGACAGGGTGCAATCAAAGGACATAAAATCTTCTCTGCTCCTGGCATTTTGTCACTCTGCAATTCAGTCAAAGGTTTTACAGTACTGATAAAAGTCACAGGAAATAAAAAACAGCAAACAAAATAAACCAAGAGTAATTCAGACCATATAATTCCAAATTCCACTAGAACTCTAGATTCTGGAAAACCTGTTTTGCTTTGGAGATGTGTATATTTTATTAAAAATTTTTCCAATATATCTACTTATGACACCTTTTACTTGAGACAGACCAGATGCAGGCTGCGATTGCAGATAAGACATTGTCAGGCTCTGGCATGCTGGTAGGGGTTCCCCAGAACCATTCCAGGGAATCAACTGATGTTTTTCAACAGAAGTTCTTCTAAAGAAATCAATCTGGCTGAATATACCATCACTTTTGGATAAGATATTGCCTCATGTAAACCTTCCCATCCAATCTTTCTCCAGCACTGGATCAGAAGAGCAGGCAGGTGTCTGATGCAGATTTAATCAAATTCCCAGAAGCAGTTAGGAAATAACCTGCTGATAGTTTCTTATCAAGAAAGAAATGAAATGTAGGCCTCTTAGTGGAATCACTACCTTTTGTTTCAATTTTAAATTATTGAGGTGTAATCTAACCGCTGAAGTTCTCGTTTTCCAAATAAAAGTCACTTTCCTATCTGAACTCTGCTAGGTTCTTTCCCTCAGATAAACCTCATGACTCTGTGTATAGCTGATTAACTTGGTGAATAAAAGAGATTACATGCAACTTCAGCCTTCTATCAGCCTTAAATCAGTGCCTTTCACATTCCTTCCTCTTCTTTTCTAGTAAGAGAAATAGAAAATATGTTGACTTTGCCATTCTTTCCTTGATATTATCGCCAAGATTTCATATAAAATTTTTGCTATACATAACATCAGATCCTGATATGTGGATGTGAATCCATCATTTGTGTGAGAAAGAAGACATTTGTTTTACATTTTTTTAAAACCATGCTTAAAAATACATCTTACAGAAAGTGAAAGAAAGATGCAGAAAATTATAGTGTGGTCACGATATAAATCTGTCCTGTAACAATGCTTTTGTTGCAAGTCCTGGTGACAAATACAAAACTTCTGTGTGAGAAGCACATTCAGAACTGGAAACCGCAAGTTGCAGAAGGAGTAATAGAGAATCATGGGAATTCTGACATCCATTAGAAATCACTTACTCATGAGGATATAACAGCTGATTTCATTGCTGATCTTTAACCATAATTAAAAACCAGGAAAGCCAGGGATCTGGCTAATGTACTTTCTATCCAAAGAGTAACATTTATCCTTTATAATGGAAGCAGAGATTTTTTTTTTCAGTGACTACGTGATCACCATGGCATAATAATATCGAATCATGCCATTGCTAAGCATTTCTCAAAACCTCACAATTTACTCTTGTACTTTTGTTCTTTTGTCTTTGACAGCTCTGATGTTTCCCTCTTTTGTGTTATAGAGGGAAAATAATTCTGTCTTGAGAAGTGTTTCTCATCTGTTTTCCATCAGAAACCAACAATTCTTGTTTGTAACACTGGATTTTAATTGTAAATACAAACCCACCATTTTGGAAATTTTATGAGTTTGCAAATAGACCTTGACTAAATGTTCAGTGTTTGGAATCTGAGCCTTTTTTTTTAGCAGCAGCTGACATTTGGTCCTACATGTGTATACCCTTAAACTTTTAGCTTCCTGCTGAGAATATAACCAAGCAACCTGCTATGTTTCAAGCTATCATTATTACAGCCTTGACTGTCTCCACATTGTTTTGCTAAGGAAAGGAGGCTTTTGAAACTTCTTGAAAGTCACTCAAGGGATTTCTTCCATCCCCTCTTCACCAAAGAGCTGAGTATTGACTAGATGATGTGGTTTGATATTGTACAGCCATGCACTGCATTGCAAAACATTTCACTTACAAGAAATTAGGCTGAATTACAGAAAAGAAAATCACACAGCATCTGTAAGCACAGCCCGGATAGGAAAGCATCCCTCTGTCCCCAGACTAGCAATATTGCTGCAAGTATAAGGCTATATACAATGTTTTGGGAGAAACAAGGTCCCACCACAGATTTCCTATATAATTTGGGCAAGTCACTGTTTAATCTCTCTCGCAATTTCCCATCTTTAAGGGATGGACCACAACACTTTGATTGTCTTGCCCGTGAGGCAGTTTGTGAGGGTGTTTGTGGTATAGACTGTCTCTAGTTTAAAAGCACAGCACTTAGTACAGTGGAGCTATGACCAAAACATGTTTCCCTAGGGACTTTTGCAATAAGTATGGTATGTATTTGTCTTCATCATGGCAGAGTACATATTTTTTAGACATACAGCCAGAGTCTGGAGCCTTAGAGATCCATAGTACTGCTATGGCAGGGTTTTTCTCTCACCATCTCTATACAGAGCAGGTTGACAGCAGTTTACAAGTTTCTTTCACTCTCTTGGTTGCCCTTTTGCAGGAGTTGGAGGGTCCTCTCAGTCTAAAGGTTCTTTGAGCAGTCAAAGGTCAGAGGCTAATAACAGGATATTGAGGTCCCTGCTGTGACCAGCAGAGACCTTCAGATGGAATAAATTTAATGAACTTCACGTGTTTGTAGTGTCGACATTTACTTGAGAGATAATTTCCTTGACTCCTTTCATAGTCATTGCAGCCAAACAGTCACTTCCAAGATGGGATTCATTTGCCCTAGTTAAAGTTACTATATAAGGGTTGCATAAATAATCCCCTGCAGTTTCCTATTTCTTTTAATTGACTACAAAGAGAGCCCAAACAATTACCTCATGGGCAAACTTCTGCTCTTTTGAGGAGGACTTCAACTTGTGGTGCTCATACAATATCTATGGAGTCATCACACTTTCCCAAGCACTCTCTCCATTTTAATTTCTCTCACTGGGGAAACTGGGGAGTAGTGATATGATCATGGTGCAAGACCATGCAGTCTGATTTTGACCCAATGCTTGTTACACTGAGTAACAGTGCAGACCTAGAATTGCTATTTTGTAAAATCCTTGCACCACTTGGTTGAGACACTCTGTGGTTGAAACTGTGGAATGCTTGAGTCTAAAGAACTTAAATAAATCTGCCTCAAACTAGAAACACAAGTTGGGCCACATAAATGATGCTTATCATTAGTACAATGAATTATACATTTTAAGAAAAAGAAATCACCAAAAGTACCAAAATAGCAGCTAAAAATGCCACCTGAACTAATTCCTTAGTCATGTGAAGCCTGCTGTTGAGTGAGACTCTTTGAGTAATTTCCAAACTGAATAAAAAGCATGCTATGTCTGCATTAGCTGAGTATCATAGCTCTTAAAATAGAAAATTCTCAAATAATTTTGAATTTCTAGGGGACAAACAGAAGGCTTAGTAAAGGTGGTGTCATGTGGCATGAGTTAAATAAAAATGAGTGGAATGACTGTTAATAATTAACAAGCTTGACAGCACCATGCTATCTAGCTGCTGAATAATCAACTGCTTAAAGCACAGTGTCCATTCCTTGGGACACTGGTGGAGCAAAGCATCCTGTGGTAAAGGTGGTCTCATGTGGTTTCTCTGAAATACTTGGGCTGATTAGACTAGTTTTGCCATTGGGTAAAGTCTGTCCAGGGGAGAAGATTAAACACATACAATCTTTGCCACCTATTACAGAGCGTGTTTCTAGTTACTGTCAGAATGCATCCCTGTTTGCAGACTGCTGATGACAAGTGCCAGCATTGTGCAAGGCTCAGGTGATGTAAGATCCTTTTCTAGTCATTTGAACTCTTGTCATATTTATGGAGGCCAAATAATGAAGCCTCCTCTTTCTGCAGAAGTGCTCTGTTGTGAATACTGCTGGCCACAATCCTGCTCTCTCTTGTGGCATTGTGATTTGCACCCTGAGCTCAGGAAAGGCCTCTGAAAACAGAAGAGCCTTCAGGGAACACAGCAGCTTTAATGAGAAAGCTGCAGTTTAGGGACTGTTACTCCCCTGCAAGATCCCTGCCTTCCTCCTGGTTCTTCACTCTATTATGCTTCTCCTTTCTGGCATGCCCTAGTTTTGTGGGTTTTTTCCATCACCATTGCCATCATACTTCTCTTCCAGCAACTTCTTCTTACTCTCTGTCAGCTTTCTGAGCATGATTTTAAAACATTCCTGAAGTAAATCTGATAAGAATAGATAGAACTCTAAAGGTAATATCACAGAAAAGCCAATGTAGGGTTCTACAAAGGAGGCAGACTGAATTTTTTTCCAACTTGCTTTCATCTCTTCATAGCCTTTGAACTTGTCTGTGTCAAACTCCCTAATTGTCCATAATAAATTCAAATAAATACACCTGAGGAGTAAATCACAAAAGTTCTTTGGCACTAGGATGGCCAAGAGAAAAGAGGTGCTCTGAGATCATTATCTGAAGGAAAAGCTTAAATCTAAGCTCAGATTCTTAGACAGAGTAGAAGAAACAGAAACTGCAATATAACCAAACTGAAATTTTAAATTTGAACAGGCAATCAAATATCAGACATAAATCTATAGGAAGTTCCTTTTCAATATAAGTTAAAAACTTCTTTACATTAGTACAGGTAACTGCACTCTGGAACAGGTTGCCCAGAGAGGTTGAGGAATCTCCTCCACTGGAGATACTCAAGAACTTTGTGCCTGGGTGCAATCCTGTGTTCTCAAGGGTGATCCTATTTGAGAAGGGAGGTTGGACCAGATGATCCACTGTGGTTCCTTCCAATCTGACTCATTCTGAGTCTGTGAGGGCATTAAACTTCTACAGAGGTTTTGATTTTGTTTCGAGGACTGGCCAAACCAGTATAATACTTTTAATGGGTATTAAGATTATTCTTATAATGAATCATAATTAATGTCGCCTTCCTATATAGAGAGCAAAAGCTGGTTACCTATAGCTGATGTTTGTCTGGGATTCAATTAAGACAGTTGAGCCAATATTACTTTATGACCCATTTTGTCATTTACTCTTAGTCCCAGCTCTTCTATGCAGCTACTACATCCATGTATATGCACAAATTTCTTCAAGTAAACACTTAAGTAATAATATAAACACTATACATTTTGTAAAGTTGATTTTTTGAAGAGTTGAGGTTCAGGCTGGACATGAGGAAGAATTTCTTCACTGAAAGAGTGGTCAAGCATTGGAATGGGCTGCCCAGGGAAGTGATGGAGTCACCAACTCTTCAGTTGTTCAAGAAATGACAGGATGTGGCCCTTAGTGCCATGGCTTAGTTGGCATGGTGATGTTCAGTCAAAGGTTGGACTCAATGATTTTGGAGGTCTTTTCAAACCTAATGATTCTATGATTTAACAATATGGTTTGTGTGGTTTTAATTAAGATCAAGATGTGTGATGACGCTAATTATTCAGAGCAGCTTTGGCTCACTCAGTGCTTATACTTTCTTATTTACTCTGACTACTCATGCTTTCATTCTATTATAATTAGTTAATGCATTTATAGTTCTTTAAAAATCTGATTAACAACACACTTGTCAGATTTTCATGCAGATTCCTCTTTCATGCTCATCATAATTTGAAAATGTTCCCAGATTTCTAATACAATGTTAGAATTAATGATGGGTTGACCTTGGCAGGCTTTCAGATGCCCACCAAGTTGTTGTGTCACTCCCCTCCTCAGCTGGACATGGGAAAGAAATTATGACTAACACTTGTGGACCAACAGAAGAATGGGGAGATCACTCAGTAATTACTATCATGGGCAAAAAAAATTGAATTGGGGAAATTAATCTTATTTATAGATAGAGTAATAAAAAATAGGAACAAACCTAAAAATAGCTTCCCCTCATCCCTCCCTTCTTCCCAGGCTCACCTGTACTTCCAACTTTTCAACTGCCTCCCCCAAGTGGTGCAGAAGAATGGGGAATGGGTCTTGCAGTCAACTCATAACACTTAATTTTTGGTGTGCCTTCCTCAGCACACTTCTTCTACTTCAATGTGGGGAAAACCTGCTCCAGCATGGGTTCTCCATAGGCTGCAGCTTCCTTCAGGGCACAAGCACCTGCTCCAGTGGGTGATCCTCCATGGGCCACAAGGTGGATCTGTGCTCCACTGCTGATCTCCTTGTGCTGCAGGGGCGCAGTTGCCTCACCATGGTCTTCACCATGAGGTGCAGGGGAATCTCTGCTCTCCTCTGGTGCCTGGAGCTTGTCCTCCCCCTCCTTCTTTGCTGATGTTGGTATCTGCAGAACTGTTACTCACATGTTTTTACTCCCACATAGCGCTGCACAGCTTTTTCTAAGTGTTTCTTAAATATGCTGTCACAGAGGATTTACCAACACTGCTGATGGACTTAGCTTTGGTCTATCTTTGAGCTATCTAGACAGGGTTCTGTTTGGCATTGGAGAAACTTCTGGTGTTTCTTCTCAGAAGCCACCCCTGCAGCCCCGTGACTACAAAAATCTTGTCATGCAAACCCAAACCTGTTTTCCTCTGTCTTTTCCTCATGTATTAATTTTCTGTTCCCAAGCAATTCTTCTGTGGTAGTTCTTCATTCAAACTCTGGGTTGACTGATTCCTTTACCCCCACTGCTACCCCTGCCCTCCACTATATCTTCTAGTTCTTGTTTTATCTGGTCCTGCTGTCACTATGTGGGCTCATCAACTCATTTCCCTCATCTTCATAAAGGCATCACAAGCAACCCTTGTTTTTCAAATCAGCCAGCTCTCTACTAGATTCAAGCTGGATACCAGCAGAAAATCACTGCAAGGTCAAGATAGTCTGGCATTCTGATTCCACCCTGCATCAGGGGAGCTAACAACCCTCCATGAACAACAGCATGCCCAGTTTTTGTTTTTCTAGGTTGATGCCTTTTTTCTTTTGTGTGGTCAGCAGGAGGATCCATGAGAGATTTGAGCAAGGTTAGACAGATTCTTGTGAAGATGTGAATCATGTCTTCCCAATCAGAGGGACCATGCCACTGACTAGGATTTACAAGTTACAGCTTCAAGCCCTTGAGAAGTTAGAGGGTTACAAAATGGAGATGTCAAGAACTGGAACAAACTATCTCTTCCCCACTAAGTTAGCTTTTGGAAATCATTGTTTGGAAAACAAATTTATAGCAGCCTGAGGCAAGCCCAATGCTTATCATTGGTTCAAAAAGGAGTCTGGAATGAGAAATGAGAGGCAGATGGAGGGAACCAAGGCAAAATCCAATCTGAAAACTGGGAAAGAAATTGCTACAAGGATGCCTGCTGTGGAAGGATGGGCTCTGAGCTCAGATGAAAAAATGCTGAAGCCCGACAGACTTGTGAGTGACAAAAGTGTTGATCCCACTGTGAGATGACTGTGTCAGGGGGTTGATATCAGGGTCAGGATATTGAAGGTCCGAGGAGAGTGTGTAACCTGCTCACAATATGCTGGAAGGCACTCTGAACACACATCTGTGCTACCTGTTGGTGGACACTAGGTGACCAAATCCTTCTCTCAAATGCATCCCACTTCTTTCTGTGGAAGGAATTGTGCATTACCCTCTCACCTGCAGGCCTTGAACAAAGTGGCAACTGCACAAAACAGATAGGACAGATATAACTTCTAGCTGGACATAATTCCAGTAACCCCTTCAATTTCAACTGGCCATATCGTGTTATCTACTCACACACAACTGATTTTTTTTTCATTTTCATATGAGTCGTTGATAGCTCTCTTATTATTAATTTATTCATGCTCAAATGCTACAAGCAAATGAAGGAAACAATATGTTGTTTTCCAAGATAATATTCATCATGGTCCTGGGACTGATTTTACATCCCAGTGTATAATTGTGCCTTTTGGTTTTCCATTGAATGGTGGGGTCAAAGGAAAAATGTGTCTTTTGCTAAATCACTGACCTTTGAATTTTAATTGCAGAATAACTGTCTCTTGGAAGTCTGTTCTACTGAATCATGTCCATTCAGGCAGATTTTAGTGTAGGAGACCTCAGATGAAATGAGAGCAGTTTCCACAAGCACAACTGTTAAGCAAGAATAGCCAACATGCAAATAGCAAAACATATAGGGAAAAGTCAAAATCAGTTCTGGGAAGGAAGCCTGCTTGTGTTTGTCTTGGGTGTGGGAATTCTCTGGAGGCTCTGCAACAGCAATGTGTTCCACAGCCAAGGAAAGGCGTGAGTCAAGCTCCAACAAGTTCCCAGAGGAGAAGCCTTGCTCAGCAGGGCCATGGGACAGCAGCAGCCCAGCACGGTGCACCAGCTGCAGCCAGGTGTGAACTGCCCTTGCCTGTTCCCCCATCACCTTGGTACTTGGCTCACCATCACCTGGCACAGGAGTTCAGGCTGCCGTGCAGCAACTCCTGTGAGTGCTGCTGGGGCTCGTCAGCAGTGCTTCCCACGTGCTGAGATGGTGCCATTTACCTCAGTCTATTTACTTTTCTGACTTGCAGTGAGGAGTGCAGATGGGATATTTAGTGTCTGCAGAATCTAATAAAAGATAAGGGATACCAGGGGATGTGCTTGCTCTGAGAAGCTGAACAGATGTGCTAAAATTGAGCTGTATCCCCAAAAGGCCTTTCATGTCAATTTGTTTATTTTTTGGACAATATCAGCCTGACTGAATTGAGCTATCTGGATTTTATGTTCCTGGGAACCAGTTTCATTCACAGAGCTAATGCCAAAAGTTTTAAATTATCTAAAACTAAAGGTGATTTCTAGAAACCAGAAAGACCAGATGTCCATAGGTCTACCTTCTCTTCTGAGGGTAGAAAAATATAGCTTGAGGCTTTAGAAAAATTTGGCCCACTTCAGGACTCATTCACTGGAAACTCATTAACTAGTCTTGGATATTATCACAGTAAGTCAGAAAGAAGGAAAGGCAGTCTTACTGTTGTGATAACTTGCTACAGGGGCCATGAGATGTTCATTTTGCAGATATCAGAGGATATAAAAAAATTCTCTCACCTGTGGGCTGATAGTCTCAGAAATTAAATGAAATATGTACTCCTTATCCATTTAACAGACAATGGGAAAAAGAACATCAAGAAAGCTGTGCACTGCACATTTCTTGTGGAAGTACATTCAGTAGGAAAGTGGCCAAAAGGCAAAATTTGAGCACTGCAGACATCCAAGTGATGAAGTCTGCAAATAAACTATATTGCACGCCACAATCTGTTTAACTGCAACTAAAATCCTAAAAGATGGAATTCTGACAAGAAGACCTACTTAGCTCTTTGCTTTTCTAGTGATTCAAATCTCTGCTTATGTGAATATTTTTATACTTTCACTGATAATATTTTACTCTACCTTGAGCAGACTTCAAAAGATAGTTTGATTTTTTAATGTTGTGAGAAGAGTAATCTGATTTTTTCATAAATATTTGTGACTTTTTTTATATACTATAAACCAGAAGTAGTTGCCGAGGTACCAGGTTGGAATAGAATAATATTTAAGTCTTCTATGTGTAAACTGAGACACTTCTGCATGGCACTGCATGACATATTAAAAACTAAAAAATATTTGACGTTAATAATTGACTCAGGCTGCTGACAGTTTTACAAAAGAGTAAAAATCTTGGTTATGGAAAGTTATTTACTCCTTCAGGACAGGAAAAATCACTTTTTCTTATAGAGCTGAATTTATGAATAGGACTTGATCAGATTTTATTATAATTCCCTCTTTTATGTGCTGTGCAGTGCTGTCTTTCTTCACTGAGGTTAGTGGGATGATGCAGGATAAACGGGTCCTGACTGAGTTGTTTAGCTTGCCCTTCAGCCCACTTTGAAGGAGCAGCACTACATTTTCTGCATATATTACCTTTCCCTTCTTATATATCCCTTTTCTCCAGTGCAAACCTGCTGGCTTTTTTCTAGAAAATGTGTAAGTTACAAGTCTAAACTGCAAACATGAATTACAAGTATAACTAATACAGACACCAGTATATGAATATAGGAAAGTAAATATTGTAACCAGGGTAATCTGAACCTGACCATTTTGAATAGATGTCAACTTTGCAATGATGTTGAGTTCTGCATCTGGTCCGACTCTTGATTATCTCTTCTATATACATTATTTCAGAATAAAGAACAAGATCAGAGCACTCCTGAAGAGTTAGAGAGTCCAAGACTCCAACAAAAACCTCCTACAGAATCCTTCATCATATGATTTCTTACATTTGGCTCTTTGAAGTTAAAGTAGTCCTCCAAAAGCTGAAGTGACTAAATTTGATCGAAGCCTAATTTGCTACGTGTGTAAGCATATTTTCCAAATCCCCAAGTATGAGCAAATAAATGATCATCAGATTTTTTGATTCTACAGAATATTTTTAGAGGGAGTGATTTTTCCCTTCCCAGGACTTTCTGAATAGCTTTTAGTGATGCAGTAGTTCAACAGCTAAGAATGTTCATTGCTCACCTGTGCCGAATTTGGCTGAAACAGAGTTTTTTCTTTATAGGAGCTGGTACAGGGCTGTGTTTTTTGATTTGTGCTGGAAATAGAGGGATGAATTAGCTATCATTGAGCAGTGCTTGCACAGAACTGCCTGCTCTGCCTCTTCCCCCAACCCACCAGCTAGGAGGCTGGGGGAGCACAAGGAGCGCAGTTAAAAAAACTCATCCCAACTGACGACAGGGATATCCCATAACATATGGTGTCATGCTCAGCATATAAAACTGGGGAAAGATGGAGAAGGGGTGTTGTATGTGGTGTTTTGAGTTTGCCTTCCTAAGTATCCATTACCTATGAATGTTCCCTGCTTTTCTGGAAACAGCTGCCTACGGGAAGTAGTGAATGAGTTCTTTAATTTGCTTTCACACTTAGCTTTTGCTTTGCCTATTGAACTCTCTGTATCTCAACCAGAGTTTTCTTGCTTTTAGCCTTCTCATCCTCTCCCCCATCTCACTTTGGGGAAGTGAGTGCCTGGCTGTGTGGGGCTGAGTTACCCATGAGGGTTAACCGTCATCACCCAGCATCTCTGCTGTAGAAGATATTCTACATATTGAAGGATGATTTTCATTAATTTATTGTGATGGAATTGTTATTTACTTTAATTCTCTGTTAATTCACTGTTTGGGACATGTCTATACCCTTTACGTTTGGTCAGGTCAACTGAATGAAACTGAGTGATGGTACTGCTTCAGAACACGAGGAGTCCTGTACTTGCTGTGTGAAGAGTTAAACAACTGTTGGTGTACAAAATGAAAAATTTGTAACAAAAGTAATAAGAAGGACACATGTGTCTCAAAGTATCTCCTTGTCAATATTAAATAATTCTCATTTGTGTTCTGCCACATACAGACATCCCATAAGCTGTATATTTTTTCAGATTTAAAAGGATGAGATGTTGCAAATTCTCTCTTTAAAGCTGAGTTTCCTGGATAGCTTTTATTGACCTTGGGCCCAGACTGAGACAGTAAGTTTTTGAATCCCTTACAAGTTCTTGATTCAGTGATCACTGACAGTGGTTCTCCTACATTGTCTGATGCTAGACTGTACATTATAGACCTGAGATATTTATTGGGGTAAGCCTTGGAACTTGTGGTATCGATACTGAAAGACCCAAACATCTAGAGGTTCTGAACTCACACTATCAATGTGCAATTAAAAACCCAACAAAAAGTGACAAAAATTGTAAAATTAGAAATTCCAACTACTCAGAATTTTTCTACGCCATTTAGCTGTTTTTGGTGTGTGATTTTTGGGGCAGTATTTTGAGATACATGAAAGGAGTCTTTATTCATGGGAAAAGATATTCAATACTACTTGAGGAACAAGTTTCCTTTATGGAGTGTCCAGAAAAGCAGTATTTAAGTTTGAAATTCTTACTGGATTGTTTTATGGAAGTCTTATATTATATAAAAGGAATAGAAAAATTAAGAAAATCCATTCCCAGAACTTTCCATATTTTCTTTAAGATGAATAAAGAGCTCTCATTCCCAGTTCTTCAAAATCCTTTTGGATTGACAGTGATGTAAATGACTTTAAATCAGGTATTTCTAGCTATAATAGATATAATACAGAGCTGCCTACAAGCTAACCTGAAGAATTCAGTAATCTGAAAGAAGCCTGAGAACCTACAAAATCCTGAGGTGAACCTTACTGCAGGGGGCAAAGTTGAAAAACATCTTCATGCCTAGAAAGTCTACCATTAGAGGGACAGTCTTTCAGAAATGCCCATCAAGGATAATATTGTGCCTTTTTCTCCTCTGACTTGAATGACCAGTTTGAAAAATCAAATATACAAAAACCCCCCCATGAGTACAGAATCAAGCTGTAGATCAGGATTAACTCCATCCACTGAAGTCACAAGTTTTAAAGCAATGAAGCACATGTGCCACACTGCCCAAAGCCAACAGTTTTCCAAGTGCTTAGCACATGTCCTGAATGTGTTTAGAAAGCCCTGCCAGATATAAATTTTCTTATAAACTGAAACAGTGCTGGGGTGTAACAGCTGCTTTGACATCTCATGAGGTCAGTTCTTCTTGCACTGTGTTGAATGTTACACTTGCAGTGTACTGGACATCCTGTCAGCACATTCCAGTAATTTGGTGGCACAGCCAAAATTGGTAGAGAAGAGAAATTGTACAGGCAACAATATGAACTTGTTAGTTAACTTATGGCTCAGGATGTTTCTAGACAAGAATGCTGGCATCAGTTGCCTAAAAACTAGTGTAGCTCTGCCAGCACTCTGGAAGTGGTGCATGAAATTTTAGTATGAGGGCTGTTCAAAGTGAGCTTTTTATTCAGGATTAGGAACAGTGAATGCTAAACCGTGGAACACCCGGCAGTGTGCCCTACTCCATGCTCAGAAATACACTCCAGTTAAATAGAGCTCTGGGTGGAAAAAACATGGCCTACATGATGTAATCTCTTTCTGAGATGATCTTGATTCTCTGAAACAAGGGTGAATAGGTCTTTTCTCAGTGACACACTCTACCTGTCTCTGTGGTCCTATTGCCAAGCAGACTGGGCTACTCTGATTTTCAATGCAGACTGAAAGCAACAGCAGCAAGTAAAGTATTCTGGTTTCACGACACAGCTCCTCATGTGGCAGCTCCCAGGAAGAAAATCTCAGCCTATTTAATGCAAGACTAGAGTCTGATTAGTTCCAGGAAATCTCATGCCATGACTTGGTGCTCTCTCCTTACATTATCTCTTTTTGATCAGAAAAACTACAGTCAGGTATGCAATGACTTTGGATGCTGGCAAAATAATGCCCTGGAGATGAAATCCAAGAATTTTTCTTTTTTCTAATTTTTTTTTTTTAAATTTTCCAATTCAAAGCACATCTCAAAGTTTTTCTGGCTCTTTCAGTGAAGGAGGTTAACACAGATTTTTTTTTTTTTTTTTTTTTTTTTGCTAGGGCTGTTTCAGTTTTACAGGCACAATGAAGATTTCTTCACATATGGGTGGAAAAAGGAGGCATTCCAAAATGTTTACCAAAGAATAGCTGTTACAAAACTAGCATCTTGCTTTTTTTCTTGGGTAACTTAGCATCCATAAATGGCAAGAAGATTGCTCTGGTACTTCAAGTCCCCCTGCATTATTCATTAGGGAAGCTCAAGCTGAATAATTTTCTCTGGGACAAAGCTGTTGCTAAGCTTGAAGTTTGGGAGATCTAATAATGCAATTTTGCTTATCCTTCTTCCCAGGAAACTCTTCCACTCACATGATGTGAGGATATCGTGACTTGGCAAAATCACACTTTGTGCTACTTCCTGGATACTGGACAACAGGACAACTGTGTGAACTGAAGAGAAAATTTATTAACCCTGACACTTCAGCAATCAGTCAAAATGAAAGGAAGAGAGGGCAGAGAGAGTGAATGAAAGGCTGGATAAAACTAGGTCCTCAAGACAAATATTGTATGATATAGCTTTTCCCAAAATGATAGAGAAAGCCATATGTATATGCACATTTTATAATATATGTCCTAATTTCCATGATAAATGTAACTTCATCTCTGTCAATTAAAGCTCCATCTTCTATTTGTCTTATTATAGGGTGTGACACAACATTCAAGATGTCTATTGCTCTTTTTTCAGTCACTTGTGTACAGACTGAAGGAGTGCACAATTTCCTCTGCTGCAATTTCACTTTAAGGACATAGGGATTTCATTTTTGGACAGCCAAAGAAATCTTCCCTCGAGTGGAGAGGGCTGGGGTTCAAAGCTGAATGACAGCTTTTGCTGATGGTTAGCTTTTGGTCACAGTGTTAGCAGTGTGATCATGAGAGCACAGTCTCCAGGCAAAGAGGCTTTGGCAAAGAATGAAGGGTGAACTCATCAGGGGAGGCATACAAGAAAGGTGAAAGGAAAATAGAATCTGAAAACTGATTTTCAAGTAAGACATGTTACAGAGACTTAAAGCATTTCTTCAAGATTGTAAATAGTAGAACAAGGCCGTCTGTCTCTGTGCATCTGTCCTTCAAGAAATTACTTGACATGTATAAAAGTAGCAGAAGAAACAGTCTGGAATTATGTCCAGCACCACTGTATTAAAAGAAAGGACAGAAAACAGTGAGTTAATTTGGCTGCAGCGTTATGGAACATTTGCCAAAGTACTACTCTGGTGCATTTTTCTTAGCTCTGACTCCCTAAGGGTGTTCCATCTCACTTCCAACTTACACTGCAACTCTGAGAAATTACTTGTTGTTTCAAAGAGCCTATTCAAAGGTTAGAGGCTCTTGGAAATGTACTTATTCTGGCACTCTCTTCAGAAAAATCATGGGCTGAGTGAGCACAAAGACTACCTGTTGATGCCTAGAAATGGTTCCTTTGTGCCTGTGTGAAGATACACTGGTGAATTGTTAGGAAGAAAACTAGCACCACTTTCCCCTTCACTAGGCAGCTTCTGCATATCATATCATATCATATCATATCATATCAATCATATATGATATGATATGATATATGATACTATATCATATCATATAATATTGTATCATATATCACATATCATCTGCTTCCACTGTTGTCTGGAATGGGACTAAGGTGTGAGCAATATCATTTAAATCAGGGGAAATCACACGCCTAGTACTACACAGATATACCTTTTATGAGACTTACACATGGTTTAATATTTTTTGAAACACAAAATATTTTTTAAAAAACCCTTGGTTGTCTGATTTTTATAACTTGACATATATTCTTGCTTGTCTTTCTATATGCTTTTTAGAGCTCCCAGTTAATTTTTGCATGGATCTCCTGGGAAACAGTTTATGAAGTTCTGATGGGAGATGAAATCAGATTTTTTCAGTCAGATATTTTCTAGTAGCTACCATTTTTTTTGCACAAATTAACTGAGGTTTGCAGAATAGTATGTACCAACGTGCACCATATATGTTAAAACAGCAATTTAATAGTTAAATTTTTTTTTGGCTCACCTCTGGTCACCTAAAGCTGAAATCTTTCATGATAGAAGTATGACTCAATAATAATTTCAGTTTTATTGAACATAGAAGATGTGCAAATTCTTTGTCAATGATTAGTATAATTCTTACATTTTGAATGTAAACATCACTATAATAGTGAGAAATTGACAAACCAAATCTGAGCAGCAGATAACTGAATCCTGTGTTGCTTTAACTCTGTTTAAAGCCAGGGAGTTTCTTTACAGAACAATGTAATTATCAGTACACTGTGATTTTTATGTTCACTTGTCATACTAGTTGCCTGTGGTATGTTCCTATGTATCTTAAATATCCACCCATTCTTAACATGCTGAATGCCTGCAGGGTTACTTGCATAAAATAGGTGTGTTGCAGGAATACAGTGTGCATTTTGGTATCTTTATTTTAGAAAGTGTATTTTGTATTCAGCCCTGCACATTGTGCTTTTTCAGCTCAGTAAATGGAATTCATGGGTATTTATTTAAAGTGCTGATTTTTAAATAATCCATCCACAATCATTTCTTGCATTGATTATAAGTGATTGTGAGTTATTACTAGTACTAGTAGAATGCATGTATATCAATTCAGAAGAACTTTAAAAACATGGGTTTGTCTTCAAGGCTCACAGTGACCCAAGAAAATTGGTCATGAAGTGACCTTAAGGATCAAAGTGACAGCACTGAAAACCCAGCATTGGGATGAAAATTGAATAACTCACAACCAGTCCAGCTGGTACAATTATTCTAGCCTAGCTTTAGAACAGACTTTACAGTCACCACCAAATGGCCTAAAGTCAGAATTTGTGTGTTGGCCTCCCCTGACCCAATGCAAATGATGCCATTAAGGAATGAGGGAAAAGAGTTGTTTGTGTAGATCTGCTTCTAAACAGAATTATTTTCAAACTTTTCCATGCAGCATCAGCTATTTTTCAATGATAATATTTTTATTTCCCACTAATCCACTCACAACAAGACATAACATTTTTGTTCCATTACTTTGCTAGAATTCTTATTTGTTCTTATTTCCGTAATTTATTTTGATGTCCCCACATCACTTCTTTAATCCAATTTCAGTCTGAACGGCAGTGCATTAACCATTTTATAGACATGAAAGTGGCTTGTGCCAATTTAGAAAAAGCACACTGTTTTTCTTTTTGCAAAGTTGAACTTGTTAGGGAAACTAAAAGGTTAATGCTATGACAAAATCAACCGCTGAACCAACATTCTCCTAAGTCCAATACTAAGGCACTTTATATGGGCACACAAGGTCTAAAAACTGTTTAAAAACCTCACTGAGAAGGAGCCAAGAGAAATATTAACAGAGTCCAACAAAAGGCTCTGAAGAATGATTTTGTATTTTCATGTGTCCTTTATAGGAAATTTCTTTGGTAGGTTTTTGAAGCTTATGACTGAAAAGGGATAGAGATGTTTCAACATCCAGGACTTCAGCAGTGGCAGTTGTCCCTCTTTATTTATTCCAGCTTCCCAGTAACCCCTCAGCTGTCTTTTAGAAGGTTTGAATCATTCTAATCCAAAAAGAGTGAGGTACTTTATCACAAGGTTTACTTGGAGAGTAGATCACATTTAAACATTAGGTTCTTAAGGTGTGTTGTGGACAATGACCATCACGAGACGGGAATTTAGAGTCTTATGTTGAGCTATTGAGCGTACTCTCCATCTTGGACATAATTATATTTTTCTTGATCTTGATTTCCAGGTGGGATGAAGATTACCACAAATAGATGGAACTCCAGGAAAAAAACAGATGCAGAAACATGTCTATAGAACAGAGTCTGGAAATCTGACAAAAATTATAGTGAACAAAAACCAATGATGTCAGAATGAATTTATTTTTATTTATTTTCTTTTGCAAAAACTAATAATTTTTCATTTGAATAATGACTCGGCATAAAAACAGGTATATATTATTAATTATTTTATATAAATTATTACATATAGCTGTGTTATTCTACTGTTTACAGAAGGGGTTTGCATATCTGAAGTGTATGTGTAAAAATGTGTAATTACTCTTGACAAACATTATATATTAAGCTACTTTTGGAAAAATGAGATCCTGCATTTTCATATGGATGTCTTCCTCCCAGACTTGAGATACCATGAGATAAGTGATTTATAGCAATGTGGAGCAGAAATACCAAGACTGGGGCATAATGTGATTTGAAAAGGAAGATGTTTATGTTTGATATCATAGTAAAAGAGAATAGAGACACAGACAAAATAGATGGCAAGTGAAATGATTAATTAGCTGTGAAAGCAAAACTGCCTTCATTTAAATCAGAAAAAAGGATATGGTGTCAGCCAAGGCACAACAAGAAACAAAATGCTTCAAGGAGGTCATGTAGGAATTCTCACTATGGTTATCCATATATCAAGCTCTGGTCATGGATGCAATTGAAGATTGAGCATCATGCCATGCCAAAATGAAAGACTAAATGGTGATATTTTCCACAGAGAATTAGAAAAGGAACACTGAGAAGAATGCTATGTGCTGTCTTTTAATAATGACAGCTAGACAATGGAGCTGACAGCTAGACATCCCTGAGAAAATGTCAGAGGCAAAAATTTGGGTTTGCATGGGATCAATGAAGTTCAAATAAAAAATATAGTTTTGTGAGATATTTGATTGAGATGTTACTTGAATTTAGTTTAGTGGAAGAGATTACCACAGTGCAGAAGAAGAGGTGGTGGACAGGAGAAGACATGGACAGCAAAGAAGAGAGAAAAGAGGAGTAACGCCAAGGAAGATAAGGAAAAACTGAGAGTAGAAGGGCAGCTAAATAGGAAAGATGCATACAGTCCAAAAAAGAAGAGAAGCTAGAAAAGAAGTACTGCTGTAGTTAGCAATAATATTGGTGGATCAGGAAGACAGAAGAGCTATGCATGAGCCTGAGTTTTGGTTTTTAAGAGATTTTTGTTGGCAAAATTTTGAGAAACTATCAGACTGGGAAGTATCTAGGATTGAAGAAATTCTCCAGACACTGATGTTGAGATGAAAGCTGAAAAGGTAAAAGATGGAGGTTAAAGCTGATGAGCTAAATTGTGTTATATGTGATGTTTTTAAGATGCAACGGACAAATGGACTACTGCTGCATGATAAAGAAAAGTGGAGGGACACTCAAGAATTAAAGGGAAGAATATAGAACTGGTGGGAAATATCTACTATTGTACCTGACTGCTGTTTAATGCAAGTTATATTGCTCTGTTCGTAAATTAATCACAAATAAACCATAAAAAATGCACCTTTTTTAAAAAAATGGAGGGGGTCATTCTATTCAGGCAAAACTAGCATATGGCTGGTTTCCATTATTTTTCATGTTCTCTTTTACCACTTTCCCTTCTTAAACTGTCACCACATGTTATACACCTTATTTTTCTAAAAAACATATTACTGGAAACCCAGTTTATGTGCAATATTAAATACTGATGCCACCCTCAACCTAACATTTAAATATATAGCTAGACTCTGCTCTCAGCAGGAGTTGCAAACTTGACTTTGTATCCTTAGCATCTGCTGAAATCAAGTAAGTTTTTCCAGTGGCTAAATGTTGATTTATTTTTCTAACTGCAGACACTCTAGCAGCAATGTTAAATATGCTGAAGAATAACTTACAAAACACAATTTTTAGAAAACTAAAGCAAAGATTAGAAGAAATTTGAATCTTTTATTTCAGTCTGGCAACCCTTTCCCTATCTAAATGATGTAGGTGAGTGTCTGAGTGCTTTATATATATATATTGGATGGAATTAGCTCATCTGCCCATGAACTTAGCATCTAGATGCATATTTTCTGCCTTTGTACATTTTGGTGTTTAGAAATCTGCTAAAGATCCAAGGATTTCAGGCCAGAGTTGGGTTCAGTGGTTGTGAATGCTTTCTTCCAGAAGCAGGGTCAAAGAGAAAAGATTTGTGGCAGAGCTGCTGTTACTCATTATGCTGCAAATAAAAACACTAGGAAAGAGCTGCAAGCTTCCTGAATTTTTAAGGCAGTTTACTTTAGACAGGCACTGGACAAGGCCCAGAAATGATCCAGAGCACCAGGATTCCCTATTCCCAGCCGTACGCTCTTAATGCCATGCTCCCTCCTGTTTACTGTTGTTCTGGTCTCATGGCTCCCTTAGCCCTGGATACTCTTGGCCACATTTGAAAGAAACAGTTGATGTTTGCTTTCACCATTAAAATATTACCTGGCTTTGCTGTTTCACAGATGTTGACTATTTGTTACTTCATTGAAAACTTTTGAAACAACCTTATGCACTTCCCCTCTTTTTTCAAAGTCTAAATTTGGGCTGCTAAATTGACACACTTTATGCAGCAGGATTTGTAGAGAATTTTTAGGGTTTGTAGAAAGCCTAAAAGCCTTCAACATATTCCAGGGCAAGAGGAGATGTTGAATAGCTTTGGAAACCTCTCAAAATTCACGTTCAAGCTAGATTTAGTTTATGTGCTATTCAACTTCCTGCTCCCGATTTTGCTTTTTCCTTCTCCTAGTCTAGCAAGACATAAGGCCCAAATGTGTACAAAGCACAACTAATTATGCAGTAATTAAAAAGAATTAGGTGCTCCTCTTCCATTTATCATTGAAAAGCTTTAAAATTAAATCTCAGATATTGCTCCCACATGTAGGCACTGGAGCTTCAAAACTGAATGTGTTCAGCCAAATAGGATCCATTTAATTCTGATCTGTTTTTTTACTTATCAGATGCAAGAGTCTTCTCGTGAGTTTGTTCATATACATGCTTTATTAGCAAATAATTCTTCTCTGTCTCAGTTGTTTACATTCCTATGTGGCCTGTTTTGTCAGAAAATAGGCAACTTTTGCCAAATGTACTTCCTGGAATTTCATAATTTTGCTCTGATTTGTTTCCTCTCATATGCTGAAGTATATTTTTTTCTTCACTTTAAAAAACAGAAAGCAAAGGGATGAGCTAAGTTTAAAATGGCATGTTGGCATCAACATCTACATGTTTTGGGGTTATCATGAAACTGAAACAACATGGCATTAGGTGGAGTTAGTTGCATTACTGGCCTCTATATTTAGACAAAACCCTGAAGGAAGTGTCTCTCCTCAACATTGTGTGGACTTCACCTGCATAATCCATTACCGCAGGAAATAGTTGCAGTCAAATATTATGGCTAAACTTTAAAAAGGATGTGTATAAGTATTGTCTAAAAATAACATCTGTTGTGACAAATTTTAAAAGAAGAGTACTTCAATAGACTGATCTCATTAGAAAAGCATTGCAAATAACATTTTGCAGCCCAGGAAGACTGTGGGTTTGTTTTGCTTGCTGGCTTTTGCAGTGAAGGACTGTCCAGCCTTGGGGGAAGAATTCAGAATCACAGGACAGTTGAGGAGGAAAGGCCCCTTGGCAGTTATCCAGACCAAATCTCTGCTTGCCCAGAGCAGGCTGCCACAGACTGTATCCAGCTGGGTTTTGAACATCTCTGAGACTGGAGTCTCTAGGACCTCTCTGGGCAACCTACAGCAATGCTTGACCACCCTCACTAAATAAAAGGGCGTTACTCATTTTGAATGGAATTTCCTGTGTTTCTGTTTGTACCCATTGTTTCTAGTCCTGTCAGTGAACACCACAGAGAAGGGACTGGCTCCAACTTCTTTACATGCCCACCAGGTATCCATGCACATCAATAGAGTACTGCTGCGCAGGCCTCCTGCTGCCTGGGCTTGATTTCCTGATCATGGGAATGAGAATTCTTGAGCACAGAGAAAGTGATCCTTGAAATTATTTACTGGTCTACTGGTCACCTCTTCTCTTCAGGGTTGAATCCTATGTGATTCTTCTAAGCAGATCCCTGAAAAGGCTCTGCTCTCCCGGGCTCCAGGTGATCCTGCATTTTTATTTGCAGTTTCCTCTCGGATACTGAATTCTGCCACTTCACGGTCATTGTAACCAAGGCTGCCTCAACCTTGATATTCCCAAAAAGTTCTTTGTGTGAAGCCCAGCAGAACAGCTCTCCTCATCAAATCCTCAATCACTTGATTAGGAAGTTGTCATCAATTCACTCCAGAAACCTCCCAGATTGTTTGTGTCAACTGAACTAACCTTCCAACAGCCTCCACTCACAAGGTCTGTGAGTGTGAGACTGCTTCCACTTGACTGAAGAAAGCCTCATCCACTTCTTTCTTCCTGGTCAGGTTGTAGTAGATGCCCACCATGACCTCACTTGTGCACTAGTCCTGACCCCTGAGCTGCCAGCTGGCTCACCACTCCTAGGCAGAGCTGCATTAATTTCTCCTGCTCCTGTGTAAAGGGCAGCTCTGGCCCCTGCTCATTCCCCATCCCTTCCTGAAGTCCCTGTATCAATCCTAGGCAGTATTCCAGCCATGTAAGCTATCCCCTACTTGTTCCTTATAAGATTTGCCCTGTGATTATTCACAAATCTCAAATTCCTCCTACTTGTTCCCTTTTATAAATATAAAAGATAGTGTATGAGACTTCAGAGAAGCACCCAAAAGTGCTGATTTTGCAGAAAAAGTGTGAAAACTTCCACAGCTCTACCAGCAGTTCTTTTTTGGTCTGTTGGCACTTGGGATGGACTCCCTTTGCCCTGGTTTTGTTGATTTTGAGACGTCTTCTGGCCGCATTGGCTGGCATTATTTACTTGCCAATCCATTTCCTCCCTTGACTGTGGGTTGCCATCTTCATCATCTCTCATTCCTAGTTTAAATCTCTCATCAGTTTCGCTGCCTTGTTGGCAAAAATGCTTTGCCTCACTTGGTCAGGTGAATCCTGTCTCTCTTCCTAGCAGGCTTCAGCCTTCAAAGAGTCACAAAAATGGAATAATCATAAAAACTGGAAACCCTGTTGCCTATAATAGCTGTGAAATGGTTAGTGTTCCACAGGATCTATTTCTCGATCCTAAATTTTTTCTTTTTCTCTGTTATTATCAAGGAGACTTCATAGGTCACTTCCATGGTTCCTGGGTATTTTTAAAAGAATGATAAACTTTTCCAGGAAAACAATATACCATACCAGTCACAGTTTAAAAGATTCAAATTGAAATATGAGGAGAAAATAGGTCATGTTGTTTGAAAGAAACTGGCTTGTTATATAACTTCAGGCCCCAAGTAGACATGACCAAGAGGGACAACACAGACATTAGTTACAGAATCTATAGGAAGAGTGTCTTTGGAATAAGTTTCTACAAGCACCATACCTGTGGGTTGGTTGAGCCATCAGCTAATTTTCCATTTTGAAACTTTGGAAAAACAGGAAAGTAGTAACATGACTGGTTTTACACCATACCTCTGTGTGATCCTAGTCTTTTCTCTTAGACAATCCCAGCTGGAAACAATGACTCTGAGGTTCCTTGAAAAGGGTCAGTAAAGGACGCAGAGGAAAGGGAAACTTGAAAGGAAGATACAGCCAAAGACGTTATCATGTTCAAAGAGGTTTAATAAGCAGTGTGGATGAAGCCATAGAAAAAAGTTCATTGACTTTATGCCTACAGAATGGGTTTTTCAGGGCTTGCTTAGTCTAAATTCACTCAATCCATTTACAAGTTTGATAAGAAGCAGAAAGAAGTTATGTTTTTAAAACACTTTAAAGGGTAGGATTTTTTAGCCTGTCAGAAAGATTTTTGCATTTCACATTGTAATCCCTGAACATAAGGGGAGTCTTTGTTAAAAATACTTGGTTTATTCAGCATAAATTTGTACAAAAATTTGACATGAAAATTACCTTACAGATCCCTATTTACAAGTAAAGCTTTTCTGATACTTCTAGTCTGTATTTTTTGAAAGTCACAACTTTGTTTCATACACTGTCCTGTGTGCTCAAAATATAATATTCTGTTGACTTCTACTGTCAGGCCTGGTGATAATCTTCAAAATTATGTGGAGAGAGTAGAGATTCTTACTGTTATGAAAATTTTCACTCTTTGCACTTTTGTATGAAGTCCAGGTGTTATTTATAATGTGGCATTCTTCCAAAGGTAGCTTGGGGAAAGCAATGCATTCCCTGTTAACCCTCAATCTGCTTGCTTGGGACTTAATTTTTTCCCTATTTGGGAAAATATTTAAAGCAGAAATAAGGTTAAATTTATCATTAGTAACAATGAACTTGCATTCTCTGAGATCATGAAACCATGGAAGGGTTGTTGAACAAGAGACAGCATCCTCATCCTGCAGTAATAATGTGTGGTTTTGACCACTTCTTCTCAGGTCCTTTTTTTTTGTTTTTACAAAAACAATGTCCTGCCCCAAATAAGTGCTTGTGTGAGCCAAATGCTTTGTAGATTGTAAAATACCACAGAGTAATAAAGTAAAATAATTGGCTACATTGATTTTGAAAAAGAGCCTAGGTATCAGATTGATGTAAATCCAAGCTGCGGTAATCCAGTAAAAATTATGTTAACATAAATATAAAATTGCTTTTTGGGGACATTCCCAGACCAGAAGAATGCTTAGCCTGCTGATTTAGCCAGTTGTGGAGCAGCCTAGTCAAGATTGACCTATGGCAATACAGCTGGAGAAAACACCTAGGCTTAACTTTGTATTTTCTGGCTTCCAGCACTCTGAGGCAAGGCAGAGACAGAGTCATTCCAGGACATCAAGAACAGATTTGTTCAACAGGAACAAACACAAGAGTGAGTCTCTTTGGATCAGTTTAAGTGCTTAGACAGAGATGCTAGACCATCCCAGAAACTTTGAGAATCTTTCCTGGTCTCTGCCTGCCGCCCCAGAAGGTTTTCTGCAGGTCATATGTCTTGTATGCTGGTCTCATGAGGATGTCACATATAAGTGTAGCATGTCAACAATGGCATTTACTACTTGTGGCAGGGCAACAGAGTTCCTCCCTTAATGGCATGACATCCATCTGAAGCTTCTGTCAGAGAGAATTCAGTTCCTAAACTGCCTAAGCCTTATTTAAAGCTATTTAGTTTTTCTCACTGTTTTACAGATCATTCTGTGGTTCTGATGGCTCATATAATGGAAGGGAACATACAATTAAGTTATCCTGATGAACTTGAACTAATTTTCACCTCAAAAAAGTTATATATATATATATATATATATATAATATATATCCTTTTTTTTTTTGTCTTGAAAGAAAAAGCTTTCAGGTCAATTAATTTTTTACTGCTACCATGAACAACTAAATTTTCAATCAGATGTTTGCATCCTCCTCAATGTGACTATAAATATAGTCAAGAAGGTGAGCTTTTTACATAGTCTTTTCAGAGATGGTCCAACTTTCAGAGCATCCCAGGAGTGTTTTCTGAATCCCATCTGACACCTACTCTCTTGAACATGGCTGGCCACAGCCGTGCAGCTTTACCAATTCATTCCAAGTAAATGTTAACAACCCCCTTATTCACTCTAGAGTGCATTAGCCTTTTTCATATCTTAAAACAGTTTTCAGAGCCAACATTTTGTTTTCTGTCTTCTCTAGCACTAAAGGTTCAAGTGGTGCACATTACAGACAGGGTAAGAACTGGATTAGCTCTTTACAAAGACTGCAGAAGGAGTATGCAGAGACATAAAAAAAAACAGTACTCATAAAGCCTTTCCTAGCTAATTTTAGACATATTAAATTAAAATATCTGGAGGCTTAACACAGTGAAGTCAGTGATATTCAAAAGATATTTCTTTCTAGAACAATTATCTTTCGTATGGCAACAAACATAATAAAGCCCTTCCTCAAAGTTCCTTTTAATGCTTGACTTGTGCCACTCCAGGAAGTAATTTCATCCATTTAATCTATAACAGGTAATTTACAATTGAAAAAAAATGTATAAAAATTATATAGCATTTAAGGGGTTTTGGTTTTTGGCCATCATAGCAGCATTCTGTGAACTTTTGGTCTACCTACCTCATTAGAAAGACAACAGTGATGGCATTAGTATGTTTAGATTTTATATGGTTCAGAAACACTGTATACTCAATGATTTGCCACAGTAATTGCTATAGTCCTGTAGGGGACCACAGTTCTGGAACTTGCTATGAATTTTTGACAAAACAATTTGCTTCTGTTTGCACTGACCTTCAAGTGGCTTTTGAGTGTGGATATAAACATTGTTTATTCAGAAGCAGCTCTCTGGCTTTTAAAGGAAGCCTCAGCTATTCTTATAATTTTTAAACTTCTATTTGTAAACAGATATTGATATTTTGTCTTGCAGATGCTCTGCATTGCTGAAAGGCCAGTGTCACTTGTACAGAGTGCTCACAGCTATTCCAGAGCATACCCATGAACATACCCATATACATTACTTTGCTTTTGATAGACATTACCATCCATGAACTTTGAAGGGGATAAAACTATTGCAAATTGTCCTGTCCTATAATCTTGCTAAGACCCAAACTGAGAGAGTTTATTGACCTTTATATGTATAACAGATTAAAAATTCTGGCAGTGACTATAAAACTGGTAAAGTATCGTAAAATATCATCTTGTGCCATAAAAAAATATGTCAGAGAGTAAATTAAAGCCTATTTAAAGTCATATACTTAGTAACCGGTAAGAAATTTTCCTGAACTTGTAATTTTTATGTATATGTCTTTTGGTGAACTTGATAGGAGAAGTGGATAAATATATCCAAAATTTAGATGGAGAGAGAAACCCATGAAGGTATCCCTGCTATTTATTTTCAAGCAGATACTATGTTCTGTTTTGTTTCTAATATTTCCTTATTTTGTATGTGAACTGTGCTCTTATACCTGGGTAAATCAGTCTTGTGCAAGACTCCTCAGGTGACCCCAAATGGAGACTTGCAGGAGTAGTGTTCATCTGACCTATGGAAGATGCTTCCATATTTCAAACCTTGCTGCCAAAAGCATAAGGGCACTTCAGGCCATCTTACCTGTGGAAAATATAGAACATCTCATGAAGTTTATCCTCAAAGAGCTTAACCTCACTTGAAGAAACACATTTTCCTTAGAAACAGTCCTTTTCCCTTTTTTGTTCTATTTTGTGTTTTTTTATTTGTTTTGTTTTGTTTTGTTTTGTTTTGTTTTGTTTTTCCTTCTCTGGCCTTGCTAGTATGTGTACCTCTTTTAGCACCTAAAATCCTTGTTACCGAGAATGAAGATCCCTTCTGGGAATATTAATTGAATGTTAAAAACATCAGTTGGTGGAGAAAGATACGCAAAAATTTGCTAAATGTTAGGGATCAGCCCTTTTGCTGTACTGGATTCCTATGAGACTTGAAAATTTTGTCTAATTGTCATCTAATTGTCATATAATTTTCATATATTTTTATCTCAGCATGTGATAACTGGAGGAATGCAATTTCTGTGGTTTGAAGGCTATTTTCCCTGACTGCCTTTTGTTTTAACCCACAGATATCAAGCATTAAAGCTGCAATTTGTGTATTGCCCAACTTAACAATAAGTATTGTTCTATCTCATCTACAAAAACTTTGCAAGTTCTGTGTTTTCGTGTACTTTCTGTTTAGTTTAAAAATATTTTCCTAGACCACACAGCTATGATGTATACAGAAACAAAACCTTTAAAAATGCAGTAGTCTTGATCAGCCTGAGATAGTGATTGAATAAACTCAGGCAGGTATAGTTTTACAACAATGTTGAAAATGTCACATCTATTTTTTCTGTAAAGATAGTTGCAGTATTGAAAATAAAGAAAAACACAGAAGGAAAATCTGTGACTATTAGTGGTTGGGAAGAAAAATACACAGAGGGAATAAAGGAGGAAAAGCAGGGAAAATGACAAAATAAGAGAGAGTGAGACAGAGGAACTCTCCAGGCAAATTGCTTGTGCTCAAGCAAAACCTGTCCCCCTTGTTAGGTGACAACTGCAGCACAAATCATAAATAACTGCCATCTAAGTCATACAAAATCTGCTTTTACTCTGTCCAAACACCTCAGTTACATCTGTGGGACATTTATTGTAAGCCTAGGCAAGTCTATAGGCCAGAATTTATATTCCAGCTCACGAAATGCAGTTCTTTCCCCAAGTCATTTTGATATACCCACTGTGGTAAGAAACATGGAAGGCTGTATTTGGATTGGTTAGAAATTTACAGCTTCTCTCTCAGCCAGTCTTTGAGTAATGTGAAAATTTCCATCTGCTCCAAATACAGCCTGTAATGTACTTATGTTTGCTTCAAAAATAGGAGGATAATAAGTGCAAATAGTACATTTGCTCACAGCAAGAAGTAGCTTGCATTATACTTTTTCACATGCTCAAAATAATTTAAATCACTTCTCACAAGATCAGAAAGAACAGCCAGCAATATACTGGACTGATGTGCCTTTATTGGCAAAACATTAAATCCCTGTATAACTATGAGGGTCTGGACTAATTTTGGCAATGTTTTTTGACTTCCGATTATTTACCATTTTCCTATAACTGTACAGATATAGGCTGAACACTCTTGATGGAATGAAGGAGGCAGCAGAAATTATAATTTCCCAAAAAAAAAGGTAATTAATAGCCAAAGAAAAATTAGGAAGTTTGCCTGCTATTAGCAACAGGTATGCAAGGCATCGGAATTTACTGAAGAAAATAACACACCAAATAGTCTAGATTAAATTGACATGAAGATACCCTCTTCAAAAATAAATGCTAGGTGAAATGGTACATTTGCCATGTCTTGTCTTGAAATTTTCTTCTGCAATTTCTGTCTTCCTTCAAGAGCCTGAAATGAATTTTATTCAGGAGAAAATAATTACATATTGTTCTGCCATTTTGAGTTAATACTTTATCGATAAAAAGCAATAGCCAGTCTTACTTTCTTTCTTTCCCCCAGAAATCAGAAAGTAAAGCAAAAGGAGACAAAGTTGAACAAGAAAAAGTGAAGCAAAAGAAACTTTTAAACAAAACACAGGTTTAATACAAAATGGATATTTTGCTTAAAAATTTTCAAAATCTTTCAAAAAAATTAGAATTTTCTCTCCTTCTTCTATTGAAGTAGCTTTGAAATTCAACCAATTCAGGTTATAAAACTATCACAGTAAAAGGCTGAATATACAAACATATTCAGCCTAATGGTGCAAAGATAAAGTTATCACAATCAAAAAATTACAGCATCAAGATGAAGAAGCAATTGTTGTGTGCAAGCTGAAACTCTCTCTAAACATGAAAAGGTGTATAAATGAAGCATAATAATTGCAGTGTGAGTTGCAGTGACCCCAGATGCTACAAATGTGTCTGTGTGGGTGGCTATCAAAAATAATATTGTACGTTATTATTCCCTATTTCTAAAATTGCTTGTATGGACAATTTTCAGCTTTTCAGGCCTCAGCTGGTACTGAATATGATGTAATGGTTCTTCATATTCTTCCATGTAAGGACCTTCCTGATATTAATATCCCCTTACACAGCTCAGGAAGTTCCATCTTACACAAGTAAACTTCTAACACTAGGGTTGTACCTGGAAAACTAGCATCTTACCAGGTTTTGGAGGGAGTATAGTAAAGCAACACTGGTATGTGACCACATTTTGCCATATTTAATTTTCACAAAGACTACTGACTAAGTACAAGATATTATCTACTCCCTCCTTTATCAGATCATTTTTCTTATTGCTAAATTCTTCTTTTTTAGATTTATCACCTCAGATATTCCATATCTAGAGATATATGACACCAGCACTGTACTGGTTTTCAGGCTTCTGAGAGGACTCCAGCCATAACTCTCAGGCTTTTGTGCAAAGGTGCATTTATAATTTTGGAAAGTCTTGAAGGCTCAGCCCCTAGGCTTAAAATCCCCTTAAGATATCAAAATTCTTCTCCCATATGGAAAGAATTTAAACTTGTCCACCTCCTTCTTTACTGCACTGGCTTAATCCACTCAGCTATAGAAAGCTGCCAAGTCCAGTTATGAATCTTGGTCTCTACATGTGCTTCGTGCCAAACATCAGCAGAAGACAAACCACACAGTGGGCCATGAACACTTTCTAAGAGATGTCTGAATGCATCAGCTAACACAGGGCATATTCCATCCCACACACACTTTAAGTCCCAATATATTTTGCAAAAATAATATTATTCTCATTAGCTGCCGATTTCTCCATTGACACAACTAGTCACAAGAAAAAGGATTAAATTTTCAAAAGAAAACTTTAACTGCCTTCCATTTTTTTCCTAATCTCTTGCTCTGCCATAAAACACTAAGTTCTTTCCTGGTGTTTTTTGAAGTCCTTGAAGGAATGCCCAGTTTTATGAACAGAAGGGAAAAAGTGTTATTTAAAGGAAAGGATGGTACAGGAATGATTAGGGTATTACTGAGTTTGGTTAACACAGGGAAATGGCAGGCAGAGAGTCAGGTAGAAGAAAGGCAAATGGATATGGAATTTATCTTGATGAACCAGAGATATTGGGAAAGAATAACTAAAGAGGAAAGGAAAATAAAGCCAAAACTATTTAGTTACAAAGACTGGAATGATGTCTTGATCTCGTAGCTGTTATTAGGTGGTTTTTTTCAGTGGCTGGTTTGTTTTGCTTTTTTTTTTTCTGTTTTTCTTTTTTTTTCCTGTTTGTTTGTTTGGTTTTGGGTTTTTTGTTATGTTTTGCTTTGTTTTTATATATGAGACTTGATTTTGCATTCCATAGGGATGTAAATTTACCTCCCATCTCAGATGTGAGAAAAATACTGACTTCTGCTGAGAAAAAGCCAAAGTGTTTTAAACAGAAGCTGGAGAAAACTAGAGCAGCATACAAAGGGATTTCTACTAAAGTCTTCTAAGGGAAGATTTTAGTAAGCGTTCTATGAATCACATCAGACTTGTTGACAATGACTGGCTTATTATGCAGCTGCTGAAAGAAATGCAGCTTTGTGCAGAAGAAAAAGGAAGACACAGATATAGAGTGTTTTTGAAAAACATGAATGATTTTTCAGACAGCAGGGAGGCTGTTTAAGTAATGAAACAGAATCCATGATAAGTTGATGGAGAGGTTGATGCAGCAAAAAGAAAAAAAATAATAAGAGCTAGAATAAGCTCAAGCAGAGAGGAGAAAGATATGGACATAGAGAAGCACAAAGTATAAAGATACTGAGGTGAGGAAACAAGGAGAGAACATAAAAATGTCACTGAAACTGTGAAATGACTGGGACTAGGGAAGGACGTTCATTGCCAGGAAGCAGAAGGAGACTATTTGGGAAGGAGTTTGGTTTTTGCAGTACTGTTTTTGAGACAGAGTTAGGTAGGTCAGAGGATGTAAACAAAGGAACATGCAGGTGTTTGCCTGAAGCGAGAAGCACCCACAGGACATTTGGACATTTGGAAAAAGGGAGAAAAACCTAGACACAACATTTTGCAACGTTGAGGCATATGAAGGTTTTTCAGAGTGTTTAGTAGAAACAGGTCAAAGCCTAATGGAATATGTGAAGCCTAACAAATGGACATAAATTATCTTGTGCTGGAAGCCATGCTGCCATAGCTGGATCCTTATTAATATAAGATGTAGGTACATTTTTGGTTTTTGTTACAGATCAGTGATGCATGCAGAGTGTAGGAGGAAAGGAGAGACAAAGGTGTGAGAATGCACACAAAGGAGTTAAAAGTAGAATATCTGTATATTAGGTTATACTACTGAATGTTGATCATATTGAGCAAAGAGAAATTATGATGGGTGGCAGAACCCACATAATCACTTCCATTCAGAGTGCCCTAACCTGGCCACTCTCAGGGTTATTGAAAAAGAATCAGACCATGGTCCCTAGGAAGAAACTCATCAAGGAAAATACTGCACAGACTGTCCTTCAGGGGCACATGGCTTGTTGTGGGCTCTGGGAATAGACAGTTGTGGGACAGCATAGAACCTGCTATTTGATCTTTTAATGGGATTGTGGGAAGGTGCAAAACTCACAAATGTTTAAGGGAAGGATCAAAGAAAAAGGGTATGATCAGCATGGATTCAGGAAGATCAAGCATCTATCCTGTATTCTTAAATAAATCCTTCTTCTAACAGTTTTCCACACAGATGTGCTTTCTTGTCTCACAAATATTCTGTATACAAAGTACAGCAACCAACAAATGTCAGGTTGCAACAGATGGTGGATAGGTAGATATAGGGATATAAATATATATTTTATGTGCATGCATATTTCAATATTCATATTTATATTTGCATTTATTTTTATATATTCCCTTCATCTGGGTCCTGAGTGTTCATTTGAAAGCCATTTTGCTTTTTTCAATTTATAAATGGTGCCTTGGCATCATTCTTGGAGACTCTCTAATTGTAAATATCTAACTTTGTATAGACAAGGAGATGTTAGCAAGGGATTGGTTTGTTTTCCTGGCTTGTCTCCAAATATCAGTGATTTAGAGTCAGTGCTAGAAGAGCTGGCCTGAATAGAAGCTGATGGGATACAATAGAGTTTTGAACTTCTATTCATTTTTATGAAATTATGTTTTCAACATCTGGAACAATTCTAAACTCTCAGTCACATTATAATGCTCAAAGCGTTTAAACATCATAAAATTGCCCTTTAACACTTTGATTAATTGCTGCTTGTCTTGAATCTACTTGCACCAGAGTAAGTATAACCAGATTAAAGTGTTGAGAAAGCCACTGGTTTGGTTTAATAGTTGTATTACTTTAGCTGTGTATCCCCATGGAATCCCTATCTTAAAGGGACTGTTAAATGTCAATTTGTGTGGTATTGGAGAACAACACTTGAAATTTTTTTTATATGTCAGGGATTGGAATGGATTAATACTTGTATATTTTTAGTTTCAAGGATGTGTCAGAATAAGGTAATATTACACCCTTCTGTTTTACTAAAATGATGGAATTAAATCCTGTCAAATTTAACAGGATTCCTTGGAAGTTTGTGTAGAATGTCCTTGAATTGCATAACAATTAATTCAGTCTTGCTGCCTGACCAACAAGTCCGTGGGTTATGGTATAACCCTCATTGCAGCGTGTCACAAAAGTCTGTAGTGATAAAGCTCCTTATTTACACATCCTGCCTTACTAGATATACTCAGATATTGCATAAACTCAGATATTTCATAGCATTTTAGGTAAGATTTTCTGCCACCCCATCCAATCTTTGTAGGAAACAGTGGTAAAAAAAGCTATAACTAAGCTGGGTTGGCATATTCTGAATGCCTCAAGTTAGTTGATTATAATGGCACCATAATTATGGAAGCTGGAATTTTCCACATTTGCTTTTCATTTCAGGCTAAATTTCTTTGGAAATTTAGAAAAAACATTTTTGCCAGTTCTGTGAAGATGAATAAGGGACCACAGCAGAGTCTTTTAATATTAAAAATAATGTTCCAGCTCTTCCTTCTAGAAGGGCCTTATGCTGTTGGATTCTGCACCAGAAAGTGAATTTTGGACAATTCACCTCAGAATTCAGTCTTTGGTGGTTAATAAATCTGTGTACATAAAAGGGTTTGTAACTGAGGGAAATCTTTGAACATTTAATTAAGGACATCAGGAAATCTGAGTCAGATATTTTCAAAAGGATATAATTAAGCAAATTCCAAAAAGCAGTCTGGAAGACTCAGAAATAGGAAGAGCCAAGTTCTTTGTCAGCATGGAAAGACAGTTCATGTTTTCAATGGTATAAAATAATAACTTCGCTCCAAGAAGAGTTACTTTGGTATGAAACCTAAATCAGGAATGCTCAAGCTGTCTTTTATAGGTATGTATAAGAAAAGTGACCATGTCAGAAAAAAATTCTCAGATGTTACAGTAATCTTTGTTGAGATCAGTCTATAAAAAAACCCCCTTTTTGCTGTGAGTAAAAGCTGGAGGTGAGATACAAGTCTTTGTATTTCCTGATCTTCATCTCCTGTGTAAGTTTAGCATAAGTTCTCTCATGGCCCATGGATCAGGTTGATAATGCTCACCCAGCATCCATTAGTCATAATCCACACAGCAGTGGAGCAACAGGGGCCTGGTATTTAGAGGAGGGATACCTTTGATGAAACTGCATAGAAAATGCATCTAAATCTTTGCTAAGGCCAAGTTCAGTTTTCAAGTTGGTGTGGAAATTTCAGCAAGATTCATTGGAGAATCTAGGTTTATATCCTGAAAAATGGCTAAAAATTCTTTTCTTATTTAGGTACTCTTCTTCAATTTTGAATACCATTTTTTTCCCTGAAATGCTAGTACCAGTAAAATTCAAGCATACATATAATTTTTTGTGTCAGGGGCTGATGCATCTCACAGTTATCCTGTCAGAATAACAATTAATTTGCTGATCCAGCTCCTCATCCTGCCACTGAAAAGCAGAATCAGTGCAAGAAAAGTTGCAGGAATGAGACCACCCCCTTTTGGCAACAGCAGCTTCTTACGTCAGTGTAGAGTGATCACAGACCTCTAACCAGAGTAAGCCAAGGATTTTATTTCACCCAGTCTGTCAATAGCAGAATGACAGATTAATGTAGCCCGTTGCAATAACTTCTGTGCAACACTGCCTGAGCCCCTGACACTATTTGGTGTTGCTCTAAAAGACTCTTCGAATCAAATGTTTGCAGGTAGTAACATTTAAATTCTACTCTAGTTTTCACAGTGATAAACAAAAGGTTGAGAAAGCAACCCACATGTATTCTAAAAGTAGAGGAACACACAGGTTAGTTATTAAGCCAAGTTCATGATAGTGATTTTTAAGACCACCTGGTAATGGCTGAATGCTTGAAAGAAGCAATACTGTTAAGAACAGGGGGAGCCTTGGAGTCATTGGGAACACAGCAGGAAGAAAATTGTTTTTTGCAAGGCTGAACAGGGTTGATCTGCAGGACTGCTGGTACTGCTGTTGATGGATAAGAAGGAATGAACTCAGATGTGAGTGCCAGGGTCCAGTATGTGATGACAAAGGTGATAATTAGGAAAACCAAACCATATTTTCGCTTGTATAGAAAGTATACTTGCTTTTTGAGAAACAGGTTATATGGGGCATTTGTGGTGACATTTATTGTCTGAGCTTATAAGACCTTGCAGACTGGCATCTCTGAATGTTTGGAATGAACATAGTAACTTTGGAGTGCCGCTTTTAATCTTTTCTGTGGAATGTTCTTGAGTCAGTGGGCAGACACCTAGGAGTTTGGGTAGAAATCAGAATGTTAAAGGATGAAAAGGGAGATGTGCAGAGTCCCTGGCATTTGGTTAGTTGACAGAGCAGCTCTTTAATTTTCTGTAGATGAAATTTCTACTCTCAGAAGAGTACTAACACATTCCAGCAAAACAATGTCCCTTGTTTTAGCTGTGGCTTTTCAACTATATTGTTAAAGAGAAGTAAAATACAATTATGAATGATAGAGTAGGGATCTCTCAGAGGGCTGAGAAGAAGGGATATGGGGGAGCTCTAAGGAGGGCATAGGCCCTGGAAGAGGGTGCTGAGGAGAGGAGAGCAAGTGGAAGGGTTTGGAATTGGATCTGCAGAAAACAGGGATCTGGGATGAGAGGAGAGAGTGAACACTGGTGAAATCAGGACTGGGGAAGTAAACACTGTGGTCTTGGCATGGGTGTAGCTGCAGATCAGGGAAGAGAGACTAGCTTTGCTCTGTCAGAAGGAACACACACAGACCACAGTGTCACAGAATGGGTAAGGTTTGAAGGCACCACAGTGCTACAAACTTCCTGCTCAAGCAGGATAATCCTAGAGCACATTGCACAGGATCATGAACAGGTTAACCTCATACCACAGCATAATATCACATACCCTAAGTGGTGGAAGAAATGCCTAAAAAAATGGGAGTACTGGTAAAAAAGTCTTGAGGGAATAAGAATAAAATAGACATGCACAAATAATGGCATTGGATGGTAGAAAAAGCACTTTCACAACAGCAGGAGCTTCATCATCCAAGAGAAAAATATGTGTATTTCCGCTTTTTTCATACTATCCTATTATTTGACTCTTAAAGGTCTGATCTGAAATCTATCTGGTATTTGACTGGTATATGTACACAGCGGATAAAGGCTTCAAAGATCTTGAAATTGTTCTCGTTGGTTCCTTATTGTTTATAGCAAAGAAGGTAAGAAAAAATATACATCAGTTTTCAGCATTAGAATTACCTCTGTTTCAGAACATAAATCACTGCTTGACTTTATTGCATTTCTGTTCTGGAAAACTTATTAATACCAGAGACATAAACTACAGAGAAAAAGAGAACCACAAGAAAACATCCAGAATATATAAATGCCACTTCCAATAATATAGGACTAAGCAATTTCCTTTAAAGACCCCAGCTTGTCAAACACTGATATGAGTTACGTCCTATTGCATTAAGAGCTAAAAGCAGCAACTGGCGCATTCTATCCTTGGCTACCACATTCATTCAGATGTAAATCTGAATTGAAATGATAGCAGAAGAATTTTGCATGCAAGTAATTCAGGAAGAAGCCCTCACAATTTCTCACTCAATCGGCCTGGATGTGATCCCATGCAGTTCACACTGAATGGACAGTCACTCAAGGCCTGTGCCAGGGCTCCTAGTACTTCCAGACAGTATTGGAATTAGATCAGAAATTCTGGATTTTATTTAAAACAAGGAAAAAGCTTCAAATACCTATGACTGGGAAGATAAGTTTCAAAAGTTTGATGTACTCAGCACTTAATTGCAGACAGCCTTCTTCCTTCATAGTAGAGCAGGGCTAACTAAAGGTCTATACTTTGCAAGGCAGAAGGGAAAACTTTTCAAATTGTAAGACTCTGCAGATTCTGGTTCTCTACAAAGGTGTTTTAGATAAGTAAATTAACAAGCCCAGCTCCAGTGACCCTTCTGGCCTCCCCCATAGGAACAGAAAGTTATTGGCAACATACTTACTGGTTATATGATGGTGGTGCTGTCTCTTGGGGCATAAGGAATCTTGGACATGGCAGGTTAGATAACAGATAAGGTCACTAAAGTAGGATTCATCTCCTAAATTTGTCTTACAAAAGGAAACCACAGACACTTTCATGGGAAAACTTTGACAAGAACTCTGATAACTTAATAGTCTAAGAAGAACTAATTGGGCATCAAGCTAATAAGAGAAGGCTCAGAAAATTTGCCCAAACTCTCTGGGACAAATGAGAAGCTCTGGCACCTGGCAAAGCCCAGTGTCATGCACGGAGTCCCTAATGCCACATCTACGTGACGTTACAGTTCCTTTGATGAAAGGTAGGGATATGGATGAGATACTGAGAGATCTCATTCTTCTGGGATGAAAGGGCACGTGGTTTGTGAGATGTTCAGCCAACGATAGAGGTGCTTCAGCCCAGGCTCCAAGAGTCTATTGTGTCTGGCCTAGACCAGCTCTGCTATTTCACCATTCTACTTTTAAGAAGGAGCAAAAATTTCATCTACATTCATTTTGAGGTTTTTTTTCCAACAAAAGCTCTATGGACTAAAATTTGAAAATTTCTTATTTCTATAACATAATTTTCAAAGCATTGAAATGCTTGCAAAAACACAACTAAAAATAATTTAAGTTGCCACAATAATATTTTTTGATTTGTTTCTTGTCATAATCAAAATAGGAAAGGAAAGCATCCCTGAGGAAAATATATTTGGCCACACGGTACATCTCAAACAATAGTGTTCTTATTTCCTTTTCTTGTTTAAGTAAAAACTCCTCAACAAAATCATTTATCTTTCTCTGTCTGGAAATCAATTTTAGTAGTCATTCTGTGGCACGAAAAGTAGTGAACATCCAGTGTGCATACCACACTGCAAAGCAAAAGAAGGAATTTCTTATAAGTGAATTCCAAATAATTATTGTAAGGGATCATGAAATGTACATAGGAAAAAAGATTGCCAGAGACATATTGCAAACAAGAGAGGGGCCAGGACATTATCAGGCAGTCTGCACAACTGCTGTTCTCTCAGGGGTTTTCTACAGATGGTTCATATTTCTGTAGTTGAAATGTATGCTATATGAAAAGGAAAATTTCTTTTAAATTTCTTTTAAAATTTTGCCATTATACCATTTGAGTTTTGATTCTCCTTACATCTGTAGTCCTTGAGGGGTAGGCAATTAGTTTGTTATTTTTACCAGTACCTTATTTTGGAAAAGCTCTGCCTCTTAAAGCTCCACTTCCACTCTAAAGAAACATCGTTTTGTTGTTGGGCCACAGCAGCCTCCGTACTCAGAAACTGTTAAGATAATGACAACTGGGGGAAGAGTTAAAGGGATAAAAAAAGAATACCAATAATTGAATGTACAGAGCCCTATTATTTCCAAATAAGCTAATGTATGCCTCAACATTGCAGAGAAAATTAAATAACTATTTGGAACTCCTCTATATTATATCCCAGAACAGCTTTTATTATCAGATTTTTTTTGCATGATGCTAAGTTCAATGTTTCTAAAGAGTTTGCAATATTTACTCTCTATATGAGTAGGATGCAGCAAACTGCTGCATCAAGTAAAGGTCTTAGGAAAGACCTACCTATAACAAAAATGAAAGAGAAAACCAATGTTCTTTGAGGTCAGGGTTTTTTTGGTTTTTGTTTGTTTGGTTTTTTTTTTGTACAAATGACACATTATAAAAAATTCTTGCTGGACAGAAAGCTGTTCTGAGTTTCTGGCAAAGTTCAAGCCCCATTTACTGCAGTGAAGTCAATCTTTCCTGTGAAGTACACAGTTTTCCAGACTAGTACTTCGCAGTTGCTGGCCCTTGAAGTAAGGCTTGAGCATGTTAACATTATTATTCATCCCATGTGGTGTTGATATGTAAAGAAATAAAGGTGAAATGTTTATGGGGGTGAATTTTTAAATTGGCCAATAAATGAATTTAGCTCACAAAAGTTGATAACATTTACTGGACCACAGAAATGCAAAATAAAGCTATGAAGCATTAATAGACCATCCTTAAAATTTTCTAGTTGTCTCAGGGGCTGAAATCTGAAATGTCATTAAAAGACGAGTGAAATGTGAGCAGTATGGTAGACTCATAAAAGAAAACATTGATTATGCCCTACCTCTACATGATCACATGAGAACATTTCAGAGAAAGAGCAATTTAGCAACTTGAATACTTGCGTTTTTTTGTTCAAAAGTCACCCAAACCCTTTGAAAATGCAAGAATATTTCTTTTTAACTGATGGACATTTTATACCGTGTTTCAGAAGAGACTGCTTATGACTTTAATCTAACAATGTTCTCGTTAAGATCTCATAAGGGAACAAATTCCTTGTTAAGGCCCATAAACTACTGGGTCAAATTTCCCACTGAAATTTGCTGGGGCCACGATTCAAAGTCATCGAACTTGATGTAAAATCTGCTTTTGACTTCAAAAGCTTTGAATCAAGTTCACTGAATGAAGCGTATGAGACTTTCCAACTTGAAAGAATTATCTCCTCTTTAAACAATCTACCTTTTAAGAAAATATCACATTTTCAGTGTATGTTTGGGACCTTTGGTAAGTACCTTATTAGCACCATGTGCCAAGGTTGAGATTTCTCTATCAAAATATATATGTCTTTCTGTCTTGCAGGTATATGGGACAACAAGGAGGCATCAGACCTTTTGTTCATGTATTGAAAGAGAGTCAAATATGTCTTATATGCCAAGAGTCAGGTGTGAAACCTGTCATGCAGTTTGCCTGTGGAAGAAATACCTTTTCTACTATGTTGATGAGAAGTTTTAACATGCACATTTATGCAGCAGGTACCATGCATTTAAAAAGAGGGGCAGAAATATTTGACTAAGCTACCTCCAAACTGCAAGCAGAACTGATGACCCAATTCCAACAGTATTGTGGTTTACTGCACAGTGCTACTCCTGATAGACTTGCTATTCTGGTTCATTTTTTTCCTGATGCATAAGAAATAAGTCTTAGTCAACCCCTTTTAAAGATAAGTGAAGTCAAAATTTCATTTTAAGCTGAAAGTTTGCAAAAAGTAGAACTTTTTCCCTGAAGTCCTTGTTTCAATTTGATATTTAGATATGTTAAATACATTCCTGAAGAGGAAAATGAAAGCGAAGAGAAAGAGAAGAGAATCTGGATTGTAGTGACACACGTCTGTCTTCATACCAGTGTTCACAATTCTTGAGATGAACCAGCAATAACATTTTTTATTTTCATGAGAAAATAGTAAAAAGATATGAAAAGAGCAAATGGTTTAAACAAAGGAGAAATTTGGTGAGATTTTTTTTGCGAAGTTTTTCCTGAACATTCTTTCCTGAAAGCAGTTACTCTTAAAACTTAAGGTAAGAGAAGCTTATTAAATTGTCTAGTCCAATTTGTTATATTCCAGTGTCCATTAAAATCCTACCCTTTAATTAGAGTATATTTTTTATTTAATAAATATAAATTCCATCAAATATCTGATGAAATCTATCTAAAAGAAGTAGTTGAAACAGGGTGCAATTTGTTAATGTAAATAAGTTGATACCATTAGAGGAAGCACATATGCCAGGCATTTTATCCCTAGAAGCAAAAAAGCTCAAGAATAGAGAGCAGGGAGCACTACTTACTTGCACTACTCAGTCCTATAATAAACATAAAACTAATTACATAAAATAATTTTTATTGTGGTCACTTTTGAGGAAATTAAGCAAAACATCAGATGCAATCTGAAATATATACAGAAATTATGTATCTCTCTGTTCACATCTTCCAAAATATTATATGAACCATAACACACAAGACATATGGGTGTTGGAGGCCAGCTTCTTGGGAATTTTAGCCATATCTGATTTGTAAAGGCTCAAGATCTGTTACTAAAGAAAAAGTACTGTCATCTAGCAGCTTACCCAAGTGTCAGTTGTTAGATATAGACCACAACTGCGTCTTTTAGAGATGTTTTCAATGTGGGAGACAGTGGTGCACAGCTCTAGAAATTCTTTGCTGGAATAAAGATTTTTTTTTAATGGTCCTATTTATAAAACTGATGAAATTTTCTTTTTAATGTAATTTCAGGATGCAGCTATCTAGGAAATTAATGCTCTGATGATGTGATAAATGCCTCTGAGCTGTATCAGTTGTATTTGATTTACTTGATCTGAGAAAATAAAGAGTTTTAAATGAAATCAATATAGGTCATTTTATTTAGATAAAGATGATCCTTCACAAAGCAGTATCTCTTCGACATGGAAAAGCAGTGAGTTATTTGCAAAGATATAATTTTTTTTTCCTTTTGTTTCAAATTCTAAACCAAGAAAACCTTCATGTCTCTCTCTTTTGCCAGCTTAATACTGGTTACCTGCAGGTGAGTTCAAGCACTTAAAGAGAAGATTGCTAGTAAAACAATGTGCCACTTTTTACCATTTCAGTGGAGAAGATGGGTGTTCTGTCATCCTTCCACACAGTTATAATTTGACTGAGCGCTGTGCTATAAAGAGAGAAAGAAGGTCTGAGGGAAGACAGAAATATGGTGTAACTTATTGTAAAAAAAAACAAAAAAGGAGAAAAAATACTACGGCAGATGTCACAATATGTTTTGGCCTGTTTCACTTTAAGGTTGCTCTTATAACTTGACAATGAGGCACTGTCCAGAGCTGCTTGCATGCTGTGAGAAGGGTGGGAAGACAAAGAAACAAAGAAGCAAGCTGTGTGAGCGCAGCTTTACTCGTCAGTACACGAAGAAGCAGCATTTCTGAATATCAGCACTTACACATCAGGTTTCCAGTTCCACAGTGTATAAATGAGGAAATTTTGGACAGCAGCCTCCATATTGTCATGTGTTCTCCTCAGGGCAAGAATGTTTTCACTGTTATATTTTGTCAGCTAAAACAGATTTTCTGCAAAAGAACAATTTGCAGACTTCTCCATTTTAATGGGGATAGAGCCAAAACCAAAACCTATGTCATGTCCTTGCATCTTCAGAAATTTTGGGGACTGGTATGAAGTACAATTTTTGGGAGACTGGCGTAAACCTGGATTCCCACATAAACTCCAACGTCAACATCAGATTAAGATATTTCATCTCTAGTATTCCCACAGACTGGTGGGCTAGTTCCTGCAAAAGAACAAGAAACAAGAAAAAAATGAGGAACAAGGATGGCACCAAGAACTGCTGACACTGTACTGAGATGATGCGCTCCCTCCTTTAAATGTTTCTTTGAGTTGTGATGGGTCTGGGCATCTACTCTGATGTCAGGCCCAGATACATTTTTCTTCCAAGGGCATTAAGTCTCCGTTTTGAAGCTAATTAATAGATTTTATGATATCTTGCATCATATACTCCATAATATATTCCAATTCTAATTTGACAACCAGCTCCAGATAAGCACAGATAGGAAAAAATTACTTTTGTACCTATAAGAACATGATCAATATCATAGCTGTAATGAAGAGCTCAGAGATCATCTCCCTGTATGAAGACATCTGATTTCATATTATCTTTTTAACATTAAACCTTTAATGCCATTTGTTCAGCAAAACTTACATGCTAAGCAGAAATACATATGTTTTCCCCAGTGTGCTTAACTCAGCTGGTTCAGTGAGGAGATTCCTGAACTGTTCTGAAATTCTTGGATGTACTGCAGATCACTTAGATGCATGCTGAAAAGTTTATTGGTATTAAAATACATTCTCAAATATTTATGAGAGAAAAATATTTTAGGAAAAATGGTCATGGGGAAAGAGAAAATGTAAAACAATAACTCTGAAAAATGGTTTGATATCAGGTGCAGATTAAAGACCCTACTGTATTGTTTCACAATGTGACAGGATTTATTTTCTTTTGCAATCAGAGATGCTGTTAAAAAGTAGAAAGTAAATAGAATGCATAGAAACAACTGCATTATATCTTTTTGTCACAGAGGAGGGAACTTGGGCCTGTGTTAATTATTCCTTGTCCAATCCAAGTAACAGAAGAAACACTTCAAATATTTAATTCTTTTGAAATTTGGCATTTTTTTGTACATAGATAATCTTTAATTGCTGGACAACAAACTGTATAACAAAAATGCTGGCAAAGTCAGTTTTTTTGATTCAAACCTTGAAATTCCTTGAAGATGCTTTAACTTGCATAGCTCAATAGGAGAACAATGTGCAAAAGGGAGTCAAGAAAAAAAAAGATATCTGTTTCCATGTGAAATTAATTGGGAACAGCAGGCTACTCATTAATTGTTCATCTCAGATGACATAGTGACTACTCCACACTTCATCATTGGAACGAACTAACAGATAATTTCCTCTCTACTGAGCAGGCTCCTTAGGAGATGCATAAATGTACTCATATTCCACACCAAAGGCTCTGGAATCACCCCTAAAAATGCCTAAGGAAGACAGATCACTCAAATGCTACACAGACAGCAAAGGGGTTGAAAGACATTTAGCAATTATTGGTCAGAGAAAATGGCCCAGATCATCATTTCTGAATAGAAAATACCAGAAGCAGCCACAGATGCCTGCTGAGAAAGGTGTGTCAGTCTATTGTGACACAAACCCAGACCAAGATATGTCATAAAAGATGACTGTGATTCTTTGCAGCCTCATCAGTCAAAAACTTGGCTTTACAGGTGGAAAAATTTAATTTTATGGGAACAGAATCTCCAGTTCTCAGATTATATGGCATGATAGCTTATTCATGCCTTGCTTTCCTGATACGTGTCTCCCCTGGAAAAATTCTAACCAGGAATTCAGAGAACCCTCAGCCTATGAAATGGAAGAAAAATAAGGAAAGAAAAGTCTGGAGCATGTGTTATTACATCTCTGAAAGAAGCCATCATATGTGTGGCCACAGATGAGAGTTGTAGTAACTTTCAGCCAGTAACTAGAAACTGCTTTGCTCTTATCTCTTAGAGATATCAACTACTGCAGTCCCTTAGCAGCACAGCTGGTGCTGATAGTACATGCAGCTACATCACGTTGATAAAATAGCCTAAGAACTGCATTTTAGTTCTTTGGGAGCAGGAAACTTTGTCCCTCAGCTTTGTCCATACATGTACAAACTGCACCAGTAAACATGCATCTGCAAATTAGACACTGTGAAGAACAAAGGACACAGCCTCCCACTCTGCTTGGTAGCTAAAGTCACCATCAGCAATTGTACGGAAGACACAGGCTCCTTGAACTCGGGTCTTGGCAAACAATGCAGTTCTTTGGTTCATTTTTAACTGGATAACTGATGTAGAACATCTCCTATAATAAATGCAGTCAAGTTTCACTCTACAAAACAGAAACAGTTTTTCAGGATGGATGGGCCATTTCTTACAGACAAAGAGTACACTGAGAACAAATTAACCACATCTAATTGGAGAAGCGAATCTCTCACAATTTCAGAAGATTTTGGTCTCACTAAATGAGCAGCTCTTCGCATGCCAGAACTAGCAGTATCACAATAAAAAGGCTTCTTATGCTTTGTACAAGCCAAATGCCAGCAGTCCCAATATAATCACTATACCTGCTTTTATCTAGAATAGACGAATACAAATCCTTTAAATGAATTCCTTTTCCAGTTCTTGTAGCTGTGCTTGGTGCTTATACACTGATTAGTCCTTTAGTAAGCATTCTTTTATAGCTATTCAATCCTTTTAGATGCTTAGCACAATTTTTCTTCTAGAGTATGGGCAGAAGCAGTGACATGATCCATTGGAGAGCAATAGATATTTGCTGAATAATGCCTCGTGAAAGCTTCTTTGGGCAGAACAGTCAGGCACAGACTCAGAGCAAAGTCAAATAATGATGCTCTCTGCCCAAGTATTTTGGAGAAGGTTCTGTTACACATGAATTTCTCTATGGACTATGATGAATGAGGTGTCTCACTAAGTCCTAAATCCTTTAGACTGATTTCTGTGCAAGTATAAGACAGAAAGCTGTTTAACCAAGCCTTATAATCTATATGCTAAACAAAAATAATTATTGGATAAACACAAGGAGGGAAAAAGTCACAAGGTTGTAATGAGACAATTCATGTACATGCCTAATGCTACCATTGAGCTTAATGACCTAAAAGAAGCATATTAGTCAGAATTACAGTTCCATTATTTGCAAAACTTCGCATATTGCTATGTGTGAAGAGGATTCATGATAACACTGGCTTCACATAAAAGGGCTTTTAGGCTTTAATTTGTCATTAAAACAGATCAATTTCCAAACTACACTAAGCAGACACTTTAAAAATATATGCTTTTAAAATCTTAGATTGACTCAACTATTCAGTGACATTCCATTTTTGCATAATTTTGACACAAATCTTTACTACAATTATTTTGCTTTTGTGCAAGTAAAGAACTAAAGAAAGAAAGAAAGAAAGAAAGAAAGAAAGAAAGAAAGAAAGAAAGAAAGAAAAAAACCAACAGAAACCAGTGATTTAATTCAAACTATAGGGCCAGAAGGAAGCGATGTAAGAATTCAGGATATCAAACCATCTTAATCCAGTTCTAATCTAATACGCTCTTCTCGGTGAATCATGTCCAGTGTGACTGAAGGCAGGCATGTCAGTCTGTGTTCTCATCCAATATTTTTAAGAAAGCTTATCAGAAAATATCTTGAAAACATTAGAAACATGCCTTATTTGTTTGTTACATGCAATCATTCTTCAATGAAGCAAGGGATTTGTGACATAAATGTTCCATGATCATGGAATTAAAGCTTTCATTGTAAAATAAAGAAGATGATTTAAGATTGCATGGGTAACCCACAAGCTGGCATTTTCTAGCTTGATTTTTTCCCAGTATTGTACAAAACATGCCTAATAATTAAAACAATAGTAAAAAACAAAACGACCCCCCCCCCACAATACACATACATATCCCAAAAACCCCCAGCCCAGAGGCAGTACAGTTGCAGTGGGTCTCATTGTAAAGTAAGATTTTTCCTAGAGCTAACTTAGGACAATTACTCTCTTTTCTCAGAGTTAATTCTTGGCAAACAAAGCACATATTGTAAACATAAGTTGTGGACTGTATTTAAGCACAGATATGAGATTTTTTATGTATTAAAAAATAGAAAGGCAGATTTCAGGAGCTCCATGCAATTAGTTTGCGTTCTTTGATGCCCCAAGGTGCCTTGCATGGCATTCAGAACCTAGCCCAGAATGGCACTGATCTCCCACACATCCTGACTTTTTGTCATCCCACAGTAGATGTCATGGAAAACCTATCGTACCAGACATATTGATTGGCAGAACTTTGTCTTGCTCTATGGGTCTGGATATACACATTAGCTTGTTTTTATTTCAGTGAAATATTCCCTGAAGTTTCCATGGCAAATCATTATTATTCCATTTGTCACTTCCTGTATCTTTTAATAGAATGGCAAATGTCACAAAGCTGTGACAAAGAATGTTCAGACTGGTGAAGGCATTGGTATTTGAGTTGAGAGAGGCATCCAAAGCATTTATCTATTATTCACTGTCTTTGTGACAAAGTCCAAACTGCTTTTCAACTCTAAGATTCATTTCCCCTTTCATTTAATGAGGATGATAAACAGCGCCTTTCAGAAATGCTTTGAACTTAAACCATTAAGACACATAAAACCCTAATAGAATGTAGTCCATGTATAGTAAAATATGAAAATACAGTATACCAAAAAGTTGACACATTTTTTCTTTACAAGCACTGACAGTTTTTACTCCTGTTAGCTGCAGTAGGTGGAGGAGAAAAGGGTACCAGCATGCTAACTGAGGGTTTGGCAAGTTTTACTTTTCTTCTTTTTGAAAGAAATGTCAGGGATGGAAATGGGTAGAGCAGAAATTGTTTGCCAGAAGCCAGCAGAAAATGAAGCTCTGGCTACAAGCATCTGTAAAGATTTTTTTTCTATTCTATGAAACAGTGAGTTTGGACTCTAGGCTGCCATTCTGGTTGTCCTTATGAGGGTAAGCTAAGCCAAAAGCTTCTTGTTTCAAAATAGTTTTTCCATAACTAACAAAAATCTGCATAGTTTCTCTAGAGCTGCTGCTGCAAACTGATATTAGTGGTCTTGCTTTGAAGTTAGAAAACATGGAAAACTCCTGTCAGAGCCAGCTTGACAATGTGTTTGTGCTTTTTGCATTGCTATTCTGCTCACCATGTTACTCTTTGGATTGGCCACAATCAGCAGTGCTGCTGGAGTTGTGGATTTGGTTCTTCAGAGAGAATCACCTGCAAAACAGAGTAAATTACATTCTTCAAAGATCACTCCAACTTGAAGTAATTTACTTTTGGAAGTCGTGTAGTCTACTTATCTGTAGCATGGAGGCCTCCATGTAGTTCTGAAGTATTCTATGATGTATTCAGAAAGTCAGGTTTGGGACTATCTCCGATTGATTTGAACAGCAGACATCAGGTATAGGCAATAAGAATTTGTTTCATTCCTGCTTGTCCAAGAGAAGCTGATTTTCAGGATCATTTTCCCAGAGCTTGGTGATGTCTGGTATAGCAGGGAAAATATAGATGCTAGACCACAGAACATATGCATAAGAACATAGACTTTGTGTGATTACAATTCTGCATAACTCTCAGGTAGGAGTTATTTAGTCCACTAGGACAGTGAATTAAACCAGAGCTGCATTTTCATGAGGCCAGATCAATTGTCTCAGCATCCTGCACTTCCCAATCCCTTCAGATTCTTTTCTTGCTCCCTGCTTTGAGCTCTCTGTGCTTATTATGCATCAGCTGTAGCACTGATATCCACCAAACAGCCTGTGATGGAAGGCTTGGAATATGTATTCCATATATTCCATGTATTCTTTCCTGTAAATTGGGGTTGCCCACTGACACAACCTTGAGCCTACCGACTCTGGTGAACGGAAATTACTTCTATATTGTAATTTAACTCTAAGTCACAACTGCTATATTGTGTATTGTATAGTGATTTCAGTACATTGCGGTATCACTGTGCTGAATCAAAATCCCATGTAATGTCAAGCACATTCAAATAAATAAATTTGTATTAAACATTAAAGTCTCTTCATGTGTAATTTGTAACAAAACTTAGTCAGAGTGTATTGAACCCTGACATACCCACATGACATTCCGCCACAAGCAGATTTAGCTCACTAACATTGCAAAAAATATCCCAAACCTACAAAACTTTTACAAAAAGAGCTGAATGGTTTTTTGTCAACCCTGTGATGTTGAGTTTTCTTGAAATTTTATGAGAGTCATGAGACAATGGACAAGATGGGAGAAGACAAAGGCAGAGAGATGGAGGACTCAGTGTGATAAGATAAGTCCCCATGGCTTGATTTTGTTGCTAGTGAAATCATAGCCAAAGATTTTACTTTTGCTAAGATTATGCACCCAGGTGTTTACTGTTTACATTTGGTAATTTCTGATAATTGGACCCCTAAATCTTGAGCCCTGAAATAAGATCAGCAGCACGTAAAAGAAGCAAAATATGTCAGAGAGCATTGGACAAGATTTTGCAGTTCACCTCCAGTCCTTTCACAGCTGAACCTTGTGAAAATAGAACATTTGTGAGGGCAGTTACAGTCATCTGCTCCTTGACTAGCAGATAATGTTTACTCCAGGAGTTAAAATATGGACATTCTAAGTACAACCATGTGAGAAATCACAGTGATGCTCCCAGCTCTCTCCTGAGACTGGTCATTCTGGCAGAGTCAGGCCCCTAGACTCTCATTTGTAAGTGCAAAATCAATACTTCTATTGTTCATGATCAAGTCCAGACAAAGCTTAAAGAATGAGAAATAAAATTAATTGGTGAAGGGAACACTCACACTAGAACATTTTACATTCAAATGCATTCAGTAATAATCAGCCAACATCTTGATGGTGTTTTTATTTATAACATGTCCTGCTCAGCACAGGTCTGGCTCTGGTGTGTATTACAGACCAATCCTGGCAGTCTTTGTTGCAAAGGCACAGTTCTTAACAACACTGAGGGCTATAGACCCACTGAAAAAAACATGCAAGCACATATTAGCTACTGGGCAAGTATTGTTGTGCTTAACACATGTAAAATTGCTTCCTAAATATCTTACAGAAGAGCAGATGTGAGGCATATTTAGTAGCAATGCGGTTGTCACCCTTGACGCATATTCTTTGCAATTTGTTTTGTTTTTCCTTTTCCTCTTTCTAGATCTGTCCTGCTGACTGCAGAAGGCTTTCTGCGTGCATTTCATTTGACACTTAACATTAAGCAATCATAAGGCACTAACCTTACTATTACATTATTGCTGCATTACATTCTTCTTTTCATGATGATTTTTCTTCATTTTTGTATGCAACTCCCTGAATCAGTTTTTCAGTTTGAAAGCTCCATTTCTTTTCCCCTTTTCCCAAACAAGAGACTCAATCTTCATTTTAATTACACAAGTTAGTTTATATTTAACTCTTACATCCATTACTAGCCCCAAACAAGAAGTAGATGGGACTAAGTCTTCCTCAGGCCAAGACAGGTGAACTTATAGGATCCATGTACATGTTCTTCATTTTCAGGACTAAGGAATAGATACAAAAATATCTTAAAAGCACCATTTTCTAGATTGAATGGTAGCCTTATCATGATCATGGTCCTAAACTAAGTGAATGCTCCAACTATAAGTTAGAAAGAGGTACCTTTTTTATGGGCTGCATGAGAATTCCAATTCTCCTTGAATTTTTCTTTTAATTATGAAAAAGCATGGAATGCAAAAAAAATAATTCCTTAAATCACTCAGTGCAATAATTCAGGTCATAACTACTTCATAATCAATAGCATGCTTACTAGGAAACATAGAAGTTACATAAAATATTGTTGAAAAGTAAGAAGGGAAGGGAAGGGAAGGGAAGGGAAGGGAAGGGAAGGGAAGGGA